>OY796891.1:16732971-17354258 GCA_963680785.1 Diplosoma virens
GATTTTTCTTTTTCCAGGTTTGAAGGATTTCCAGTTCAGGTATTTTCCTATAAATGTGGGATTGTGGGTTTACGGTAAACAGATGTAATAAGTTTAGAGCCCACTTTTTCCACCTGTATATCAAGAAAAGGAAAAGATTGATTAACTTCTTCAAACGTAAACCGAGAGAAAGGAAAAGAAAAATCAGTTTAATTTCTACCCTTGTACAGGGTGTCCACACCAAGTGTAGACTATTTTTAACAATTAATTTGATTTAAATACTTATTTTTCTATCCAATAAATCAAAGTTTTTTATATTTGTAAATTTTTTATTTAAATACTTATTTTTCTATCCAATAAATCAAAGCATTTTGTAATATTTAATTTTGTTTGTAAGTTTTTCAAAAAATAAGCAGTCTACACTTGGTGTGGACACCCTGTACATCGAGCCTTAATGATCTGCTCAGACTACAAGCTGCAAGCTCAACTTAGAAAAATTTTGTCAATACTACTTGAAGAATGGCTACCCCGACCATATCCTTGAGAAAACAATTGCCCGTAAATTACAAGATATAACATCATCTATTTCACATACGGTGAAAAAATGCCCATTCTATCTTCATCTGCCCTGGTTTGGAACTCCTTCGGTTAAATGTAAAAATAAAATCAAAGCCAGTATGCAGAAATGCTTCTTTGCAGTTGAACAACGTGTTATTTTTACATCTCGCCCACTTCTTCCTACAACCAAAAAAGACGTGTTGCCTGTTTCGCTTTTAAGCAATGTAGTTTATAATTTTTCGTGCCACTGTGATAGTCGGTACGTAGGCTGCACATCTCAACGATTACAGGGCAGAATACGTCAACACGTCCCAAAATTTATTAGAACGGGCCAAATTCCAAACTCTCGCAATATCTCCGTTTGTTCCGAAAAATCTTTAACCCCGGTCATGTTTAGTGAATCTGCAATCGATCAACACCTTTTAAATAATTCTTTGTGCGCCAAAAATTACTATTTTTTCATTTGGCCGTTCGTCTTTTCATTTACTAGCTTTAGAAGCCGTTTACATCAAATCATGCAAGCCAAATTTCTGCCGTCAAAAAGAGTTTGTTTACAACTTGAAACTTATTGCGTTGATCACGTGCTGTGACGCTTCTCTCAAACATCCAATCATCTTCGTTCAGCTTTATTACAAAATTAATTGAATTTTTCTTTTCTTAATTCCGACGTTTATCTCCTGACGAGTGTCGGACAAAAAGCCTAGAGATGAGTTTTTAATGGTATATGCGACAAAAATACCAACCATGTTGAATCAGCTTGTCTCAAGTCGTGCCAAAAACGTTGATGAATTTGCTATTATTCCCAAGAGATAAACTTCGATCGTCATTTAATCTTTACCGCAATCTATTTTAATAACAAGTCATTACAAGAGCATGAAGTAACTTTAATAATTTTAAGACAAGAGAATGATAGAATGAAACCAATAAAATAAAGATGGCTAAGAGTAAATGGCAGCAAAATTAATTTGGTTATCTTATAGTTGAAAAAAAAAGCATATTTTTTTTTCATAAATATAACTACAAATTATCTTTCCTATTATGTTTGTTTAATCACTATGTGAAAGTCGGTTGATTGATTATGTGTCATCTTTAGCTGATAAAAAAAGGGTAAAATATATTCTTTTCTATTACACCTATGTATGGTGAACCACTAAATTACCATATTCATTTATTCATTTATTTTTTTATTCTCGATCATTATTAAACAGTTTAACACAAAATTATAAACATTGAAAAGATCAAGAAAAGGAAGAAGCAGCACAAGGTCAGACGTTAAAACATGCATAAGATAATCAGAAGGTGAAAGTAGAAGACAGTAGAAAGCATGGCCGCAACACCTTAATCAGATAAAGATATAAGAAGTGAAAAAGAAAAAAAAATACATAATAATAATATTATCAAACAAACTGAGAGATTAAATAACCAGTGCATGACTAGGCTGCGTAATGATGATGGGTGGCACAGCTAGCCAAAATGAGAATTTAGCTCAACTCAACTCAACTGCTTGAAATCTTCGTGTAAAAGTTAAGCATGTTTAGAAAAGAAAGTACAATCCATTTGTTTTGCTCACGAAGTACCAGCTGAGCATTTTCTAAAAAAATAACAACGTGAAATAATGTATGAGCAAAGCATTTTTACTTTTCATTTTATGTCACTGTACTCTTACACTGAGCAATGCAATAATAGAGGCTTGATAAAACAAGACAAAATACCTCAAAATACTAGATTGATTGATTGCTACAAAACATGAGTAATAAATACAAGAGTAAATGTGGTGCACTGCATACGACAATAATTCATCGAAACGATAGGTTATTGAAGCGACAGTTCATCAAAACGAAAGATTAATTACTACAAAACGACAGTTCATCGAAACAACAGTTAATTTATTTGTTTAACTTTCTATGATTCCGCCATCTCTTTATTATTTTGAATTAGACTTAGTAAATTCAGTAGACGTCTACGAAAAACTGTTGAGCTGATTCTTGATAAAATTTGCCACAGAAAATTCCAATAAGAATTTATTTTGTTAAATAACTTGGTGGATCAGAGATAACCCTTCAGGATGATGATTTATTGACAATTGCTCTGGAGAGATATCTCAATTTAAGTTTTTTATTTAGTCTACAAGTCTACAGCGTGGTCGAGTGGTTGAAGCCCCAGGATCGTGATCGGCACGGTCTCGGCTCAAAACCTACTCGCGCCATTCTGTTGTGTCCTTGGGAAAGACACTTTACGGCACATTACCCTGCTTGATGGTCTTGGCTAGCAGTTCTAAATTAAAGTCATATCTCTATTAAAAAATTCAAGCGTACAGCAATACCTTGGTATCTCCGGAAGCAGGTCGGGGTAATTGCTTGCCCTGTGTATAGCGCCTCCGGCGCTTTCCTGCGAGTCAGGAGGATAAATATAGAGATAAAAATAATAAAAAATTATTTAAACACCCGAGAACTAGTTTAATACTTGCTAGTTTGTTTTTTTTGTTATTGCATGAATTAAAAGTTAATTTCGATTATATATCATCTTCAGTTAAATTCTATTCCAATGGAATCTTATCTTGAAGACTTGTACATAGTCGAACTCGCTTTTGATTTAATTTAATAAATAAATTACTAATTCTCGTGAGTTTAATTAAACAACTTGAATTAAGAAATTATCGTATGATATATAATCATGGTACAGTGCTTCCTCGATTGTCCGGTTTAGTGGAGTCGTTACTTTTAAAAATATAAACGAATAAGCAAAAAAACGGTTAATTAAATTCTTAAAGTCAAACCAATAAAAGTATACAGTATCGTATTAGATCTACACTGTATTAAAAAATGAATCAATTTTGGATTGTTTGCGAGTAGATTCAAGTTTTCTCAGTAGGTTTTGAAATAATATTGAAATAATGTACTGTGGTATGCACTACTTTTGTGATGTACCAAAATACATTGTACAAAATATAGCGACCGGATAATTGAATACCGGATAAACGAAGTACGGATGACCGAGGTAGCAGTGTATAATCAAACCATACAGTAGTCAAAATCAATTAATTTGCAAAAAAAAATTGAAAGTTGTTAAATACAACTTTTTTGTTTGCGCTATAAGATTAAATTGCTTGGTTAATTCTTTTTAAAACTTTCAAATCAAAGTTTCATTCTTTTGCTTCCTTTTTCAAAAAGTCATTAATTTGGTTTTTGGTTAATTGACAAACATTTTTGTAGTTCCCATTGAAAAAGTTTGTTTGTGTAAATAAATCTAATTTATTATATTGATAAATTTCCTATCTGCGGTGATTGTCGACAAAATTAAATGTCTTCGATTAAATTTGAAAGAACAGTTGCCAGTGGTGATTTTTTAAACAACAACCGGTCCAGAAGAGTGGTTTGCCTCCCAGGTCATTCGGGTTGTGCCCTGCTTATTGACCCATCTACGCCATTACGTCATTGCACAAAACGGTGGGAAAACTATAAGTAATTTCATTTATTACAATTGCTAAAACAGAAAAATTGCATCTATTAGCTAATTTATTAACAAGATTAATAAAGTATAGAACTTTAAAATGAAATAACCTTATGTAATTTGGAAATAAAGCGTTAACAGAGATAGCGGAAAAGTAAAGGTTTATATAAACCTAACTTGAGAAAGACTAAAATTGAAGCACTGGCCAAAGTGTTTATTTGCTTATATGCGAATTGAATGTTAAAAATATAATTTTTATAAAGTTGTGAAAAAACTAATTCATTTAAATACATGAAAAATTATATTTTTCATAAAATACCTTCTAGTCAAAGAAAAGTTTCCGAGACTAAATAACCAGCGTAGCGTAAGGGACGAATTTTGTCATAAAGGAAACTAATGGCGGGAAGGTGTAGGGCAGGGGTGTCCAACCTGTGGCCCACGAGCCACATTTGACCCGATAAAAAATTTTAGTTGGATCGCGGGTGTCTTTAGAAATGATGTAAATTAAGTGGAGGTAAAATATGTTTATCCGATATTCTTTCACTCGAAATGAAGAAACAAATCGATTTTGAGAGGCCCAAGGAAAAAATTTTCTTTAATGCAAGATGATGACTTTTTTTGGTCTCATTTATATTTTTTACTTTATATCAGGGGTCGGCAACCTTTTTTGCACAGCGGACCGGTTTAAGTCGGAAAACTTTTCGCGGACCGGCCTTAAAAATAAACATAAATATTCAGCAATTAAATTTTATTTCAGCTCATAAGATATTACAACAGTGATTCAATGAGAACCTTGAGCTTGTTTTGCCGCAACAAGACGCTTCCACCTTGAAATTATGGAACTCAATGACACACGCAATGTGTCCCTCACGTCCAGTCTGTTTCACGGTTTCATCTTTGTTGCTGCCATCACAGAAAATCCAGACTTGCATAAGTAGAACGTCGGAAATGATAGCAATGTTTTTAATGCTTTTATGGCAAGGTCGGGGTATTCTGGTAAGACCTTCATCCAAAACATTGGGAGAGTCATTGTATCAAAAAGACGTATCAGGCTACCATCATTTGCAATGTCCAGCAGCTGGTCTTCTTGTCGTACTGGTAAGTTTGATCCAACTGGCTTGAAAATAAATGGATTACGGATCCATTTCTTTGCAGCTCGAGGGTCTTTAGCGCTTGGAAAATAGCACTTAAACTTTTGTAAAAGAACACGCATGTGAATGGTTACAAGGTCAAAGAACTCTTGCTCAGGCTCGCTGCCTTTCAAAGTCTCTGCTAACGTTTGAAACATGTCAAATACTCTTTTGTTTACTCGCTACTCCCATGATTTAAGTTTGTCTTTAAATGCAGTCATTTTATCTGCCAACTTGAATACAGTTGTCATTTTGCCCTGCAGTGAGAGATTAAGTTCATTAAGCAGATTGAAAATGTCACATAAGTAGACAAGTTTGAGAACCCATTTTTTATCACTAAATTTGTTAGCAAGGTCTGAGTTTTTCTCCAGTAGAAACCTTTGCAAGTGGTTCACGTAATTTAAACACTCTGTTTAATGATTTTCCACGGGAAAGCCACCTTACTTCTGTGTGCAAAAGAAGGCATTTGTGTTCTGCATCCATATCTTCGCATATCTGCTCAAACAGCCGGGTGTTAAGTGCATGAGCTTTAATAAGGTTGATCATTTTAACTACATCACCAAATACACTGTGAAGCTCAGGTGATAGTTTTCGGCTGGCCAGCATTTCCCTGTGAATGACACAATGAGTGGCTTCGCACTCTGGTGCAACCTCCTTAATGCGAACAGTCAAACCAGACAGACGGCCAATCATGGCTGCAGCTTCATCCGTGCACACACCGATACAAAAAGACCAATTCAGTTTTTCTGAGAAATATTCATTGAGAGACTTGAATAGTTCAGAGGCAGTGATGTTTTTTGGCAATAACAAAGCACACAATATGTCCTCATGAATATCCTCTTCATGGAGATATCGAACAAAAACTAGCAGCACAGCTTTGTTTTCAATATCTGTAGACTCATCACATTGAATCGCAAACCACGGTGACTTTACAATCTGCTCTAACAATTGAGTTTCAATGTCTTCCGCCATATCCTCAATTCGTCTTGCAACAGTGCGAGCCGAAAGAGGAACCTGCGCTATCTTTTTAGCTGCTGATTCTCCTAAAACTTCACGGCAAATATCAGTACACGCAGGTAGAATCAATTCTTCTCCAATAGTAAATGGTTTCTTAGTCTTAGCAATGCGGTAAGACACCAAATACGATGCTCTTAGTACATCGGAATTTGTTGACAAAGCAGTCTTCAATGATCGTTTTTCGCCTTCGTAATCACGCTTCCTTCTTTCAAAAAACTCCAAAGGCTTATCTTTTAATTCGGGGTGCTTTGTTTTCATGTGCCGAAGTAGTTTTGAAGGTTTCATTGCCTCGTTTGATAATTTGCTGTTGCAAATTAGGCAGAGCGGACAAGGTGCTGCGGAATCACTAGTTGAAATAAATCCGTACTTTAAGTACGACTCGTTATATTGGCGATTGAAAAAGGCTTTCCGTTTTTTCGATGTTGTAGGTCCCTCGTCCTCGACGTCAGACTCTTGAAATGGTACTGACCTTTTTCCAAAAAATCTCAGCAAAGATGTTTGTTTTTCACTCATTATTTTCAGACTCAAAGTATAAGTGTTAAAACTTATAAACTGTAATATTTTAGCTTTTAAATTTTAATAGGAATAATTTATTTTAACTGTAACTGCAGTTTGCTATAATTTCTAACTGCTTAGACCTAATTTCGAACGTTATTTTCTTGCTTAACTCCCTCATCGACCTAACGCTGCTAACACAGCAAAACCACAACTGAGTTGCATCACACATAACAAAGGTATTTGTTAGTTTTATTGTCTTTTTGCCTTGTTACGTCATATGCAACAATGTTTGAATAAACACCATTCAAAGCCGACATTAGAAAACGCTTTTAAGCACCGAAATAATCGAAACTTACGCATAAATGTCCTATTTTACGTCCATTTACGTCCCAGCGCACCCAAAGTGTTAAAATCAAGCAGTCAAATCTCACAAAACGTCCGAAAGCAATTGGGTATTAAACTCTAACGTTACAAAAATGTTTCAAAGCATTTAATCTGGAAAAGTACGCGGCCCGGCAACGAACTCCTCACGGACCGGCACTGGGCCGCGGCCCAGTGGTTGCCGAACACTGCTTTATATTATTGACTCGCGAATATTTTTTGATAAACCAAAATGGCCCTTGGCTTAAAAAGATTTGATGCTCAGGTTATAGAGTTAGAGAGCCGACAAGATGTAATTTAGCAGCACGAAATGGAAAGCTAGATACCCGAACATTTAGAAAAATTGTGTTTTGTAAATTTTAGCAAAATTATATAGAGCAGTGCTACGCAAACTTTTTTCACTCGCGGTACCCTTAAAAAACTTTTATAATTCTGTGGCACACCTCAACCATTATTTCAAAAATCTATTCAATTTAAAAATAAAAAGTATTTTGTTACGCTTGTTTTTTGAGTACGATTGCTTTACGTTAGACTTATAATGTTTAAAATAGCAAATCGAAAATAATTCAAAAAAATTTAGATTTATCTGTAACATCAGAAAGTACATCTTTTTTTTTCATTTTCATCTCTATTTATCCTCCTGACTTGCAGGAAAATGTTGGAGGCGCTGTACTAAAACAACCGTCAAGCGATTACCCCGACCTGCTTCTAAAAATACCAAGATATTGGTGTCTGGTTGAAATTTTTATTTGATTTTTTAGTTTTTTATTTAGAGATACGAAAAAGAATTATAACTGATTGCTAAAACTACCAAGCATAAAAATGTGCAGTAAAGTTTATTTTCCAAGGACACAACTAAAAGATACTAGTAAATTATGAACCTCGATAGGGTGGATTGCGTGCGCCATCAAACGGCGCTCTTTACCACTCGATAAATTAAATCATAAAACAAAAATTAATCCACATTAACAGTTTATCTAGAGCAGTGTTTCTTAAACCATGGGTCGCCAAGGCTATGCGGGTGGGTCGCGAAGGCTTGTAAATTGTCGCGCGTAAACGAAAAAGATCCGTGCGCAGAAGATTTGAGAAGTGAAGAACCTTCTTGAGTTGTCGTTAGAAATTTAAGAAGAAAATGAAGAAAATCGGAATCAGATTCGAGGTGAAGACCTTTTTTTTTTTTTTGAGATCACTACGTTTTCGCCACGCTCAGTCAAATTTACTTGGGTCGCAGTCATGTTCGCAAATCGTTATTTTTAGCGATTTTGGGTCGTCGAAAAAAAGGTTTGAGAAACACTGATCTAGAGTTTAATTCAACGAATTGTATAGTAGTTAAAAACTAAAATTTAAAAAAAACTAAGGTTTTTTTTCTTCTTTGAAAAAGTATTTTTTACGGTTATCTCGCAGCACACCTAGCATTATCTTGGGGCACACAGTTGCAGCTGAGCACTAATTTATTGAATTATAGTTGTTAAAATCTTTAATATTTAATCTTACCCTATTTATCTTACCCTATGTCGGCAGCGTGGTCGAGTGGTTAAAGCACCGGACTGATGATCGGCATGGTCTGGGTTCAAAACCCACTTACGCCATTCTGTTGTGTCCTTGGGAAAGACACTTTACGGCACTTTCCCCTGCTTGGTGGTCTTGACAAGCAGTACTAAATTGCAGTAATATCTCTTCTAACTTACTAGCGGACAGCAATATCTTGGCATCTCCGGAAGCAGGTCGGGGTAATTGCTTACCCTATGTATAGCGCCTCCGTCGCTTTCCTGCGAGTCAGGAGGATAAATATAGAGATTAAAATAAAAAATAAAATAAAATATTTAAAGTTCTCTCGCCTTGCATACATTGGGAACAGAATTGTTAATAAACCAAAAGTGCAGTATGGTAACAGCTTTTCCAAAATTTTTGCTTAATCAGGTGAAACGCAATCTGACAAAATTGTCTTGAATTGTACTTACGTACACAGCATACAACATAAAACATAATTTAAACTTAGTATAGAGATTTCTACGTTTGGAAGTCAATGCCAAAATAAAATTACAATCACAAATGTTTTACAACATTAATAGCAAAATCTTTATAAAAAAATAACTTTTTTTGAGTCTTTTAAAATTTATAAGCTTCGGCAATGTTTCCAATCCGTGATTGCTAATAAGTTCATTACAAAATTGATTTATCAATCTACTTTTCAGCAAAGAAAAATTTTTGGCATAGCCGTACCAGTCGAAAAATTTTTGGAAGGCAATACATTTTTGCCCAAAATTTTTTGACGATCGCCCGAATTATGATGTTGTAGCATTTCATGGGGGTGCCCAAATGTCATTCAGATTTGATGTAAAGACTTTTGGTTTACACCTGATTTTATAGTTAAAAAACAAGCAAAAAACAACTGGTTTCCCCCATAGAAAGACCAAAAAAAAGGTCTTCACATCAATCTTAGTTTTTTTGCTCTCTGATCTAGATTGTTCTAAATTTGGTAACTTCCCAAATAGTTCGTTATCGGTATCAGAATAAGTCTGATTTTGCCCAAATTTTTTGTCGTGGGGAGAAAATTGTCCCCTTCCCCCCGGCTCGTACGACTGTAGTTCTCGGGCACCCGTTTGAAATAAAAAAGTTTTTTTAATCTTTATTTTACTTTTAAAGACAATAAGCATTTGTTAACAGTTGAATCGAAGTGAAAATTTTTTTAGCCTACCGTTAATTGTCGCACGAAAGATACCACTTCCAAAACCCCTGCTTGTGGTGTAAAAATAATTGCCATCGCCATGTATTCTACTTCTGCCAACAACTTTAGTCAGTTAGATAGTTGAAATTCTGTTTTTGTAGGTTGACAAAGTGAAGTTTAACTATAATATAGCGCCAACAAGATCATACTGTGGTTTTTCTAGTTAAAGACAAATCAACTCGTACAAAACCCAGAAAAAAATTTTTTGATTAGGTTTTTAAATTTTAGATTCTGTTCATTTTTTTATTTTGCAGTCGATATCGACCATGGAGAAAGCATTATCCAATTTTACGCACAATGCCGACTGTGGACAGTTCATCAAAATGATTGCGGTTGCAAAATTTCCTGTAAAAACCTTTACAAGCATACTGGTAAGATTGATCTTCTTAACCCGTGGTCGCGACTTACAAGTGGGTCGCGTTCAATTTGTTTGGGTCGCCGACTCCAAGCCTTTTAAATATAATCGTTAACAATAATAATCTTTGGCAAACGGTGCCTAAACTGGCCCTTTGTAATACAAAATATTGTTAATGCAGGATTTTATTTGATTTTTAAAGACAAACGACCATTTGCGTGGCCAAAATTTTTTAATAACTTTAAGTTTTTTTTCGAGTTATTGTATAAAATGTTTGATAAAGCATTGACCCAATTTTAACTAATTACGCAATTTTGAAAATAACGTTTCTTGCATCTGAATTAAATTTTAACCAACGATTTTTTTGTTTCAGAATGGAAATTCAGTTGCAGTCAAAGACGGTCCGGCTATACTATAAATAAAAAGTTGATGCGAAATTAGCAACTTTATTGTTTTACAAGTGTATTAAAATAAAAAGATTAAAGTAAATAAAACAAAAAAAATTGACATTATAGAGTATTGAAATAATAAATAAAGAAAAAATTATTATTTTCAAAAATAAGTATTTCATTTAGACTTTTAGTAATGAGTACGCCGGCCAAGCCATTTTTATGCGGTCCGCCAAGCATTTAATGTGCATTAAATGCTTGTTTTTATGCGGTCCGCCATTTTTATGCGGTCCGCCAAGCATCCAAGCATTTAAACTAAGCCGGCCAAGCCATTTTTATGCGGTCCGCCAAGCATTTAATGTGAACAGCGTAACAAAGTAAAGGCCCTATTTTGTCTTACCTTCAAAAATGGCGTCACAAATTAAAGTGAAGAGCTTTTTTTGGTCTTCGAGTAAGTTCGCGGCACGAATTTACGTTGTAAATACCAATGAAGCTCTCGATCAATATTAACTTCAGAATCCGGTCCTCGATTTAATAAGTTTACCTTCCCCAGCCCTACACTAGTTGGTGCGTTTAAAAGAACTCGATAGTTCACTGTTAAAACCCAAGTGTAAAAATTAAGAGCCATTATTAATTCGTCCAAATCGCTTTTCCAAATGAATTAAAAAACAAAAAAATTAATTTATCTGGAAATCCTAAACAGTTTCCGCTTAACATTTAATTTTCAGATTAGACTCAATCTTGGATCAACTATAATTTATAGCTAAGTAATAAAAATGTAATTAATTGCAAATTTACATTTGTATCTAAATGCAATCTATACAGTGGGCACGGCCTATTTGCTGCTTTGGGTTACTCATCATTGAGGGAAAAGTGGGGCATTGTGAAAGGTACTTTTTCTTAAAATGAACTTTCTGTTATTAGGCCTAGTTAGTTTTGCTACGCAAACTGAAATCACTGATATTGTTTTGCAAAAAAACAGAGTTCAATAAAAAACCACTGGTGATTATTTTTTTATTTTATCTCTATATTTATCCTCCTGACTCACAGAAAAGCGACGGAGGCGCTAATACATAGGGTAGGCAATTACCCCGACCTGCTTCCGGAGATGCCAAAATATTGCAGTCCGCTTGTAATTTAATAGAGATATGACTATAATTTAGAACTGTTTGCCAGGACCACCAAGCAGGGGAATGTGCCGTAAAGTGTCTTTCCCAAGGACACAACAGAATGGCGCGAGTGGGTTTTTAACCGAGACCGTGTTGGTTACGAGCCCGGCGCTTTAACCACTCGACCACGCTGCCGACAATTATTCAGATGACGATTATTCAGACAAAAAGAAATAACGCACTTAGCGGAAAATTGCAGGTAAAGCTGCAACAACGACGGTCTCCGATTTGTGTTACAGTTTATGCAACGGGAACCCTAACCCTAACCGGTTACCAGTTAGTTATGATACTTTCTTTTAGGTCATTATCAATAGTGGCTATTGAATGAAAAGCAAATGGTAGTCGCATTTTAAGGTAGTGTAGTATACCGGCACCCAAAATTCTATTGTCAACAATTGGTACTAAAAGTGAACCAAAGCAGCAATGTCATAATTGCTTCAAAAAGGAAGAAATTTAAGATGAATTAGTAACGGAATGATGAGAGTAGATTTTGAACCACCGTGTCAATTACGTTCGCCATCAATACGGCGCTTTTTAACTACTCGGCCACGGTTGCCAACTTTTTATAGCAAACATGCATTTAGAGACACATTCCTTTCACTTACATGAGAGAAACATTTTTACCGAATTTTGAATTGATGAACATTTTACCATGTAGGTTAAAGATTTTTAAACTAAAAATTACGCATCCCGGGGTGGAGATGCTGGAAGTTTGAAGTTGGATTGCACATTGTAACACATACGTCCAACCTTTTGGAGTGACGGGCCACTTGTACTTTTAAAAAAATTCTTGCCAACCAAAATTTAGTAAAGTGCCATTGCGATATCAAACGTTATAAAAAGCAAACAAAAATTATTTACAGTACAATTCAAACACTAATGCAATACTTGGCATTGCTTATTTTAATGAAGTCTCAGAATATTTGGCTTAAATTTTGCAGTAGTAACACGCAAAGAATTCTCCTAGTGACTTTCAGAGAGGAGTGATCTCTCGGGAAATTTGATATATTTTATAATGGAGAAAGCTTACTCACACAAACGTGTGCTTTCAAATAGCAAAAGTTATTTATATTGCATGCATGCAAATACCAGGGTATTTCTCTTGCGAGACATAGTTTTGTAGAAATCTATGATAAACTATTGTTGAATTTGTCCTTTAAGCTAGAATCACACTTAAAGTCAATCAATACCATTTGAAGATTTTCAGGGACATCATTTGGCTTGACCGAAAAAGGACATGAAAAAATCTTAAAACTTAACGTTTTTTTTTGAAACCTTGCAATCTGTTTGTGAATTCTTTTATCGCTTGCGACATGAGCGTTGCGTACTTTTGAGTATTTTGATTTTTACAGCTCAGCAAAGTAGGAAAATGAACAAAGTTTTTGTTGTTTATCTGTTTTTCCCAAAGAGATAGTTTCACCAGAACCGCTTTAATATGATCAAACATGCAATTAATTAGTTGGAATGAAAAGATATTATTAACAAGAAAGGCGAGGTCGCATACCCACTCCGCATCATTAAATTCAAAAACAGGGTTACTCTTTTCTTTCATAAATAATTGTTGCCTTTAAGCGTAATAAGTCGCTCTAACATTTTGCCACGGCTAAGCCAACGTACTTCGCAATAGTATCGTGTATCTTCAAAATCTGTTTCCGAGCTGAGTAGTAATACTTGAAATTGTCTATGACGCAAACCTTTAGAACGGATGAAATTGACAGTTTTTGTAACTACAGTCGACTCTCACTGTCCCACACATAGAAGGAGCTCCATCTGTAGTTACACCTGGCATGTTGTTCAAATTTAATTTTAGACGGTTCAGCGTTGTCATTACAGCTTGCAATATATCACTACCTTTGATTATGCCTTTAAGTGGGACTGTGAAAGTTAGTTCTTCAGTACAGATAGGACTTTTTTCAACTCCACGAATAAAATGGCCACCTAAGCAGTGTCTTTAATGTCCGTGCTTTCGTCAAGGGCGAATGAATAAAACGCAAAATCTCAAGCTTTTAATGCCAAACTCTCTAATGCGGGAACTGCTATTTCTTCAGTACGACGTGCAATGCCACGAAAGACTTATTTTTTCAAATAGATTTTTCTTTTCGGGACACATACCATCTGCAACGCGAAGAAAGCAATCTTTCAAAAATTCTACCTCCGAAAATGGTTTGGATCTTTTTGCAATCACTTTCGCTACTGCATATACCAAGCTGCTACAGATGATTCCTGTTGAAAGGAAAAATTTGTAAAAACAGACTGCTAACTATGATCGAGCACCTTTTTTTATTTCGCGATCTTGTCTGTGTAAAGTTTGCTACGTGTATCGTCAGTAGCCGCGGTCTATTTTCTTATCAGTCTATGGCTGTCGTTATTAACTTACCTTAGTTAAACCTATATCTTACTTAATCTTTAAGAATATAAGAAAAATTTATTGGCAAGGTCTAAGTAAAGGCAATTTAGAACAAGCACAGCTAAAATAAACCAATTTTAAAAATATTCAATGACTACGCTACTGACCACGTGCATTACAAACTTAAACCAAAAACTTAAAAACCAGAAAGAAAAAATTTAACACAGTTAGATGCACATGGATCAAGTGATCAATGTTGCCATTATATAAAAATGAAATTGGGTTTCTACCATACCCACCCCCAAAACCGGAAGTTAAAAACTGAAGATTTTTGAATTTAAGAAACGCAATTAAAAACTTTACCTAGCACAATAAATTACACTAAATATACTGCAAATTAATCCCCATCCCAAAAAAAAAAAAAAAAAATTTGAACAATTAGTTTTAGATCTAGCCACATACTATGACAACGCTATAACAAAGCACGCGAAATTCGCAATCATAGTTATCCAAACAAAGAAACAAACAAACAAAGAAACACTTTATTATAAGGCATGAGAAAAAGTCTTGTTATGGGTTTACATGACCCTCCAACAAACAGAGTTTACGAATGTCTCGAACAAACTCACTTCCATCGGCTGTCCGAACCAGAACTCGGCGGACCAGATGGTTGCTATCTGGCATCACTTCCTTTACGATGGCCTTTGGCCAATGACCTCTCTTAGTCGATTCATCAACAATTAAAACGAGATCGCCAGGTTTTAAACTGGGTACCGTTCCAAACCATTTATGACGTGGCTGCAAAAGTGGCAAGTACTGATTTATCCACCGCTCCCAAAAAAGGTCAGCCAAATATTGAGTTTTTCTCCACGAGCGCCGATAGCCATCAGCCTTTATAAACACATCAAACGGTGCGTCACTTTCGACTGAGCCGGAGAGGATCATACTTGGTGTAATTGTCGATAGATCATCTGGTTTGGATGGCAATTGTGTTATCGGCCTGTCATTTAGGATCCGCTCAATTTCGGTAATAAGCGTGAGCAATTCAAATTCATCGAGGGTTGCTTCTCCGATCAGCGAACGCATTATTTTACGAACAAGTCGAAAGAATGTTTCATAAAATCCTCCTTGGTGTGAACTACGAGGAGGATTGAAGTGCCAGTTAACATTCTCTCGCAGAAGAGCTTTATATACGGATTTGGACCTTAAATTTTCGGCTCCTTTCTTTAGCTCACGTTCAGCAGCAACAAAATTTCCGCCGTTGTCGCTGTAAACATCTGATGGTCTAACGTTTCGGCGATTGCAAAATCTTCTAAATGCTTGAATAAATGCATCAGCGTCAAGAGCTTGAACAACTTCAAAATGAACTGCTCTTGTAGCAAGGCAATTAAAAATGCACACGTATCTTTTTACGCTGCTTCTGCCTATTCTAACGGTTAAGGGACCCATCAAATCAGTTCCCACAGCCTTAAATGGAGTTGATTTAGTCACTCGATCTGCCGGCAAGTTTCCCATTTGCTGCTGATTTGGAGACGTTTTCCAAAAACGGCACTTTACACAGGACTTTAAAATGTTATTAACCGCAGATCTGCCGTTGAGAATCCAGTACTGTTTATACATGAGAACAACCCATGTGCCCTTCGCGCTCATGATACATTAACACCAAAAGCTTTGTGACGGGATGTTGATTAGGCAATATGATAGGGTGCTTTTCTTCCAACGAGAGAGTTGAGCGTTGCAATCTTCCGCCAACTCGTATAATTCCGTCAACAAGATAAGGATTAAGAGTTTGCAACTTTCTCACACTAGGATTATCGCGCAGTTGTTGTTCAGAAATTAATTTCACCGGATCGTGAAACCCTTCGTGATTACACAACACAGGTATGATATCGCCAAAAACTTGGGATTGAGCGACTCTGACAATGGCTCTTTCTGCTCGAATCATTTCTGCCACCGTGATTGATTGTTGATTTGGTGTCGCATAATGTGGATTAGACTTCATTTTCAAAAATTCGATAAAGCGTAACAACCATATTACTGTTCGCTGCAAATCCTTAAAGTTTGAATATCGTCGGAACAGCCGATGTAAGCAGTCTGAACTTTGAGGGAATTTTAGCTGAGTCATGCAAACTTCAGTCTTCTTGACTTCAGGGTCGTCTCCGGAGAGTTCCTGCAAGAAATCTGGCTGTCTTGGCCAGTCAACAGCAATATTACGTAAAAACATTGGACCGTGAAACCAAATATCGGCAGATTGACATTTATCAGGCCAAACACCTCTGGATGCAAGATCCGCAGGATTAGACGCAGTAGGAACAAAATGCCAATTATTTACGTTAGTCAAAGAATGAATTATCTCTAGACGATTTGCTACAAAGTTTTAAATCTTGCTAATGGTATTGTTAATGGTATTGTTAATATATCCTAACACAACAGTTGAATCAGTCCACAAAAAAAAACACGCGAAAATTTAAAATCACACTCTCGAATAACAAATTGCGAAATTTTAGCGGCGAGAACAGCAGCAGTTAATTCTAAACGGCGTACACTGACCGGTTTTAGAGGCGCAACTCGCGACTTGCCAAAGACAAAACAACACTGCGTAGAATTATCACGATAAACAGTTTTTACGTAAGCTACAGCACCATAGCCTAACATGCTGGCGTCAGCAAAAACATGCAATTCAAATTTAATAACGGTTCTGCCCATAATGATGAAACTTCTAGCAATAGAAATCGCTTTAAGTTGAGGCAACGCCTTTAACCACGCGTCCCACTCAGAACCTATGCCATGTTTGTTTTTAAGATCATCGTCCCATTCAAGCTCAGCTTGACAAGCTTTCTGCAGCATCTGCCTAGCTGGTAGCAAGAATGGTTGTATCAAGCCCAAGGGATTATACGTTTGAGAAATAGTAGACAAAATACCCCTCCTCGTACAGGGCCTTTCCTTGAGATTTACGTTCACCCTCATTCGATCCGTAGCTGCATCCCGGAAAACACCTAGGGCCTTCTGCGAAGGAAGTCGGCACTCATCAAGATCGATATCAGATGCAAGGTCTTCCTGCGGAATAGAACTCAAAACATGTTTGTTATTAGACAAAAACTTGGTAATGTGAAAACCACCACCCTTTAGTAGCTCACACAACTGTGACACAAGATTAATAGTTTTTTCAACAGACTCACATGATCGGCAAATGTCATCAACATAAACACTTCTCATTACCGTCTGAATTGTTTCATCATCTGCTCCCGAGAGATTGTCAGTGGCAGTCATACGTAGCGCGAACGCAGCACAGCACGGGGACAACTTCGCACCAAAAACATGAGTGCGCATTAGATAGTCTACCGGTGGTTGATCGAGGTCGTTATCTGGAAACCAGAGAAATCGAAACGCGTTTTGATCTCGCTCATCAACGAAAACCTGTGAAAACATGGCTTTAATGTCACATACTACTGCTATAGGATGCTGTCTAAACCTCAACAGCACGCCTAACAAGTTGTTGGTCAAGTCAGGTCCATGAAGTAACATATCATTCAACGACACATTGTTAAACCTTGCACTGCAATCAAATACCACTCTAAATTTTGTTAGAATAGAGGTGCAATGATGAGGAATGTAAGATATCTTTCCTGGGGAAGATGAAACTTGATCTAAAATTCTGACAGCATAATTACAATCAATATATTCCATCATTTTTTCACAATATTTTTTGAATAAGTTTGAGTCATTTAGAAATCTTCGTTTTAAGCTCAGCAAACGCTTTAGCGCCATCTCGCGGTTATTGGGCAACTTTGGTTCATCATCCTTCCATAATAAACCGATCGAATAATGTCCGTCAACCCTTTTTACAGTCTTGTGCATTACTTCTAGAGCGCGCTTATCTTCTACTGACAAGGCTGGCACTTGAGGTAATTCTAAGTCCTTAAAATCTTGATTTAATAAGTCCAGTATCTGTTTGCAGGATTCCTCTTTATCTAAAAAGTTTACCATAAGTTTAGGTGTATCTATTTCTTGATCACCATCATCCTTGCCATACACTGTCCATCCTAAGTGAGTTCGAAGACCTGTTGGGTTACCAGGTGCACCAACTCTTATGTCTTGGGGAAGATATGCTTGATGCAGGTCACTGCCCAGCAATAACTCTATCTTTTGATTTTCAATTTCTGGAAACTTCAGGTCCCGTAAATGTGAATAACCCTTAACAATCTCATGCGTAGGAATACTGGACCTGACGTCAACAATGCTATCTTGCACTAAAGCATCCTTGACCATAAAAGCACTTTCTTCTTCAATTCCTTGTATAGCCAGGAAATCGACCTTTTTCTTTTCGTGAGTGATTGCGTTTGCAGTTATTAGCTCGACGTTACCCCATTTCACAGGCACTCCAAGTCGCTCAGCCAGCTCTGCAGAACACATATTTACACTTGATCCTTCGTCAATAAACGCATAGGTGCAAATATATTTTGATGGGTCGTCGTACCACACCTTAACTGGAACGACCTTAAAGATTGTCCGGCTAGAAAATGAAGATGCACTATTGTTGCAAGAAGTACAAGCGGCCAGGTTTTCTTTCTTGTCCTGCGATGCGGGAAGATTTGTTTGGTCTTCGATGTCCGCGTGCAATAACAGATTGTGCCGCCTTCCACATTTTTTACACTGAACTTTCCATCGGCATTGAGACACTCTGTGCCCAGTTCGAAGGCAATTAAAACACAACTTAAAAGTTTGTGCTAAACTTAGTCGCTCCTTAATCGATTTACTTTCAAAGACAGCACATTTCCAAATCTCATGATTTTCGCTGCACAACACACACAATGGAGGTTCTACTGCAGGCTTTATTGGGGCGAGATGTTGTTGAGCAACACACGTACGCTTACACACATTATTAATCACACCTTGATTATTATTAGACCTTCTAACATTACCTTGTGACAAAAGTTGACCATAAGCGGTATCGGCTTCTGAAGCAGCGTTTTCGACAAGTTCCCTTAGCTCTGTAAACGTTCCCGAACCTTTCTCAACAATCGAGACAAACTGTGATTTCAATTTGTAAGGCAGCCGTTGAAATACCTTTTGAAGTAGATCATCATTATTTAATAAGTGAGATTCGCGCCAACCAAAAAAGCTTGTCTCACATTTATACATTTTATCACACAAATCTATCAGCGCCTTCGCATCCCACTCCTTTATTGGCGGGCCTTCCAAATCCTGCTTAACTAAGCTCATTAATTTGGTTCGGTTTCCGAATCTTTTATCTAGCCGCGACCAAGCCATATTATACGCTTGTTCTCGATCTTCTAAACACGAAAGACCGGCTATCACCTGCTGCGCCCTTCCGACACACGCTTCCTCAAGAAAAGCAAATCTAATATCAAAGTCCAGATACTCATTTTCTATCATTCTTATAAATTTTCTCTTAAACGTGAGGTACTTTAAAACATCGCCATTAAATGTATCTAATTTTAATCTTGGGCCAGGCACTAGAGAACTATGCGGAGGCATCTTATTTTCAAACGCTTTACTAGTTGTTGGTGCCATAGGTTGCAAATAAGAATTGCTTAGTTTAAATTCGTCAATATCTGATTTTTGTTTGAACAAATTAGTGGTAATTTTATTCTTTACTGGCTCAAAGGATTTGGTTAAATTTTCGGCGTTAGGTATACGAGACCAAGAACATGATTCCAAATTCTCTCCCTTTGAAACAATCGAACAAGATTCTGATCGAGATTTATCGCAATTATTAAGCAAAGCACTACATGACCTTGACAAGGCTCGGGCGTCATCCAACAGACGCTCAGCACGCGCTTCAAGCTCATCTCCGCATTGTTCAATGTTATCCAAAGTAATTAAATAAATAGAACACACTTGTTCTTCTAGAGCAAAAACCTTACCTTCAAATAGTTTAAGGTTATCATCTTTAACATTATTCTTAATTTTACAAAACTCCTTTGAAACCGCTACAAGTTCCATTTGAAACATTAAAATTTTCCTTTTGTGCGCCTTTACACAAAACTTAAAATCTTGCTGAAGATCTTCATCCGCACTTTCCTCTACCTCTGCAGAAACCAACTCTGGTTTCTCAGCTGTTTTTATTTCAGGTTTAGTACCTTTCTTAACCATAATCTCTTAAATAATCTAACCTTAATGAATATTTTTAAAATCTTATGTTAAGTTTGCTACGTGTATCGTCAGTAGCCGCGGTCTATTTTCTTATCAGTCTATGGCTGTCGTTATTAACTTATCTTAGTTAAACCTATATCTTACTTAATCTTTAAGAATATAAGAAAAATTTATTGGCAAGGTCTAAGTAAAGGCAATTTAGAACAAGCACAGCTAAAATAAACCAATTTTAAAAATATTCAATGACTACGCTACTGACCACGTGCATTACAAACTTAAACCAAAAACTTAAAAACCAGAAAGAAAAAATTTAACACAGTTAGATGCACATGGATCAAGTGATCAATGTTGCCATTATATAAAAATGAAATTGCGTTTCTACCAGTCTGTTCTAAATTCATCTGCTCTATTGCATATTAAGCATATGGACTTGTTATTAACTTACACAAAAAATATTTTTTGGTCCACCTGTTTTGAAATATTTGGCCACTGTCACCGATTTTTCGTTTCTTACTCGCCATACTTAAAACTAAATTTTAAATGTAGCCTAATGCAAAAAATTATAGCTTGTGCTAAAATCAAAAATACTAAGCTCATTATCAGAGCATCTTTTACAGCGTGTTAAAATAAGGTTTTTCACACAAACAATTTTTCAACCAATCGGGTTTTGAGATATATACTATAAACTTTGTCTAAATGTATGTGTTTGCTCGCAATTATTTGAAATTTTGCGTGCTTGAAATTGGTACACTGTTGAAAAACGTGTAGCAAAATCAAAGAAATATTGCAAAATTCCGCAAACATCAAAAACGCCGACTGCAATGATTAAAGAACTCGCAGCAGTTTTTCTAACAGTGTAGAGAAAAAACTTTCGTGGTTTTTTGATAACATTTAAGAAAAAAAGGCAGAGTTTAACATAGTAACGCAAAATTAGCAGTTTTTTGGATATCTTAAGGGTTAAGCGGCCCGGTAGCAATATACTGCATAAAAGCTATAATTGGGCAGCGACTCGGCTTAGCTTCGTTTACTTCAAACTTTTTAAGGTGTAATTGATCTGGCTGTAGCGTCAGTGCAAAAACATGAGCGGGCCGCAAGTTGAACGTTCTTGTTGAATAACACGTAAAAATTATATTAATGATTCAAAACTTCTAAAAGAAAAGTTGAAAAGATTGCCGCTAAGGGGTCGCAGCCAAAAAATTTTTAAATACCTTTTAAATAGCCTATTAACATCTATAAAACCCAAAAACAGAATAATAAAACTGTTCAAATCTGCTTGCAAAAATAAGCAAAAATGAGTTTTTGCATGTAAAATTCGATAAAATAAAATTGTGACAAATTTTGACTTTATTTTGTCCTGTAAAACTCAACAAAAAGACTCTGAACAACCAAAATATATAACCAGGTTGCGTAAGTTTTATGATGTAATAAAACTTGAAAAAAAAATTTTATTGACTTTAGTGGGCCCAAGTGATAACGTAACGTTATAGTATGCAGAAAAAGTAAAAAAAAATACTGTAGGTAGGCCCTACACCAATGTAATCAATGTGTAATCAATATACTGTAGGCCCTACCAGATTTAATCATAAAATTGTCTTTTTTGTGGGGCTCCAAAAAATTTCGGATACAGAACAAGTGAATGTATTCTGCCCAGTTATATTTGTTACGTTTGGGGTTCCCTGGTAAAACCGTGCAAAACCATGATTCGGGCAAAGTTATTTCGCTCCCTTTTCCCAAAATTCTTTGATCTGGTATGTCGGTAGCCACAATCCTAAAGTCATGTTCTTAGTTTATTCACTTGCAAAAATAGACAGAATTTTTTTTATAAAATTACGAGTTGAACCAAATTTGAATCGAAAGCCTGGTTTTTTTTTAACCAAAACAGGAACATGAACCTCTGAAAAAAGGAATTTGTTGAGCCTGGAACTAAAATACTAAAAACAAAATTTTCCGAACCTGAACTAGAAGTAGGAACATTACTCGACACCCTGATTATAACGATTTATTAGTAGCCTATGGGTTTTCTGTTCGTATTCTGTTCGGCACCCTGGTAAAATTATAATCTCAATAGATAGTACAATCAAGCACGGTTTTATAAAAGGGAATTTCCACATTTAAATACACGATTTACATTTTATTTACATTTTAGATATGATAGGATTTATATAATATGATTTACATTTTAGATCTTATCATATTTGTCGGCAACGTGGTCGAGTGGTTAACGCACCGTGGTTGTGATCAACATGGTCTCGATTCAAAACTCACTCGCGCCATTCTATTAAATTTCAAGTGGACAGCTATATCATTGCACTTCCGGAAGCAGGTCAGGGTAATTGCTACCCCGGTATGTATTTTAGGGCCTCCGTCGCTTTCCTGCGAGTCAGGAGGTTAAAAATAGAGATAAATAAACAAAAATTTGCTAGCAGGCTTGGCCGATCGGTAAATTTTTAAATCGGGATTGAAATTGCTTTAGTCTAGTCTGTTAGGTAAAAATATTTACGAGTTTCTTATTGAAAAGATGAGTACGGAATCAGAGTCTCTTCAAAAAGTTACCGTAAGCATTTTTTTGTTGATGAAAGTAACTCTAAATCCCCCTCTAGTGAACTGGGAAATAATAAAAAAAGAAACCAAGAGGAAAAAGATCTTTTTTTAGTAACGTAGGGGGATCCGGATTAGTTTTATGAGCAAAAGTCGCTTATGGTGACTTTTTGAAGAGACCCAGGAATCACTAGTAACTCTGCCACTGTTTTGATGAATATGATTAAACTCACTTTTGGCCTGCAATATATTTAACTGATTGTGAAAATGCTTACCCTGGGGTTATTTGGGGTCTCTTCAATAAGCAATCATGAGTGATTTTTGATAGTGAAACTAACCCAGATCCCCCCATGCTTACTATAATTTCTTGAGAGATTTTTTCTCTTGGTTTGTTTTTTATTGTCTCCTAGTGTTGTAGAGGAGATTCTAGGTTAGTTTCACCAACAAACAACAGTTATGGTCTTTTCTTGAAGAGACCCATAATTTGACCTCTTACCATCAGGCAAATGACACATTACTGTGCAAAAGTTATATTCAATAAATCCCTAACATGGAAAGATCACATTGCAATGTTAATCAGCAAACTAAAATCATTGCTATATGCAGTAACCAGAATAAAACCTTTTCTAACTCAAGAAGCACTACTTACACTTTTTTATTCATTAATTTTGAGTCATATTAGGTATTGCATTACAAGTGGATGCTATGGACACTCTGTGTTACTCATTAAATTATAAAAAATCTGCAATAAGTTTATTAATATAATGATTTGTACTAATCTTGCAAAAAAACACAACAAAGAAATAGCAAAAAGATAACATTCTTTATATGCAACAACTCTATAAATAAAATATTTCAATTTTCATGTACAAGTCATTCCACAAGCAATTACTGTCAGCATTTAGCAATATATTTTGAAGGAAAATGTCCATTGTAACTACTAAAAGTAACTCTCAAATCATACTTATATTATGCAAAAACAAAGTAACAAAACAATCAATGAGATGCATTGGCTCAAAAATTTGGAATGATACCTGAAAAGATTAAACTATGTAAATTTTTGCATACATTTGTTAAAAAATCTAAAGTATTCTTCCTTGAACAACAATTAAATTTATAAACTTTTACATAGATTATCATTTAATATCTTTTGCTGGTTTTCTTTTTCTTGTGTTTTCAAGAAAACAACTGAATAATTTAAAATTTTCAATTTTATGATGGTCAAGAAAAAGACTCAAGGAAAGTTCTGCAGGATCACTCTTGTTTCTACATGTACAATTTTTGGGTCTCTTCAAGGAACTATTATAAGCAATTTATTTTGATGAAACTAACCTGGAATCCCCCTACGGTACCAGGATAAAATAATAAAGAAACCAAGAGCAAAAAGATCTCTTCAAGAAGCGATAGTTACCACTGGGAGATCCGGGTGAGTTTTAGAAACTAAAATTGCTTACAGTGACGTCTTGAAAATACCCTAATTGGTCTCTTCAAGAAGTCACCATAAGTGGTTTTTGTTTGTGAAACTAACTCGGATCCCATTGCAGTTATTATTGCTTCTTGAAAGATCTTTTTTCTCTCGGTTCTTTATTTCATCCTGTTGCAAAAGAGGGATTCTGGGTTAGTTTCACCAAAAAAATAATGCACTGCCCTCATATTATTAAACAAATAACTGTGGTCTTGTATTTTTCTCTCTTTTTTTTTCTTTTTCTATTTTTTCACACAACCTTATAATGAAGTGGAGCAACCTTGCTTCCATATGATACAATAGATCACACTTTTCATCATTAATAAGCAAGTCACAACAACTTGTTTTGTTGCTTCTTCCTTTTTCTGACTTTGTTTATAAGCAACTTACAAACCTTTTAACATTTCGCTGTATTTTGATCATGTGGCAAAGCAGAAATAAAACTGAACTGAAAAGTACTAAGACTCATTTGATTTTGACCAATATCACATTGTTACTTTGCTTTTTACAGGTGTTCTGTGTCATTTTCCAACAGCCAGGACAATTACTGGTGAAAATCAACCTGTGATTACAAGTGCAAACAATAATCAAGCTAGCTAATCTGAAAAAAAAAGGGTGTGTGTCATTTGCCTCAATGGTAAGAGGTCAAATTACCCCTGTGTGTGCATTTTTTCAATCAGTTGAATATATTGCAGGCCTAAAGTGATTTTGCTCCTATTCATTAAACCAGTGGCAGAGTTAGGTGTGATTTTTTATTCATATTTTTATAGCACATTTCTTGCCATAAAACTAATGATCTTAATAAATTTCTGTTAATGACTTTTACAATATTCTGTAATTTAATTATTATAATTTGATGTTTTATTGGGTCTCTTCAAAAAGTCACTGTAAGCAATTTTTGTTTGTGAAACTAACTAGGATGCCCCTGTAGTTACTATCCCTTCTTGAGAGATTCTTTTTTTCTTGGTTTCTTTTTTATTCCTTCCTGTTGCTGAAAGGGGTATTCCAGATTAGTTTCACCAAAAAAAATCGCTTAAGGTGACTTTTTGAAAAGACCTGTTTTATTTTATATAATTTTGCTTTGTTTAGAACTTTTAGCTTAAGGTTTTGATCAAATTTTTTGAAACACAATTGTAAATGTCTGATACTGTCAAGGTTAATGATAGTGAAAATGAAACTGAAGCACAAAGTTTACATCCAAAAAGTCAATTTTGCATTAAGGTTACAGCTGTTTTAAAAAAGACATTTACTTGGTATGCATTATAATTTATTTTCTAAGTATATTTGTTTTTTTTAATTTTCAATAATATTCATTAAAAGTTGAAAAATTATAGCATTCAGCTTTGAGTTGGAGCAACCTTGCTTTCCTATAATACATTTGGTCACATCTTTTATTGTTAATTAACAAGTCACAATGTCAACTTGTTTTGTTGCTTTTTTTTTGATTCCATCTTTAAGCAAGGCACAAGTGTTTTAACATTTTTTGCTGTATTTTGATCATGTGGCCAAGCAGAATTTTAAAAAACTGAACTGATTCGTATATAACCTAAAAACTGCCAAAATTTACTATAATTATCTTGATACATCTAAAAAAGATTTGGGTAACCTCTTGACTAGGTTTTCAAGTTGATCCGTTATTAATAAGTAACCTCTTGACTAAGATGAAAAATAGATCTGTTATAATAGATTAATTTACATTTGACAGCTTTAAAGTGTGTGTTTTTTTTTTGTCTCCAAGAAGTTACCGTAAATGACTTTTGTTCATAAAACTAATCCAGATCTTCCCTTGTTACTATTACTTTTTGAAGAGATCCTCATGTCTTGGTTTCTTTTTTATTCCATCCTAGTGCAGTAGGGGGTATTTCAGGTTAGTTTTACCAAAAAATTGTTTATGGTGACTTTTTAAAGAGACCCATTTTTTCCATAAATTTTTTATTTGGAAAAATGTCTGAATTTTAAATAATTTTTAAATATTCAAAATTGTAGTTTTTTTTTAATTGCAAAGTCATAAAGTGAATTCTAATAAAATATATATTTTTGTACTTTTTTATTTCTTGTTATTAATTGAATTGAAAATTTGAATGGGTAATTTTTTGCTTTGGCAGTTTTGGTTTTATTATGTCATGCAAAACAGCAAAAACATACTTATGATCCAAGCTCTAGAAATGCAAGTTTCATCTTGACTACGTAGTGGCACACATACCTGCCTCATGAAAAGTGCACATACCTGCCTCATGAAAAGTTTCTTTAATGATAACTTTCCTTGCATACTGTCACTGGATGCCTATGTCCCACCCCAATGAACCAATTACTATTTTTTTCAGCAATACAGCTAACTGAACTTTGTCAACAAGAAGTGAAAATCTTTTTTGGCTCACCATGGCACTTTGGACCTTGACCATATACTGCATGGTCTTTTAGCAGGTCTTCAGATGCCTGCCATCAGAGACTAAGATTGAAACATATGTTGTGCATTACAAAACTTGACAAAAACATTACAAAACTTGACAAAAGCTTTGGCTACAGATGATTCATACTCCATCTGCAGCCAAAGCTTTTCTCAAGAGACTAAGATCTGCAACTGCTGCAAAATAATTTAAGACCTACCTATGTTGGAGAATCAGCTTTCTTAATCATAACTGGTACAAGATTTGAACTCGGTCTCATCTTGGCCTTTGATTTAGGTTATAATTATCCCACGCTTAGATTTTGGTTTGATACATTTGGTTCTTGGTAAATGAGTGATTTTTCCTTAAGTTATCGTTTTGGTTACTGGGAAGAACCATTACTATTTTAATTTGCTGGCTGCATTGTATGCAAAACTGTACTGTATCTTTAGTTGCACTCTTGTTCTTGGATTTGCGTTTTATTTGGCATTGGAATAAAGATTTTATTTTTACTCTCCTTGGTATAGTTAATATTCTTGGAAGTGCAGCTGATGAAGGCCTTGGAGTTCCCCTGGGCCACGTTGTATTCAATTTAACTGATTGCAACAACCTATTTTTCTTAGAAAAGCACAAAGTTTTTTGTTTTGTTGCTTTTGTAACAATTAATCAATTTTTTAATAATTAAAAAGTATTGTCTTTATTTTTGATGACCTTTTCCAAATAATTTGGCATAAAATCATTAAAATTTCTAAAATAATCTATTGTCATTTTATGGTACCCCACTTTTTCAGCTTTTCTTTTAGGGTCTTCAAGTTAGGTGTTTTCTTTGCAGACATAGTGTTTTCATTTTGTCCCAGCAATTTTTATTAGAATCTAAATCCTGGCTGTTGCCAGGCCATTAAAGAATATTTGGTTTTGTTCTAGTTATTTTGTTACCTTTTTGGCCTTGCGGTTAAGTGCACTATTATGCATGAACACCTCAGAGTCATTAATGTGATAAAAGTTGAGCATGTGCTCTTTCAAGACTTGCAGGTAGAGTTTAGCATTAACTATTTGTTTTTTTTTTGGGAGAAAAGTACAGACCTCCCTTTTCTCTTCAGAAAAACATCCTGAAATCATTACTGACAGCAGATGTTTAATGGGTGAAACTATGTTTTAAGGATCAAAGCCAGGGGTTCTCAAAGGGGCCATGAGAAGAATCCTTATTTTGGATTTCAATTTACTTATGTGACAAACTTGAAAAAAATCAGAGACAGTTTTAAAGTGATGACTTTTTTTTTGGTCTTTGCTTGACCTTTGGGATAATATTATAACCAGGAGGCCCATGGGTGTTTGAGAGTCTCTTCAAAGAGGCCACAGGCCACTAAAATTTGAGAACCAGTAGTCAGCAATCAAATAATTTTTGACATTGCATGGTGGAACAACCATTTTAAAGACTTGGAAATTGCCCTCATCTAAAAACATCACTTTCCTTTACTGTGCAGTGATCCAATGTGCATATTTTTTTGCAAATGCAAAACGTTTTTTAAATTACTCATTAATCAAAGTTTTTTTTGGCTACTTTCTGACATGCTGCAACCAATATCTTGGTGATCATTGTTTTACCTCTTTACATATGACATTTATTTGCATTTTTTCCTGCTTCCATCCAAGAACACAACTTTCACTTTATGACCAATATATTTTCCAGACATGACAAATAAAGTATCAAAATATTATTAGTCATCTCAACCAGTGTTTTTTTTAAGGTTTGGCTTGAGGAACCTCTAAGCAATTTTGAAAGACCACTAATTTTTTTTCCTATTGTTTACACTATTGTAGAAGCAGATTTTGATAGACCGCTGGACAATTTTGAGAGACTGTTTTGGTTCCTCAAAACACCTTAAAAAAAACACTGATCTCAACAATCATTCACTTTTGATTCTCTTATGACTTCAAATGCTTTTAATGTTCTATGGCAAGAGAAATATGTAAAAATGACACAGGTATCAAGTAATTTAGCTGTAGCTGTAGATCTTCATTTGTGCCAGCTGCATGGAAACTACTACATAATCTCATTGAACTAGGCAACTGCACTACCCAGTGGACAAAATTTAAATTGAACACACAGTTCTAAAACTGTAAAGTATGCCCAGGCTTTTTGATTTTTTTTCCTTGTTGGAATAGGCTTGCCCAGAACAGCTTGGGTTATGCTAAATTGCCTGCAGACTGTTTATGAGCAGTTCCATTTGTCCATGCACATATGGGGTCTTGTTCATTCATCTGGTTGTAAGTGTGGTGCCAATAAACATACTACAAATTATGTCCAAACAGCATGCCCCATACATCAAGCACCACATAAACCATGAGATCAATTGGTTTTGAATAATGTTTGGTTGATGGTTTTAGATAATTGGATAATGAAATGATGGTTTTGGATAATGGTTCAACACCAATGCTATGACTTAATCAATAGAAACGAGCATACACTTTATGTGGATAAATATCAAAAGTGCAGCAGCCAATCAGACTTTTTTGTGTAATAACATATACCATTTAGGCACTGTCCCCTTGTTTGCAATCACTGAGTCAACAACATTTCAGAAATGTGTTAGTTTGATTGCAAATAAAACTGAATAAATAAAACAAAAAATTATTTAATTTGTTTTGGATTCTGTAATGAAAGGTAGCACTTAAGTATTAAGTTTGTGCATTTTCTCACATTTTGTATGAAGTGGTTGGAGGTCTGGCATTGAATTTTCAGCTTTTTCAAACTTAAAGGTGTTAATAACTTTTTCTGCTTTAATATTTGTTAAAAATTTACTGTTTCACTCACACTGTTGTGGCACAATTGTCAGAGCTTTCACGGTAAATGATTGTACCCACATTTGTTTTTTTGCTAGGGCTTTGCTTAGATTAAGACTTTTTTTGAGAATAACGTTTGATACAGCTGAAAGGCTGTTTTGCTTGTCTCAAAGGTTAGTTTAAGGTTAAGTTGATGTTATTTTATATACAGTATATCAAAAAAATTTTTGTTTCTCTTTGCATTATTATATAAACTTTCATAAATGTTTGATTTGAAGAATGAGTTAATTGCACATTATCTAAATCTATTTAATGTAAATAAATCTAGCATTTGCTAGCATTTTTGTAAAATATTTTTAGCATTTATCTAAAGCCATAAAAAATAATTCTGTCAATAGTTACTATAATCATTTATTTTTAATTAAAACAATGTGCAAAACTAGAACAAAAATTTTAGAAAAAATCTTTCTAAGTAAATATGAAAACATGTTATTTATGTTTAAAGGCAGGTGCTAAAACCCATTTTATGCGGCCAAGGCTTGTCTTTGTTAATTTGTGGAACAGCTGTTTCTAGCGAATACTTACAAAGAGCAAATGTTTCTATACCATTAACTCAAAGTTTTATCAATTATGTTCTTCTTGGTTTGGTATATACATCAACTTTGTGTTTTAAAAGAAATGTTGATGGTTCTCTTGCCATTAAAAAAGTAAGTTTTAAATAGAAAGATTAAAAATACACTTCATTGCTTGCTAAAAAAAAGCTTTGCCATGACAACTAACATGGAGTGCTCCTTGATCGCTCCTTGATCGCTCCAAGAGCTGAATGACAGAATTTTTATGAGCAGAGAAAAAAATTTTGGATTTTTGATCGGTTGAAAATATGTAGATTACGATTCTTTGGGTATAAAATTGAAAATTGCCGTCCGACCCCTGCGGCTTACCCAGATATATACCAGATCAAAACTAGGTTATGCAACTAAGAAAGGGTATACGGCTTAGATCAGTGTTAGTAAAAGTCATGTCTGCAACAGTGTATTATAATGTGTATTATCCTAAATTAATCCATAAGATAGCCAAATTAGATTTTTTGTTTCTGTAAAACTGCAAAAGTCTGTCATTCAACTTTATTGTATTTAGAAATTTCAGTGTCTAATCGCGGCACGAAAGCCAGACTTAAAAGGTCTGTTCCGAGTAAAAGCGGACGCGGAAAAAACATAAAAAGCGTAATTTTTGAAAGCTTTTCGGAAAAATTACGCTTTTGCCTTGCTTTTTTGCGACCGCTTTCAGCCTGCATCTAGCTAAAAAGTTGAAATATTTCAACTTTAATTTTTTCCTCTACGCACGAATATATTTACGTTTCGGTCTTTTTTTATACTTTCCACTTTTAAGGCTTGTTTCCACTACGAGTGTTCTCCACAACGAGAATTCTTTGTTTTTTTATTGATATCTTTTCCTTCCCTTAGCGATTGAGCGCGGTAAGAAGTAAAAAAATCAGTAAAACAAAAAATACTTCCGCTAACGCTCATAGTGGGAACAAGCCCTTATTTCGAACAGTCTTTCCGCTATTTTGTTGTTTTTATTGCTCTTTTCTGTATCCGGTCAAAATATAAACTTTTGATATTATACAGAAAATTTCATTTTCATTTTTTCATTTTTTTTATTCTCTCGCTATTACATAAATCAAACAAAAAAGTCATACATATTAGAAAAGATCAAGAAAAAAAACATGCTCAAATACACTTCAGTACTTGGAAAACTTGCGTCGAATGAATTAAAACTTAATATTGAATAAGTTAGAACTTTAGGATTAAAGAAAAAGTCATGAGCTTTCACTTCGCACGCTCTCCTCGAAAATGCTCGAAATTTACAATGGACCGTAAAATGTATGCAGAGACGGTTGAATAGTACCGTAAGTAATGAATGCATGAATATAGTAAAAGGAATGCATTTGAATGAACCCCCACTGTACAAGAAAAACAAAATTGACATTTCGGTGATAGTGTGTTAGTAAACATTGACTTTTTTTTCGATATCTAATAAACATAATTTTATGGATTCATATGGAACAATCATTATGATAGAAATTATTGGACTTACGACTTTTTCTTCAATCCTCAAGTTTTAACTCATTCGATATTTTCTTTATACTGTAATATCGAAAGTTGATATTTTGGTCTGTCTTGTAATTGTTAGTTTGACACTAAACTGCTCTTTCCACCCCACGCTTTACTTTTTTTCCGTCGACTGTCTTTCTGAATCTACCTATAACAAGGGTGGGCAACTTCTCTAGTCGGCGGGCCAGATGTGGAAAAATGGAGTCCTTTGCGGGCCGGATTATTACATGAATAGTATTCAATATTTTAATTACATATTTATTCACATATGCAAGAAATAAAATAAGAAATCGTGTTTAATATAAAGTTTAAACTTTACAAAGTTTAGAGACCAAAAAATACATAATGAATTTATTATGTGAAGTCCATGAGACATTTGTGGTCGATCAAAGTTGTTAACAAGTTGTTTGAAATCTGGCTGCATGTTTGATGTAGAAATTCTCAGTAAAGACTGCAGGTGAACATCAGTTAGATTGGAACGTAGCTTAGTCTTGTTAATGTTCATGGTCGAAAATGTTTGTTCACAAATGTATGTGGACCCAAACAGAACGAGTAGTTTCATGGCCATCTTTCTCAAGTTGGCAAACTTGGATGTATTCAGTAATGCATAAAATTTGTCAATACTTTCAGATTGGAATTTCTCTTTGAGGGTAGAGTCACACTGCAGATCAATCAGTTCCAGCTGTATAGCATCAGGCGCTTTTTCAAAGTCGGTTGTAAACGGTGATGACACAATATCAAATTCAGCACCAAGTTTTTGAAAGTCCGCAAAACGACGACCAAATTCATTATCCAGTGCGAATATCATATTGGTGTACTTTTCAGTTGACATCATTGGTTGTGCCGTAGTTGCAAGTGTTGCAAAGTGTGTTGTGTTATTCTGACTGAGCTGGCGAGAAAATAGTTTTAGTTCTACCCTGAATGCCTTCACTATTGAGTACATTTCGTGAGCAAAAGTGCCCTTTCCTTGAAGTTTAGTGTTCAGTTCATTCATATGTTCAAAGAGATCGACTGCAAATGCCAAATCTGAGAGCCATTCTGTTTGTTTGAATTGAGGAAAATCTTTATCTTTCCCTTTCATCTCCAAAAATAGTAGGATTTGCGTTTTTAGGTCCCAGACACGTCTCAGAACTTTCCCCAAACTCAACCAGCGTACAGCTGTATGATACGGAACACCACTGTGATCCGAGTCGCAATCTTCTAGAAGCGTGATAAACTGCCTGTGATTTAGACCTCTCGCCCTAATGAAATTAACAACCTTTACAACTGGATCAACAACATGTTTCATGTCAAGCACCTTTTTACACAATACTTCCTGGTGTATTATGCAATGTAGAAATATTAATTCCCTGGTGCAATCAACCTCTGCAACACGGTCACTTAGTCTCTTCAGTAGACCAACATTCTTTCCTGTCAATGATGGACAACCATCCGTAGTAACACTGACCATGTTCTGCCATGATAATTCCATTGTACGAAGTGCATTTTTTACACATTCGAAAATATCTTCCCCGGTAGTTGTGTCTTTCATTGATTCCATAGACAGCAATTCTTCGGTGATTTCAAAGTTTTCTGAAATGCCTCGTACAAAGATGAGCAGCTGTGCAGTATCATCAATGTCTGTGCTTTCATCTAATGCCAGTGAAAACAGTTGAAATGAAGGTACAAGCCCTTTCAATTGTGACGTCAGGTCTTTACCAATTGCTTCAATGCGGCGAGCCACGGTTCGTCTCGATAAACTTCTTCAAACTTCTGTCTGTATTGTGGACAGACTTGATCAGCCACATCGAGCATGCACTTTTTTAAAAATTCACCATCACTGAATGGTTTGCTGTGTTTAGCAATGTTGTATGCGACCATAAAGCTGGCATGAGTGGAAGCTTCCTGGGCCAATTTGCCTTTTACAAATACATTCTGCTGCCTAGCAAGTTTTCTGTCCAGTTCTGTTGCTCTAGTTTGCCGTTCCACTGCCGATAAATTATTACCATAGTTTCCATGTTTCGTTGCATAATGACGACTAATGTTGTACTCTTTCAACACAGCAACAGTTTGATAACACAGCAAACATACTGCTTTATTGCCAACCTTTGTAAAGAAATACTTCGGCATCCATTCTTCGTTAAATGCTCGACACTCTCTGTCAACTTTACGTTTCTTGGGAAATTCCATGGTTAATAAAAGTTAATATAAAATCTAATTTCTATAAAATGTTAAAAATCTTAAATTCTAAATCTAAATGTAACTGATAACAGCTTAATTTAGCAGTTAACAATGTCCAAACGATAAAAGAACATGAAGCGCGTTTCCTATCAACTGCAGCTGACGGCCGAACCTGCCTGTGAGGCAGCGAGGAGCCGAGCCTTATTGATAATTGACGTCATAATGTATGCACCAGCCTGATAAAGAGACGGCAATAGATACGCGGCAATCACGAGGTATTGCGCAAGCCTAGGTGAGGCACGACTCCTCGCTGCCTCCCATCTGTATTTAAATAGGACATACGCAAATTTTGCAGTTCTAACCATAAAAATAATCGAAATGATTTCGTAACTGATAACAGCTAAAGAATAACTAACACTAACAACAACGTTGTCACACAGTAGTGGAAGATGTTTACAGCACTCTCTGCTGTGACCTAATTTCCAGCAATCGCACTAAGTGACTAAGGCAATTGTTTGTTAGGAATGAGGCCTCGGGCTGGATAACAGAGTATGGTTAGATACAGTCTGCGGGCCGATCAAAATCCCTTCACGGACCGGACCCGGCCCGCGGGCCGTATGTTGCCCACCCCTGACCTATAACCTACTTATAGACGTCAATTCAAGTGTTTATGGCCCTTAATAAAAGCAAATTTTATTTTTGATTTCTCTGGCGTTTCGTACATGCAATGTCGCATCACAATTTTATTTAAAAGCTTAAATTATATGCATTAAAGAAGTATTCACTTGAGCCAGAGATTGTTACTGCAGCCTCTGGTGAAATTTGTTCGTTAAATTCACAGAACCTTGGCACAAAATTCTTTTTTTTTGTGTGTATTTATTAAGGTCGGTTTAATTACACTGAAAGCGGACGCGGAAATAGTAAAGCGTGTGGCGAAAAGCTCAAAAAAATAATAATAATACCTGTAAAGCAAAAAATTGTTCAGAATAAAAGCCAAAAGGGTAAAAAAATGACCGGAACGCAGCTTTTTTCATGCCTTTTGAAAAAAAATTAAAGTTGATTAATTTTTTTCATTTGGTTCACACTTAAAGCGGTGGCGAAAAAGCAAACGGAATTTACGCTTTCGGCGTTTTTCTACCGCGTCCGCTTACAATTTAAACCGACCTTTACTTATTTTTTTTCGTAAAGAGCTTCTTTGTGGTACAGAATTTTAATATCGCTTTAAACAAAGTCGATTTTATCGGAGCCATAAGCTTTTCGTGACGCTCTCATCAGTGGCAATCGCGTCAAAATGGGACGAACCTAGAGCTGAGTTCAAGTAAGCCTTTAAAAAATACTTAACTAATAAGTAATTTTCAAAAATTTACTTAAGTTACTTAAGTATTTCAAGTAATTTTTAAAATACAATTTGGTAGCCTATACAACCTGATGCCCAAAATTCAATCAACCTTTTAATAATTTTTTGGTCAACCCGTATGAAGAATTTATTGTAAAGTATTAAATCATTGAATTTTGTACGCTATTTGAAAATATTAAATTCTGCGTCTGCAAATTACTGCTTGAAAAATTATGCTTCAGATAAATATTTTGTTAAAAATGCCACAATCTAAATATACGTATTTGTGTCGACAGCAGGTAGCCTATATATAATATAACAAACTTTTAATAAACTTATTTCATATTGCATGAGAAGATTACTTGAAATTACTTAAGTAGGCCAAAATATACTTAAGTAAATAATAAGTAAAATTTTTACTTAAGTATTTAAGTAATTACTTACTTGAACCCAGCCCTAGACGAACCAGAGAAAATCAAGGTATTCATAGTCCCAATTGTTGAGACTATGAATACCTTGATTTTCTCTGGTTCGTCCCATTTTGACGCGATTGCCACTGATGAGAGCGTCACGAAAAGCTTATGGCTCCGATAAAATCGACTTTGTTTAAAGCGATATTATTTTTTTTCATTTGGAGAAGGCCTTTTTTGTTCCTCACTGTTTTATGCAGTACTTATTTAAACTGTCATGGTGTTGCTATTAAAGGGATATGATTAGACGAAGTTTTTTTTATTGGGGCTTGGTGTGGCCACTCCATCTGCTCTATTAAAACCCTCACTGAAGCCACATGTTTATTAAAACACCATTGATGATAACTGGGCAGGAGTGCTTAGCAATCCTCATAACTTAGTCTAGGTCTACAGATAATAGGCTATTTGGGGCTTTGCAAATCTGTTATGGAGGGTTTCCGAAGCTGAACTTGGTGGAGGGGTTCCCCTAGCTTAGCTTAATTTAACTAAGCTTAACTTAGCCATTCAGATTTAGTTTCGATGGAGACAATTCCGATGATGCTTTTAGGTTAAAAGATTTAACTTTCAGTCTTTTGAATCAATTTTAAAGTCAATCGAATCAATTATATAAACTTTTTACTTTGATTTTAAAGATTGCAGTTTCACGTTATTTCCAAATTTCCAAAACTATAAAAGAACAAGCAAGACTTTAATCAACTTATCAATAGGCCTATAAGTTCTTTTACGCTTTTGCATGTTTTATTGATTTCTCAGTACCATACTGATATCTTACCAATCTTACCAAATATCTAATTTTTTTTTGTGTGTGTTCAATCAATCAAGGATTATTTGTGAGGTATGCCGCGACCTACTAGAAGAATACAGACGAATTAGTCAACTGTAGCTGCGATTTCTACCGGCCGATTAGATCGTCGAGAGAAAGAGCTTGTCGCATCGTGTGTGTGTGTGTGAGCTGTGCATTCGCGTCGTGCATGCAACGTCTTCTGCAGACTCTTTTTAAATAATACAAATCGTGCGAATCTAAGCACTTTTGATCTTGTTCCAAGGTGTAAATGATTTTAAATGTAAACAACAAAAAATTTAATAGCAGAAATTGAAAATAAACAATCAATGAAAGCAAGAAGCACAGCGACAAATATAAAAAAAGCTTTGAATTTTTTACAAAACTTTCACAAATTGGTCAAAAGATTTTTCAAATAAAGGCTCGTTTCCACTACGAGCGTGGAATAGAGCATTCTTTCTTTCTTTTATTGATCTTTTCGCGCTTAAAATTGAAGCGAGCGCTAAGCAAAGCAAAAAAATCAATAAAACAAACAAAGAATAATCTTCTTAATGGTACAATTGAAAGTTAACTAGCCTTAGTTCGATGTCTTTTTAACAGCCTAACATGAAATTTTTTTCTTGCCGTTATAACAAGTGCAATTAAAACCTTTATTGCCCAGTTTTTGGAATTATTGCTGCAATCAATATTACAACCAATTAACGATTTATTGGGAACGTATTCAGCACTGTCTTAGTAACCCCAGGAACCAACTAAATTTTAGAATTCGTCAAATTCAGTACTACAACACCAGTACAAAAACTTGACCCAAGTGATTGAGGGTACATTTAATCTCCCAGGTTAGAGAATATCTTAATAAGTCGTATTTCTATTAAACCCGATCAAGAAGTTTTTTACAATCAATCATATTTAGTCCCATATTTAATAATCATGGCTGCAGAACCAACGATTGCGCTGACGACGCATGTCATCCTGTCTGGCAGACGATAATTTATTGTTTTGGTTGGCGGTTCGCAAAATAAATTTCAAAAAAAAATTTTATTTAAATGACTTCTTTGGAAAAGTTGTCTTTTGTTTGATAAGCTAGCAAACGAGCAAGATTGTTTGCTAGCTTATCAAACAAAAAGTTTATCGAGCAAGTTGTTCAGTGGTGGATATTCAAATTCAGGGATTCGAGGCAAGGATTTCCGAAAATTGATGTTCTCTAAACAAGAAAAAGAGCTTTGTTCTCGTCTTTCACTTTTTTCTCCCAAAACCATGGTGATCTCTAAGTCTTCACTTCGATTTCATCTCTGATTTCCCTATTTTGCTCCCAAAATCATGGTGATCTCTAAAAAAAAAAGGGTTTTCACCTCGAATCGTCTTGTATTTTCCAATTTTTGTCCCGACTTCATAACGATCTCTCATCTGCAACGAAATAAAACTATATGTGCTACTTTCGAGGGGGGCCCGAGGCAACTGCCTCATTCGCCTCACCCAATATCTACGTATTACTGATGTTGTTTGCATTTCTCGTAAACTAACCAGAAATCTACCGCTCGTCTGCCAATGCCGAGTAAGACACCTTTTTAGATGGTCACTTTGAAGCAAGAAGTCTAGATCTCACTCCCTGTGAATTTTACCTGTAGGACTACACAAAAGAAAAACTATGCAAGACAAAATGTTGTACATTTGAAGATTTGAAGATACAAATTTAACAACTTTTGAATGCTTTCCCCAATGTTATTCTTCTAAAAACTTATTTGTTCTATGCCTGGTCGTCTAATGAAATTAGTTGAAGCTAATGGTGCATAAGTTAAAATATGAATATTTGGTTTATTTACAAACTTTTAGTAATTTAACTAAATATTTATACTTCCCATGCAATACTTTAATTGTTTTATAAATTTTTTATATTTCAATAAACTTGAAGTAAATATTGGAAATTGATATTTAATGCGTAATTACTTTTCAATTACCCTGTGTCACAACTTTACTCGGGAATCCAAAAGGACCAGTTGAACTAGGTAATCCAAATACCTGCGCTGAAGTAAAGCTGTGTTTATTTTTATTTATGTTGGCTCTATAAATAGTTTGCTGCGAGACTGAAGTTCTTAAAATACAGTAGACCTCGGTTAATTCGGATTTGATTTGACACACAAAATCATCCGAATTAGGCGAAGATCCAAATAATCCGAAGCTTTTTATTAAGAATTACAATATATAGGAAATCATTTGTACTTTTAGTTTTATCCTACTTAAGCGAAATTCCGCATCAAACGAATCCGAATTAACCGAGGTCTACTGTAGTTAGTTCTGGCTAAATCCGTATGAATTCGCTAGAAACTTCTCTCTACAGTAGGGGTTCTCAACCTTTTTTAACCCCGTAGCCCAAAAAGCTTAAGACGAGATTGTTGCGGTTCAATGTGCCTAGTCTTCAGCAGGGGCGCCGAAAAATCATTTTACCCGGGGGGGGGGAGCAAAAACACGGTTTTACAAAGTTGTTTTATAGATTTGCCATTTCGTATCGTGACCGTTTTCAGCGCAAAAATCTACTGATGATTAAAAAAAGTCATCTATTCCAATTAATGTTCAAAATCTCCATTTTTGTCTCAAATTTCAGGTAAAGACCAAAAAAAGGTCATCACTTCCAATCAGGATCCGAAATCCCTATTTTCGTATCAAATTTCAGGTGAAGACCAAAAAAAAAGGTTTTCACTTTCATTTCGTACCCAATTTTACCAAATCGTTTCTTCACAACAAAATACAGCTTTTGAATTTATGATTTTAACACTTTTTCACACCATCTCTGGTTGAGAACCTCTACTCCACAAAAAAAGAAACCACGGTTTTTGACTATAAAAAATATATTTACAAAATCAGAAAAACTTATCATTTACTATAAAACTTGACTCTCAAGCTTTACAAAACTTCAAAGCAATTCACTGCGCCAATAACTGCGAAAATCAACAGCTTTGTACTGACTAAAAGAATAAATCAGCACCCCGACGGCTAATATTAAACTTAATAGCTCGTTCTCCACACAGGCTAAAATAATTTTATCTCACTTTAGAATTAACTTCCTAGGCGTCAACACTGATCGTTAAAGCAGGGTTGTGGATTCGATGTCAGAATTGCTTTTTTGATTTGGCGGAGTCGAAGCCTTTTTTTTAAGTGTGCTGGAGCGGAAACTGGAGTCTGTGTCGTTTTTTTTTAGATGTGCTAGAGTCGGAGTTGTTTTTGAAAACTCTGTTTAACGCTAAAATAGGCCTCCACGGTTTGGAGTCGTCATTTTTGGGTGGAGTCGGTGTGTGGAGTTGAAGTCGTTTTAGATGCTCTAGAGTCGGAAAATTTTGAATAAATAAAGTTAGGGTCGGAAAAAATTCTTCCGACTCCACAACCCTGCTTTAAACAACTTAAACAATCCACACAGGCAAGAGTAATACAAAACGATTTTTAAACACTTCTAACACAGAACTGTAAAAGCTTACTGTAAAAGACTGAAAATCAACCACAAAGTTATAAGATCAAGATTAAAATTATGAATAAAGTGTGACACCCTGTATAGTATTTTTACAAATAATTTAACTTATTTTCTAAATTGATTTATAGGTTTTAACAAATTATTGGTGGAAATATATTCTGATTGCCGCTGTTGATGTAGAAGCAAATTTTTTGGTTGTAAAAGCTTATGAGTTTACTTCACTTACGAGTGTTCAGGTATATACCGTATATATAAATAAAAAATTTTACTCGTATAAGTGGTTATTGTTTTAAAATTCTATACTTGTTTATCATTCTTTTGTGTTTTTAATAAGTTTACGTACAAAATCTGAGTCTGTAAATTGTATTACATGTGCTGCTTTTAACTTAACTATTTTAAATTTTATGCTGATGTAAAATTCGTTTTAATTCATCGCAAAGGTTAATTATATACACGTGGTGTAAAATTAGGTATAATGTAAAAGTTCTTGTCTTAAGCCACTTTTTAAAATTGTGAGCACTATAAAGCTAGATAAGGTTTAGAAGTATTCCATTTGGTCAGTGATGACTAAAAAAAATTTTTACTTCAAATTGATGGTAAGAAGTGATTTTGTGCTATATTTAAACTAGAAAATACAAGAAATTGAAAAATATAGGCCATCATCATTTGGACCAGGCAATGCAAAACCGTGACCCGACAGTTGATCGAACGACGCTTGATCGAAACGATACTGGATCGAATAATGAAAGTGAAAATTTACCATAAAACATTGCAAAGCCATCTTGATTTTCCTCGCAAGAAAGAATCTTCGTTTTGCAGTTTTTCTACGTTAAATAGTTGCGACAAGAAAATTTAAATTTCCTTGTTACCAACGAAAAGAGCGATAGTACGGATGAAAATTTACATTTTACACAGGAAGCAGGTTAACCCAAAAAAGCAACAACAAAAAGCAAGAAAAGGCAAAGTTTAATTGAAAATTGCTTAATGTACTATACGGCTATGATTATTTTGTACTGCTCTCAAAGCATTTAAATCTTTATAACTACTGGAATCAATAAATTTCAGCCAATTTTGGCGTAGTTCAGCTTTTTTCAACGACGAAGCAAGACAATTTGGCGGGAGACAAATCGACGGAACAAATTCGTCGGTAAGTCTTTTCGTCGGCGAGCCAATTTGGCGAAAAAATAAATAATTTCGATTTACCTTCGCTAGCGTTTGAAGCAACAACAAAAAAAGTTTTGTTATGTCATGAAAGCAATTGAAAAAACAATTGCAATTGTTCAGCTGATAAGAGTGAAAATTCGCATTTAACTTTGTTAAATGCTTTAAATTTAGGGATGTTCCTAACCGAATATTTTTTATTTGAACTTACAATAGCTTAATTTCGAATATTTAAATTAAAAAAGGTACTTTAACAGTTAAATTTTTGAACCAAGGTCGTTTAACATATATCTGTTACGAGATTGAAGTTTTGCGGGCGTACGAAAGTTATGAGGTCATAATAAGCATTGTACTATATATAAACATTTTTCTACAAATCTATTCTGCTCGGAGCGCAAAAACATTTTGCAGATCAGCGTATCAGAAAAATACTAAATGACGGTTAAGTCAAAGCGGTTATTATATTAAACTATCAAACCATGAAAATTATTTTAATTATTTTTTATAAGCTGCTCTTACAATTTGTTTCGTCTACAGGGCTCGTCAGAAAGCAATTAAACATCTGAAAAGCAAATACAAAAAGAAAAGCTTAACAAAGCGATAAAAAGTCGTCAAAAGAACTTAAACACTAAAATAAAAATTTGGCAGTGATTAAAAAGTTAAACCGGTTACAAATATTTTTTGATTAAATTTCAATGTGCAAAGTTTTTTCCCGTTGCTTACGCTAATTTTTTAAATATGAATTTGTTATGGCCAATATCATGATTAATGATTCTGACACCAAAAAAACTTTACACATTGAAATTTAATCAAAAAATATTTGTAACCGGTTTAACTTTTTAATCACTGCCAAATTTTTATTTTTGTGTTTAAGTTCTTTTGCCGACTTTTTATCGCTTTGTTAAGCTTTTCTTTTTGTATTTGCTTTTCAGATTTTTAATTGCTTAACTGACGAGCCCTGTAGACGAAACAAACTGTTAGAGGAGCTAATAAAAAATAGTTAAAATAATTTTCATGGTTTGATAGTTTAATATAATAACCGCTTTGACTTAACCGTTATTTAGTATTTTTCTGATAAAAAATGTTTTTGCGCTCCGACCAGAATAGATTTGTAGAAAAATGTTTATATATAGTACAATGCTTATTATGACCTCATAACTTTCGTACGCCCGCAAAACTTCAATTTCGTAACAGATATATGTTAAACGACCTTGGTTCAAAAATTTAACTGTAAAGTACCTTTTTTAATTTAAGTATTCGAAATTAAGCTATTGTAAATTCAAACAAAAAATACAAAAATAGCCGACGAATTTGTCTCCCGCCAAATTGTCGTGTACTCTTTTAACGACGCATCAGCATGACCATAACATTTTTGCTAAATAGTGAATATTTCCAGTGAATTCCAACGCCTTTAAAACTTCTCAAATTTGCCAGCAACTCCGCTGCAGCAAGTACAACTTCAATCTTGAGAGTCGCTCTAACATGCTATATCTTACGATGTGTCATGAAAATAGACTGCAATGTAAAAAGAATGCAAAAAATGGCAGCAATAGGCATCCAAAGAAACATAACCATGACAAAAGATCTACTTGTTGCCCCCCTAAAATGCCTTGCCCAGGGAGCTTGTTGAGAAACCCTGACCTTGACATTGGTAAAAAATATACAAAGATAAAAAAACAAACCGTCTTTTTACTGATGGCCTCTACTTTTTATGAATCTAATTTACAGTAAGAAAGTGATTGTTTAATTGCAGAAACATACAAAACTATTTTTTTTTTTTTATCAACTCTCATTTCAATCAAGTCTCGTTTCGATCAAGTGTCGTATGATCAATTGTCGTAGTACCACGCAAAACAGCTTAATAAAACTTCATTGGACAAGATAAAAGTTTTTTAAAGTTTTTTGTTTGGCTACTGAAAAGCAATTTGTTGGCTGCAGTTTTTCACGTTGGTATAAAAACATGTAATTAACTATTTTATTTTTTAAGTGTACACTTTTAATTGTTGGTACAAAGTCTTTTTTTAAGCCTAGTTTTTAAAAGCTGGCCCTTATTTTAGCATCACTAATCATTTGTTCATAATTAAAAAAGCTTTTTTTTAAGTTACTAGATTGTTTTATCTTGCCTATCGTCATGATTTTGTCATATTTTTTAATGAAAATTCGGTACGTACTGGTACATTTTGTTGGCGTTGTTATTGCTTTGATTGGAGTTGGATGCATGGTTGGAGCTGATGTACTGGTCGGACAAAATGGCACTGGACAGGCAGGTATCGTTATTGAATATTCTATTTTTTGAACAACAGTACGAAGACTTTTAAGTTATTGTGATATGTTTTATACTGTTAATTTGATAATAAAGTTGATTGTAATAACGGAAAAAGTACATCGCTATTACCACATCTAAAACAAGAATTTCATAATGATTCAAAGGTGTTTAGTTGCTTTTCTAAAATTCAAAAATCTTTAAATGTCAAGTCGCTTCTATAAATTGAAAGATCTTAGCGTAGATAGTTTGGCCGTGTGACGAGGTTACCTCGAGAAAGGCTGCAACAACAAGCTTTATTTGCCAAAGCAAATGGAATGACAATAGTAAGGAAACTAAGATTGGCAAGGACACGTTGAGATTCTTGATTGAAACCACTTCGAGGTCATGGACGATCCTACGTGTGGCGAATTAATCTTAAGCCACGTGATTCTAACAGACTAAGAAGGAAGAAGAAAAGTGATTACTTTTCGGTCACTTAATAGCTGATGAGATTTTGGCTTTAAAACTTTAGTAATGCTTTGTAAAGTTTTTGTTTTATTAGAACAATTATTGCATCGCTGTTGTTGGTTGTTGCGACATAGGACATTTTATGTAATTCAAAGGCCAAGTGCCAGAAGCGCCTACGTTATCTTATTGAAAAAAATGAAACAAGTTGATAAAATTGTTTGTTTATGATATTTCTAATCGAAAATTTTTTTGACAAAAAATTAAGTTTTTGTCCTATTTTGTTAAAATGTCCGAATTTTATGGCAATTCTCTTCAAAACCTTTCATATTACTTGAAAGCCCTTCACATTGTACAACAGCAAAAAACATTTCATTAACATTCGGGCCAATTAAAAAAGCTTTGCATTAATCTTAGATTTTAACATTTAGACAAATTAGTAATCTATTGCAAAGCACTTGGCTTTTAACATTTGAACAACAAATTAAAAAGTCATTGCATTAATCTTAATATTGTATACATCATTTTCAATGATACTGCAAATAGATTGAAATCAGTTTATTACAGGGAGCAACCCTGTCCTCGGCGATGTGCTGGTGTTAGGTGGCGCTGTTTTGTATGGCATAAGCAATGTAACTATGGAGTATGTTTCCAAAAAGCACGAAGCTGGAAACGTCGAGATACTAGCGATGTTTGGTCTATTTGGTCCGATTATTTGTGGCACTCAAATGTATGTTTTAACTGTCTATGAAATGTTTTGGCTTTCTCTTTAATATTTCTCTAATCTTACTTTTTATTGATTTGTAAGGACAAAAAATAATTATAGGCATCAAGTTGAGTAGCATATCATTGATTAACTTCTTTGTTTAAGCAGTTCACGTATGCTATTACTTTAATCCTTGAATAGAAATTTTTTAATAAATCAAAATCTTAGCTTTTCTATGATTCGCTTGAGACTTTTCAAAATTAAATATCTAAAATTGTTTGTAATTAATGTGCAATAAAAAGTGATATTTATAAAACAAGGCTATATCTAATTTTATGATTAATTCCGTCACAAGTCAGTTTAAAAGATTTCTATTGTTGTAACAAAAACTAGATAACAATCGAACAGATATGAAGAAATTTATTTCAATGGTAATTTCTGATGAGCAACTGCAATATTAGTCGCGTAAATTCAGATAATAAACGTATTTTCGATAAACGTCGCTTAGCTGGTTTGTACAATGTATTGTGATTAATATTGTTTGCATTTTGATTCTTTATTTGTGTTATGTGCGTTAGGGCATTCTGCTGCTGCAAAGCGTTGAATAAACAAAATTAGAAACGTTTTAAATATAAACTTCACTTTGATTTTGTCAGGGCGATTTTGGAGCGCGATGCCTTGGCATCAGTGAATTGGAATATTTCCATTGTTGGCTTACTGGCTTTATTTGGACTGTGCATGTTTTTACTTTATTCCTTAATGCCATTTGTCATGCGTTTGAGTAGCGCTTGCACTGTTAACATATCCCTTCTGACCGCAGATTTGTATGCCTTGTTTGCCGGATTATTTCTTTTTAATGACAAGGTATTTTATGTTTGTGTAAGCTATTAGCACATTAAAAAAATTTTTGCCTCGAAATCATTATTTCCATCCAAATTTAAATAATTTTTAAACGATATTTAATGATGGCTCGAAACATCGATACGACAATAAACTTTGTTCTTGAAATTCAAAAATATTTAACTATTTTTGTAATGTACCTTCTGTTTACTGGTAGTTTCTCTTTTAAGGTATAAAAAAAGTATAATAGCACTGGCCAACACATTTTTTGGTGCCCAAGGTTTCTAAGCTGATTTAGACTAATTTGGGGGTGCTGATTCCAAAAATCATATTAATTTTCTCTCATCAGGTCAAGTTTTTGAGATATTTGCTATTTTATATTTTTTTTACCTTAAAGTTAGGCGTATTTATATATACATTCTAGCGTGATAATTACAATTGTAGGTTGTTATTGTGATATATATTGAATGATTATGACATCGCAAACCTTAAAGTAAAAGTCAAACTTGCTATACAAGGAGGTATGTAGTTGGTAAGAAGTGGACACTGAGTATAAGGTAGGCCTACCGATTGTGGCATGCTTTTGTTGATTTCTGGGTCAAAGTAAAGTTTATTCTTTTAATGTTAGGAATTCATTTATAAGTCAGACAGGAAATAAATAAGCTGCATTATTTTACTTGCATTGCAAATTTTTGGAGCAAAAATTAACCATGACTGCATCCTCTCCTAGGCGATGTTGTTTAAACAATCCAAATGTGTTTTGCTATATTTGCGGGGAATATACGTTGCAATCCAACAGGAAAGGGGTTAGTGAATTTGTGAAGTGTGCTGATCTTGCTTACTTCAAAGTAATGCTGGGTGATCAATATAAGGCATGGGCACCCCATATTGTATGCAAGCAATGTGTTGAGCATCTTCGACAGTGGACAAAAAGGGATAGAAGTCACTCCGCTTTGGTATTCCAATGGTGTGGCGTGAACCGAAAAACCATTTCGATGACTGCTACTTCTGTGCAGTCAACACGAAGGGAATCAACAGGAAGAACAGGAATTCGTTGGTTTATCTGAACCTCAAGTCTCGATTAGGCCAATTCTTCACTGCAATGAAATTCCTGTTCCTGTGTTTAAAGACTTGCCCGAATTGGAATTGCCTGGTTCTGAAGAAAACCAAGCATCCGTTTTGTCCACTGACAGTAGTGAAGCCACTGTTTCAGATGTCGGTTTTCCTCCTTCTTCACTACCACAGCTTTTTTCTCAAGAAGAGCTTAATGATCTGACTAGAGATCTCAACCTTTCCAAAGAATCTTCTGAACTTCTAGCTTCAAGAATCAAAGAAAAAAATCTATTTCAGCCTGGAACTCTCATAACCTTCTATAGAAAACGCTATATTGAATTCTTGCCATATTTCACTCAGGAAAACGACATAGTATATTGCAACGACGTTGCCGGCCTGCTGCGGCAGCTTGGTGTTCAACAGTATGATCCTCAAAATTGGCGCTTTTTATAGACAGTTCCAAAAGAAGTTTAAAATGTGTTCTTCTTCACAATGGTAACTTATATGGATCAGTTCCTGTAAGCCATTCAACGACCCTCGAAGAAAAATATGATGAAATCAAATTTGTCTGGAAAAAATTTCATATAGACAGCACCAATGGATCATATGTGTCGATTTGAAAATGGTTGGGTTTCTCCTCGGGATACCAGATGGCTACATAAAATTTTCTTGCTTCTTGTGTTTGTGGGACAGCTGGGCAAGACAGAGCACTGGATAAAAAAAGATTGGTTTGTGCGCAGTGAGCTGATTCCTGGTTCTCTCAATGTTCTGGCTCCTCCTTTGGTGGAGCGTTCCAAAATTGTGTTTCCACCTTTTCACATAAAGCTTGGCATCATGAAACAGTTTGTGAAGGCTCTTGAGAAAGATGGCGACTGTTTCAAATATATTTGTATAAAATTTCCAGGCCTAACCATAGAGAAATTAAAAACTAAAATTTTTGATGGACCCCAGATTCGAAAGTTAATGAATGACGCAAATTTCTGTAATTTTATGAATCCTGTAGAATTGAGTGCCTGGACGGCGTTTACAAATGTAGTAAAATTCTTCTTGGAAAAACAAAGGCGCCCAACTACAAAGAGCTTGTTGAAACATTACTTACAAGTCTCCATCAACTGGGTACAAATATGAGCATTAAGTTACATTCATCTTGCCTGTTTTCCAGAAAATCTAGGTGATGTGAGCGACGAGCAAGGGGAGCGCTTCCATCAAGACATCAGCGACATAGAAGTTCGCTATCAAGGTCGTTGGGATGCCACCATGCTTGCAGACTATTGTTGGTCTATTAAGCGCGATGATCCCGGAGCCTCCCATTCTAGAAAATCAGTAAAACGTCAATTTATGGCTGATAATGTCTATGCTTAGCATTTTTTACAACTTCAAGCTTTAATTGTGAATATTTTGGTGTGATTCCATGAATATGTGCCATAAAGTTAAATAAAAATATTGTTTCTTCGATTTACCTGTCTTTATTGTAGCTATCGGCTTCCTACATAGAGGGGTATACCATAGCAGAAAAATTAAACCTAATAGAGAAAAAGTGACAACATTTATGGAATCAGCGCCCTCAAATTAGGTAAAAACAGTTAAAACATCTTAGGCGCCATGACAAAAATTTTTTTTGTTGGCCTGTGTATTTAATATAAAAAGTGAAATATGCTACTATAATATACCGTGTCTTTATTTATATTTTTTTATTTTAAAATTTAGATGTCTGTTTTGTACGTCGTTTCTTTTGTCACAATAGTGGTTGCCTTAATCACTTATAACTCCCGCCAACCAATATCTCGTCTATCGCTACCGCGCGATGTCAGCACCGAGTCACAATCGGAAGAAACAGAAGAATCTTGTCGTTTGAGCGAAGCTAAAGGAACATGGTTTTCTCGATTCAATCAACCCAGTTTTAAGTAAATCTTAGTACAGAATTTTTACTATTCAGAAATTTTTTACTTTTATGCCAATTATGATCAAGTTCCAATTGTTTTGATTCGAAACTGTGGTTTTTAATACATTTAAAACATTTTTAAGCATTTTAGTTTATTTTACTGATAATATAATTTTTTCAACCGGTTTAACAAATCATGTTAAAAAAACTCGCAATGATTAATTTGCTCTTTGTCAAGTCTTTGTATTTTAAGTTTTAATTTAGAATGCGTTTAAGTGAAAAATTATCTTTGGAAGTTTAATTTTCACTCGAAGGTTGTCATAAATGTTTTTGTCAACCGACACTGCAGCCTTGGCTAGTATTTTCGCAGCAACTGTAATGATACAAACTGTGAGTGAGTATAATAAGAAAAAAATTTATTTTTTCTTAAATCTCCTATCTTTAGATTTGATTTATCTGATCTTCGGGTTTTATGAAATTGCTCTGATTTTTCTGCCTCGCTCAAGTAAACAACCAACTACTTCATGTTGAGCACCGCTTTTTCATTAGTCTCAAATTGCAATATCTGTTGTTAGTAAGCAATGCAAAATTCAAAACTGCTAATAGTAGTTTGTTATGTAGACCCAAATTTAATACTGATTGAAAACGTATTTTAAGTTTGGTTTTTGCCATAAAATTGTGATTATTTGCAAAAACTATAACTTTTACCTTTTGAAAAATTTTTGTTTTTCTCGTTATTTCAAATTTTTTAAATTGGTGCTATCAGCTTATAATATTGATACATCATTTGCTGAGCTTATTTTGCGCATTTGAATTCTCATTCTAAAGTTAAATGAATCCACCATTACTTCCAATTCGAATTTTGTTGTTTTACTGCTTATTTTCGGTTTTCGCTTAATCGTCGCAATGTGTTTGCAACGCTAGCCACTGCAGCAGTAATAAATTATTTATAGGCAAATAATTGCACCCTGTGCCAGAATTTCATCAGTTAATGGTTGGAATTTGCAGGTGAATCAGGTTGGGAGTACAATACTCACCTTGTTTCCCGCTTCGTAGGGCTAGATATTTAAACCTTTATTGTCCAATCGAAGACTTTTATAAAGTGTTATTAGCCTCGCCACGTACGGTTAAAATTAGGAGCAGCAACAACAACGATTAATTAGAAGCAGTAGCAGGCTATAGTTGCGAATTTTTATCACCGAATTGCGAGTGGAGCGCCACTGACCAAACCGAAGACCACATCCTAACAGTGTACCCCATACTTCGGCATCACATGGAGCACTAGGTTTTCAACTCTTCATCGGACTCTAAGGTAGTCCATCTCCAATGGATACCTGTTTATTCTCTCCCAGGCAACAACTTAAGCTGATTCCCTTGCTAAAGTTGGTCCCACGTATGACCTTCCACCATACCACTCCTTCTCACTTCTTATTTCCTCCCGACCTCTATCCCTCTACACAAGTTGGAGACGTGGTATCCAATTTCTTTTCTTTCAACATCAAATCCCTCCAGTATCTTCTGGAGGAACTTACCCTCCCTCGCTCTGCTTGCTGTGCTCTTTCGTTTACGCTGCAACGGGCACAGCATTCTTTTTGCTACATACCTCCCAGGATTGGTCGAGCCAAGACTTCTTCGTGCAGCAACTGTAATTCTGAATCACAGGACATCTTTCATCTCCTGCTAGAATGTCCTGCATTTGACTCTCTACGTCTGGCGATTTTTAGCCACTCCCTCGCCATTCTAGATCTCCGGTCTCGTCCTCTCAAAGTTTCCCGATTATTGGGACTCAAAGGAGTTGATTCGCGCCCTCATCCGTAGGAATGGGTTGGGTAAGCCCACCACAACGGTACTACGACACTTGATCGAAATGAGTTGAAAAAAAAGATTTACTTTTGTGTGTTTCTGCAATTAAACAATCTTTTTTGTTACTGTAAATTAGATTTAAATAAAGCAGAGGCCATCTATAAAAGAACAGTTTATTTTTATTTTTTTATAATTTTTTGCCAATGTCAAGGTCAGGGTTCTTTACAAAATCCCCGGGCAAGGCATTTTTAGGAGGCAACAAGTAAATCTTTTGCCATGGTTATATTTTGTTAGATGCCTATTGCTGCCATGTTTTTTAATTTTTTTTTACATTGTAGTTTGTAGCGTATTTATGGGGGAGGGCATTGTACCATAGCCCAACTCTTGGAGACCCCTTGTAGAAATCAGGGACAGATTCCGAAAAATTGACAAAACCGGAACAGATTCAAAATGAATTTTTTTTATAGAGATCACTATGTTTTGAAGACAAAAAATTGACAAAACCGGGACAGATTCAAAGTTGTAAATTTTCTCTTTTATTATTCGATCAAATGTTTTCGTCACTTGTCTGGTGGCGCACCACCACCAGGTTTGACGGTTTTGGATAACAAAGCCCGATGCTCGCTCAACACCATCACTACCAGAATCTAATCCGAAAAGTGCAGCATCCAGGATAGTAAAAGCATAAGTCCTCGGCCCCAGTCCTGTTTGTGATTGACCAAGAGTGGATGCCCGTCCAAACGACCACAACAAACGGGAAGAGGGTTACAAACAGGCAAATTCGACGGTTTTGGAAAATTGAATATACGATATTGTGCAAGTTTTTACTTTTAAGTCCTGCATAAATTAGTACTTTCTCTAAAAAATTAATTTTCGGTTTTGTATTTATCACTTTTAACCACCAATGTACGTTACAAAGACAAAAAAACTTACACGAGTTGGTACGAGCGGGTTATAAGTAAAGTTACTTAACAGGTACGGGTGGGTAGAAGCCACAAATAGCGGCCTGTGTTGGTCTTTAAGGCAGCCTTTAATGCTACAGCTGAAAAAAGAGTGACTTATCTACTAAAGGCCAATAAAACAAAATATTTTCAGAAATTACTTTTTTCACTACATTATGAGGACATCACAGGATGGTTTGCTAGGTTAAGCGTGTCCATATAGTGTTGTAGATTAACAAATTTGTGTAAGAAAGACTGGAAGAGCTGCGTCTGACCAGCTAAGACCTTTCTTTTAAAAATTAGTCTTAAAATATGGACTTTAGTTAAATTGCAAATATAAGATCACAACGTAATTGCATATATAAAGTATCATATGAGGGGAGAGTTTGCATAAGAGTACATCATATAAAAAAGTGATAGGACTCTTAAACGGATCCGCTAAAAGCCCTAAGGCAGTGGTTTTCAACCTTTTCTGTACCGTGGCCTATTTTTCAACCCAAGTTAACTTCACAACCCACATTGGTCAACAAAATTAAATTCTTATCCCAAAATCATAGTGTTCTCTAAAAAAAAAAAAAAAGGTCTTCACTTGGAATTGCTGTCAATTTTCCCTATTTTTGTCCCAAAATCATAGTGTTCTCTAAAAAAAAAAGGTCTTCATGTGGTTAACTGTACAGGACGCCAGAAAAATGCCTAAAAAATGGGACGGATGGCAAGCCTAATTATACATATATATTATACATATTGCTTTCATTTTTATTTATGCTCCATGGCCCACTAAAAAAACCACTGTGGCCCACTACTGGGCCATGGCCCATAGGTTGAAAACCTCCGCCCTAAGGCGTTAAACGTAAAGAAATCGTTGGTTAATTATAAAGAACTTGTAGACCGCACAGCGAATCCCTCGCTTTTCTAATTCTTGTACTAAAAGGAAGCTATCCGAGCTGTCCCGTGGCCACCGAGATATACAAAGCCTTTCGCGTCGATTGTGACGTCATCACGAGTAGGCCTTTCCTTTAAATAGAACAAAGAAGTTTCTGTCGCGTTTCAATTAAAAGAAAGTAAGTGAGCTGTACTTCGAGCAGCTGCAAGCAAAAAAAACAGCAGTGTTGCCAACTTAGATTATTTTAATCTAGATATAGATTATTTTCATATAATTTAGATGACCACTATTAGAGTTGTCGCGGGCACACTTTTCCTGCACTGTGCCCGCACTGCACTGCAAGGTTTCTGCCCGCAACCGCACTGCACTGCAAAATTTTTTTAAGTACCGCACTGTGCCGTGGCCACCGAGATATACAAGGCCTTTCGCGTCGATTGTGACGTCATCACGAGTAGGCCTTGCTTTGAAATAGAACAAAGAAGTTTCTGTCGCTTTTCAATTAAAAGAAAGTAGGTCAGCTGTGCTTCGAGCAGCTGCAAGCAAGAAACAGTAGTTTAGAAGCCAATTGAAATGATAGAAACTAGAATAGATGTACAACTAATGTACTTTTGATCTTTTCTACAAAACTTAGATTTTGACAATTATAAAAAACTTAAAAGTACAGTATAAAGAACATTTTAAAAATAAACAACAGACATATTATTAAATTCATTATCTTAAAAAAAAATGAAAAGTGAAGTTGAGTGTAAGATTATAAGTTAGTAGATGCTGTTGATTTATAGGCTATATAGGTAAGGTTAAATGTAGCAACATAATCTTAAAAGGTAGAATCAATTAGATAGTAAGTTAGGAATTATATTTGTATAACTTCTAAACGAAACTGTTATGTTAAAGAACAGTACAAAGCATTCTCCACAAAGATGAAAATTTAAGCGATCAAATGTAGTTTCAACTAGTTTGAAAGGAGCAGTAAATGATTCTCAGCATGGTGTACGTACGCCATGATTTTTAGTGATTTTGAAATATTTAGTTATAGTAGCGTTTCTTGATTCTCGGTGAAATAGAAATAGTTGTTTTCTTAGAAAGTGCAAAAAAATTATTATTTGACACTCTGGATAGAATTTTCCATTTAAAAAAAAAAATCTTTTTAGTCTTCACTTTTCTTATTTACAGTATTTCAGAATTGCTTTAAGCGAATTATCTAATGTAAAATATTTACTTTATTAAGTAATTTACAATGTTTTTTAAATGTTGTGTACCCCAATGCAAGGGAAATTACAAAGGTGATCCGCGCGTTATTGTATTTGGCTTTGCTCAAGACGAAAGTTTAAAGCAAAAATGGATACATGCCACAAAAAGAAAAGATTTTGTGCCATCTAAAACTAGGAAGGTAAGTTTATGACGGCATTAATCTGCTACTGGCCTATTTTCAGCTAAAACTTTACAATTATTATTGTATGTTGGGTTTTTTGTTAATTATACAAGTAAAATGTATTTAATTTTTTTTATATTCTTTGCATTTATTTATAAGCACTTACTTCCATCAACCTCTCTTTATTTTCTACCTTTATTTTTATTTTAAAGAGAAGTGTCTTTAGAAAACTGAATTTAGATTTGCGTCTATATTTTACCATATTCTGAAAAAAATTGTTAGGTTACAAACAAAGTTAGCCATCAAAGTGAACAAAATATAGGGACGGTTAATGGCCAAGTTACTAAAAAGCGTCAAATGAAAATTAAGTAAAAAAATTTTCTACTTTCAGTGAAGATTTTTTTGTGTCAAAAAATTTTGTTTTCTTTTCAACCTTATTTTTCAGTCTAATTTGTTGATAGCCCTATTTGAAAGCAACCTGAAAGCTTTTTTTTACAGTTTTTAGTGTATACAAAATTTTATTTCAGTTTGTATTGACAGGTATGCGAATTACATTTTCAAAGTCACAAAATTCAAAAAATTACTTCAGCTTTGGACGAAGACTCAGAAAATGTTGACGTGCGATACAAAATATCCAAACTCCAAACTGGATCAATTCCTTTTCGATTCCCCAACTGCATGCCAGTGGTGGATATTCAAATTCAGGGGCCCGAGGCAGGAATTTCCAAAAATTAATGTTCTCGAAAAAAAGGGCTTTGATTTCGTCTTTTACTTGTTTCTCCCAACATTATGGTGATCTCTAAAAAAAAAAGTCTTCACCTTGAATCGTTCTTGTATTTCCCACTTTTCGTCCCAACTACATAATAATCTCTAAAAAACATCTGCAACAAAGTCAAACCATAAGTGCTATTTTTGAGGGGGGCCCGAGGCAACTGCCTCATTCGCCTCACCCAATATCCGCCACTGTGTTCTGTCAAAATCGTTTGAAAAACCTCGTCTTTCCAAAACTAAATTACTCCATAAAAAAGAACAAGATCAATTTGCCAATAAAGCAAAGCAAAGAAGAAATGCGACAAAGAAAAGAACAAGACATTTGCAAATCTCTAAGCGATATCTCTAAGAAACTATCAATACTTCTTAAAGAGCCATGGCAAGTTATTCGAGATAATATAAACCAAACCTTAACTGTTTTTACATTGAAAAACACTGATGTGCTCGGACCACAAGTACAAAGTGGTATAACAATTAAAAAAGACATGTCGCTCAATCTGTTAAATTAAACAGAATCGGAGATGAACTGTTGCCCTTCTATTTGAATAAGGTAAGTTCAAATAAGAAATTTCGTGTAGTGTTTAAACTTTGTTGTAGTGTTAACTGTTTGGATACTGTTTTGTTCAAATTGCCTACTTTTGGATTAACAAGAAGATATCGTGACCAAGACATTAGAGCTGCAGTGGGATTATTACAAGAAGACTTTAAGCTTGAAACAGCAATTGGACTAACATTTCCGGATATATTACTTTACAAACGGTTTGATTTCAAGATTTTTTTTTAAAAGAAACTGAAAACAAGGTAGGATTTTTTCTTTCTCTCTTTTTAAGATGACCACAAAAAAGAACTCTTTTCTGTTTAAAGTCACTTTAGATAACGAAAAAAAAGAATTCCAAATAAATGACTTTATAGATTTTTTCTTAGAAGGCGGTTTGTTTGAATCTTATCTCAGTGAAATCTATGGCATAGCTACGCACAATTTTACTTTGAATATATTTAACGTAACTTTCAAAGAATCAACTCCAAAATCTCTAATTGAAGACTTGTATGAAACTTTTAAATTACCTCAACAAATTACTATTAAAGATGAAGTTGACTGCACAATCCAAATTAACAGACCACTTGGTTTTAGACAATTAGTAACACTCTATCCGATGCCCTTTGACATAAATACGGAACAATTAAAAACCTTTACAAATAAATGGGGCATTTTAAAACATTATGAATTTGGTAAGCATAAAAAGTGCCCTTTAATACATAACCCTTATCTACACTTATACTTTGAAAATTTTAATCGTAATGAAATACCGGATCAAATTGTTTTTCGAAATCGCTTTATTGCTGTTAACGTTGATGGAGAACTCTACAAATCCAGATGTAATTATTGTAAGAAAACAGACCATGTGATTGAAGATTGTCCAATTAAAAACCAATCCAAAACAAACCAACCCCCCAGCACTCTACCCCAACCCAAACCAACTTATGCCCAAACAATAACGTCGACCCCAAAAATTCCTCACCCCCCTATCCTTCACCCTTCAACCAAAACAAAATTAGTTAAACAAAATATTAAAAAAAACACCCAAAATTTTCCCCCGCTTAATCAGAACCCCACCTCCAAAATCAAAGAAAACATTTCAAACCTCAACCCAAATTTATCATCCCTTAATATCAGTCAAGAAGATGCAATCAAGTCCTTTGATAATATTCAATTTGTCAAAATGCCCCAGGCCCCTTCCTCAAAACCAAACTCTCCCCAAACCCCCTCTTCCCTAAATGATTCCAAAGTACAAAAACGAAAATTATCACCCTCCTCGCAATCATCATCCATTAGCATTGATTTAAAACCAAGAAAGAAAAAAACCAACGTAAAAGAAAAACAACGGAAAAATAGTATTTAATTACCTTTGCAATAAAATCCAAATTATTTTAGTGTAAAACTGTATTTATGTTTGTTTATTTTTCGTATTTATTTACTGTTTTGTGTTATAAATATTATGTATTTGACAGTGAAGGTAAGTCATTTCCTTTTTTATATTCTTATTCTGTTAAAACTATGTTACTTCTCCTACCATTGTTCCGTAAAGTCACACTTCGAACCACACCCAATAATCACGCCACAATCTCTTGTTCAAAACAACACCATATTTGGTAATCACACAACATTCTATTTTCAACACGTCATCTTTTAACATGATCCAAATCCATGAGTTCAAAACCTTGGCACTTCGTTTTTTTTTATCTTCAATTCTTATTCACATACACACTCTAATTTGAAACGCGCGAGTTCGATTCCTAAACTGTTTTTTTTTCTCTCACATTTTTTTTTAATTCTCTCATTCGCAACTATTCCACCTCAATACTTTACTTTATTCAAATTCACGAGTTCGAAACCCTGTTTTTTTTTTTACATGCGTTTTTTTTTTTTTTTTTTCAAGCACGAGTTCGATTCCCGTCTTTTTTTTTCTTTTTTTTTTCACTCTTTTGTTCATACGTACTTCACTATAACTTACACACGTCACATGCTCTTAAAACATGGGTTCGACTCCCAGGTCTTTTTTTTTACACATTTTCTACTTCACGTGCTCGCTTCTTCAATTATTCTTTTTACATTTAAAATTTTTGTTTTTTTACTACACGTTTTTTTTCCCTTCATACACTACGCTATTATTATTATTTTTTTTATTCCTTTCTATCATTCACACAAATAAATTCTTAACTTTAAAACAAAATGCAAATAAAATTTACCTCCATTAATATCAACGGCTTTAATAAATCGGATAACAAACTTGCACAATTTATCACTCACCATAACATTCACTTCACCTGTATACAAGAAACACACACAATACAACACCAACAATTGTCACACTTTTCACACAAACACAATTTTTTAGTCTTCCCCAACACTGATCTTTCCTTAACCACACAAATTTCACATAGACAAGGAACCCTCTTCATTCTAAATTCAAACAAAATACATCTCAATACACAAACAATCCATTCTCACATAATCCTCCCCAACTATATTCAATCCCTTTCTTTCTCTCTTCTAGATAAAAACTATACCCTCATAAACTGTTACCTTCCGTCTGGCAAAACCTCCTCCCAAACTTCTCACCGAATAAAAGCAATTAAAACCCTTTCCTCATACCTACACAGTCTAGATTTCAAAAACAGGTATTTAATCATAGCCGGAGACTTTAATCTTGTAATAAATAAAATTGACAGAACTGGACACTTTTCACCCAATACAAACGACAAAATACTCTTTCAAATCATTCTCACCAACTTTGACCTCATTGATTCTTATCGTTTTCTATACCCTCACTCTAAAACTTTTTCCTTTTCTCGCTCACAACCCATATCTAGATTAGACCGTATATACATCCCCTCACCCTTACTTTCAAACATCTCTCTTTCCACCTACGTCAGTATTTCCTTCTCAGATCATAATAAAGCTCCTCTCATTACAATTAAAATATCCTCTAATCAAAAATACAGATCCTCACATTGGAAATTAAATAATTCTCTTCTAGATTCTCCTTCTATCCTTCTCTACATCAAACTTTTTATTAAAAACCTTACTTACCCCATAAACCCTATCCAGCATCCCCTTAAATGGTGGGACCTATTCAAAACCAAAATCAAATATGAATTAATATTATACTCCAAAATTCAACAAAAAAAGAACTCACAAATATATAACACCTTAAGAAACAATTTAATTAAAGCGAAACAATATAATCAACATGACGAAATATCGCAATTAACCCTTAAACTAAATCAAATTTACGAAAATAAACTAAACGGCGCTCAAATTAGGTCCCGCCTTCCCCCTCTCTCAAGTATAGATGATCCATCCCCTTTAGCCCCAATTATTGAAAACCTTACCCAATCCAAATCCCTCCTTCCAACTGATTCTAACACCCCCCCTCCTAATATCTCTACAGAAAAACTAAACTCTATTAACTTTCACTCTTTTCTCTCTTTCTTTAAAAATCTTTGGAAACCCTCTTCTTCACTTTTAAATCCTTCTACATATCTTGATTCACTAAATTTCCTTATTCCTCACGAGGTTCTTCAAACCCTTCCCTCCTCCCCTTTAATCACATGTAATGAAATTCGATCAGCTATCCAAACCCTCAACCCAAATTCTGCCCCTGGTCTCGATGGATTTACCCCAAAACTTTACAGCTCTTTTCCTTCTCTAATACCTATTCTATGTCAAACCTTTAATAATACCTACCTCCAGAAAAAACTTGCACACTCTCAATCCCTTGCCCTCATAAAACTAATCCCCAAAATCCCAAACCCTATATCTGTTAAAGACTGGCGCCCTATTTCACTCTTAAACACTGACTATAAAATCCTCTCTTCTATCATTTCATCCCGACTCAAACCTCTACTGAATTCTGTCATTTCTTTACAACAACAATGTGGTCTCCCAAATAGACAGATCTTCAATAACCACCTAAATATCCTATCCGCTATAAACTATACAAATGACTTTCTTCAACCATTAGCTATACTCCAAATTGACTTTTATAAAGCTTTCGATACAATATCTCACAAATTCATTCTTTCTACCGCCTCCAAAATAGGAATTCCAGTTACTCTTCTAAACTGGATTCAAATTCTTCTCTCTGACTTAACAGCCCGACTTAACCTAAACGGCTATCTTTCAGATCCTATTTCCATTAAGTGTGGCATTCGCCAAGGATGCCCACTTAGTATGCTCTTATTCTTAATTGGCATTGAACCTTTAACCCAAAAAATACTTGCTTCATCTAAAATCCAAGGAATCTCCATTGGTACTTCTTCACTCAAAGTCAGTCATTATGCTGATGATCTGACCCTTTTTATATCATCCCCCCAATCCTTTTCAGAAATTCGTGAGATAATCGAAGAATTTTCTTCTTTTTCTGGTCTTAAAATTAATCACTCCAAAACCTCTATAATCTCTAATTCCTCAACATTACTATCATCTTTTCGTTCAACTTTTCCCCAAGGTAAGACTCTTTCCTCCACTAAAATCCTTGGAATAACTTTTTCTTTTCACAAAGAAGACCTGTCCAAAAACTGGGATGACCTCATCCGTTCACTTCCCCATACCTCTTTGGCTACTCTAAATCCTAAAGACTCTCTTTACTCCAAAACTATCTCCTTAAATCAACACTTTTTACCCAGAATCCTCTTTCTCTCAAGAATCATTCTTCCTACTCCTAAACAGATTAAATCCTTAACCACCCTCCTTTTCAAATTCCTATGGAACTTCTCCCCTTTTGAACCAATTAAAAGATCCTCCTTATACCTACCCAAACCCGACGGTGGCATTGCCCTCCCTAACATTGGCCTTAAAACTTCTACTGCTTTTCTATGAAAATTTATCTATCTTCTCAAAACCCCCAACCCCCTTTCTTATTTTTGGATGACATATGCGATATATAACCTTGGAACAAAAATAATACCTATTAAACCTGATCTTTATTCCAACTCTCAACCCCACCGTCCTAAACCCAACCTTCTCTGGTCCAAAACTCTTTCCCTATTCAAAAAGATCTCTACCCCCCCTCATGAAATTGAACACCTTACTTTCAAGTCCCTCTACCTAACCTTCCTTCAACCTGATCCTAACCCTATTCCTCTTCTAAACAACACTATCCCCCATACATGGCTCCGATTGACCCTTATAAAACCCCGTCCTTCTCTTTTCACCAACTTGGAAAAGGAAATATCCTTCAGGACAGCCTATAAAGGTTTTACCTGGGGATGTTTCTTTTCCAAGCATAATTTCAAACCCCGTAATCCCAATGACTTTCTTTGCAAAATCTGTCTTACTTCTTCCGATGATCCTCACCATCTTTTTTTCCAATGTTCCTTTACCCGCAGTTTAATTTCATTTCTAGAACCCCTTCTCTCTTCCACTTTAAAAAAACACACCCTTCTTACACAAGACACACTACTTTTCAATTACACAAACTCAATTGGTACACCACATATTATTACATCCAAACTCGCTTCACTGATTAGACTTTCCCTATACACCCTAAGAAATAGTTTTTCCTCCTTTAACACCCCTATCCCAACTTCTACCCTTATTGAAGAAAAATTTAAAATAAAAACAAAATTTAAAGCCTTTCTAGAAAAACATTTTCCTGACTACTTACAATAAATTCCTCTATCCCTTTTCTTATCTCTACATATATATTTTCTCTCTTAATAGTATTAGAAAGTTTTTTTTCCAATTTCATACAGGCTTACCTAAACTGTCAATCCAAATATTTAAAAAAAAAAAAAAAAAAAAAAAATTTTTTTATCCAATTGACTTTCCATTATTATTATTGATATTATTTTATTTCTTTCCACCTTGCTATGTTCTGTATCAGAACAAATTAATATTTTGTTCAATATTACGTCTTTTTTTTCCTCTTCGCACATTTGTACTTTTTTTTCCACTTAATATATTTATTTGTTTTTTTTTCTCGCTTGTTATTTTACACATAGCAAACAAACTACTATTGTCAATTGTATCTTATTTTTGCGTCTTCCACTTTTCGCTCATGACTAATCTCTTTCTATACGCTATTTATTGTTATTACTGTGTTCTTTTCGTCTACCAAAATATGCTTAAAAATTTAATTATTACTCTTATTACAATGTCAGTTTTTTTTTTCGCTTGTCCTCTATGTGTTGCCTCATATATATTAACCAATATACTCACCATGATTTTCAAAGTTTACATATCTGTTTTTATTGTATTGTGTATTTATTGAGTTGTGTTTTTGTGTTATAACTAAAATTATATAAAAAAAAAAAAATAAATAAAAGCTGGACGAATAAATACAATTGAGCAAATTTGCGAAGACATCTGTAAGCTGACTTTGTTACATACCGCTGACAGGTCAAATACAAGTGAACTTGATGTGCTTTGTGTATTAAATATAAAGTTTATACTTACCCTTCTTTGTCAGTTTAGAAACGAAAACTGTTCTTACAACTCGGTTGTAGGTTTGTTTATAAACAACTGCAATTACTAACAACAAAGAAGCACAGTTTCTCTTACGATTATTTAATATTTTCTTCAATCTTTTATAATTTATCTCCACACGCCTACAGATTTTTGTGTAGCAGTGGAAAAGTTGTTTTACCTTGCTATACAACGATTCGACAGCTTTAACCATTTTTTAATTAAGAACCTTGATAGAGGAAAGTTATTGTATCCTTCAGATGATATCGCGCGCGTTGCTCTCATAAGCAACATTGTCATTCAAAAACTTACGAGTTTTGATGAATTTGTAAAATTTTTTTCTCAACGTGCACTTTCTATTAATTCTATTTTGGCTGCTTTAGAAGACGAACAACTTTCACTGGAATCTTGAATACGTCGTATGTGCTCTTCTGATCATAAACCTATGCTGTTAATAAAAATGTCAGTGTTTATATGCACAAACATTTTACTCAATAATTACTGTTTCATGAAAAACGATGAACTCGGTGCTGCAAAACTAGCTAAACGAAGAAAACTACAAATTCTTAATTAACAAAAACGCTTCACGGTTTATATTTTACTTGTTTTTTATGAATTTATTTCCTTTTTGTGTTTTTCTTTTAAACTTCAACTTTTTTTTATTAATTAAAATCTTTTTGGTATTGAGCAACTGTTAAAGATTGTTGACGTAAGTTACATTTCTCTCGCTGCAAACTTGCTCATTGCTAGCAAAGCGTCGCAGCGATGGCCTACTCGCTATGACGTCATCGCTTTGTCTGAAACCAAGCGAAAGGCCTTGTATATCTCGGTGGCCACGACTGTGCCCGCACTGCACTGCAAACTTTAAACATAAGAGCAAGTATCCACGTGCAAACTTTAAACATACGATTGCACGCAGTGGCGTACGCAGAAATTTGTGAAGGGGGGGTTTTGGAATTAAAAAAACGATTGCTCTAAGTGGTCCTGGTAATGGGCAAAAACTTCAAAAATTAGGCCTACATTCAAAAACAAAGTGTTATGCTTTTAAGAACATCTTGCAGTAGCATAAATTTCTTTTTACCAAACCGTAAAACTAACTATTGAAAAGGCATGTGCGAGTACGCAAATTTAATTCAAATATGACAAGAAACTTTCCAAACTAAAAGCAACATAAGCAACTCGTATAAATGATGAAAACAAAAGGTGAAAAATCAAATGAACAAAAAAATAACCTTACTTAACAAATATTTAAAGTTTTTTCACAGGCTTATATTCAAACGCCTGTTTTTTTCACTTAATCTGTTAATTACGTCATCAGGGCAAGGCGTGTAGTTCCTATAAATGTTTAACAACGCAAGTCCATTCATTCGAGTGGTGCCAGTTGTGTTTCGTAAGTACGTTTTTAGTCTTCGCAATGTGGAAAACGATCGTTCACTAGTGCATGTTGTCACTGGAAGAGTTAACAAAATGGTCATTAATGTAAATATGTTTGGAAAAGCATCGGAACTGCATTCCTTGATGCTGCTCAACGCATCAGTTGGTCTTTCTGCTACGTTCAACCGAGAAAGTTTCCTGTACCATAATATCAGTTCAGGTACTAGTTCTTCCGAGGATTTCGTTAAATCATTTTCGTAAAATCTTCCCAAAACTTGAATACTTTTAATTTGTTGTTGAGTTGGTCCAATGGTTGGATCAGCAGGAATTAAACACTGAAATCCACCAATAATCAATTTGTGGGCAGTAAATCGTGCTTCGAGAGTCACAATAAAGTTATCAAGAAATGGAATAAAAATTCCTACTCTAAAATATTCTTCATCTGTTTCAGCAGCAATGTTGCATCGATTGGTCTGTCTTGAAGTAAGGCGTGGTGTTTTTAAAATAAAATTTTGGGTTTTGGCCGTTTCTTGCGCAGAAATATAGAGCTGGTGAAATTCATCTTCGGCTTTTTCCCTAAGACACTTCAATTCATTTGCAATATCATGTGCAATGTTGACGGCCTCAAGAAGGTTTATCGACTTTTTTTGCATAACTTTGCACAAAACAACACTGTATCCAAAAATCCTTTTTTAAAACTAAGAGAGCAATGCAAAATTCACTTTGCCTAATTGTCGATAGCAACTGTAGAGCTCGTGATGAAGTTTCTCTGTCTGGCCATGTTGAAATTTCTGTCAGAGCTTCTACAACAGCAAATTGTAAATTTAAAAAGACACTGACACTCTCGTGTCGATCGACCCATCTGGTAGCACAAATTTGAACAAGTTTTTGAGCTTTTGTTGTTGACGAAATCGTGTTGATAGATTTGCGTAAAATGTTTTGACGTTTTGGAGCATTGAAAAAATTGTAAACTGAAGCTATTGTTCCCATGCAGTTACGAACCGGCGAGAGATCGCATGAATTAGAGACGGCCAAATTAAGACTATGGGCTGCACAGTGAACGTAAAGAGCTGTAGGAATAATTTCCCTGATATAGGCTTGGGCACCATTCAATCTTCCACTCATAGCTGTGGCCCCATCGTATCCTTGACCGCGCATTTTTGAAACATCAATACCAATGTCCGATAAATTGTTCAAAATTGTTGAAGCCAAATTCTTGCCTGATATATCTGTTATGGGTACAAACTGGAGAAAAGATTCTTCAATAGCAAAGTCATCACTTACGTACCCAGCACAAAGAGTCAATTGTTCCTGACATGATATATCGGTTGTTTCGTCAGCCAATACAGAAAAAAATCTGGACCTGTTAATGCAATCGACCAATCGCTTAAGTATCAAGTCATTGCCAATACTTATAATTTCGTTTTGCATTCTTGGGCTGATATACTGAGAGTTGCGTCCGGCAGAAAGAAAATCATTCTTGAAAACTTGATCATGTTTCATTCTGTATCGAAGTAAAGCACGCAAATTTCCGTCATTATTATTATCTTCTAGATTTTTTTCTGATTCGAAAGTGAGTGGACCACTATCCCGATGTCCTCTTAAAGGAATACCCTATCGACCACAGAGTATAATTGTTTCTATAATTGGTGCGATTTTTCTTCGGTTTTCTAAAATTGTTTGCTTCTGTTGCTGATTAAGTTGAATTTCGATGCTATCTTGTTTTCCTGATAAGATTGACATAACGGTCTCTGCTGCCACCACACTGTCGCGGTGATATTTTGTGCTCTCGTGGTCTGCAAAGCGTTCAAGCGCATTTTTCCACTTTTGAAACTTTACCGCACACAAAGTTCCTAGAGGTTGGTTTCCAACTCCACTGCCTGCTTTACTTCCAAATAAAACGCAGTATTTGCAAAAGGCTCCATTTTCTAAATATGAGTACGCTAACCACTTGAAGCGAATAAACCAGCGGTGCTGAAACCGTAAATTTCGGTGATTGGTTGCGGTAATTGGAAAATTAAAAGACTGATCCGGAATCCATATGTTTTTTAGCATTCGAAGTCTTTCTGCTTGAGTATACGTTTTTCCTATACAAAGTGAAATGTCATTTGACGGTTGTAAAACTAAATCTTTTGTTGCTTTGTCTGCGTCTGGAGTCTCACCTGGTTCTTCTATTACATTCTGCGGATTATTTTTGCTACATGCCAAATCATGAACGGGAATACTTTTTTTAACATTTTCGCAGTCGTTATTACGAATTTTTTTAAAGTTAAAGTCTAACAAAGTTTTTCTCCTTTTTTGTTGAGGAAACATGACTAAATGATTAAATAAATTCTTTTAAGATTAAAAAATTATGCAACCTGAAATCTCTTTTAAATTAATTCTTGTTAGAGTAATCGTATATTATCAATACGAATGGCAGGATAAAAAAATTTGTACCAGTGCAAAAAATATTAACTGATAATTTTGAAAGCAATAATGTTAATTGTTAACTATCAAAGAAATAGAGCAATAACAATAACGTCATGCGTCATCCTTTGCAAAACGCCATAAGCGTAAAATTTTTGATTATTTTCCATTTATTTTTAAATACCATTTTCAGCATTTAATAACAAAGTTAGAATTTAGGAAATCAAATAATTACAAACTTAATTTTGGAAAAGACGTAATTAAAAAAATTTTATGACAAATTTTTACCATTTCCAATTACTTGATTTTAACAAGTTTAACATTTTCGGCTCATTCTTGTAAAACTGCCTAAAATTTTCGATTAGTTTTACATTTTAAAACAGACAATACTAAAAAAATAAAAATGCTTTAAATATCGAAAGTTTTCTCGAGTTAAGCTCGCTGTTACAATTTAATTAATTCAGCTCAGAACGAACTCAATTTTAATAATGATTACGATCACAAGGCAGATACCAGGTAGGCTACTACCAAAGTATAAAGATAGCTCATATTTTGCTACATATTCATTTCTATTTGAATAAGATACCCGTGACGATCATACTTTCGCGAAACATACTCTTACAGTTGGGATTTTAATAAATTAGATGGTAATTAATTGCATGATAGTTTGATTTAGAAATATTAAACTCTAACTGCTTTATCGAACAAACTGTATTGCAACTGCTATAAACGCTATCTAGCTGCACATTAAAATAATTTTAGTAAAAACGAAGAACCATTTTTATAAAATTTTCTTATTTAGTTATGGTGTACAATTATTACTTTATAAAGTTTTATGAGCCTTCGTCTCATAGAAAAAAACTTTTTACAATGGTGACTTGATCAGTTAAACTATTTTATATTATATTTTACAATTCATATTTAAATTTTTTTTGTCACGTTTATCAGAGTTCAATCAATCAATCTTTCAAATCCTCCTTAGGTGCTTAAAACTTGTTTTATTTTTCATGTACAGCTGAGTAAGTAGGCTTGTATCTCATGGGAAAGCATTGTAATAAAACGATAGACATCAAAAGCAAAGCATAAAATGCTTAACTTTCAATATTTTACAATTTTGAAGGTTTTCTTCACAAGTGGCAGCTGTACATTAGCTAACTTGACGCAATTTAGGCGATAACAAAAATTGATGCGCAAGCAGTAATTTAGTTTAAAAAGTGCAGTAAACAATAGAAACTAAAATCATATTATGGAAGCCTACTTATTACCATGTATATATGCCTAAACGTCATTCTTCAAGGGGGGGGTTTGACCCCTGAAACCCCCCCCTTGCGTACGCCTATGATTGCACGGTGTCCGCACGGCGCGGTAAATTTGATCAAAAAGTTACGCGGTGCCCGCGCGCCGCCGTGTACGCTGCGCGGTTGACATCTCTAACCACTATCATTCTAGCAGAGTGATTCTCTCGTTTTCGACAAAAAAAAGAAAAAAGTAAAATCAGCATTAACCAAAACAAGTTAAAAATTTCTTTCCCAAAAGAAAAAAATTAAATATAAAAAAATACAAACAAAAACCACATAATTAACACACTTATCAATATCTGCATTTCCTGCACATTACGAATATGCATTCAGTTGGTGTCAACACTGTGAGATGTGAAAATGGTAATGGCAACACGTATTACGTCACTCGCGCTCGTCATGTGATATAGTAAATTCTATTGTGTGTGGATATAATATAGAGAGAGTGGTAAATAAAGAATAAAGTTGTATCCGTTAAAATCTATGTTATTGAGTAGCAAGTTGACTAAGGAGTGCAAGTTACTTTACAATGAAAATATAACATGGCGTCGTCGGCTAACAAAAAGAAGCTGCAAATTGCTTAAAGAGAAGTGATTTAAGCAAAGTTAGATAATTGTAAAGAACTGTGTGACTTTAAGCTGCTGAAGTATATATCACTTTTTCAGTAAAAAAAAAATACTGTTAAAAATATGCCTAAAGGTAGAAAAAAGCAAGCAGCAAGCAATGAAAACGAGACAAAAAGCTCGACCCAATCAACAACTGCTACGGCGTATAATATAGCTGAGCCTCCGGCGTGGCTCCAGCAGCTGCTAATAGTGCAGCAAACCCAAATGGAGCAACTGCAAGCTCAAGCTCAACAAGTTCAGCAAGCCCAGATGGAGCAAATGAACCAGTTATTTGCTCAGCTGATCCAAACAAGACACGACTCCATCAATCGAGAACATGAAAGTTCAGAACAATCACTTGCTCGGAACAGCGAGCAACATTCGAGCAATGCGAGAAGGTCCAAAGCAGATGTTCCTAAGCCACCTATCTTAAATGTAGATATTTCCGTGGCCGAATTTTCTAAATGGAGAAAATTATACAACGATTACGTGATTGTATCAGAGGCACACGAACTGCCACGAGCAAGTCAAATAGCATTGTTGCGATCGTTCTTCTCCTTAGAACTACGAGATGCAGTTGAACATGTCCTCCTTATTCCGGACGACACGGAGCTAGACACCAACGCGATCCTAAAGAAAGTCCACAACTACATCAGAAGCCAAAGAAACATTGCCCTCGATTGTGTTGCATTCGAAGAGCGCAAACAAGCAGTTGGTGAGTCTTTCGATTCATTTTTGATCGCTATTAAAACGCTTGGAAGAGATGCCGATCTCTGCAATGCATGTATCGACCGCCGACTCGTAACTAAAATAATGTCGGGTATCTGCGACAAGCAAACGCGGACCAAACTTTTAGCAATTTCGCCACTCCCCGATTTAGAAACCACAACAGCCATTTGCCGATCCGAGGAATCAGCGCGGTTAGATGACGCACGGATCGATAACAAAAAACTCATTAACCTAAATAGGTACAAACGCGGTCGCTCCAGGTCAAAACCTCGCAAACCCGCCTGTACTAGATGTGGCAACATGATATGCCCTCCAAAGGGACAGGGAACTTGTCCAGCGCGAGAAAAAATTTGCTCATCTTGCAACAAAAAAGGACACTTTGCGGCTGTATGCTTTTCAAGCAACAGTAGATCTAGCAAACCACAGGGCAACCGAAGCAAAGCCACAGGCCAAGTCAAAAAAGTGTCGCAAAACTCAGTTAGGGACGCTGACACCAATGCAGCACCGCAAATATCAATCAAGTTAAGCTCCCTCCAAAATCGAGCATCCATAGGAACTTTGCAGGCAACACCTGATACAGGGGCTGAAGCTTTAATAATAGGAATCCAAGAGATCCGAAGCCTAGACTTTGACATGAATAAGTTAAATCCGCCTGCCAAAGACAAATTAGTCGCTGCAAATGGCCAATCTCTGAAGTGCATAGGCACCCTGCCATGCATTATCACATATTGCAACAGGACAGCCCAGGATGTTCTTCACGTATGCCATAAAATTGAACAATGCCTGTTAGCGTGGTACACTTGCAGGAACTTAGGAATTTTGCCTCCTAACTACCCCGAGCCAATTGAGCTGACTGAAGAAAATAACAGGTCTATATCAGGCATCGTTATACCTAGTCAAAGATTGGAATTCACAATCTCTCAAAGTCCTTCCCCAAATGAGTTGGACAGAATGAAGCAAACCCTTTTAGATAAATATAAAGATGTTTTTAAAAGTGATGGCCAGTTGCATGAAATGAGTGGCACACCCATGAACATTTTTTTACGTGAGAACGCGACACCCTTCGCTCTATCGTCTCCGCGACAAATACCGTTCTCATACAGAAATCTTGTCAAAGACGAATTACACAAACAAGTTAAGGCTGGCGTCATTGCACCAGTAACCGAGCCAACTGACTGGGTGCATCCTTTGGTAGTCGTACCTAAACCAAATGGTGGTATACGCTTGTGCGTCGATTTTCAAAAATTAAATCAGCACGTTCGTCGCCCGTATTACCCCACAAAAACTCCTTCAGAGGCGGTATCAAACATCAATCCCAGCTCAAAATACTTCACAACTCTTGATGCCAAAAACGGTTATTGGCAAGTGCCCCTTGAAAAAGAAAGCCAATTGCTCACCACTTTCATTACTCCGTATGGAAGGTACAAATTTTTACGTGCCCCAATGGGATTAGCTTCATCCCAAGATGAGTATTGCTCCAGGGGAGACACAGCCATACAAGGCATTGAGCGTGTGGAAAAAGTGGTGGACGACATACTGATTCACAACTCTTCCGCTCAAGAACACTTGAGCAATGTGGTAAAAGTACTGGACCGATGCCGCAAACATAGAATTACCTTGAACCCCAAGAAGTTTAACTTCATGAGACCTTCAGTTGAATATGTAGGGTACCTCGTAGGAAGCGAGGGTGTGCAAGCTGACCCGAAAAAGATAGAATCGATATCTCAGTTCCCTTCTCCAACCAATTTGACGGAACTGCGCTCATTTATGGGTTTAGCAAATCAGCTCGGAGGATTTACAAACAAGCTCAGTGAAGCTGCAGAGCTTCTGCGTGGCCTCATGAAGCCCAAAAACGCATTTGTGTGGACCCCAATGCACGATAACGCATTTCATGAAGTGAAAAGGATCCTCTGCAGTCCACCAGTTTTAGCTCCATTTGATCCAAAATTGCCCACGATGCTTCAAACTGATGCATCACGTCTCAAAGGTCTGGGATTTGTACTCATGCAACGGCATGGAGACAACTGGAAATTAACCCAAGCCGGATCACGATTCACTACCGACATAGAATCAAGGTATGCCATGGTCGAACTAGAATTGCTGGCAGTGGTCTGGGCAGTAAAAAAATGTTACATCTACCTACAAGGTTTGCCGTTCTTTGAGATCGTCGTGGATCACAAACCGTTGGAATCAATTCTAAATAGTCAGACCCTGGACATGATCGACAACCCAAGGATCCAGCGATTAAAAGAGAAACTGAGTGGTTATGTCTTTCACGTGAGCTGGAGACGAGGCAAAGACCATGCGATTCCGGATGCATTATTCAGAGCTCCTTGCAAAGATCCAGAACCGCTAGATGTTATCACAGAGGACACAAAAATTTTCCTGGAAAGAAAAATCTCTGCTATCTTCCAAGGGGGAGAGCAAGGAGAAGAAAGAGGCCAACACCTTATTGATCCAATTCTCCAGGAAATCAAAGAAAGCACGGAATCTGACGAGGCATCACAAGAGCTAATCAAAGCTCTACAAAACGATTTTGCTAACTCCCGTCTACACTCATCAATAAAACATTACAAAAAGCTGAAAGATCAGTTGTCAGTGGAAGACGGACTCATACTCCTCGACAGTCACAGAATCGTTATCCCTCAAGCCAAGCGCAGAGAGATATTAGCAAAATTGCACTCATCTCATCAGGGCATTGAGAGGACCAAAAGAAGAGCTCGACAAACAGTTTACTGGCCTGGAATTAACAACGACATACAAAATGTTGTTGAAGCCTGCAATGCATGCCAGAAAAACCTCCCGAGCCTACAAAAAGAACCGATGATGTCAGATCCACCACCGTCACGCCCATTCGAAGACGTTTCCGTTGATTTATTCTGTTATGCTGGGAAATCATATATGGTGTACGTCGATCGTTTATCCGGATGGATCAAAATAGCCGAGTTCAGACAAGACCCATCCTCCCAGCAAGTCATAAGCACCATCAGAAGATACTTCGTAGATGCTGGAGTCCCAGTCCGCATCCGCACAGATGGTGGCCCTCAATTTGCCTCCAACAAATTTCGGCAATTTCTGCTGAGATGGGGTGTCAACCATGCTCTCAGCACACCACATTATCCTCAGTCAAATGGGCATGCAGAATCAGCAGTCAAAGCTATGAAAAGCTTAGTCGCCAAATCAGCAGAAAGCGGCGACATTGATAGCGATGAATTCTGCGAAGGCCTACTGGAATGGCTTAATACGCCCAAAGCTGCAGGTTTATCTCCAGCCGAAATACTATACGGCCATTCTCTCCGCTCCATAATTCCTGCCAAGATGTGCAGTTACAAACAAATTTGGAAAGAAAAATTCGACAAGTGGGATTCGAAAGTTGTCGATTCAAAACGAAAGGAGAAAGACAGATATGACTCTGGGGCAAAGCCTTTAAACCAACTCCAAATCGGCCAAAAGGTTCGTATTCAAGACCCCAATTCCAAGAAATGGGACAGAGTTGGCCACATCGTCGGAATTGGCCGTAATCGCGACTATCACGTGAAATTGCCAAGCGGTCGCGTATATTGGCGGAATCGGCGATTTATGAGACCAGTGGCACCCACCGAAACCACTGCTGAGTCTCCTGATAGAGGTTCCACTGCTGAGTCCTATGGGCCGGTGGTTTTCTCGTCTGACGCGCGCGCTAATGAAGGACCAGTGCCCGACAGCACTGCTGAGTCCGTTCGCACCGACCAAAACGCAGCGAGTAATTGTGATGTTATCGCCGCGCGTACAAAAGCGATGTGGCACACACCCAATACATTCCTCGTCGAAGTAATCGCAAAACTAGACGCAACCCCTCATATTTGCGTGAATTCGTAAAATAATGATTGATGCGTAATAACAATGTTGTTATCATAAAAAAGGGGGTTGTGAGATGTGAAAATGGTAATGGCAACACGTATTACGTCACTCGCGCTCGTCATGTGATATAGTAAATTCTATTGTGTGTGGATATAATATAGAGAGAGTGGTAAATAAAGAATAAAGTTGTATCCGTTAAAATCTATGTTATTGAGTAGCAAGTTGACTAAGGAGTGCAAGTTACTTTACAATGAAAATATAACAAACACCATGCTCAGTTTTGAGTAAAACGAGCTTGAACATAGACCGCTTTACGTTAAACGATAGATCATTTTAAGTGGAAACGCGTCATATTTAACTCAAAATAATTCATGTTTCCGGTCATATATCCACATATGCTGTACATGTTTCGACATCTACCTTTCCTGCACATTGCGAATATGCATTCAGTTGGTGTCAACACCATGCTCAGTTTTGAGTAAAACGAGCTTGAACATAGACCGCTTTACGTTAAACGATAGATCACTTTATGCGGAAACGCGTGACATTGAACTCAAAATAAAACATGTTTCCGGTCATATATCCACATATGCCGTATATGTTTCGATATCTACGTTTCCTGCACAATACGAATATGCATTCGGTTGGTGTTGTTGAAAAGGCTTTTTGAAAAGGCTTTGAAAACACTTTTTTTGTTGAAAAGGCACTGCCAACAAAAGCAAATTTTGGTAGTCATGCTGCAATTTGAAATTTTGGTGGACATGATAGAATTTCAATTTGCACAAGACAGACCGATATCTCGGAAAAAATTTATTTTGCTAATTTGTTATTTTGGTTCGAAAAATTTTTCGGCCAATGCCATCTCTTTTTAATAAACTTAGAGTTTAAAAACTTAACGTTAAGTTGTGCTGCATCTTGCAAAAGCCTTTAAGTTGACTCTGCCATGACCACTCACTGCGATAGCCGCAGTAATAGCCAATTTTACACAAGTTTTTCTCACTTAGGCTAGACATTAAAAAAATACAACTCTATTAACTGGTTATTAAACCAAAAGCTATCCAACATATGCTACCCACAACTAAAATTTTGTCAAAAGCACACAAGCTAGTTTTGGAAACAGCATTCAACAATTGCGACGTCCATGCACGGCAGCCAAAAACAAATAGATACAGATCAAATGCATTTTGCTTGGAAATATCACAAAATGTTCTTCACATGTTAATCAGTAAATAGTCTTTCGATACCCGCAACAAAACGCTGGCTAAAACATTTACGCTATTAAGAATACCAAAAGTTAAAATAGATAGAACAATAAAAAACTTAAACAGCTATTATAAATTGGGTAAAAGAAAAAACGTAATTACATAAGCATGAATGGCCCTTTAGATTGAGGTTTGATGTCAGTTATTAAACGTTGCACACTTAATGTAATTGTAACCCAAAATAATTTATTAGTGTTTCGCTTGCTGGCAAAGTCATCTGCAACAGCTTGTAAATTAATATTGTCCAACAAGTTCAATAAATACATGTATTTGCAAACATTCAATTATTGAGACTGTTATCTCTTATATTGCTTCTAAGCCATGTTTTAATTCTTCTCATGACACTGAAACACCTTTCTGCAAAAGCCGAAACAAGAGCTACGCCGCAGTAAATTTAAAGCAATTTATGTATTTCCAAAAAGCATTTCTTGCTTGTCGACTTTTTGCTTAAAACTTTGCAAACTGTTGAAATCTTTGTTACTTTTTTCAGAGGCGTGGTACTTTCTTTGTTAAATAACTTAATATGAGCATGTAGGTTTGCGAGTTCTTCTGTAAACACAACAAAACGAACAGGACTCTTGAAATTTTACGTTATAATCACAATCATGGCACACATATGTACCACGGTCCTTCAAAAGCGCTAAGAATATCACGCGTTTAGTCTTGGTATTTTTATTTTTAGACTTTAATGTCGGCCATAAGTGAATATTGAGCAGCCAAGTCAGACAGCTTGTGTTGCTTGTTAAAATTAGATTAACGCCACAATTTCTTTGCTTCTAAATCAAAATTTTTTGTTATAATTACTAGAAACTTTTACTCTTTGTGAGCACTTAGAAATTTTCTGATGCTTTATTCTTTTTTTTAAAACGCTTGGTATAATTGTTGTTAAGAAAATCTAAACTACCGGGATGATAGTTTAGGTATCCATGATTGTTGTAGGCTATATGGCTATTTGCCATCAGTTAATGAATCAAAATTTGATTTTCGGCTAAGATATAATTCAGTTTACTGATTCAACCAGAATAAGATATTCACCAGAAGTTTAGGTCGCTTACGATATCGATAACTCTATATTGCATACGTTAAAACTTTTATCTTGCTTTTATTGCTGTGCTATGGGTCACGGTTGTCTTTGTAATTTTACAAATATTGTTAGATTAAGATTATATATGTTAATTGTAGAGCATAACTAAAAAAAATATCTGTAATGCTAATTTTAAAGAGCACAATCTGCCCCCTCTGCCCCCCGCTTTCGTCGCCCCTGGTTGACACCAACCGAATGCATATTCGTAATGTGCAGGAAACGTAGATATTGAAACATGTTCGGCATATGTGGATATATAACAGGAAACATGTTTTATTTTGAGTTCAATATGACGCGTTTCCGCTCAAAGTGACATATCGTTTAACGTAAAGCGACCCATGTTCAAGTTCATTTTACTCAAAACTGGGTAGGCCTATGGTGTTACTATAAATTCCCTAAACTAACTTTCTCCAGTTTGTAGATTTAGTTTTGATGAAGTGACAATAATTTTTTGTAACTGTTAAAAGGTAGCTAGTGGAAATAAAATTGACTAAAAGTTTGAGGAATTTTGTATTTAATAGATTTTTGCAGCAAAATTTTGAGTTTTTTATTTATTTGTTTGTTTTGGCTTAAATTACAAGTTTAATTCTTAAAAGTTATAAAGTTAGGATAAAATTCAACTTAGTGTTTGAGAAATTTTTACATTTGATGAATTTCTCCAAAAAAAGGTTTTAAATTTAGATTTTGATTCTGTTGACCCGTTGCTATGTGTTTGCTTTTATTGTTTTGTTTGCGTGCGCCCTATAACGAATTTTTTGCTGTTGTTTTCATCCGCAATTTTTTTGTTGGAGCTAAAGATTTTTCTTCTTTTTTTCTTTTTTTTGTTGAAATGAGAGAATTCTGCCAGAATGACAGTGGTATTTAGATGTTAGATTATTTAATAGATTATTTTAGCATTTCAATTAGATGTATTTAGATTATTTTGACAAATGTTATTTTACATTGTTCTCTATTGGCAAAGAAGTGCAGTTCACCAGTACCTAACAGCACATTTGAAGAGATAGGATAAAATTCAGAAAACTTTGCCAATCAGGTTAATAGTGCTCAAAACAATGAGAGAAGTTTGCCAAAATATTGGCAAGTATTGCTATACTCTGAAAGTAACGTGAAATGAATGCTGTTGTTATGCTAAAAGCTGAAATACTGTTGTTATTTGTATCATACATAAATATTATTTTATAGTTTAAAAGGAATAATATTACAATATCATTATTTTCAGACTTCACTAATTTTACCCATATGAGAATGTCTAAAGTAACTAGTGTCAAACGATATGACCAGAAATTTATAAAACAGTGGCTAAAGGATGACTCACTAAAAGAGTGGATAGTGCCTGTGGCTGCTGATGCATCTAAGGCATTCTGCAAGTTCTGCAAATGCGATATAAAGGCAAAATATCAAGATTTAAAGCAGCATTCTAAGAGCAAGAAACATTTGAAAGCTTGTCCATTCACTACCAGGACTCTAGATTTATTTATGACTGTTAAAAACTCTGAAACAGCAGAGCTGGAAGCGTCTATTTCCACATTTTTATGTTGTCACTCAGCTATTTCTAATTGTGACCATTAGTTGAATTATGTAAAAGAAATCTCCCTACAAACAAAACAGTGTCTGAAATGAAAATGCACCGAACTAAATGCACCCATATCATAAGAAATACTCTGTGTGAGCATTTTAGAACAGACCTAAGACAAGATATTGGTGATGGCAGATTTAGCATTCTAATAGATGAGTCCACAGATATAACTGTGCATAAATTACTAGGCATATCTATAATTTATTACAGCATGTCTAAAAAAAAGATTGTGTCAACCTACCTGGAACTTACTGAACTGACAGCTTGTGATGCTGAACACATTGTTATTGCTATTAAGAATGTACTCAACTCAAATAAATTAAGTTTGAAGAATCTTGCAGCAATCGGAACAGATAATGCAAGTGTGATGACTGGCATAAATAAGGGTGTTCATGCACAACTGAGAGCCGAGATTCCTTCCCTAATTCTTGTAAAATATGTTTGCCATTCTATCCAACTGGCAGTCTCACAAGCTTCAGCAGATAGCCTGCCAAGACACCTTAATTTTTTGATTACAGAGACACATAAATGGTTCTCACATTCATCTACCAGGCAAAATCAGTATAAGATTTTGTATCAAACTTTGAATGATGGCATATCACCTTTGAAAATTCCTAAAGATTGTCAAACAAGATGGCTATCTATTCAACCAGCTGTTCAAAGAATCTTAGAACAATGGCTGGAACTAAAAACCCACTTTGAAGTTTCACGATTGTCAGAAAAGTGTTACACTGCAGAAGTTCTGTATGGAATGTACTCAGATGAAAAAAATATGGCTTTCCTTTTGTTTCTAAGTCCAATTCTAACTGAAGTACAACAAGTAAACAAACTGTTTGAATCCAAAAACATCGAAAAAGTGAAACTATTAAATGATCTAACAATGCTGATTAAATCAATTGCAAAGAAGCTTGTATTGTCAACCTGTAATATTGATCTACTTAATTCTAACAATGAAGAGTATCTGGACCAGAAACCATATTTAGGCTTCAGATTTGAGTTGAAAATTCAAGATTTGAAGGAGCAAAATAAACTTACCAATACTGATGAATCTTGTATAAGGAGAAGATGCTGTGACTTTTTACTGGCACTGCATAAACAGTTAAAGCAGCATCTACCTGATAATGTTAAAGTTCTGCAGAACATTTCTTGTTTCTCTGTTAATAACATGCTTCAACCAGTTAAAGACAAAACTGCCATCTGTGAAGTTATGAAATTTTTGGGAGCCTCTGATCAATTTCTCTCTCAAGCAGAATACCAACTAAGCAAGATAAATCTTGTGGACTGGGTGCACAAGGATGATACAGAAGCCTTTTGGATTGAAGTGGGTGAATATAAGGATGCTTCAGGATGCAATCCATTTTTAGAACTTTTCCAGTGTGCAATTTCAGCCCTAATTCTACCTCATTCAAATGCTGAAATTGAGAGAGTATTTAGTGCAATGAATTATGTCAAGTCAAAACCAAGAAACAGAATGTCACTGCAGCTGCTGAATGCCATCTTAACTGTAAAATTTGGGTTGATAAGAAAAGAAGAGTGCTGCTCCACTTACAAGTATCCACCAAAAGTCATTACAGAGATAGGAACAATGGCTGTCTACCAATATCAAAGCCAGTCAACTTCAGCATCTCATCCCATAGATCTTTCATATGTAAAAGATATCAACTTTAGTGAACTGCAACAGCTGTAGTTTGTGAATATAATTTCTGTTACAGTTTTTAAAGTGTAAATGTAGTAATATAACTTGCTTATACATAATAAGATAAGCATCAATAAATGACTCATTATGTCACTAGCATAACTATGCAAGTGTGCTATTAGTAGTATAGCTATTTCAATACAAATGAAAACAATTATTGTAAAATATTAAAATTCAATGTTTTATTTATTTACAGGATCTTCAAAAAATATTGTTATTTGTATGTTATTCAATATTAGTATATTTGATATTCAGTGATTGCAGAGAAAAAATTACATCTATATTTATTAGAGTAATTTTTAACTAACGCTCAAGCCTCCATGTATGAACAGCAGCTATAAGTTGGCAATAATTAAATAAAAAGATACATACACACAGATCAGGAGGGAGGCAACAAGCTTTCAATTTTTCTTGTGATAAATACTTAAGTTACCCTACTTATGTTCCAAAAGACTTATTGATATAAGTTCTTATTTTTCTTTAATTACAATTTTCATTTCTTTATTGAAAATGTGACTTTGGTATGTTTAGATTATTTTGTGGATTATTATTTTTTGAAATTAGATTATTTTAGATATTTTTTGTAGAGATTCTAGATTATTTTATCTTTGAACATTTGGCAACCCTGAAAAACAGTAGTTTAGAAGCCAAATGAAATGATAGAAACTAAAATAGATGTGCAACTAACGTAGTTTTGATCTTTTCTATGAACCTTAGATTTTGATAATTATGAAAACTTAAAGGCGTAAAGAACATTTTTGGAATAAACAACAGACAAATTATTAAATTTATTATCTTAAAAGAAAATGAAAAGTGAAGTTGTTTAAGTCGAGTTGTAAGATCATAAATTAGTAGATGCTGTTGATTCATACATAGGAAATGTATACACATAATCTTAAAAGGCAAAATCAATTAGATAATAAGTTAGGAATTATATTTGTATAACTTCTAAACAAAACTGTTTTGTTAAAGATAAGTACAAAGCATTCTCCAAAAAGATCAAAATTTAAGCGATCAAATATAGTTTTAACTAGTTTGAAAGGAGTAGTAAATGATTCTCGGCATCGTGACGCACGCCATGATTCTTAGTGATTTTGAAATATTTAGTTATAGTAGCGTTTCTTGGTTCTCGCTGAAACAGAAATAGTTGTTTTCTGAGAAAGTGCAAAAAATTATTATTTGACGCTCTTGATAGAATTTTCCCATTAAAAAAAAATCTTTTCAGTCGTCACTTTTCTTACTTATTTCAGAATTGGTTTAAGCGAATTATCTAACGTAAAATATTTACTTTACTAAGTAATTTACAATGCTCTTTAAATGTTGTGTACCCCAATGCAAGGGAAATTACAAAGGTGGTCCGCGCGTTACTGTTTTTGGCTTTTCTCAAGACGAAAGTTTAAAGCAAAAATGGATACATGCCATAAAAAGAAAAAATTTTGTGACATCTAAAACTATAAGGTAAGTTTTTGACGTCATTTATCTGCTACAGGCCTATTTTCAGCTAAAACTTTACAACTATTATTGTACGTTGGGTTTTTTGTTAATTACACAAGTAAAATGTATCTAATTTTTTTGTTATGCTCTTTGCATTCATTTATAAGCTATTACTTCCATCAAATTCTCTTACTTTTTTAGCTTTATTTTTATTTTAAAGAGAAGTATCTTTAGAAAACTGAATTTAGATTTGCGTCTATATTTCATCTTATTTTGAAAAAGATTGTCAGGCTACAAACAAAGTTGGCTATCAAACTGAACAAAATATAGGGACCGTTAATGGCCAAGTTACTAAAAAGCGTCAAATGAAAATTAAGTAAAAAAAATTTTTTAACTTTTTTTGTCAACCTTATTTTTCAGTCTAATTTGCTGATAGCCCTGTTTGAAAGCAACCTGAAAGCTTTTTTTACAGTTTTTAGTGTATACAAAATTTTATTTCAGTTTGTATTGACAGGTATGCGAATTACATTTTCAAAGTCACGAAATTCAAAAAACTGCTTCAGCTTTTGACTAAAAGACCCAGAAAATGTTGACGTGCGATATGAAATATCCAAAACTACAATCAGGATCAATTCCTTCTCAATTTCCCAACTGTCCTGCCTACTTATCAAAATCTTTGAGAAACTTCGTCTTTCCAAAACTAAATTGTTTCAAAAAAAAGAACAAGATCAACTTGCTAGAGCCATCCAGCAAAGCAAAGAAAAAATGCGACAAAGAGAAGAACAAGACATTTGCAAATATCTGAGCGATATCTCCAAGAAACTACTTCCTAATGAGCCGTGGCAAGTTATTCGAGTTGATAAAAATCAAACCTTAACTGTTTTTACATTGAAAAACATTGATGTGCTCGGACCACAAATAGAAAGTGGTATAACAATTAAAGAAGACATGTCCCTCATGCACATAAATTCTGTTAAATTAAACAGAATCGGAGATAAACTGTTGCCCTTCAAAACTGAACGAATAAGTACAATTGAGCAAATGTGCAAAGACATCTGTAAGCTGACTTTGTTGAATACCGCTGACAGGTCAAATACAAGTGAACTTGATGTGCTTTGTGTATTAAATATAAAGTTTATACTTACCCTTCTTTGTCAGTTTAGAAAAGAAAAGTGTTCTTACAACTCGGTTGTAGGGTTTGTTTATGAACAATTGCAATTACTAACAACAAAGAAGCACAGTTTCTGTGACGATTATTTAATATTTTCTTCAATCTTTTATAATTTATCTCCACACGCCTACAGATTTTTGCGTAGCAGTGGAAAAGTTGTTTTACCTTGCTATACAACGATTCGACAGCTTTAACCATTCTTTGATTAAGGGCCTTGCTAGAGGAAAGTTGTTGCATCCTTCAGATGATATCGTGCGGGTTGCTCTCATAAGCAACATAGTCATTTAAAAACTTACGAGTTTTGATGAATTTGTAAAATCTTTTTCTCAACGTGCACTTTCTATTAATTCTATTTTGGCTGCTTTAGAAGACGAATAGCTTTCATTGGAATCTTCAATTATCTGCTCTTCTGATCATAAACCTATGCTGTTAATGAAAATGGCAGTGTTTATATGCACAAACAATTTACTCAATAATTATTGTTTCATGAAAAACGATGAACTCGGTGCTGCAAAATTAGCTAAACGAAGAAAACTACAAACTCTTAATTAATGAAAACGCTTTGCGGTTTATATTTTGCATGTTTTTATGAATTTATTTCCTTTTTTGTATTTTTCTTTTAAACTTCAACTTTTTTTTATTAATTAAAATCTTTTTGGTAATGAGCAACTGTTGAAGATTATTTAGTAAGTAACATTTCTCTCGCTGCAAACTTGCCCATTGCTAGCAAAGCGTCGCAGCGATGGCCTACTCGCTATGACGTCTCGCTTTGTCTGAAACCAAGCGAAAGGCCTTGCATATCTCGGTGGCCACGGCTGTCCCCAATCACATCGCTGACTTTACACACGTCTTATGGTTTTTATACTGTATATACTAATGTTGAAATTTCGATATATGAAATTATCACAAGTTTCCACAAGCCAACGACCACAATTACTTTACTCAATGATGCAATCGCAAAACGAAATTTTTCCAAGCTTCGCTTGCGATCTACAAACTCACTGTTTAAAACTATAACACTGAACCAAATCACCCAACCACTGGATTACTAAACGACTGAAAAAAAAATTTACCAAGATCTTAATTTATAGTGTGCTCGCCACGTGTAAGTGAACCAATCAAATTTCAAATAAAATTAATTAAGAGATTTCAAAACGACTTCTATACAGTTAATTAACTTTTCGAATTAAATTGCGAGTTCTATTTTTTTTTTATGATTTTAGCATCTTGAAGCGATTACCCAGACCAGCTTTCGAAAATGCCAAGATATTGTTGTCCGGTTACAATATTTTTATTTGTTTTTTCAGTTTTTACATTATACAGTAATATGAGTGGAATTTCAAACTGTTTGGCTGATTAAATATTAACAAGGCCGTTTTGATGAAAAACCATCACAGCTTTGTTAACATGTTCAATCACGATGATGCTTCTTAAGCTCAATATAATAGTTTAACTACGAAAGAAATCTTCAAAAATAAGACTTTAATTTCCTCTATATTCTAGAATTGTAAGTATCCATTCATTCGACTTGTGATACCTTTTCTGTCAGACTAGATTCCCTGAACGTTGAGAATAAAGAACAAGGCCAAGAATAAAATAATAGTAGAGCCAGATTTATGGTGTGTTCTGGCAACAACAGCACCCACCATAGGAAAAATTTTTGTCAACATCAATCTTCATTGATGTTGTTTTGCATGAAAGTTGAATTTTATTTATTTATTTTTTCCACATGCCGTAGGGTCTGTTTATGATCTTCTTTTTTGTAAAAAGGTTGAAAATCACTTGTTTCATAACATAAGTCGCGTTTCCTGCGAAGATTAAATACCTTCAATAAAAAAAGTTGTGCAACTGGCTAATTGCGAGCGCGCTTTGAGAATTTGATGTTTTTTTTTGACGCTTTTAAATGATAGATCCATTTGTAATTTGCTTAGTCCAGATGTGATTAGGTGTGCGGCTGTTAATTCCCCGTAAGTGCATTTTTTTAAATTGAATAATAAAAATGACCTCCCTTAGGTAAGTGATTTCTGCGTAATGCGTAAAATTGATTGCCTTAAAAGCAGAGGTGGGCATTTATCCTTTCTTGAAGAAAGCGCAGCGCAACTTGCCCAATACGTTTTTTAGATCGTGTAAAGCCCATAGCGCAGCGCAACGTGATTTTAAAATCATGTAAAGCGCTGCGCAAAAAGTGCAATGTAATTTTGAAATTCATGTAAACCGCAGCGCAATAAGCGCAATGTAATTTTGAAATTCATGTAAAGTGCAATGTAAAGCGCAATGCAGATTGTTTTAAAAACTATTTTTACCGCGGCGGAACCTGATTTTTTAATCAATTAAAACGTAATAATATGCTTTTTTAAATCATAAGCGCATCCTAATCGGTTTTTCAATCGCCTACATTGAAAAACAATCAAATTAGATTGCGCTTTAGCAAAATAGAACTACATAAAGTGCAATTGATTCGTTTTATCCTTGATGCCCAGCGCAACCAAGCGCAAGTAATCTTTTTTTTTTCGGTGCGCAGCGCAATTAAGCGCAACTTATAATTTTTCAACCAAGAGCACAGCGCAAAATGCGCAACGCTTTGAAAAAATATGAAAGCGCAGCGCAACTTCCTCCATTGCGCAAGTTGCGCAATTGCGCTTCCAGTTGCGCTTTGCCCAACTCTGCTTAAAAGTATTGTCGTTTAACCACTTTGGCCGATTCAAGTTTGTTATAAAAAAGGAGGCATCGTTTCGTCAGTCAGTGACAATAACTTTGCTGAAGGAAAAGTATCCATAATTTTGCCGAATGAACAGGTTGTAATGTTTTGCTGAAGAAGTTTGCTGTGTTCTGCTGAGTTGCTGCGCTTATATTTAACCGCAGATAAAATAAATAACTTGTATCCATCTTAGTCTAAAGCAGCGTTTCTCAAGCCTTTTTTTCTGCAACCAAAAATCGCTAAAAACAACGATTTACAAATATGACTGCAACCCAGTGGTGGATATTCAAATTCAGGGGTCCGAGGAAAGGATTTCCAAAAATTGATGTTTCTAAAAAAGAAAAAGAACTTTGATCCCGTCTTTCACTTTTTTCTCCCAAAATCATGGTGATCTCCAAAAAAAAAAAGGTCTTCATCTTCAATTCGACTTTGATTTCTTGATTTTCGTCTTACAATCGTAATGGTCTCTCAAAAAAGGTTTTTACTTTTGAAATCTTGTATGCGCAAATCTTTCTCTTTTACGGGCGGTAATTTAGAAGCTTTCGCGACCCATTCGCGTAGTCTTTGCGACCCATCCGCAAACCCATGGTTTGAGAAACGCTGGGCTAAAATTATAGTTTTTTTTTTGCTGGGCATCAGAGATACGTATTTTTAAATATAAGGGTAGTTGTTGGACTTGGGGCAATTTCGCTGACCTTATGCGAGAAGTTTAGCACTATGACAACAGAGAAAGCAAGTGGATTCCTTTAAATTTTTGGAAGAGTCGGCTTCTCATGTAGACAATTTAACTTTTATACCAAAATTGAATTTACTGTTCTTTTATGACACAAAGTTGAATTTATAACACCACGTAGACTATTTGGAGGCGGGTACATTATCAATCAGTAGCCGAATAAGCGTCAATTTATGGACGTTACAAAAAAACTTTTTTACTATTTTAAACGTTTCGATTACCAATTTAAATCAATAAATTCTTGTAAAAAATTTTTTTGTGGTAGTTTTTTACCAGAAGCTTATTTTTTTGCATGAGAGAAAAAAAGCAAAAATCGTTGTCAATTTCAGCAGAACCACGACATCAGCCACACAAACAGTCATTGATGGCTTAAATAGGATGCAAACAGAGCGGCCGCACCAGGACCCTCTAAAATACATTAAAAAGTAGCCCGCCAACACAAGAAATTGCTCTATTTCTTCATAGTAGCACCAGGACATCGATGGCATGTCAAAAAGAAAAAAAATTTTGAAAAAAAAATAGTTTCTGCTGCTCCTTAGGTTGTTGTGCTTGTGAAAATATGGAAGTACAGATCTTTTTTTTTTTTAGAAATCACAATGTCTTGAAGCAGTATAAAATGCCTCTCCATGCTTTGGTTCACTCAATAGTGCCCCCTCCTAATTGAAGACCTTTTTTTTAGAGATCAATTTGCTTTAAATGGCTTCAGTTACCTTTTTTAGTATACTATTTAGTGGCCCCCTTTTTTGTTAGGCCATCACTGCAAACAGTTTACACTTGGCACAAGACCAAAAAAAGTCTTCATTTTTCACTTTTAACCTATTATACAGGCGTTTCGAAAAAACAAGTCGCTTTTTACAGCTCTTGTCTGTTTTATTAATGATAAAACTTAATGAAAATAAAATTGCTGCTTATTTGCACCTATCAAGCTAAAATAGCGTAGAAAAGTATAGACGTACGCAAGGTGAAGTCTCAGAGGTTAAAACCCCCCTTAAAGAAAGGTGATCAGAGATATGCACTTATACGTAAATAACATATTAGCTACAAATGGACTTCAATAGTATGGTATAAACCAAGCTTTTATCATTTTTGCACTTTTTTTAAACTTGATTAGTAATTTTATTAAAGATCGTTTTTTCTATCGCCATAATATCTAATCTGGCGTCAAAGTATTTGCTAATCTGAATAAAACTTTCAAAACCAAAAAATATTTGAACAAAACGTCAGTCTTCTATGTTTCACTTTTAATGTCTATTGATGACTATTGTTTTATCGCAATGTTTTCGCATGGGATGCCAGCCTAGGTACATTGCTATCAAAAGCAAAACAAGTGCTAACTCTCTAACGATCTCTAAAAGAATTTTGATTATACTATGGAAAGCACGATATAAAAAAATTAAAAATATACGCAAATAGGGTATAGCAAAATTAGTTCTTCATTTTTCAAAAATTGTTTTAACGTGCTGGTAGATTAGTGAGTGGTTCTCAGAGTTTAAGTTGTATACTCCCTTTCCAGGCTTTGCAATTCCCCAAAAGTATGCGACAAAATTGTTTTTCAAAAAGTTCCTTTTTGCTATTAAGTAAAAAACTTTTTGTTTTTGTTTTAATGCGAAGCACCGTGGTCTTACCTGCAAGCTGTTAAAACTTCTGTCAGATAAGCACATGATTTGAATGATCATGGAGCTTGTCCGAAACAGAAGTTTTACTCCTAATACCTGTACTTGACAGCAAGCTAAGCAAGCTCCTCCATCAAAGAAATGGCGTTCCTCGGGAATCGGTATTGGCTCCTTTTCTTATTATTAGTATCTATACGTGTTATCTTCCTTCCACAATCTTCAGAAAGGTAGCTTCAGCGAAACAATTTTTATGAACTGTCAAGGTGCAACCATCAAGGACATGCCTGTTTGTGTTATCAGTTAATAATTTAGAATCAATTTACATTTTATTCAAATTCTTCCCAGAAAACTATTTCTTTCTGCAGATTACGAATTCCTTCCTAGACAGCCAAGTAGCTCACTTTGAGAAGCACTGAGCTAGATGTAGCTGATTTTAGTTGCAATACAGAGTGCTTGATAAGGCAGTCAGAGTTGAATATTTCTGAATCTAACTATCATGCAATTAAAATATAATTTATAAAAAATTCAATACTCTTTATCACCTAAGTGCGATCACCATCTTATTCAAATAGAATTCGATATGTAGCTATAGAAAGTGAATTATCTTCATACTTTTGTAGCAATGCTTTGTGATTGTAGCCATTATTAAAATTGGGTTCGATTTGAGTTGAGTTAATTCAATTATATCAGTGAGCTAAATTCGTTAAAATTTTTATTGATATTTAATAGTTGTATTTACGGTAAGGCAAAAAAAAAAACTAATGCATCTGCAAGGCGCTCTAAAAAGTATAATAAGCTTACTCGAATTTAAAATGTAAGTTTGGAAAAGTTTTCGGTCTATGACCAGGACTTTAATAATCGTGTTTTCGACTTGCAAACCCCCCCCCCCTTTGACAAATTTCTGCGTACGCCACTGGTAAAACGTGCACGACGCACATGAACGCGGTTGCGGACCACAAGTTGAGAAGCGTTAATTTAAATGCTTTGTCTGCCCGAGTCATTTCTGTTGTGGTAAGAAAAGCACATTACGACAAACCTTTTAATTGGGGTCTTAAAGTCGCTTAAAATGTAAAGCAACAGTATAAAATAAACCACTACGACGATAAAGACATTACAAGCAATTCTTTCTTTTTTAATTTCTTAATAATGTTTTTCTCAATTATGCCGCCTTAAACGTCCTAAATCTTGATTTCCTCAAAATCAAAGAATGAATGTGCTTTAAAACAAAACTTTTCTATTTCTCTAAATCCAGGTTCAAGATTTGTAATTTGAATAATGACCAATATTTTTGGTTCGAGTTTGAGTTCTTGCTAGATCTCCCAACAATTTGCCGAGTTCGATGCAAACGTTCGATCAAAATGACAATTGTAGAGAAGTTAAGCTGTTCCGGTTTATAAAATCTATTAAGCTGGGGCTACGTTTTAATTTTAGTTTAGAAAACCGATAGGGTAGTACTGGTTTCAATTCCCCACCCGGTCAAATCTGACAACAGCTTTCCACAGTTACTACAGAAGCAGATAAGTGGCTGTGTTGTCTTTGTGCACTGATGCAGAACTAGGAGCAGTAATTTCAAGACAGGCTTCGGTGTTGTGTATAAAATGACAAAAATATCCAACCTTATTACTCTTTGATGGCCAATTTTTGTCGGTAAGTTTATGGCGGGGCGCAGTAGTAGTAATGCGTCATTTGGTGACCGTTTCCGCTAGTGGAGCTAGAGAGCAGAAGCAGGAGCCAGGAGCGGTGGCGGAGGGTGGCGCTAGAGAGCAGTAGCGGATTCGAATCCTATTTTGAATCCTATTTTAAATCCTATTCCGAATCCTAATTCTAATCCTAATCCTACTCCGATTTCTATTTCTAATCCTAATCCTACTCCTAATCCTATTTATACTCCTATTTCTAATTCTACTCCTATTCCTAATCCTATTCCTAATCTTACTCTTATTCCTAATCCTACTCCTATTCCTATTCCTAATCTTATTTCTAATCCTATTTCTTATCCTACTCTTAATCCTATTCCTAATCCTGTTCTTATTCTTATTTCTAATCCTACTCCTATTCCTAACCCTACTCCTATTCCTATTTTTAATCCTAATCCTATTTCTAAATCTAAGAAAGACGATGGTCCTGAGTTCAATTCTTATCCAAGACAATATAAATCCTAAATCTAAGAAAGACAGTAGTCCTGAGTTTGACTCCCACACAAGACAGTATAAATCCTAAACCTAAGAAAACCAGTGGTCTTGAGTTTGATTCCTACCCAAGACAGTATAAATCCTAACCCTAAGAAAAACAGTGGTCCTGAGTTTAACTCCCACACAACACAGTATACATCCTAAACCTAAGAATCTTAATAATCCTGAGTTTGACTTCTACCCAACACAATAGAAAACCTAATCCTAAGAAAATCAGTAGTCCTGAGTTCATTTCTTGTCCAAGACAGAACCAAGACTTCAAAATATGGCATAAGATTATTTCAAGACATTCTGCAAGATTTTAAAGCAATAAAGTCCATCCGTGTCCTGTTTTTAAGCACTTGTAAAACGAACCTACCTAACCTTTTCCTGATTTTAAGGTGAACAATAGAAAAGTATTTTAACCAGTTTCCTGTTTTTAAGCACTCTGTAGAAAAAACCTGTCAAAGTCTTTTCCTAATTTTAAGCGCACAATAGAAAATTCTTTCAAACCGTTTCCTGTTTTAAGCACTCTGTAGAAAAAATTGTCAAAGCTTTTCCTGTTTTAAGCACTCCATAGAAAAAAACCTGTCAAAATATGTTCTGCAAAGGGCAAGTTTGGTCAAGTCAGGTCAATACACAATTTTCCCATGGGGAATTCCCTGGGTTTTTACTGGGATTATTTATATATAGGTTTCTTTGTGCATTGCAAAACTTAGTCTTGATTTTTGTTATATTTATGTTCAATTTCTCAATTTTCCCTAAAAAAGTTTGGTTTTTAGATATTTTTATTCAATTTTAAAAAACTTTTTTTCTAAAAAACCTTGATTTTTATTATAACTTTGTTTAATTTTTGCTAATCAATCTTAATTTTTTATAACTATCTTCAAAATTTTTATAGGCAAACTTGATTTTTGTTATACTTATGCTCAATGTTTCAAAAATTTTTCTTACACAACCTTGGTTTTTGTTACAACTATCTTCAATTTTTTCTAGACAAATTCGATTTTTATTATACCTTTGTTGAAATTTTAAAAGTTTTTCTTTGGACAACCTTGATTTTTGTTACACATTTGTTTAATTCTTCAAACATTTTCTTAGTCAACCGTGATTTTTAGATACCTATTTTAATTTTTTTTTCTAAGCAAGTTTGATTTTTGCTATACCCTTGTTGAATTTTTCCAAAATTTTCTTTGTCAACCATGATTTTTATTATACTATTCTTGAATTTTTAAAAGTTTATCTTGATTTTTGTCATTCCTATCTTCAATTTTCTCCTATACAAGCTTGATTTTTGTTACACCCTTGTTGAATTTTTCAAAATTTTTCTTTGTCAACCATGATTTTTATTATATCTTTGTTGAAATTTTAAAAGTTTTTCTTTAGACAACCTTGATTTTTGTCATATCTATGTTTAATTTTTCTTAACAATCATGGTTTTTGTCATATCTTTGTTTAATTTTTCTAGGTAACCTTGATTTTTGTCATTCCTAACCTCAATTTCTTCTAAAGAAACTTGATTTTTGTTATACCTTTGCTCAATTTTTTCTAAACAACCTTGTTTTTTGTCAAACCTTTGCTTAATTTTTCCTAGGCAACCTTGATTTTTGTCACATCTACCTTCAATTTTTCTTGGTAACCTTGATTTTTTGTCATATCTAACCTCAATTTTCTTCTAGACAAACTTCATTTTTGTTGCACCCACCTTCAATTTTTTTTTCTAAACAACCTTGGTTTTTGTTATAACTATCTTCAATTTTTTCTTAACAACCTCGATTTTGTTATACCTTTGTTTAACTTTTTTTGAAAAACTTAATTTTCTTTTTATAACTATCTTCAATTTTTTTCCTCGGCAATCTTGATTTTGCTATATCTACGTTTAATTTTTACTTGGTGACCTTGATTTTTCTCATAACTTTGTTTAATTTTTTCTTGGCAACCTCGATTTTTGTCACACCTATCTTTAATTTTTCTTAACAATCTTAATTTTTGTCATACCTAAACTCAATTTCTTTCTAAATAACCTTGATTTTTGTCATAACTATCTTCAATTTTTTCTTAACAACCTCGATTTTTGTCATAACTTTGTTAAATTTTTCTTGGTAATCTTGATTTTTGTCATACCTAACCTCAATTTCTTCTAGACAAACTTGATTTTGTTATACCTTTGCTTAATTTTTTCTTGATAACCTTGATTTTTATTATACTTATCTTCCATTTTTTTCTAAACTGCCTTGTTTTTGTTATACCTAATTTCAATTTTTTTCTTGACATTCTCAATTTTCCTTATACAGTACCTTTATTTAATTTTTCTTAACAATCTTGATTTTGTTGCACCTACCTTCAATTTTTTTCTAAACAACCTTGCTTTTTGTCATACCTTTGTTTAATTTTTTTTAACAATCTTGGTTTTGTTGCACCTACCTTCAATTTTTTTCTAGACAAACTTGATTTTGTTATATCTATGCTTAATTTTTTTCTAAACAACCTTGATTTTTGTCATACCTCTGTTTAAGTTTTTTCTTGGCAGCCTTGATTTTTAGATACCTACATTTAATTTTTCCCTAAGAAAGCTTGATTTTTAGGTACCTTTATTCAATTTTAAAACTTTTTGTCTAAGCAGTCTTGAATTTTGTTATACCCAACCTCAATTTTTCTTTAAGCAACCTTGATTTTTATTATACCTATGTTGAATTTTTTTTCTTAACAACCTTGATTTTTATTCGCAGTCAAAGTAATTGTTAAAAGTTTTAAACAAAAATTTCTATTGATAGGTTATTCGTGTTCAATAAACAGATGTTTCATAATAAAAAAGTCGTCTTTTTTCTTTATTACGTATTTAATAAACCGAATTCAAACATAGTTATTATTTTTATGTTGTATGAATTTAATTTCTAGTGTTAACATTTTAATTGTTTCAAAAATGAATTCAGTTCCAACTACGTTTAATCTTTTGGTCATTTTATAAACTTTTAATATAAAGAAAGCTACCCGTAATCTCTGTAAGCGTGACAACGTGTGTCAAAGTCTCCTCTTACACAGAAGCTGGCCGTATCCTGTTCATAGCGTATTGCGTTTCCTGTTAAAACTGTGACATATTCATGATCGGAGTTTGAAAATCTAGTTACCTTAATTTCCAGAGTAAAAAATAGAGTAAGCGAAAAAACTTTCTATGATGCACCTTAATTTTTATAGTTTTTTAAAAACATTTTGTGAAAGGAAAATTTATTACAAGCTTGACCCAAAATATTTTGATTTCAAAACACCGACTTAAGTTTAGCTTGATCCCCAGTCAATTGCAACCGTTTATGTTAAAAAGTTTTACATTTTTTCACTTTTACTAAAGAAATTCATCATAAAACTGAACATTTTAATTCATTTTACCAACTAAATTTTCTAAAATTAACATAAAGTTTGAAGTCAAAGAAGACCAACGTAAGTTTAAAAAGTTTTGTATAAGTAAGATCAATTCCAAGAAAAGTCAGTTGTTTTTTTGAAAATATAATAAGATTTATTTTATCAAGTCCTATCGCAGTTAGTTCTTATGTCTAAATGAAAACAAACCAAACTGAAATCTTTAAAATAAAACTCTTTCTACCTTTTTGTCTAGTTCGAAATCTGTTGTGATATTATGCAATAGATGACGTAGTGTTTTCTTAAACGCTCTAATCTTAATCAGCGCCTTCTGCTCAAACAATTATTGGACGCGCGCGTCTCCAGGCATAGTTGTTACTACTTAAATATGCGCCTTTTATTTTGGTTTAGCAGTCAGTTCAAAGCTATCAAGCTACTACAGCAAACTAACTAATAGCATTATATTTCAATACGGTTGTTTATTGGCTAAGTACTTTTGTGAATTTTAACTATTGTTTTTTTATAAACCTGTGTATTCGTGCAAAGATACAACAGGCAAAAGTGGCGACGAGGATTCAAGGAACTCAACTGCGTCAAGAAAGAAAAAAGAAAATTTGTTGATTTTGCATTACAGCTTGAATTGTCGACAATGAGTGAAATTTCTGAACTAATTTTGTTGTTAAATAAGCAACACCAAGAGCAAATGGCAGTTTTCCGCGGCGAGCATCAAGAGCAAATGGCAGTTTTGCGCGACGAGCATCGCGAGCGGAATAGGCAACACCAAGAGCAGAACAAGCAACACCAAGAGCAAATGGCAGTTTTACGCGGCGAGCATCAAGAGCAAATAACAATGCTTCAAGAGCAGATAAAAATTCTACAAAGCAGCTTGAACAACCCGCGAGAAAATGTTCCAACACCGATGGCAAGTTTTCAACCATTCGATTCCACATCTGAGTTATGGACTGATTATTTGGCAAGGTTCCGAACATTCATCACTGCTAACTCTATTCCCGACAACAAGCAAGCACAAATTTTTCTTACCAACCAATCTAACTCCGTTTACAAAATGCTTAGCAACTTAGCGGCTCAGCAACAACCTGTCAAAAGCATACATGAGCTAACGATGAATGATATTCAGACGTTTATGGCAGAGCAGTTTGACCCAAAACGATTTGTTGTCAGAGAACGTTTCAAGTTTTGGTCTGACATGAAACGCAAACCTGGCGAAACTATTCCTGAACTGGCAAGCAGAATACGACAAGATGCAGCTACATGTGATTTTCAATCCATTAAAGATCCATTAGATGAAGCCTTGCGAACTAAATTTATCTGTTCAGTCGACAACGAAGCAGTTTTGAAGACACTCTTCAAGCTCAAGGACGATGAACTAAAGTTTAGCAACGCCATCAGAGTGGCTCAAGAAGTGGAAGAAGCAGCCAAGGTAGCAAAGGAAACCGTACACGGTCAACCTTCTACGTCGGTGCAGAAAGTTTATCACGCAAAGTCCAAAACTTCCAAAACGCAAGAAAAGAAAACCGCCTGCTTCAGGTGTGGAAATTCTGGACATTTCAGCAAAGCTTGTCCCCACATTAAAGCTATTTGCAGCTTCTGCAAGAAAACAGGTCATCTGCAATCTGTATGCATGTCTCGACTAAGAGATAATAAGCTTGTGAAACAATTGGTGCACAAAGTCCAATGTTCTGTTTCACCCATCTATCAAACTATTAGACTTAATGACCACAGAATTAAGTTTGAAATTGATAGCGGAGCCAGTGACACATTTTGCTGTGAAGCGACGTGGCAAACGCTGGGTAAACCCACTCTACAACCTGTAACAATTCGATATCAAGTTGCTGAAGGTAGCCCGCTACCCGTCGTGGGACAATTCCAATCAACCGCAAGTATTGATGGAAAATCACCTGACGTGACCTTTCCTGTAATTGTCACTAAGGTACCCAATCTAAATTTACTAGGTCGTCTGGCGATGATGAAGTTGAAACTCACCAACTTAACTGATCACTTAGCTGACAAGTTTTGATGGGGAGGAGATGGAAGATGATGTCGATAGCGTTTGTTTAGTTCGAACAATCAGTCGTCAAATCAATCCTGACAATCCATTGCTTGTGGTCAGAGAGACTGCCAAGGATCCAATTCTTTCCCAAGTAATGCGATTTGTGAAGGAGGGATGGCCGCATGCATTTTCGGAAGAGCTTAAAGACTTCAAAAAGTTGGAAAATTCGTTGTCAACAGAGAATGGTTGCGTTTTTTACGGCTTACGGGTAATAATTCCTTCAACCCTACGTAATCATATTCTTAAATTATTACACCTTGGACATTTCGGCATGCAACGGATGAAACAACTTGCCAGGTCAACTGTCTATTGGCCAAGAATTGACTTTGACATCGAGAACTTATGTCGCAAATGCACTTCCTGTGGCCAATTTCAAAATAAGCCGGATAAACCTTCAATCCATCCGTGGATGATGCCAGAAAAACCATGGTCAAGACTCCACTTGGACCATGCGATTAACTTTCTGGGAAGAAACTGGTTAGTCCTTGTAGACGCTTATTCAAAATATCCTTGCATTCATCCAACAACCTCAACGTCTTCGAAAAGTACTACTGCTATACTTGAACAAGAATTTGCTCATTTCGGATATCCCCACACGTTGGTGACCGATAATGCCACAACATTCATGTCTCAAGAGTTCCAAGCTTGGTGCAAACAACGAGGCATTGTACATCTCACCGGAGCACCTTATCATCCAGCAACAAACGGTGCTGCCGAGCGTTTGATACAATCCTTCAAACAGGCATTGAGAAAATCCTCGTTACCTCCAAAGGAAGCTTTGCAAGAATTTCTAATGCAATATAGAAGAATTCCTTTTGCATCGGGACTGTCACCAAGCGAATTGTTGAATGGAAGAAGAATTCGCACCAAAATTGACACTTTGGTTCCATCCATTCCGCATCTCCTGCAGGGAAGACAGTCAAGACAAGCGAGCAAGCATTCAAATGCTGAAGACTCGGAAGTGGTTTCGAAAGTCGAACATCATTACTCACTAGGAGACCCTTGTTACGCACTGTACTTCGGCCCTAGAAGAGATCGTGACCCACGATGGGTGCCTGCGATAGTTACGAAAGTCCATGGTACACGAAGCGTCAATGTACGAGTCATTCCTCGTGGACCAACTTGGAGAAGACATCTTGATCAACTTCGACCTCGATACGGTTCGGATCAAGATGATGATCCCTGTGAAATCCCAACGAGCGTTTTGTCTACAGAAACACTTCCAGCCGGGACTGACCACGCATCTAGTTCTTCTTCGATGAACCAACGCAACAATCCGAGACTACCAACCGGAGACGAGTACGGGCGACACAATCTACGACGATCAGCGAGAACAAAGAGACCTCCAAAAAAATATTGTTGCTAATATGTATATATATTTTTTTGTCGTAGTTTATTTGGGGAGGTGTTGTGATATTATGCAATAGATGACGTAGTGTTTTCTTAAACGCTCTAATCTTAATCAGCGCCTTCTGCTCAAACAATTATTGGACGCGCGCGTCTCCAGGCATAGTTGTTACTAGTTAAATATGCGCCTTTTATTTTGGTTTACCAGTCAGTTCAAAGCTATCAAGCTACTACAGCAAACTAACTAATAGCATTATATTTCAATACGGTTGTTTATTGGCTAAGTACTTTTGTGAATTTTAACTATTGTTTTTTTATAAACCTGTGTATTCGTGCAAAGATACAACAAAATCTAAAAATAAACTCTTCAAAAAGCAGGATTTTTAAAAAATACCTAAAAATTTTGCTTTCAGGACACGCTTTTGCTTGAGGTAACAAACACAAATAAAGTAAGAAACCAACAAATTCACTGTTTTATCTTGAACGTTGCTAACCTCTAAGAAAAAGGTGTGGACATCAACGATGTCAAAGAAAACGTATACGGATATTAAAAATTAAACTTTTACAATTCATTTTCCGCAACAACGTTTTGTGGTCAAGTTTTAAATTATTGCACTAGTTCAGCGTTTCTCAAACTGTGTTCCGCGGAACATTTGTGCTCCGCGGGCTTACGTAAAGTGTTCCGCTCATGTCCGTACCTGGCGGGAGGCAGGGGGGCAATTTCCCCCCAAGTTTCCAAGATTTGGGCAAAATTCAAATGTTTCAGGCAGTGACAAGAAAATATTTGGGCAAAACAAGAATTTTTCGGGCAGCGATATGAAAAATTTGGGCAAAGTTTAGGAATTTTAGGGCAATGTTAATGATTAACTGCAAAAAATAGTTACCAAATTTAGGTGAAGAACTTTTTTCTTTTGTTTTTAGAGAACACCTTGATTTTGGGACGAAAATTGAGAAATATGAGACTGATTTGCAGTGAAGACCTTTTTTTAGAGAACACCTTGGTTTTAGGACGAAATTTGTTCTTTGTCCGAGAATCTTAGACAATTTTTTTGTTCTATCCGTAAAGTACTAGAAAATCATGATTTGGGCAAATGTCAAAATTTGAGCGAAATTTCATTGCCCCCCAAATTTTTTTTGGCTGGTACGCCTACGGTTCCGCTAAACAATGAACATGACGGTTTGCAAGTACCTCATAATGAGCTTGCATAACCTTTACATATTTTTTTTAATTTCACATTCTTATGTTACGTTTCGTTATAACTCGCTTAAGCAAATTTAGTTTTTTGACTTGCAAAACAGTCCATTGATATTCTTGACAAATTTGTAATTTGAATTTTTTTGTCGAAGTGTTCCGTGAGCAAAAATAATAAGACAAAGCGTTCCATGAATAAAAAAGTTTGAGAAACCCTGCACTAGTTTAACCAAAAATATTTTAGTTTTCTTTCTCCAAATAAATATTTTGACCAAAAAACTTCATTAATTGATATTAACAATATGATCCATGAATATAATTTTAATATTTTCACACGGAGGTTTTGTGGTCAGGTTCTTAAAATTATCACTATTTAAAAATTTTCTCAAGAGCCTCACATTCTAAAGTTTTTAGTATGGAAACACTAGATTCCCTCTACGTAAAAAAATTTAACTTTTTAAAAGGATTATCTTTCTTCCAAGTGTCTTATATTTTAAAGTTACAAAAACACTAGCTTGCTTAAGAAATCTAAAAAATTTCTCCTAAAAAGTGTACGCTTTTCCAAGTGTCGCAGAAGTTTGTTAGTTTTTGGAACCAAATCCTAAAAAAATTACTTTATGTTAGATTTTTGCCATTTTTTCAATGCATAGCAACAATTTAATCTCAAAATTTTTATCACAATTGTTTTCTTAATTGCGCAAATGTTGTAATTTTGTCAAACTCTTTGTATAATTGTTGCACAGAGGCAAATATTTCGACTTTTGCACGGTTCAAAAATTCTCATTTTACTTAGTTTTTCTTTCCAAAGTAAAAAGAGTCGCATGAAAGCCTTTAGTTTAACTAAATATCGATTTGTTTGTTTTAATTACTAAGCAACAACACAAACATTTCAAAGTTAACTAACAAAAAGTTGACTAATCAAGTTTATTAGACTCATCTCTTCATTAAAAGATATCGATTTTTGACTTAAAGAGTTTTTTCACCTTGTAACTTAAATGTTTTCAATCTACTTTGCGTTAAAAAGGTGTTTAGCATTTAAAAATTTCACAAGATTTTCTCAAGTTGAAACCGTCTTGATTGAAAAATAGCAAATTTGGCGTTAAAAGTTGTTCGGTTTGCAAATCAATATCTGTTTTTAGCAATTCTTTATTTATTATATAACCTAAATGTGATCTTTAAATTAACTTTATGATAAAAATCGGTCAACCTTACAAATTTTAACTAGTTGAAACCGTTTGTGCCTCAAAAAATCAGAAACATTATGTTTCAGCATGAATTAATTTTGCCTTTTTACAAGCAAACTTTTCGAAACAAGCCTACATTTTACTTTGTTCACGTTTCAATAGCTAAGTTTGTTGTTTCAAAAGTTAAACCAAGAAATTTTTTATTTTTCAATTTGAAGTCACAACTCGCGTATTTTGATTTATAAACCTAAACTTTCTTAATCTATTATGCATGAAACTTGTAGAGCATATCAATTTCTATGTTTTCAACTGGTCTGTAACATTTTTATTTTAAAAAATTCTCTCGACTTTACGGGTTGTTGTCTTTATGAAAAAATTATCACAATTTGTTAAAAATTTTCTTTTATAAGTTTGTTTGATGGTGAAATGTTAGATAAAAGTTATGATTTGGAGAAATTTTTATAATAGTGTTTTTATTGCTTTTGTAAGCAAAAGTTCATGCACAAACCTTGAAAAATACACACACAGATCGTCATAAAAAGCTTTATTTAAACCACAGTGTTGTCTATTTTACCAAGTTTTTTGTATAATAACAGCAATAAACCTATTTCTCAAGTCAACTGTTGAACTTTGTGTCATAATCACAGTTCTTCTTCTTTCTGTTATTCTCGTTTTCAACACTATCTTTGTCATTTTTGATTATTTTCTTGTGTTTTTTCCTCCATGTCATCAGCACCAACCCATAATTTCATAACTATTTTGTTTATTTTTGTTGACGTTCACGTGTCTGTTTTTAGCTTCTGCTTAATTTTTAAAAATTTTTTGGCAATTTTAAAAGGATTCTTGTTTTTATTTTATTTTTTCGAAATTGTGGTTATTTTTTTAAATGTGAACTTTTGACGTGGACAAATTGTGTGGGCGAATTCCCTATTGTCACGTAAAATAGGACTAGGATTAAGATTAGGAATAGAATTAGGAATAGGAGTAGGATTAGAAATAGGAGTGGAAATAGAAGTAAGATTAGGATTAGAAATATGATTCGGAGTAGGATTAGGAATAGGATTTAAAATAGTATTTAAAATAGGATTAAGATTCGGAATAGGATTCGGATCCGCCACTGCTCTCTAGCGCCACCATCCACCACCGCGCCTGCGATGACGTCATGTGCGCCATCGCGCCAGTTTTGATGACGTCAAAATTGACGCCAAAATTCCTTTCATATACTACTGGGCGCAATTGGCACATACAGAATTAAAGTAAAAACGCAAAAAAGGTCTTTATTCGTTGGCAAAGTTCAGTCAGGTTGTCCAACCTATCTTTGGTTTTCATTTTAATTCTACGTGTTTTTTATTCCAAATTAAAGCGAAAAACTTCAACTGTGTCAAAGAAATTCTATTTCGCGTTTTTTGGTCAGTGCCATCAAAAACGTTGAGAAGTACTATAATAATTGAAATCTATTGAGCAACAAATTAAATAACTCTTTGTGGGCCACATCAAAAAACTTCGTGGATCGATGTGGCTCGTGAGTCAAGCAGTCTTGGACTAAAATTTGATTGAATTTAATCTTAAAATTTGTTTTATAATTTTAACTCTGGCAACGCAAAACATTGATAGAACAAAGGTGTTTGCCCATGCGCGCACACAGCTCGTTTGCGGCATTGTCATTCGCGAAAATATTTGGTGATAAACACCTCTGTTGAGAGTAAACTAGTAACCTTGGTAACTATTATACAACTATTCTCATTAGCTTTGTCCAGTTGTTAAAAGCCACGGAGAAGTTCCAGATATCTCTGTTAAAAGCCCCTGATTATGATCGAGATGATCACGGTTATAAATCTAGTTGCGCCATTCTTTGTTTCTTTGGTAAAGATACTTTATGGCAATTTCCTCTTCTCGGCAATCTTAGCAAGGTGTTTTAAATTTTTTTTCAAATCTTTGTAAAACGAAAAAAATCAAAATAAAAAATTGCCGTCTAACTCATTTCCTTCATACTTCTAACTGGCAGAAAAGTATCGGAGGTATTATAGGGTAACCGTCAATTAAGCAATCATCCTTCAATCTACTTTCAGAGATACCAAGATATTGCTATCCGATTGACGACTGGTTTTCTATAGGTTTTAACCAACAATTTAATTCACTCCTGTTTGCTTATCATCAAACTCTTGAAATAACAATTTCTACCTTAGTTCATTCCATATATTTTTTTATTTTTTTGTTTGCATGAAAGAAAAAAAAAAAAAAAAAAGCATTGTCAGTATCATCAGAACGACGTCGTCAATTACACAAAACAATTTACAGCATTAATGCATTTACTGAAATTACAAGGCAATTAATGTAAATAAGGGTCATTCGGATAGAATAGATCGTAGCCGCTACCAAACTTTTTTTATGTAAATGAGCTAATCAAAATACTTTTCTCATATTGTAATCAGGATCCTGGGAAAGCCAGTAACCATAAATTTTTTTAAGGGGATGTGAAGGCAGAAACTTTTATAAAAAAAACATCAAAGTAATCTAACTTTTAAAGCTGTTTTTCCAAGCTAAAGCCAAAAAGGTCTTCTCTTCAATTTAAACAGTTAGTTAGCAACTTCACTGCATTTATAAGATATTTGTTTATTTTGAAAACCTTTGAAAAAAATTATTTATTTATTTTCACGTTGCTAGGGGAAGGGTGATAGTACATTGCCCTGATACGGAGAAAAACAAGTTTAAAATTCTCGAAAATTTGTTTGTCTTGAATGTAAAGATAAAAAGATTTTCATATCACACTGTGTTGTACAAAAAGCTAATTTTTCAAGTTTTAAAAAGGGAAGGTTTTAATTAATTGGGATTTAAATAGCGTTTACATAGGCTGGGGTGAGTTAGCCCATCCAATTGATCTGAATAATATTAATTATAAAAAACAAATAATATTTGATTTGGGGTTTAATTACAAAGTTGCCGGTTCATATTTATGAAGGGTTCACGTGATCCTTGCCGAGGGTGAAAATTTACCATCACTGCATAACCGCCGGAGCAACTCGAAACGACTGTCGACAAAATTCCAGCAACAAAAAGTGTGGAATGTGGATCGTTGCTACGAGAACACACTACCGGACTTCCACTGTCGAACTAAATAAAAGAGTCAATATAGATTTTCCTTTTTTTTATATTACGTTTATGCAAGAAAGCATATGTTAACCCCGAGAACTGAACCCGAGTCTTTTGTCACGAGTGAGTCGCTCAACTAACTGAGCCGAGTTTGCCTGGCTGCTTTTGATTGGCTCGGAGCGCCATTATATGGCTATTTCGATCTAAAAGTCTTAATGAATTTTTACTTTTGTTAGTTGTTCCAATTTTAGTATTTAATACATCAAAAATGAAAAAAGACTGTTTTTCCTACTCATCATGCCAAAGCTCCGGTTTTTAGTAAAAAATAGTTTTCGAGCTTCATAAACAGTTACACCTTCAATACGCAGCAAATAGAGCGGCGCATCAGGTCCCTAAAAGCGCCTGAAACGTGGTTCCTCTTCCTCCCTAAATAGATGAGCAATGACAGTTTTTTCATCGACCCTGGCGTCCAAACCGATAAAGGTAAAGTGATGCGTTTTGCAAATAATCTTCCAAAGCAGAGGACGTGCTAGAATACTTTAAACAATTTTTGAATGACAAGTGAAAACCTGGTTTTTTGGTCTTTATTTTACTTGGAACGAAAATACATGCTCATTTTAAGTAAAGGTCAAAAGTTGAAAGGTTTTTTTTTTCAAGTATAAGTTGTTCTTAAAGGTTTTTCACGATCCCTAAACATCTACTATTTATTGTGGATCCTATTTTTAATTTTTTCATTAGGCCACTGCTTTTAAAAGCAATCTTTGTTTATAAACTCAATAGAGATCCAAATTGAGCTTTGGAGAAAGTCTATAAATACAATAAATTGCCATAAAACTAGTCAAACTTTAGTCAAACTAACATGTGGTTTTATTAAATGGTCTCGTTATTTAACAAAACATCAGATTTAAGTTCATTTGGTCGTCACAGATACAGTACATATTAAAGAAACAGATGCCTTCAAATGGTAGCTTATACTATTGCTGAATGTGACACAATTTTAGTAACGGACTTGAAACCAATTTAGAAACCATTTTTATTTTTTGTTTTTATTTTGTTAAAATTCTTGGTATCATGTTTATCAGTGGCGTGCGGTGACCTCTGAGACTCGTCATGCAACTGGCATGCCAAAAACTGGTCATGCAATTAGGTATTTCTGGGTAGTTAATGAATAGGACATGCATTATTACCTGGGTAGCAGAAAGAATTCTGTATGAGATTCTAAGACATAGACCGATTATTTGTCCTTAGACCATGGTGTTCGCCAAAAAAAAGGTCAACACTCAAATCAGTTGCAAATCTTACACTTTTCGTCCAAAACTTCAAGTGTTCTTTAAAAAAAATGTCTTCGTCTCGGATCGGCTTCATATTTCTCTAATTTCGTCCCAAAACAGTGCTGTTTTTTATTAAGTTAAAAAATATATAGGTCATCGCGCAAAAGTTCGTCATGAAATGGCTTCAAAAATGGTCATGCAACGCTTGACTTGCATGCCCTGACCGCACGACAGTGATATTTACTTTTCCCAGTTTTTTGAGATGACTAAATTCAAAATAAGGTCATTTCTAAGTAGTTGATATTTTGTTTGCTTATCAGACTTTGCCAATTATTATAATAATTTTTAGTTTTTATTAAAGTTAAATCGCTTGTTTCTTGTTGTTTTTTTGTTTATTACATCTGCTCCTTATGCAGGTAACGGTATCAAAACACTTACTCCCGGTTCACATCCCCCTGTTATTTATCTCCTAGTCCCGGTTATATATCCGGAGATAAGTGGTTAGTATATGACCAGGGAGTAAGAGTCCGAGGGTATATGACCTGGAGTATGTGATCAGGAGGTAAATGCCCGGGTGGTAAATTTCCTAAAATCGCAGGTAACAACGCAAACTCACTCTTTTTTCTATTATTTAAATATATAAAATTATTTGACCTGCCAAATTAAAAATTGTTTATCTAATTCTTATCAAGCATAGCTCAAATGGTGGTAAGTTTCAGACAAAATTACTGAATTTGAAGTTTTTGCGATGAATCTGGCTTTTTTTTTATCTCTATATTCATTCTTCTGATTCGCAGTTAAGCGTCGGGGGCGCTATACTAAGGACAACTGTTAAGCAATTACCCCGACCTGCTTCTGGAAATGCCGATATATTGCTGTTCGGTTTGGAATTTAAAAGTGTAAAAAAGCTTTAGACTTTAACGGTTCTGTCCAACCCTACTTATCTTGGGGTAAAACTGGATAGGTTGCTCACATTCCGTCACCATCTAGTGGCATTGCGCAAAAAACTATCTTCGCGCGTCACACTGCTGAGGCGACTTGTAGGCTCAGAATTGGATGCTGGTATCAAAATACTGCATACAGCTTCCCAATCACTAATCTACTCAATAGCTGTGTACCGCGCACCAGTTTGTTGTCCAGCGTTCACACTTGCCTCATAAACCGTGTTCTAAATAAGGCCTAGCGCATAGTCACTGAATGCTTGCGTCCCACTCCAACCAACCACTTACCCATAGTTTCCGGCATCCAGCCAGCTGACCTTCGCCGACTAGAAGCGACACTCTCCTTGGCTTACCGTGGATCCCTGGAGCTTGATCACACTCTGTACGGTCTTTTAAGTGGGTATTCAGATGCTCGCCAAGAGAGACTAAGATCTAGAAACCCGTTTGTGCCCGTTTGAATCTATTAAACAACCTCACCGTCTAGGCATCCGCGCTTTTTCAGTGGACGAAACATAGATGAAATACGGAGTACTGTAAGAATACTTCCAAGCTCCGTGCTTTCATACCCATGAGCAATACCAGGCTTGTTGGAATGAACTTGTTCTGAACAACTTGGTTAAGCTCATTCGCCTGCGACTGGTGTTGGGCGATTCCATTCATCCAAGTTGTACAAACGGGGTCTCGATCCTTTACCGAATTGCGAGTGCGATACCACTGAACAAACCATAGATCACGTGGTAACAGTGTGCCCATACATCGGCACCATATGGAGTACGAGGTGTGACGGTTTTGAATGACAAAACCCGATGCTGTCTCAACACTATCATTGCCAGCATCTGATTCGGACAGTACAGCACGCTGGCGTCGTAAAAGGATAAATCCTTGGCCCATTTGATCACTCTAGAGTAGGACTGGTGGCGATTAATTTATTTTTAATAATTAATTTTTAGGGAATTAACGATTAATTAATATTTAATTTCGATTAAATATTGTAGTAAATTTTGAATATTGTAGCGAGTGTTTTTTTTTGAAGGTAGTAAGTAAGCGACGTGTTGATCCATATTATACGAACTGTTTGTCTCAATGAGTGCAATAAACTTTGTTAGCATTTTTGATATTACCGTCAACTCTTGTAATTTACCTGCTTTAGCTTTATATTCAATAGATCGATCGCTTCTTCTCTGTCGCTATTTTACTGTTAGCACTATTATTTTTTGGATGTTAATACATTTATCACGACGGGTTAAAAATAAAATTTGAATTCAAATAATAGTTAAACAAAAATTTAATCTGAAAAATAAATTAACAATTAATCGATTAATTAATCTTTGAATTCCGTAGAGCTATTTTACACCTATCTTGATCAACACATACCAAAACTTAAAGAATAACTTTTTAAAAAAATTGACTGAAACACTTTAGGTCTCAACTTCTTTGCTTGGGGGAGATGGACGGAAGTTGGATGGTCCATTAAATGGCAGGACATGTTTGCATTAGCCTGGTCACCAGGTTGTTGTTGACATCTGAGAGAACGCGGGCTCCATTTGGATGATGATAGATGGGACAAGTTATTACGTGCTCTGCTGTCTACTCCTTTACGCCACACTCGCAGGCCGCCGCAGAAGCCGTACCCCATTTGTGTATTTTTGAGCGGAATACACCAATGCCGGTTCAAGGCGGCTAAGCGTGACCCATGCAGGGGTGGGAAAACTAATTTCCGGTGGCGTTGGGCTAATGTTTTTAATTAATGTATGAAGTCTAGAGGCGTTTTCTCGCCACTCCATGCTCCATTTATATTCACCCCATCGTGCTACACTGGTGCCTGATTGGGTGGGGTTGTTTAGCAGTTCCAGAGCAAAAGGCAAAACTGGTGTTTTGATTTAAGTTGCTGCAGCTGTCCACCAAGTGGAGACAGGATCCTTTTATGTAGGAGGTGTTCTAGCTCCTGAGCGCGGCGAGCTAGAAGCAGTACGGCCTTTTGGTGGCGAAGCTCAGTTGGTTGCATGCCTGCTAAGATAAAAAGATTGTCCGTTAACGTGGGACGCAGACATCCGGTCATCACGCGTAAGACATTGTTACTAGGCTTGTCAATAAGGCGAGTATGGGCATTGCAACACTAAACAGGCACACAGTACTCAGCCATGGAATGGACCAAGGCAAGGGTGACTGTAAGGAGTATTGTGGCATTCGCAACCCAGCTTGATTCAGTTAATTTCCTTAAAAGCCCAACACAAGATGTTAACTTCTTGCGCAGTGATAAACATACTCTAAAAGAGAGGAAAATTATGTTTTTTTGAAACACCGGCCAAAAAACTCAAGAATTTTGATGTAATTGCGTAAACAAGTTTTGTTGATCCAGTCTCGTTTTGTACGCCAGGCGTGTCGAACTCGCGGCCCGCAAAGTCTTTTCAAGAATTTTTTTAATAGGGTCACATATTTGGAATCAAAAGAATAATTATTTCAAAACTAAAGTCACTCCAAGATTTTGAAGGGGACACAAAGCAAACACATAGGTCTACAGCTCTTGGGGTCTCCTAAGTGCTTATTGGGCTTTGGGACGACCACCACTAATGCTCTTCTCTAAATTTTTGGAAGCTTGAGTTGGCGCATGCAGGAAGACAGGAACTTGTTTAACCAGGACTTCAAAGCAGAGCCGGCATGGAGCATTAGCTCTGGACATAGAGAGTTAAGGCTCGGAGCTTTTCCAAACTTTAACAGCTGGTAGAGGTGTTTGCACTCCGCATCCCAACATGATCTATAGTGACTTCTGCAACCAAGTGGAATTGATAATTTTGCTGATGCAAAGATGGTATTACAGAAGTCCTGGTATGCTTCATCAATAAAGCTAGAATCAGGAGATGGTAATTTTCGAGATAGCCGATTTGTGATGAGGCCGTATAGTTTCCAGTTGGCCTTACAAAAATTCCAATGTTTGTACGGCTCACTTGAGACTGAGGCCGAATTTTTTCAGGCCGTAGTTAGCGATGGTCAATGTTGGGACCTAGGAAACTTATCTAACTTACATCTGTCCAGTAGCCCCGCTGTTTAAATCTTCACTACCAAAAGCCTCGTCGAGATTAGTTCCAGTGTTCCAACGACCAGGGTAGAAGCTAGGGGCTTTATGGTTGTACAAGAGGGAAAAATGTCCCTTGCGTTCCCAGTTAGCCAGGCATTTTTCATCTGGGCGGGTGTAATTATAGCCTCAGTCATTGTGGTGGTAGTTAAAATCACCTGGATAAAAACAGTAGTATGAGAACATTGAAATGGCTTTTATTTTGAATTGCGAGGTTAATGGTTTGTAGACATAGACAATCTTGCAACCATCAATGTCTATACACAATCACTCAATTGCTTACTCTTCGAGGATTGATCCACTAGACTCCAACTAAGTTTTTCATGGACAAACGTAGCAAGGCCATGCTTCCTGCTTGAGACCCAACCAGCCATTGTGAAGTGTGGTATTACTAGCTGATTTACATTCGTGAAATGAGTCTCTTTTAAAAGGATGACAAGAGCCTTGTGTCTGGTGACCAATTGGCTGATAACACAGGTCTTATTTGCGCTTAGGCCTTCTACATTTATCCTGTACAACATTGCTTTTTTGGTCTGACACCATGCGTGAGGAGCAGAGCGCCATTTAATACTTGATCAAAATCACCCCGGGTTTGGGGTGACTTTGATCACTCACTCAAATTTTTCATTTAATCAAAATATTTTATTTTAAGTGTTAAGTTAATCATTTTATGCCATAAAAATTGAATGCGGTCACAAAACATTTTTTTTTAGATAAAAATTATTTGGTAATCAATAAATTTAATTACAGCTAAAATAACTATTGCTTTTACATTTTTTTTGTTATCGTCTTTGTGTACAAATGTTAGGGAAACATCAGCAAATAAAAAATTGTTGGCATAAATTTGATTCTTAGATTGGTAGTTTAAAAAACTCTTTATAAATTGTGTATGGGTGCAGTATGGAAAGGTTTGCAGACCAGCTCAATTCAATGTATCTTCTTAGTTTTGCTGATTAATGTTTAGTTTTGTTTGATTAAATTATGTTGAAAAAATGTTAAAAGATGGAGATTCTAAGACGCTTTTTTACCAAATTAAAGAATGCATAACTTTATAATCATGATTGGTATTAATGGGTAAACATGTATTGTGCATGTTAAGGTTTAATATTTTATCTTATAAATTGTGAAAATCCATCTACAAATCTGCTTAAAAGCAAAACAATTATAAAAAATCCAAATTCCTCTTTATTCTAATACCCAACTTTTTTTTTACCCAATCTATATCAAAAATAATAAAAGTTAATCTGTATGATCAAAGTCACCCCGGTTTACGGTAGTTCTTTTATACTTAAGAGAGTAGAACGACAATATAGTTGTAAACGAATTTATTTTAAGATAGCTTTAAAAGGCGCTTTTATTGCTCGAAGACTTTTCATCTCACACATGTCGGGAGGAATTGTCAAAATGAACTAAGAGCGATCCGATCGTGCTCATATATAAAATGGGAGCGCGTCTAATTGGACAAGTGTCACCAACTTTACTTGGGAATCCAAAAAGAATAGTTGAACTAGGTAAACCGAATTAGTATTCGGTTGAAAAAAAGCTGTGTCTATTTTTTATTTATCCGGCTCAAGAAATAGTTTGCTGCGAGACTGAAGTTCTTCATACAGTTATCTCCGGCTAAGTTTGAATTAATTCCTTGGAAACCTCTCTTCGCAGACAGACAGAAACCATTGTTTCTAACTATAAAGAGTATATTTAATTAAAAAGTTCAACAAACTTGATCGATTAACAAAAACTTGGCTTCCAAGATTCACCAAACTTTTAAAAAATCCAGCGCCACAACTGTTAATAATCATTTTAACAACTTTGTGCTAGTAAACTCTAAGAATGAATTACCGCCCCAATGGCTAAGATTAATCTTACATTTCGTCCACTACACAATCTTAACAATTCTATCTCTCTATAGAATTAACTGGGGTCACACAGCTATAAAAACACAAACGACTCAACAGCAATGCAACAACTTAAATCATTAACTGGAATTTCATGTGAAATTTAGAATTAAATGAAAACAAAACGCATGTTTATGTAAGATCACGTCACGTGGCGCCAGATTATAAGCGAGTTTTCTGGAATAACGGGGAATTTCTTCAAATAGTATTTAAATAAAGGTCACACTTTACAACAACCAATCAGAGACGCGCCAGCAAACGATTACGTAACGTCGAATTAACTAGAAAATTTTTAAGCACTTAATGAACGTTCGAGACAAAAAAGAAAAAGGCGCAAATGCGCTTACTATAAGTAGAATTAAAAAGACAAACTAGCAACTACGCTTCTAAAACAACTTGCAAATAAATTAAATTAAGTGGGGGTTTACCAACTATGCAATCACTATTAATATGAAAAGATTACGACATACAAAAATTTAAAACTACCGAAAAAAAACTTAACCATAGATTTATGCAGTATTGCGAAAGAAGTGTGACAACAAGGAAGCGACTAATCGAAAAGAGAAAAAAAAACAAGAGCGCGTCTGATTAATCGAGAAAAACGACCAATCAGAAATAAAATAAAGAGCGTTAATGAATGAGCTTTAGATTGTAAAAAAATTCCTTGTGTTGACAAACACGTATATCCTCTTCAATGGTGATCTTGTTCCACCTCCCTTTTCCAGAAAAATATTTATTGAACTGATGCAAACCGCTACCTCGTCGGTCGAATTCTGTTTTAACGACGCCATGTATCGGCAGACTGTTGGTGTTACCATTGGGTTCCGTTGGGTCCATCCTTTCCTAACATTATTGCTGATCACCAGGAAACCAAATTCGTTCTCAATGTGAAGAAACCTCTCATGTACTACAGCAACGTTGACGACACCTTTGCAATATTTATGAGCAAAGCGAATGTGAAGAATTTCTTTCTTCACTCAATTCTCTTCACTCTTCTTTATGTTTCACGTTTGAAAAAGAACTTAATTCTTCTCTACGATTTCTTGACGTCCTGTTTGACAAGCACAACACTGGATTTATCACATATGTGTACAGGAAACCGATTTTTACCGGCCAGTACTTACATTGGGGTTCTTTTATCCCTACAAAGCACAAAAACGACCTTGTGGCTACAGTGGTTTACAGAGCTGTGTTCATATGCTCAAGCAGTAGACTTCAGACCAAGCACAATAAAATTCCATCTATCTTGGTGGATAATGGCTACCCAAACAAGATTATTACATCCACATTTACCAAGAAGATTCAACAATTCAACCAGTTATCTCATCATGGACCCAAAAATGCCTGGTTTATCTCCACGTTTCATGGCTTGGAACTGCTTCAACCGGATTTAAAAGGAAAATTACAACAACCTTTCGGCGTTAGTACTTTTTTGTTAAACCACGGGTTGTTTTTACAACTAGGCCTCCTTACCTTATCAAGATTGAATTAAGCAACACTTTATCAGGCTGATCAGGAATCATCATTTTTCTCAAGATCGCTCAAATCTTCCCCGTGCCTGCAAGATAAACAGCACCTCCTAAATGATTGTCCATGACTCTGCTATTAGATAGCATCTTTTACAAAACCCTCTCTGTGCCAGCCAATACAATGACGCCAAATTCTCTGTCCTTGCCCGCGGACGTACTTCTTTCCATCTGTCCGCTCTTGAAGCTATTTTTATTAAATCTTTTCAATCTAATCTATGTCGACACAAGGAATTTCTTTACAATCGAAAACTCATTCACCAACGCTCTTTTCTTTTGCTTTTAATTGGTCGTTTTTCTCGACCGATCAAACGCGTTCTCATTTTCTTTTCTTTTTTTCTTCTCGATTGGTCGCTTTCTTGTCCAATCAGAAGTGCTTTTATTTTTTATATAAGCACGATTAGAACGATCTTAGTTCATTCCAACAATTCCTCCCAACGAGTAAATTAACACGCTTGTTAAAGCTATCTTAAAGTTTTGCACCGCGAATCGACTCTTCAAAAACTTATTTTAAAAAAGAAACTATTATAAGATTACAAAAGAAGATACAAGAAAAAAAACTTTCTTTTTTTTTTTATAAGATACATTATAAGATTAATTTAAGATTACAAAAGAAGATACAAGAAAAAAAACATAGCAAGATATTATAAGAAAAGAAGCAATATGCTATAAAGCGGGTAAAAATTTTCGACTTCAGTAAGCAAGGCATAGTCGAGCGAGAAGTGATGTTTTGTTGAGGACTGTAAACTCTATAGTGACGGATAAACCTTTAACCTCGTCTTGTTAAGTTATTTTACATCACTTTTCTTGGCTTTGCAGTCATAACAAGCACTTCAAAATTGCAGTCACATCACCCGATAAATAATTTAAATCAAATAAAAAAATCTTTATGGGACAATATAATCTTGGCATTTCCGAAAGAATATCGGGGCAATCGGTGGACTGCTTTTCTTAAGTTCAACGCTTCTCTTTTTGCCACAATTTAGGAAGTAAAGTATTTGCTAAGTTATTTTGGTTAGAAATAGGCCTGGATTTTGATCTCAATTAAAGACATCTTTCAGAATATTTGAAATGCTGTAAAAAGAGAAAGAGTTATATTACACTGTGAAAACGTTCCAGCAAGTGGTACTGCACTTGGCGCAATCGCGCACTTTAGACTGAATAATGGTGAAGAGATTTTGGGTTTTCAGCTGCAGCTAATCTTTCTGGTATAGTACTCGTCTAAAAATACTCTTTAATCTCCGATTCTAAGAGATCACTTTTTTTTGGTCTTTACCTTGGAAAGTCCCATGAAGAAATTGTTGCTGCAGCGACAAACTTAAATTGCTTTCACTGTTTTATGACCATATAAAATTTGATGACCACTACTAGACATAAAAAATAGTAAATAATATAAAGTTTTTTTTCGAATTAGACCTACTGCATTAGTTGCTTTGGTAGTTTTCGCTAGTCAAAGTTTTGAGGTAGGTTTATTGTGATATTAATTCTTAAGATAAATTGCATTAAATTTTCGTACATAGCAAGCTGGCGTTTGTCTTTCCTCTTGATTTATTGTAACACAGAGGTAATCACTGATATTGATATCGAGTCTTTGTACTACTTTTGATTGAGCCTTGATGCAAGCGCTTCCATTCAACAGTTTCAAATTGGACTGTTTACGCAGCAAAACCGATGGCGTTGAAGTTTGATCTGCAGCTAAAAAAAAACGTTTGTTTTAAATTTTAGTTTTAATCAAAGATAAATACTTTGATATTGCATTTGAAATCAAAAACAGCACTTTTGAAATCAAAAACAACACACAAAAAAAATGAAAAAACTTGAATGTTCTGTGTTATAGTTACTTTTTTGATACTGTGGAGTGTGGACCAATGTTTTCCAAAGTGGTTGTCACACACTTTTGGTAGGGTCTGAAGGTTAAGAGCAGTATGGCCCGCTTTTTGGCCAGCCTAGTCACTGCCACAGGAAGTTATTTTAAATTCAATGGGAAAAAATGCAAATGCACTTGTAACAAAAGATTTGTTCTGCCTTTGTAAGAATATTAATCATTCACTTTACTCAGGGTTTATTATGGCAATTCTTGTGTGAACCAAGACAATTTTTTGGTTATGCCTCATTACCTTTGTCACGTATTTAAATTAATCTATATATCTAGTGATGGCCTTACAAAAAGCGGGGCCTGGTGCAAGAAACGTAAGGGGGGCCACTATTTAGTGTACTAAAAAAAGGTAGCTGAAGCCATTTTTAGTATATGAAAGCATAGTAATCTCTAAAAAAAGGTCTTCAATTTAGGAAGGTCCACCATTGAGTGATACAAAAAAGGGTGGGGCAAAGGGATCACTTAAAAAAAAGATTTTTAATTTATGGGGGCCACTACTGGGGGATCCAAAGCATGAAGAGGTGCTTTATACTGCCTCAAAACGTTGTGATCTCAAAAAAAAGAAAAAAAGGTAAGCAGCCTAGAAAGCCGTTTTTTTTCAAAATTTTTTCTCTTCTTTTTGAAATGCTGTCTACGTCCTGGTGCCACGATGAAGAAATAGAGCAATTTGTTGTGTATGGGTAAGTGGTAGATATTCAAAGTTAGGGGCCCGAGGCAAAGATTTCCAAAACTTGATGTTCTCTAAAAAAAAAGGGCTTTGATCTCGTATTTCCCTTTTTTCTCCCAAAATCATAGTGATCTCTAAAAAAAAGGTCTTCGCTTCAATTTGATCCCTCTTTTTGCTATTTTTCTCCCAAAATTATGGTAATCTCTAAAAAAAAAAAAAAAGTCTTCACTTCGAATCGATCTCCTATTTCCCACTTTTCGTCCCAACTTCATAATAATCTCTAAAAAAAATTTATACAGCAAAATGAGACTATATGTGGTATTTTCGAGGGAGGCTCCTAAAAAAACGGGGCCTTAAAGCAACTGCCTCATTCGCCTCACCCAATATCCACCACTGTGCATGGGGGCCACTTTTTGATGTATTTTAGGGGGGGCTCGGTGCGGCCGCACCATTCGCACCCTATCAAAGCCATCACTGTATCAATTATTTACAGGTGTATCAGGATTTTTTAATAAGGTTCTCGCTATATATCTGAATTGTGTCAAGTAATTATAAAGCAGTTAACTAAAAATAGATTGGAATTTTTTCATTTTAAAAAAATGTTTATTGGTGCTTAATTGTTTTCTTGGTCATTGGCTAGCTTGCACTAAAGTTATTTAGAAAATTCAGGTATCATATTACGTCATAATATATTTTTAAGAAATCACTTTTATTTATTTGAAGCATTACATTTAATGCCGCAGTTAGCATTTTGATTCATTCAGTTTTATTGAATTACTTATTTGAAGTTGTCGGTAAAGTAAATTCAATTTTAGGCCCATTTAGAAAACAAGTTGTAAGGCAAAACAGTTTATTAAAATATTGTGATATTGTGAAAGAAGTCGGTGTGTTTCTGTGTGGACACACAGGAGGGCCACAAACTTTTTTCGTTGGGGGAAGCAAAATTTTAAAAATGGTACTTTTTTAATTTTAAATTACAGAGAAATCACAAAATTGTAACTTAAATAGCAAAGTTGCACCGTAAAATCGCGACCGTTTTCAGCGCAAAAATTTGGTGAAGACTGAAAAAAAGAACATAGGTAACTTTCAACAATCTTGTCCAAAGTCTCAATTTTTGTACAAATTTCAAGGTAAAGACTGAAAAAGCCTTTCAGTCGCAATCGGTCTAATGGTTTGGTCGAGTTTTCATGATTGCTAGGACAAATTAAACCCAATGCTGCTGTATCTGCTCGCCTTTACTTTACCTTTTTAAGCTTTTGATTGTGACGTCATCTTTTTTATTGTTACGTAATCATGCGTAATCGGCACACTACCTTTCCACTGAAATTATTTTGTCTGCAAATTGTTCTTGTAAGTGATTATAAAAAGTCGTTTTAGGTAGGTGCTTTCACGCAGCCTGGGCCGTGAGTAAGTCTGCTCATTGATTTTAAAAATGACAGACCGAAACCGAACCTACCAAAACGGAAGGGTATCCACCCATTCCGATGTTCAGTGTGGGTCTGTTAATCGGCAAACGTCCTTTTCAGGACGGGGCAATGTCAGGATAAAACTGCCCTTTTCAGGGCACATTGCCAACAAGTTCCGAAGACCCACTATTCTTCAGCTGAACATCGAAGGCCTCACTGCAAGCAAGATGAATGTTCTTCATCACCTCGCTATGCAGTCTGAGGCACTCGTCATCCTACTGCAGGAGACCCACTGCACTGATCCAGAGAAGTTGGTACTACCACACTACCAACTAGCTGGGTCTTCTTTAAGCAGGAAGCATGGCCTTGCCACGTTTGTTCACGAGCGACTGAGATACACGCTTTTGGACCAATCTCCACCGACATCGGAGATCGAGTGGCTGTGTGTGGACGTTGATGGCTACAAAATAGTCAACGTCTACAAACCACCGCCAACGCGATTGCGAACCCTGGATCTCCCAGTGTTTCCTCACCCCTGTCTGTACGCTGGCGATTTTAACTGTCGTCATGCTGACTGGGGTTATGATGACAACAGTCCGGATGGTGAGTGCTTGGCTGGATGGGCAAGTATTAATTGTCTTGCCCTCCTATATAATGCCAAGGACGCTGCCAGTTTTTATTCCGGCCGCTGGAACACTGGCACCAATCCAGACCTAGCTTTCGCTAGCGTAGGTCCAAACAGTCGCTTACCGGATAGACGTGTCCTTGATAAGTTTCCCAGGTCACAACATCGACCCTCGCTTATTACGCCACCAAGGTTTGCTATGACAGTGCCAAGCATGCCTGTTAAGCGATGGAACTTCCGCAAGGCCAATTGGAGTCACTACATTGCTTTGACGAATAAATTCGCAAAGACTTTGTTGCCGCCTGATTCACTTGATGTGGATGCGGCTTACCAGGACTTCTGTAACATCATTAAGAAAGCAGCCAAGAAGACTATTCCACGCGGGTATCGAAATAACTATATTCCGTGTTGGGATGCAGAGTGTGAATCCCTCTATAAAACCTTTCTGCAGTCTCCTCAGGGAGACGACTCAAGTTTGGCTGCTACAACTCTGCTTGCCAAGCTTGACAGAAAACGGAGGGATCGATGGTCCGAGGCAGTTCGGAGCATTAATTTCTCACACTCTAGTCGAAAAGCGTGGAGTATTTTGAACAACCTTACTGGTAGGTCACGACACTCTCCTCGTCATTGTCCCGTTTCAGCCGATGCTATTGCATCTCAGCTGGTTAGAAATGGGAAATACGAGGCTGTTGATCGCAAGTCATCTCGACTTGTCTTTCAAGAAGTGTCTGACCTTTGGAGGGCCACAACACCAGATGCAGTAAATATCTCTGACAATTTTTTACAGAGAGAATTTGCTGCTGCCCTTCAACATTTAAAACCAGGTAAAGCTCCGGGTCCTGATTCCATCTGCCCCGAGCTTATACTCCATGCTGGAGCTGCTTTGAAGTCCTGGTTACGTGACTTCCTTTATTCCTGTTTGCGCCGACTCAAAATTCCCAAGATCTGGAGAAGAGCGCTTGTGGTCGCGATCCCAAAACCAGCAAAGCCCGTGGGGGACCCAAAGAGTTATCGACCGATATCTCTGCTCTGTGTCCCCTACAAGATCCTTGAGAGGCTTATCTACGCCCGCGTTGAACCATTAATCGATCCACTGCTCGCTAAAGAGCAGGCTGGGTTTCGACGCGGGAAGTCAACCGTAGATCAAGTTGTTCTACTGACCCAGAACATCGAGGATTCTTTCGAGGCTAAAAAGAAGGCCGGTGCCGTATTTATCGATCTGACAGCTGCTTATGACACTGTCTGGCACCGTGGCCTTACCTGCAAGCTGCTGAGACTACTTCCGGATAAGCACATGGTCAAAATGATCATGGAGCTTGTCCGAAACCGAAGTTTCACCCTTACCACCGGTGACAGCAAGCAAAGCAGGCTACGCCGTCTTAAAAACGGCGTTCCTCAGGGATCGGTCTTGGCTCCCCTCCTATTTAACATCTATACGTACGATCTTCCTTCCATGATTTCCAGAAAGTTTGCTTATGCTGATGATTTAGCATTGTTGCACTCTTCTGGAAACTGGAAGGACTTGGAGGGGACTTTAAGCCAAGACATGTCCACACTGTCAGCGTATCTCCAGACTTGGAGGTTGAAGCTCAGTCACACTAAGACGGTGACGACAGCCTTTCACTTAAATAACCGAGAGGCCAAACGTGAGCTAAAGGTCTACAACAATAGTAGACTTTTACCGTTCTGTCCAACCCCTACATACCTTGGGGTAAAATTGGACAGATCGCTCACGTTTCGTCACCATTTAGTGGCATTGCGCAAAAAACTATCATCGCGCGTCACACTGTTGAGGCGACTCGTGGGCTCGGGATGGAGTGCTGGTGCTAAAACACTACGCATAGCCACCTTATCTCTAGTCTACTCAGCAGCTGAGTACTGTGCGCCAGTCTGGTGTCGCAGTGCTCACACTCGCCTCATTGACAGTGTCTTGAATGACGCCTTGCGCATAGTTACTGGATGCCTGCGTCCCACTCCAACGGACCACCTACCTGTACTCTCAGGCATCCAGCCAGCTGAGCTTCGCCGACTGGGAGCGACACTCTCCTTGGCTTACCATGGATCTCTGGACCCCGATCATATTTTGCATGGTCTTTTAAGTGGGTCCTCAGATACTGGCCAAGTGAGACTAAGATCCAGACGCCCGTTTGTGCCAGGTGCGCGGAATCTTTTGGACAATCTTGCCAGACTTGGCATCCGCGCCTCTGAATGGACAAATCATAAATGGAACGCGGAGTACTGTGAAAGTGCTTCCAGGCTCCGTGCTTTTGTGCCCGGGACCAGTGTCAGGCCTGTTGGGATGGGCTTACCCCGAGCAGCTTGGGTTAAGCTCAACCGCCTGCGGACTGGTGTTGGGCGATTCCATTCGTCCATGCACAAATGGGGTCTCGCTCCTTCACCGAATTGCGAGTGTGGCGCCTCAGAGCAAACCGCAGACCATGTACTAACAATGTGCCCCATACATCGGGCACCACATGGAGCACGCGGTCTGACGGTTTTGGATGACGAAACTCGATGCTGGCTTAATAACATCACTGCCAGCATCTGATCCAGGCAGTGCAGCAGTCTGGGGTAGTAAAAGGATAAACCCTCGGCCCCAGTTCTGTTTGTGTCTGGCCTGGAGTGGATGCCCTTCAAACGATGACGACGACGAAAAGTCGTTTTATTGTTTTTTTCAAGCACATTGACTGTCTGAAGTTTTAAGCCATTGCGACATTTTTGCGGCAAGACATAATTTTGACTATAAAGTGTTCAAGAAACAATTGGTATCATCTACTACCAGTGGCGTACCGAGGATTTTTGAAAGGGCCAGTGGCGTACGATACAACCACAATCAAATATGCTTAGTGGAAAAATTTTTTCAAGTGGTAGCTAAAAAACATGGTCTTCATATTGAACAAGTAACAAACTTTTTAATTCAAACAAAATCTAACTGATTGAGAATTGTCCATGCAAGTTACACCATGGAGGCATCGAAAGAACCATACGGTTATCAAAGTCGAGGTGCCTCCATTTTTTCATGTGGTAACATGAAGTTAATTTGAAAAAGGCAAGAAATACTGAATATGAAATACTGGTGCTGATTATAAAAGAAATAATAAAAGAAAAAAAGAAAAAAAAACAAACAAAAAAACAAAACAAAATGTAAACAAATACAAGCAGAGAAAAAAGCATACAACTGATACAATAATTCTAAAGTAATATTATTTATTCTAAAATTATGAGACATTTTGTGCATATTCCAGCTAGATGAGATTAAATTTTTGATCTTTTATCCAACATACAAGAAATAACACTTTAGTACTCTATTAGTATTTCCATATTAGTTGTTTTTTATATTCTTTTTTGAAAGAAGTAAAAGAAAGAGATTTAATGGAATTAGGTATTTTGTTCCACAATATTGCTCCTGCATATTGAATTGATTTTTTTCCAGAATTAGTTTGGATTTGTTGGATATAAATACTCTCATTTTTTGCTTGTCTAGTCAAGTGGTTATGAATTTCTCTAGACTTAGTAAATAAAACTCTATATTGTTGTGGCTTTCCATTATTGATAATTTTGAACATGAGTTTACCTACTTCCAGCTTATATATGTCTTCTAATTTAAGGATATTTTGTGCTTTATAGACAGGAGATAATTTTGTTCTATAACCACAGTTAGCTAGGATTCTTACTACATTGTTATGTAAAGTATTTAAAGGTTTCATGTAAAAAGCATCAGCAAAACCCCAACTGGTTATGCCATATTGAAGATGAGAATAGACAAGAGCATAGTATAGCATTCTTGTGGTTTTTTCATTAACATAATGCCTAATTTTACATATCAAACCAATAGATTTTCGCAAATGTTGTGTTAGGTGATTTATGTGATATGACCAATTCATTTTGTCATCAATATATACTCCCAAGTATTTTACATGATCAGAACGTTTTATTTCTATCTTATTTATAGATACATTAAAATTGCTGTTTTTTATCTTACCTTTTTTTGTAAACAATAAGTATGTTGTTTTATTGTAACAATCAGTCTCGGATTTCACGAATCAGTCTCGGATTTCACGATTTTCGTCCCAAAAAAGGGAGTTAATGCGGAACCTATGGATCGTGAGCCAGATGTGGCTCTTTTGACAACAGCATCTGATTCTTTTGTTGACAAGCATAAACTAGCGCACATAAAAAAAATCTGCGCACACAAGATTTCAAAAGTGAAGACCCTCTTTTAAGAGATCACTACGTTTTTGAGACGAAAATCGAGAAATCAGAGTCAATAGTCAATAATACACGTTTTTTTTCGCAAAAAAAGACCAAAATTTGCTTATGAACAAATTTCTGGTCACACACATACAGCCAGGGGCGCCGGAAGCGGGGGGCAGGGGGGCAATTGCCCTTTTGAAATTTGTCTTACAGAAATATTTTTAGATCTGCTCTACATTTAACCTATGTAATCTCGATCACCATCAAATGCAACGATGTTTCTAAAATTAAAGACATTCGTAAATCATGGTACAATAATGAAAGTCGCGAAAATCGTAAGTTTTAGGTAGTGATGGATTTTGGGTGAGGCGAATGAGGTAGATGTTTGTTTAGAGTGAAAGAACGATTTTGAGTGAAGACCTTTTTTTTTTTTTAGAGAACACTATGATTTTGGGGCGAAAACAGGAAAATTGGAGATCGACTACAAGTGAAGACCTGAATACGCTAATTTGATTGCGACATGGTTGCTATAAACGACTTTTGTTGGAGTGCCTTTTTAACAAAAAGTGCCCTTTTTTTTGAAATTTGCCCCCCTAAAAAAAACTACTCCGGCGCCCCTGCATACAGCTAAAAATTAGAGGAACATTGTATGTCTCTCACTGAAATACATTTAAAAATACGAAGCTTTTATGGCTCTCTTACCCAAAAAGGTTCCCGACCTCTGATCTAGTGTCATGACACAATGCCCCCAAATACGTTATTGTCTACCACTATTAAGTTAGATAACCTGTTTTTCAATTCATCAGTCGATTAGCATTGTGCCATCATTAATAGGTTAGTTCAATTGCTAAACTTAGTACTGTATACCGGTTATACAATCCGATTGCTAAACTTAGTATAAAGTAATACATTATATTTGATTAATTACATTACAATAAATTTAGCAATACAGTTCAATTGCTAAACTTAGTATAATGTAATTAATTTAAGAGTTCTTGTCCGTTCTAGCACCTTCAGTTCTTATTTGGTAACTTTGACTAATATAGATTTTAAAGCAGTGGTCGGCAACTACCGGGCCGCGGCCCAGTGCCGGTCCGTGAGGAGTTCGTTGCCGGGCCGCGTACTTTTCCAGATTAAATGCTTTGAAACATTTTTGTAACGTTCGAGTTTAATACCCGATTGCTTTCGGACGTTTTGTGAGATTTAACTGCTTGATTTTAACACTTTGGGTGCGCTGGGACGTAAATGAACGTAAAATAGGACATTTATGCGTAAGTTTCGATTATTTTGGTGCTTAAAAGCGTTTTCTAATGTCGGCTTTGAATGGTGTTTATTCAAACATTGTTGCATATGACGTAACAAGGCAAAAAGACCATAAAACTAACAAATACCTTTGTTGTGTGTGATGCAACTAGCAGTTGTGGTTTTGCTGTGTTAGCAGTGTTAGGTTGATGAGGGATTTAAGCAAGAAAATAACGTTCGAAATTAGGTCTAAGCAGTTAGAAATTATAGCAAACTGCAGTTATAGTTAAAATAAATTATTCCTACTAAAATTTGAAAGCTAAAATATTGCAGTTTATAAGTTTTAACACTTATACTTTGAGTCTGAAAATAATGAGTGAAAAACAAACATCTTTGCTGAGATTTTTTGGAAAAAGGTCAGTACCATTTCAAGAGTCTGACGTCGAGGACGAGGGACCTACAACATCGAAAAAACGGAAAGCCTCTTTCAATCGCCAATAAAACGAGTCGTACTTAAAGTACGGATTTATTTCAACTAGTGATTCGCAGCACCTTGTCCGCTCTGCCTAATTTGCAACAGCAAATTATCAAACGAGGCAATGAAACCTTCAAATCTACTTCGGCACATGAAAACAAAGTACCCCGAATTAAAAGATAAGCCTTTGGAGTTTTTTGAAAGAAGGAAGCGTGATTACGAAGGCGAAAAACGATCATTGAAGACTGCTTTGTCAACAAATTCCGATGTACCAAGAGCATCGTATTTGGTGTCTTACCGCATTGCTAAGACTAAGAAACCATTTACTATTGGAGAAGAATTGATTCTACCTGCGTGTACTGATATTTGCCGTGAAGTTTTAGGAGAATCAGCAGCTAAAAAGATAGCGCAGGTTCCTCTTTCGGCTCGCACTGTTGCAAGACGAATTGAGGATATGGCGGAAGACATTGAAACTCAATTGTTAGAGCAGATTGTAAAGTCACCGTGGTTTGCGATTCAATGTGATGAGTCTACAGATATTGAAAACAAAGCTGTGCTGCTAGTTTTTGTTTGATATCTCCATGAAGAGGATATTCATGAGGACATATTGTTTGCTTTGTTATTGCCAAAAAACACCACTGCCTCTGAACTATTCAAGTCTCTCAATGAATATTTCTCAGAAAAACTGAATTGGTCTTTTTGTATCGGTGTGTGCACGGATGAAGCTGCAGCCATGATTGGCCGTCTGTCTGGTTTGACTGTTCGCATTAAAGAGGTCACACCAGAGTGCGAAGCTACTCATTGTGTCATTCACAGGGAAATGCTGGCCAGCCGAAAACTATCACCTGAGCTTCACAGTGTATTTGGTGATGTAGTTAAAATGATCAACCTTATTAAAGCTCATGCACTTAACACCCGGCTGTTTGAGCAGATATGCGAAGATATGGATGCAGAACACAAATGCCTTCTTTTGCACACAGAAGTAAGGTGGCTTTCCCGTGGAAAATCATTAAACAAAGTGTTTGAATTACGTAAACCACTGCAAAAGTTTCTATTGGAGAAAAACTCAGACCTTGCTAACAAATTTAGTGATGAAAATGGGTTCTCAAATTTGCTTACTTATGTGACATTTTCAATCTGCTTAATGAACTTAATCTCTCACTGCAGGGCAAAATGACAACTGTATTCAAGTTGGCAGATAAAATGACTGCATTTAAAGACAAACTTAAATCATGGGAGCAGCGAGTAGACAAAAGAGTATTTGACATGTTTCAAACGTTAGCAGAGACTTTGAAAGGCAGCGAGCCTGAGCAAGAGTTCTTCGACCTTGTAACCAGTCACTTGCGTGTTCTTTTACAAGAATTTAAGCGTTATTCTCCAAGTGCTAAAGACCCTCGAGCTGCAAAGAAATGGATCCGTAATCCATTTATTTTCAAGCCAGGTGGCTCAAACTTACCAGTACGACAAGAAGACCATGCTGGACATTGCAAATGATGGTAGCCTAAAACGTCTTTTTGATACAATGACTCTGCCAATGTTTTGGATAAAGGTTTTACCAGAATACCCCGACCTTGCCATAAAAGCATTAAAAACATTGCTACCATTTCCGACGTCCTACTTATGCGAGTCTGGATTTTCTGTGATGGTAGCAACAAAGACGAAACCGCCAAACAGACTGGACGTGAGGGACACATTGCGTGTGTCATTGAGTTCCATAATTCCAAGGTGGGAGCGTCTTGTTGCGGCAAAACAAGCTCAAGGTTCTCATTGAATCACTGTTGTAATATCTTATGAGCTGAAATAAAATTTAATTGCTGAATATTTATGTTTATTTTTAAGGCCGGTCCGCGAAAAGTTTTCCGACTTAAACCGGTCCGCTGTGCGAAAAAGGTTGCCGACCCCTGTTTTAAAGTACAGGGGTGGGGCAAGTGGAATTGGTTTAAAGAATCATTTGAAAGTTAAAGCCCGTTTCCACTACGAGCGTGGAATGGAGCATTCTTTGTTCTTTTTATTGATTTTTTTACTTTTTTCCGCGCTTAAGCGCTGATTGAAACAAAAAATTAATCGAAAAAGAAAAGAATAGGTACTACTCCATTTTGCGCTCGTGGTGGAAACGAGCCTTTAAAAAAGCTAATCAAGTCAATTCAAATCCATAATTTTTTACAATTTAACATAACTTCTGAGAAGATAAGAAAAATTATTTTATTATTTTCTGCTTAAACTGCATCCTCAAACGTTAAATTTTATTTTTGAAGAAAGTTATGGAATTTCATTGCTTATAGTAAAAATGGAAAGAATTACATGATTAAGAAAGAGCTTTTAAAAGCAGCTACCATCTTTTAAAAAAACTTTTTTTACAAAAAGATGACAAAATAAACAAGCAATAATTAATAATTCGTTTAAAAGAAAATTTGTAATAATTCAGTTAAAAGAAGATTGGTCTAGGTTCAAAACCTACTCGTGCCATTCTATTGTGTCCTTGAAAAAAACACTTTATGGCACTTTTCCCTGAAAAACTGAAATAAAAATTTCAACCAGAAAGCAATATCTTAACATCTCCGGAAGCAGGTTAGGGTAGTTGCGTGCTTTATCTATTAGCGCCTCCGCCGCTTTTCTGCGTCAGGAGAATAAATATAAAGTAAAATCAGTAAATAAATTGATAAAACGAGGAAAAATATTGAACCACAAGTTTTTGTAATTTTTGTCGCATATCTTTGAATGTACGATACGGCAAAGTGAAATCCTGCTATTAAAATATGTCAGCTATATTGTCAGTACATAAAACAAACTGACCAATTAATTATTTTTGATGAACATGAAAGGGTGGAGTTTATTACTTGCCGTCATTAACCTCGCAGGTTTAGGGGATTTTTCAAAATTTAAAAGCTAATCAAGTGACCTCGGCGAATAGTAAACAAAAAGATTCCTAAAACCAACTTCAATTAATGTGCTAAAGATGGTGCAATAACTGTCAAGATTGCAGTGAAAAGAAAATATATAGTATGTCTCAAATTGATGAGGAATGACAATCCAAGCATTTTAGGGTTACATTGTGTTATCCACAGAAAAAACTTGTTGTAAAAAATATGTCTCCTAAACCGCATAAAATACAACACTCTTTAATCAAATGTTTGATCAATGCCAATACTAAATCAAAAGGTCTTTTTCAGAATTTTTTTAGCCTAATCATGCAAACTATGTCAGATTATTCTTGTTTCTCGCTGAACTAAGCAGGCTACCAAAAAGAAACTTCCATAAAACAATTTATGAAACTACTTGTCCCAGCAACTTTTTCGAGACCACATCTGAAATGAATCTCCTCGTGGCTACAATTGTAAATTGATGAGTATTTTTAAGAAACTTTGTTCTTTAAACAAACAACACCAAAGAAAGCAGATATATTTGAATTTGTTACTTTCTCACTTTGAGCAGAAGAAATATTTTATCGAAAAAATATGTCCGATTTTTTACTGTGGTTTAAAACTCGCGTCATTCTGTTGTGTCCTTAAAAAAGACACTTTACACACTTTACTCTGCTTGGAGGTCTTATCCAGCCGTTTTAAATCTAAATCATATCTTTAAATGTAAACTACGTAAAAAAACAAATAAAAAATTTTAAGCGAACAGCAATATTTTAGATCTTTGAAAGTAATCGTAGGTTCGCCTATGTGGTTTAATTGCTTGCTTGACGATAGCCTTAAGAATAGCGTTTCGACGCTTTCCGACGGGTCAGCAGGAAAATAAACATATAAAAAAAATTCACAGCAATACCTACACGAATGATGTGAGTTACAGCAAGGTGATTCATTAAGACTCCTTTTCAGATCAAAGGAACCATGATGTTGCTGTATGAGAAATGCGAAAACAACCTTACTCTACTGCTTTGGCAAGACAAAAATTGTTAATTTTCTCTTATCTTATTTAATAGAATATCGGTTTAGTATCGTTACGAATTTGTTCAATGCCAGAAGAAATCAGCTAGAAATCCCTAGCGTGATGATTCGAGATAGAAACTGACTGAATTAGAACTTCGAATTAAAAACTGTATAACAAGCGTCAAGTTCAGAGTTCCCATTAACAATGTTGTTAAGTCTTCAATAAATTTCACCAAAACGGAGCCTAAATATAAAAATAATTAATTAATGCTGTAGATCAGAGGTGGGGAACCTTTTTATGATTAGAGGCCTGATTTATATTATTCAGTAGCAAAGAAGGTCACATAAGTTGAAACACCCAAGAATATAGCGTCAACACTTTGAATCTGTCTCATCTCTAAAAAAAAGGTCTTTACTTTCCATCAGTCTTGGTTTCCATCAATTTCGTCGCACAAACGTAGTGATCTCCAAGAAAAAATCTTCCATTATCACCAGTATAAATTGACATATGCCTTCATACAATTCTTATTTAATTCTGTTAATCTTTGAATTGTCAAAATCTACAGAGTTAAATATCAATTAATATAAGAGCTATCAAGAGTTAATTATAAGCTAATAACACAAGAGTTAAATATCAATTAATTAATTAATACAAGAGCTAGCTTTTATGGAGGCTGCAGGTTCTTCACTTATGCTGTAGGCCAGTGTTTCTCTAAGTGAGTCACTAGGCTCCTTGGAGGCATTTGAAATCTCAAGGGAGGAAAAATCACTAGGAGAGAAATTGGGAGGAACTTAGAGAATTTTGGTAAAATGTAAGTTGATCCAAAAAAATTGGTACATTCTTCATAATCATAGCCATACCAGCTCGGGAGGGGCAGGGGAAAATTGAAGATCTTTTTTTAGAGATCACTTACTTTTAGAAACAAAAATGAAGAAATCCAAGACAGATTAAAATTTGAATGTTAATTTTTGAACTTCCTGAGATAACCGGAACTCGAATCACAAATTTGGATGAAAAAAAAAACAAGAAACAAAGTGCTCACTTTGATCATTGAGGTATTTTTTGGGACTTGAGTCCTGAAAAGGAGGAATGCGGCAAAAACTTTGATGACAACTGCTGTAAACTATGGTCATCACATCAACTAGTAATTTTTCTGGCCTGCACTGCAGCTTCCAACGATTTCACCTTAGAGGGACACAAAAGCAATTAACCCGATTTGGTTTTGGATACCCCATGATATTGCTGTCCGGTTTAAATTTATTACTTGATTTTTAAATTATTTTTTATAAAGGAATACGTTTAAAAATTTTATAATTTTTTTCTTGATTATCGACTATTTAACTATACGAAATAACAATACATGCTCTATTAGAATTCTGTGAATCATTAAATTTGATAGCAGCAAAACCCGAATAAAACTAAAATCGCATTTTGGCTTTGAAAGTGTTTTTAAATTTAGTTTTCTTAGTTGGCGGCTGGTTGTCAACCTTAAGAAAATGAAAAATTTTTATTCCATTCTATATCATTGGCTTGGCCTTCTTGGTTTTAACACCATTACATTGCATTAAAAAAACTGCTAGGTTGGAATGTCAAGGACTCTATATAGAAGCGATAGAAGCATGATGGCAAATCCACTTTCCTACCTTCTAATACACTGTATGTCCCTGATGGCAGGTGCTTTCTCGTAGCCTAGTTCGGTTTGGCATAGTTACTGAATGCCTGCGTCCCACTCCAACGGACCACCTACCTACTATACCCATACTCTCAGGCATCCAGCCAACTGAGCTTCGCCAAATGGAGTGACATTCTCCTTGGCTCACCGTGGATCTCTGGACCCCGATCATATCTTGTATGGTCTATTAAGTGGGTCCTCAGATACTCGTTTGTGCCAGCTGCGCGGAATCTTTTGGACAACCTTGCCAGACTTGGCATTCGCGCTTCTGAATGGACAGATCACAAATGAAAAACGGAGTATTGTGAAAATGCTTCCAGGCTCCATGTTTTTGTGCCCGGGAACGGTGCCAGGCCTGTTGGGATGGGCTTACCCCGAGCAGCTTGGGTTAAGCTCAACCGCCTGCGGACTGGTATTGGGCGATTCCATTCGTCCATGCACAAATGGGGTCTCGCTCCTTCACCGAATTGCGAGTGTGGCGCCTCTGAGCAAACCGCAGACCATGTTCAAACAGCGTGCCCTATACATCGGGCACCACATGGAGCACGAGGTCTGACGGCTTTGGATGACAAAACTCGATGCTGGCTTAACAAAATCACTGCCAGCATCTGATTCAGGCAGTGCAGCAGTCTGGGATAGTAAAAGGATAAACCTTCGGCCCAGTCCTGTTTGTATCTGACCTGGAGTGGATACCTTTCGAAACGAAGACGACGACGACGACGACTTTGTAATATCTTTTAAGCTTTTAGGGTTTTATCAAGACTCGGCTTTCATATATTACAGTACAAGTAGTGATAATGTCAGTATGAAGCAAATAAAAAGGCCGCATCAAGCCCCCATAAAACTTTCGCTACATAAAATGATAATTTTCTATGAATTTTGACTTAACTAAACATTCATAACTAAACAGCTAAAAAATTCATAACTAAACAGCTTCTGAGTTGGATAGTCTCTTTACCTAACGTTAATAACCTTTTTTGAGTTTAAAACTTTTTTTTAATCAAAAAAGCAAAGATTTTGGACACGTGCCTGTCAAAATTAAACGCTCGATATTCTTTGATTTTAATAAATCAATTTAGGGAGAGAGTATATTATTTTTTTCAACCATACCACAAGTCTATATAGCAACACATATATTCATACTAAAATAAAACAAAGAGAAACCATAACCATAAACGTTTTCGGCTTACATTAACCCTCTTCAGATGAATAAAATAAAATACTAAGAATCTTTGCTATGTAATTTATATATTATTATATAATTTAATAAATCATCTACTTGCTTTTTGACGTGACTCCATGTCCAATGGCATAGCAAGTTAAGTCTTCGTATGAAGTCGCATTACGTTCAAAAATGCAAGCTGGCATAACGTTTGAAGAAGAATTTAATTTCACCATAGCATAGTCGCCACTAAATCGAACTTTGTATTAAAATGTAAGTTATTGATTTTTTACAGTATCAAGCTAGCATCCAGAAGAAAATTTAATTCCGACATCTTTTTCGAGTAAACAATATTTAGCACTTTTAAATTAGCATTTAAATTTTAAACAATATTTTTTGCTTTTCAAATAAACAAAGTTGGAGAATAATTTGCATTTGTTTAGCATATGAAAAAACGAAAACAACGTTTTTAATCTTCTTTAAATTCAAATTCATATCATTCCAACGATGTACAATATAATACAAAAAAACTGATTCAATGTCTTTTTGACCAAAACTCTATTAAGCAGGGCTGCGAACTCGAAGCATTTTTAATCGAGTTCGAGTTCGAGTTCACAAAATAGAGTTGAAAAAATACAGTCGGAATAGAATTAAGAGAATAATTCAACCGCGAAAAACTGAGCACATGTTAAAAATGCTTTGTCATCAATGTTACCAATTTTAATCTATTATTAAACAAAATAAAAGAGGACACCAAATTATCATTTGGCACCAACGCTGAGAAAAGTTATAGTCAAATTTACTCATTAAATGAACTCAAACATCACAAACTTTTTTCAAGTTCGAGTTCAAGTTCGAGTTCAGAAATTTTTTTTGTTCGAGTTCGAGTTCGACCAAAATTGCCGAGTTCTTCGAGTTCGAGTTCGAGTTCACAGCCTTACTATTAAGAATAGTGTGCAATAGTAACATGAGGTAAACTTTGGTTGATACGAGTTCCGTTTGGCTTGAGAATTAAAATGATTTAGGCAAAAATTCCGTGACCCGACAGTTGATCGAACGACAATCAATCGAATGAAACTTGATCGAAACGTCACTTGATCAAAATGACATTTGATCGAAACGACTGTGATCGAAATGATAAAAGATCAAAACGACCGTTAATCAAAACGACAATTGATCGAATCATGACCAAAACTTTTTAACAAAACTTTGCAAAACCATCATGATTTTTTCACTAGAAAGTTTTAAAAAACTTTTGGACTTTTTTTTGTCGCTTTTATTGTATCAAGTAATTTAACATACATGTATATGATAACAATTTTAATTTTTCTCCTTACAATAATTAAACTGAAATACCTTCAATTCGTCCCGTTCGAATTTGGTGATTGCCAACCAGGTTTAAAAAATAATTTTTGTTATAATAACAAAACTTTTTGTTACCATTACTTAATAGTCTATATCATTAGAAATCTGTTATAAATTAAACCATCTTCACTTTGCAGCTCTTACACAGTAAAAATAAACAAGCTGTATAGAGAAATTTTCGCTCAATTTAGTTGCGAACGGAAAATTTTATTTTAGTCCAACCAACGTTAAGACCGATGCACGGATGGAAAATTACATCTTGCGCAGGAAGCCGGTTAATGTTATTAGGATAGGGGGAGGGCGGAAAGTGCCCGTTGTTAAAAAAACGATGTGGTGCTCTCAAACTACTAGCACAGTTTGTGTTCAAATTTTATGACTTTTCTTGACTTTTTAAATTTTACGACACTTTCTAGAAAGAAAATCAAATTTTATTTTAAACCTTGGCTGACAAAAAGTATTCAAAAAAGTATAAAAGAGAAAAATAGACTTTATCCAATTTCTTGCAAACATTCACATACATACGTATATCCATTACAAAAAATACAAACAATACAATAACATACTAACATGTAAAACAACAATCAAAACAAAATTATTTTCAGTACCAGTTGGAACTTAACAAAAACAATAGCAAAAATACATGGAAAATGATTAAAAACATAATACGAAAACCTGCCATTGATAGTTTAATTACAAACATTAAGTGTCCAGAGTCTAATAAAGACTTGTTTTCACCTAAAGACATATCTTCATGTCTAAACAACTATTTTACATCAATAGCAGAAAAATTGGCAAATTCTCTTCCAAAAACAAGTCCTTCAAAACCATTAAATATTGTTTCCACTTGCTCTTCATTATTCATTAAACCAGTAATTGATGAAGATATCATAAGAGAAATTAATTTATTAGACAACAGTAAATGTGATGATACATATGATATACCTGTAAAAATTCTTAAATTAAGTAAAAATGTAATAGCACCTACATTATGTTATTTAATCAACAATTGTATTAATAAAGGTGTTTTCCCAAGTGCATTAAAAATTGCCAAAGTACGTATTACCAATTTATAAAGGGGGTGATAGAGACATTGCTTCAAATTAGAGGCCAATTTCCATCTTACCCCACTTTTCAAAAATTTTTGAAAAAATTCTTAAACATAATTTAACTGATTTTATTAATAAGTACAAAATCATATCAGAAAATCAATATGGTTTTCAGGAAAACAAAAGCACTAGTGATGCACTCATTGAACTAGAAAATTACTTGCGTATTCAGCAGGCAAACAATAAAATTACTTGTGGAATTTTTCTTGATTTGAAAAAAGCTTTTGATACAGTAGACCACACTGTTTTAAAACAAAAATTAATTGCAATGGGTATTAGGGGGCTACCTTTTGATTTAATTTCTTCATATCTAGCAAACAGATATCAATTTACATGTATAAATTCAACTAAATCAGATAAAAATTTAATAAATCATGATGTCCCACAAGGTAGTGTCCTTGACCCTATTTTATTTCTCCTATACATAAATGATCTTCCAAATGTTTCAAGCTTAAAAACTCTTCTTTTTGCTGATGATACAGCACTTTTTGCCTCTGGTAATAACTCATCTTCAGTAGAAAAAGTGGTCAATAAAGAACTTGAAAAAATTGAAAATTGGTTGCTTAAAAACAAGCTTACTTTAAACACCCAAAAATCAAGCGCTATAATGTTTGGAGAAAAGAAAACTAAAAATAACATGTTAAACATTCATATAAATAATAGTCAAATTTGCCAAAAAGACGAAGTTAAATATCTGGGAATTGTAATTGATAAAAATCTAAAATGGAAACCACATATAGATAAATTAACTACCCGAATATCTCAATCTGTGGGAATGCTGTATCATTTAAAAAAATATCTTTCCTTTAATAATCTAAAGCTAGTGTACTATGCACTTATAAAAAGCAGATTGCAATATGGCATAATTCTGTGGGGAAATGCAAATCAATCAACACTAAAAAAACTTAATAAAATGCATAATAGAGCTATACGATGCATAAATGCATAATAGAGCATAATAGAAAAACATTAGTATGCAACCATATAGAACAAGATTAAATAAATTGTATGCATTTTCTAAATTATTAAAGGTAAATGAATTGTACCAATATTCTGCAATGAAATTCATGTTTCGATTACACAATGACAGAGAGTTTAAAGATAAAATCCCTTTAGTAAATGAAATTCATGCTTATAATACACGCCAATCAAGTAATAACAGCATCTTTATTTCACATTTTTTGGCTTGTAAATCTTCTAATAATCTTGTAAATTGTATGAAAATGTGGAACAAACTGCCAATAAATATAAGACCGAACAAAGAATTAAACCATTTAATAGATTATTGTACAAATACCTGCTAGATACCAATGAAATTTAATCAACATCCAAATTTTACCCATATAAATTATTAATTCTTAGTATTAATACAAAATGAACTACATGCAGATATACTGTAAAATTAATTTAACGTTTTAAGGTTTTACTTAAAGAAATATTATGTTTTGTATTGCTCTTTGTGCACCTCTTTAATCCTTAATTGCCTGCTGAAATCTATTGTTTTGTGTTTTATGCTGTCTTGTTTCAATAAATTTTATGTTGCGACCTATTCTGTTGTTTGATTTAATCTTATTGACCTTTGTTTTGTTTTTGTACTTTGTTGTTTCCTTTTTTTTTATGCTCCTTTTCATTATTGTGCTGTTGGATTTGTGCTATTTGTATCTACTATGAAATCTGTTATGTTGTTTGTTTATGCTACTACCTTTATTTTCAATTCAATTTATGGTAAGATCTATTTTTGTTGTTTAATTTAATCTTGTAAGCTTTTGTTTTTTTTCATCCTTTTATTGCCTGTTTGATTGTTTGTTTGTTTGTTTGTTTTTTCCATCGTTGTGCTGTCGTTTTTTTACACTATTTGCCTTTATTTCAAATCGAATTTATGCCGAGTTATTTTCTGTCGTCTAATTTTATCTACATTTATGCGGCCTTTGATTATTTGTTGTTGTTGTTTGTTTTGTTTTCATCATGTTTGTAATGTGATTTTTAATTTTATTTTAATTTATGATGTAAAATGTCTTATGCTAATCTTTTTCTAATTTAATAATCAATTTTACATACCAAAAACTTAATTTAATTTATTAAATTGCTTGTAATGAAACTTTTAAGCTGGGGGTAGTGATTAAATGACTTTTGTCCCTTCCTACCCCTGCATCACATCTTAATAGTGCTCTTTGATATGATATATATGGCTTATTATCAGTTTGTTTAATTTTAAAATGTAAAATTATTGTTTTTTGTGTTTTAAGCGGTAATTTATTGAAAAGGTTTGATGCAAATAAACAGATCTCTCTCTCTAATTTTTTATTTATTTGAAAATTTTTATAATTCTCGCAAAATATACTTACCTGCTTCTGGTGCTGCCTAGGTATAACATGGTATATTTAACAGTGTATCGTTGAAATAAGACTACAATGTAAAGAGAATGCAAAAAAATTGCAGCAATAAAGTTGTAAAAGCAACAAAGCCACGAGCGGAAATCTACTTGTTGGCCTCCTAAAAATACTTTACACAAAGCCTCTGTTGAGAAATCCTAACGTTGAAAAAAATACAACAATTAAAAACAAATCGGCTTCTTTCTGTTGGCCTCTGCTTTTGATAAATCTAACTTAGAATAATAAAGAGATTGCTCAATTATAAAAACCTACACATGTACTGTGAATCAATTCTTGTTTTTTCCATCAAAGGTCGTTTCAAATGTCGTTTCAATCAAGGGTTCGATCAACTGTCATAGTACCCAAAGATTTGAATTAAAGCTCGTTTCCAATACGAGCGTGAAATGAAGTATTTTTTGTTTCTTTTTTTTTTTTGCTTTCCTTAGCGCTTAAATGCGGAAAGAAGTAAAAAATCAATAAAACAAACAAAAAATGCTCTATTCCAGTGTTCTTCAAACTTTTTTCATCGAGACCCATTTTTCAGAGGCAAATTTTTTCGCGACCCCTAAAAAAAGATCTTCACCTAGAATCGATCTCTGATTCCGCTATTTTTCCCCAAAAATCAAGGTGTTATCCAAAAAAAAAAAAAAAAGGTCTTCACTTCGATTTCATCTCTGATTTCCCTGTTTTTCTCCCAAAATCAAGGTGTTCTCCAAAAAAAAAATAAATAAAAGGTCTTCACTTCGATTTCATCTCTGATTTTCCTATTTTTCTCCCAAAATCAAGGTGTTCTCCAAAAAAAAAAAAAGTCTTCACTTCGATTTCATCTCTCATTTCCCTGTTTTTCTCCCAAAATCAAGGTGTTCTCCAAAAAAAAAAAGGTCTTCACTTCAATTTGCTGTTGCATTTCGCTATTTTTCTCCCAAAATCATGGTGACCTCCAAAAATTAAAATCTAAAATCCCGCGACCCCCATTGAGCCCTTTCGCGACCCACCGGGGGGTCACGACCCCCAGTTTGAAGAGCCCTGCTTTATTCCACGCTTGTATTGGAAACGAACCTTTAAGTAAAACAAAAACGTTCATGTTTTGCTTCGCTTTGTTTCTATCATAGACCAATAAGTAGTACTACCATCTTCATTATTAAATGGATGCGTAAGGACAATGTATTACAATTGTGATACGTTTGAAAAAAATTAAAATCCCTTTTTGAAATTATAGATAAAAGATTATTAATTAAAAAATCAATTACTTGTACATTCTAAAATTAGAATTAATGCAGAAATTGTATTTCTAAATTCGGAAACTATATGTAAAAAAAGCAACTTTTATGCGGAACAGATAAATAAGAGCCTAATCAAATTAAATGATACTGATTATTACAAAATTTTGATTTATAAAAGTATCAGAGGTCTTTACTAAAAACAATAAATTTTAAATTTTTCCTCTTTAAAGAATTCAAATTGACCGGAATTAACAGAAATTTACGATAAATATTTCACTTAAAATATCTTACAAATTAGCTTCTTGATCAAATGCAATACTGTAAAAGCAAGTTTGCTTTATCATAATTACGTCAAGCAAGCTTCTATTATAGCTCTTCAAATCTACTTTCTTACGGTAAGAGATAACCGTCCCTCAGATTTCTATAATCTGGTGATATATTGTATTGTATGATTGTATGTGAAGTTCGATTTTCTCTGGTTGTTAGATTCTTCAAACCGATGTAAATTCTTAACTTTCGAAATTCCGGTGATGTAGCTACGTTATTCCTGTTAAATTAAGAAACACATGAAATATTCTGGTTGTCTTTGTGTAAAACGTTTTATCGGAGATAAATAAAGCTTTTTGAATTAATCATATTTTTCATACCAGGTCCCTCCGTTTCCTTTATGTGGAATACAATGTCCCGCAGTAAGTACAACGTCATTTCGAATTAAAACACCCCCGCATTTGTAAGTCAATTGATTGTTTAAGTTTCTTTCAAATATAGAGGCGTGCCAAGGAAACTCGTTATGTTTAGCGTTGGTTCCATCTAAATATTTGATTATATCAAATTCAAATGAAAGGACGTTATATTTAAAAAAGATTGCTTTTTTTAATTAAGCTATTTTATAGATTCTAAACTTGTGTTGCAACGAACTTAATTGGTATATTATTTGAATTCGTTTCAAAAGTAAAACAAAAGTCCTGGATTTCACAAAAGTCATCGCAGCAAAATTTGTAAAACGAAAGTTTATCAAAAATTTGTGAAGCCGTAGATACTTTGGACAAACAAAAAATAATTTTTCGCTTAGATGGTCAGGAAGCCGCACGTTTTGAAATAGTGTTGGAATGAATAAACACAGAAACAAAATAACATTCAACAAGAACGACGCTGCCTTCTTTATTTATTACGAAATAAAACATAATAATAACTTATCTTAAGTTTTGTCGAACTGCTATAGAACCCAACAATACATAAACCCAGATTTTTAGAAAAGCAAATAGATTTTCCAACCTAAATCCACCATCAACATTAATAAAACTATCTTACCGCAAATTATATGACTTAATTTTTGTGAATTGAGCAAGATCTGTTTATAGAAAAGAATTTTTGTTCACCTAACGTTTATTTTTTTTGTCTTGTTTTCTCGATAACTCCATTTTGATGACAGTTGTTTTAGCTACTACAGTGATGTGATTTTGGATGTATAGAATTTTTTTAATCAAAAAATTTTCTATTATTCATAAAATTTTATTTAAAAAATTACGAATGCTTTTTTCGAAATGTTTTTTATAAACCGACAATGGTTTTAAACCGAAATCGATTTTATTAATTTATAATGTTGAAATTTTTCATAAACTGTAATTTTACGAATATTGCGAGCTCCAAAACTTCTGTTTCAATTCTAACAGGGCAACTTCTGAGCTTTGAATTCACTGATAAAAATTTCCTGCGAGGCAATTTAATGAATTCCCAATGAACAGTAAACATTTATTTGAGTTCAGGTTTGAGTTTTTTATTTTTAATTTGTCTAGCTCAATTATGTTTCAGTTGAATTTTGATTCAGCGGTAAAACCCGGGGATGCTTCTTGAAATCTTGTTGAAATAAAAAATAATTGTTGTGGTTTGTGGCCTTGCCAACGTTCTAACAGAAAAATTGAGTGAAACAAAAATGCATCAAACTCAATTTTGCGATAAAAAACGCGCTTTCTTTGCAGACGTGATAATCCAGTTAAAGATGGTGGACCATAGGTTGCAAGGGCGAAAGCAAAGAATTTCGCTTTTTGTTGGAAACATTGAAACTTCAAAAAAATTGTGCCAGTTTGATGATGGTTGAAAAAGGACGATTTTTGCAACCACGCAAAGGGGAAATAAATTTGGTAATTTTATTTAATGAAGGGTGAAAAAAAGGTAGAGCGTCAGCGGAATAATTTAATTTGTTCAGTTTTGATTCGCCAGCACAAGGGTCCGGCTTCAATGCTTGATTTGTTTGATTCGTTTTCGTTGCGTTCTTGGGAATAACCATTTACAGCGAATTCTTAAAGGGGTTTATGTTGCACATCAAAGATCGCGATTCGGCGTAAAACAAAAAAGTAACAAAAAATTTAATGCCAATGTACAGTAAATACGACAGAACGAGGTGATATCTCAATACAAGGCTGGCGCAACCACTTATAAACACCGTGATTAGGAACCCCGTTTGTTTAAAGGGCCCCTAAAAGACGCCTGGGGAAAAAGTTTTTTTGGTCGAAAAATCACTCTCACTGAACAAGCGCACATTTTTGCGCATTGAAGAAGCTTTTACTGGAAACCTAACTGAAGACCAAAAAAAAAGTCTTCCCAACCTGAATGCAGTTTCTCATCGAGTCAAGATTTATTTTGGTTTTCACCAATTTTTAAAGTAAAAGTTTCATCCTGGCTTCGATTTGAATTTATAGGGGACTTGGTTAAGTTTGCGTCTGCCTGGTCATAGTTGTTTAAAAACTGCTCCACAACGGCGGTGGATTTATATCTTAAATCAAGAGTTACAAAACAGAAGCAAAATGTACTGATATAAAATCCAATATACTGCTTCGCTCATAAACTGCTTCGCTCATAAACAGGATTATAGAGGTATCTCAGAAAATACATATAACTGAAAAGCTCAAAAATAAAGAAATATAAAAATTTAAAGTTTATCAAGATTGATTTAACGCAGTGGTTCTCAACCGGGGCGCCATTTGCATTTCGCTGAGTTGCCGCAAGCTATTGCACATTATTTACTAGTCCAGGAAAAAGGCTGAGTGTTGTGATGTTATTTTGCATTATACGCTTCAATGTTATTACATCTGTGTTTCTCAACCTGTGTGCCGCGAAAGATTTCGGAAAAAAATTGTCTAGGTACGTCGAATTTTTGGGTTTTTGAACGTGAAATAAGTGAGATTCGTAGCGAAGACAGTTTTATTTAAAAAGAACTGATTTCGGGAAGAAAATTGACAAGAAAGAGCGTGAATCTAGGTGAAGACCTTTTTTTTAGAGAACAGCTTATTGTTGCGGCGAAAATGAGGAAATTAGAGCGGAAAATTGTGACGAAAGCGTTTTTCCTTTTTTTTAGGAAAAAAGTGAATTTTGAGATGAAAAGCAGGAAATCGGTGCATAAAAATAGGTGAAGACCTTTTTTTTAGAGATCACATAATTATGGGAGTCGAAATCAAGAATCTTGGTCAAGTGCGCCGCGAACTTCGGAAGATACAATTATGTGCTGCGACCAGAACAATGGTATTTTTAGAAAACAACTAATTTTAGGAACAAAAGCTAGAAATCTGAGCTCAATTCTGGGTGAAGACTTTTTTTTTTGGCGATCACCTGGTTTTGGGAAGAAAAATTAATAAAACTGTCTAAAGGTGCCGCGATTTTTGAAGAATTTTAAAAATGTGCCGCAAACGGAAAAAGGTTGAGATACATTAATTGAACGTATTGCAAGTTGTTGAAATTGATCACCGTCAGCTGTCACATGGCGAAAGTTGGTGACGTATATCAAGAGTTTGTGGCGCATAGCGAAGCATGGCACTGTGTAAATGTCGTGATGCGAGCAGAAAGGCGTGGGTAGGACTTAAGTTTCAAGGATGTTCAATAAACCTAGCACGGGTTTTCTATTATGTCAAGTTAATATATAACGAGATAAAAATCAAATTTAAAACAAAATAAAAATAAAAACATTTCAAACAACCAGCAATCACAAGTTCAGCTTCAGACCTTTTAAATTTAATTGGCTTTTCTGTATACACCTTCTAGTTAAATCAGTTTTATTGTTTTACGACGAATTTTGATTAGAGGTTAAATATGCAAACTTTTGTTCCAAGCGGATATAAATATTTTTTAACTAGCGAACTCTCTGTACTGCCCTGTATCGATTTAAAAAAGAATCGACTTCAATTAGAACAAGTTGTTTGGGACCTCGTTTCGAAGCATTTGTATCAATTGCGGTTTACTTTGAAAACTGATGGGAGCTTGAAAAATTTGTTTTCAACAAAATTTAATTACTGATGATTCGTTTGACGGTCGATGAGGCCAAGCAACGCCTTCCGCATGAGTTTCTGTTAAAAGCTGGACACCAAGCGTTTGTGTAGGTGTGTGCTCTAGACCACGAGAAGCCTGATAAAATAAACAGGTAATTAGAATAAACAAGATTAAGCAAAATCGAATTTGTGTTAAAATAAAATGAAGAATTTTAACCATTGATTAAACTCGGTTAATAAGCCAAAGCGTGTGTCACGAGTTCGCAGTTTTTATCTCAGAAAGCTCTACACATGAGTAACACAACCCTCCCAGCTTTTACTGTCGTAAAGGTAGGGAGGTATTAACAACAGTGTTTAGCAGGCCTGAAAATAGAAGCCAGTTCCGCTGCTCTCAGAAATCAATTCTTGTTGAAAACAGTGTCCAGCAATTTTTTGCCCGTCCACAAAAAATAGTTAATATGGACGTGCTTATGAATTCTTAAAGAGAAAAAAGTTTTCATTAATTTTCTTTAAAAAAATTATCGGCAACTTTTTGCTTGCGAAGACCAAAAAAATCAGCTTATTGTATTTTAGATTCAAGTTCGACAAATAAATTTTATGCTCAGAAGCATGACAACATTTTTTCTTGTCTTTGATGCTCTTATGAGGTACTTTGTCCGTTAGTATATCAAAAACATCGCTGAATTTAAATTTTAAAATTTCTAAAAGAAGTTCAAGTTCAATTTCATACAGAAATATTTTTGATATTCAATCTTTCATTTGAAAAAAACCGGGTCGGCATGATACTTTTAGTTAGTGCTTTTAAAAAAAAGCTTTTGTCAGGCAGCAAAACAGTAAAATAAGAATAAAACAATAAAGGTTTTCAAAACATTCACGCTTTTGTCTCAATAAACTCAAAATTGATCAGTTTTCTCTGGTCGGAGTTCTAGAAGTTTTAATTTGAATGATGAAAAAGTTTCATTGGAGCAAGTTTGATTTCGAGTCCTGTTAGACTGACAAACAACTTCCGCATTACATTCGATGCAACCGCTCAATCAAGTTGAAAAAATATCAAACTGCTCCATTTTACAAATCAATTAAATTTTTTTTAGGGTTGAAAAACGGACTGAAAAGGTCTCGATTTGATTCCCTGCTCCATACTCGTAACAGCCCATTTGCCCAATTTTTATTGACGTTTTCCCGAATCATGATCTTGTAGCTTTGCAAAAGATGGGACAAAATGTCACATGTTTTTGTCCTAAAATTGTTGTGAAAACAAAAAAAAGTCTTTGCTATGAAACTGTGTCTAATTTCTTCATTTTCCTCCCACAAAACTAGTGATGACTATGTATATTAAACAAAGATCTTCACCTCATATCTTGATCATATTTTTAGTTTTGGAAACTTTGTCCTGCACAAGTGTTTCCTTATCGGTGTCCAAATAATTTTATGTGGCTGCCCGAAAAAATTTTTGGCTCCTAGGAATATGCGCTGCCAGGCCAAATCTTTCACAGTGTTGCCAACAGCCCAACACATTTAGAACAGTAACAAAAAGTGAGTGTTATTCCCAGATATAATGTTTCAGAATTAGCCACAGCAATTTTATGATACTCTTCGGCGCATAAAATCACTAAAAGTAGAATTTGGTTTAATCTTAAAATCTATTTTGCTTTTTGAAATTGCTGGGAACGCAGCAGGTCGATCGAAAAAATATGTCTTCCTCGCACGCGTTAGCTTAATTGCGGCATTGTCATTTGCAAATACCATGGACTTCACTATTTAGAAGTCCATGGAAAATACATTTGCAGATTTTTCGTCGACAACCAAATTATCTATATTTAAAAGCAACTAAAAACAAATTACCCGTAAAGTGGCTGGTATTACAGTGCTTTACTCAATGCCTTCATTGTCGTAGATTAGGTATAGTTACATGGCATGCAAAACTGTTATTAATACTTAGTCAATTTACCTTGTGCACACTGAGAACTTGAAAGAGTAGTTCTTTTGCTTGTTGTCGCTTTATTTTCTGGAACACTGTCTTCGATGCTTTGTCTATAACGAAGAATTGTATTAACACATTGAATGGCTTCTCATCACAAATAAAAGGACTCGCAATGACTAATTTACATTAGTATGATTTAAGCCACTGCAAGGAAGTTTCAATGGAATGAAAACCCACTGCTTTTTGTGTTCAGCTTTTGACAATTGAAAATTGGTTAATTAGTTATGTAATAATGCACCGACATAATCTTATGACATTTTTTGTAACTTGTTATAAACAACTTTTTGGTAACTTTTAATAATTATTTACCTTAATCTCCGGTCTTCTTCATTTTTCAGTTTATCTAGAAAAACCAGAATTTAGCTGTGCTTCTACACTATGTAATGTTTAATTTCTACCGTTACAAACAATGCGTCAATCTCTGTGATTTGTACACAAATAGAATGATTGTCACAGACTTTGTTTGGGAATCAGAGGATTAGTTGAACAAGGTAACCTGAATACCTGCGCTGAAACAAAGCTGTGTCTAAATTTTGTTTTATTCCGGCTCAAGAAGTAGTTTGCTATAAGCCTGAAACTTTTATACAGTTGGTTTGAACGAAACTCGTATTGATTTGTCAAAGACTCTTCTCCACAAAAAAACAGAGACCACTGTTTCTAATAAGAATGAATGTATTACAAAATCCCAACTCGCGAAATCAGCGCTACGACTTAATTCGATCAACACAATTAATTCTATTTCCGTAGAACAAAACTCCAAAACACTGGTGCAAAATAAATTTAGCACTTGTCAATCGATACAAAATCTAACGGGCCCTCTTCCCACTCTGCGCCCAATCAAATTACTTTTACTTGAGTCGTCTCTCGAGTCGTCTCAAATTGTCTCTCTCTCTTCATCTCTGTCCATTGCGATCGAGCGAGCGTATACATATATATAGATAAAAGTCACATGACAACGAATTTACTCGTATATGCGGGACTTAACTCGAATTCCCTGGAGAGAACGCTATGCTTGAATGTGCCAAAATCAAAACGTAGTTTCTATCGTACGCGAGAACGTTCGAGAATAAAGTTCAAATTCGGTCATACGTTAAGAGAAAATAACTTGACGAAGCGCAAACGTCATTACTATCTATCGAGAGAAAAAGAAGATCCATTCGAACAATTGTAAGCGATTTCTACGTCATAATAAAACTTTAAATTACTTTTAACGGGAATAAACTACATCGTCATGATTAAAACTATTACGAATGAAGTGTGACAATGATACAGGCTCAGGTAGGCATTGTGATTGGCAACAATTGATTTCCTTATCTTTTTTTTAAGTAAGCTTATTTTATTTAAATTTAATTTGTTGCCCGTATCGTCGTGAAAGGACCTAAAGCAGGGTTTCTCAACTTTTTTAAGACCGTGGCCCAAAAAGCTTAAAACAAAATTGTTGTGGCCCAATGAATCTAGTCTTTGCTTTCACTTCAATTATAGAAGACAAAACAAAAGATCTTCAGTTTCATTTTGCACAAATTTCACTAAATTGGTTCTTTACAACAAAAAACACAACCGAATGTATGATTTTGATACTTTTTCACACTAACTCTGTGTGGCCCACCGGTTGAGAATTCCTTGACCTAAAGGAACGTCTGTTAAGTGTGGTCTTGATAAGCGTTGATGAGGGTTCAATTCCTGCGCTTGTGATTTACTAAATGGTTTGATAAAAGATTTAAACGACAGTCAATGGTGGCTTTAGTACGGAGCAAACGGAGCGGCCGCACTGTCTCCCTCCTAAAAACGGAAAAAACTGGTTCTCCTTGAAGCAAAATATTTCTTTATTTTTTTCACAATTACTCTGTGTGGCCCACCGGTTAAAAATCCTTGGCCTAAAGGAACGTCTGTTAAGTGTGATCTTGATAAGCGTTGATGAGGGTTCGATTGGCCCAGATGGTAGGTGCTTTCTCGCAGCCTGGGCCGTGAGTAAGTCTGTTCATTGATGTTAAAGATGACAGAATGTAACCGAACCTACCAAAACGGAAGGGTATCCACCCATTCCGATGTTCAGTATGGGTCTACTAATCGGCAAACGTCCTTTTCAGGGCACATTGCCAACAAGTTCCAAAGACCCATCTTCAGCTGAACATCGAATACCTCACTCCAAGCAAGATGAACGTTCTTCATCACCTCGCTATGCAGTCTGAGGCACTCGTCATCCTACTGCAGGAGACCCACTGCACTGATGCAGAGAAGTTGGTACTTCCACACTACCAACTAGCTGGGTCTTCTTTAAGCAGGAAGCATGGCCTTGCCACGTTTGTTCACGAGCGACTGAGATACACGCTTTTGGACCAATCTCCACCGACATCGGAGATCGAGTGACTGTGTGTGGACGTTGATGGCTATAAAATAGTCAACGTCTACAAACCACCGCCAACGCGATAGCGATCTTTGGATCTTCCAGTGTATCCTCACCCCTGTCTATACGCTGGAGATTTTAACTGTTGTCATGCTGACTGGGGTTATGATGACAACAGTCCGGACGGTGAGTGCTTGGCTGGCTGGGCAAGTATTAATTGTCTTGCCCTGCTATATAATGCCAAGGATGCTGCCAGTTTTTATTCCGGCCGCTGGAACACTGGCACCAATCCAGATCTAACTTTCTCTAGCGTAGGTCCAAACAATCGCTTACCGGATAGACGTGTCCTTGTCAAGGTTCCTTGCCTCCTGATTTTTTTGCCTCCTGATTTACTCGATGTTGTTACGGCTTACCAGGACTTCTGTAACACCATTAAGAAAGCAGCCAAAAAGACTATCCCACGCGGGTATCGAAATAACTATATTCCGTGTTGGGATGCAGAGTGTGAATCCCTCTATAAAACCTTTCTGCAGTCTCCTCAGGGAGACGACTCAAGCTTGGCTGCTACAGCTTTGCTTGCCAAGCTTAACAAAAAGCAGAGGAATCGATGGTCCGAGGCAGTTCGGAGCATTGACTTTTTACACTCTAGTCGAAAAGCGTGGAGTATTTTGAACAACCTTACTGGTAGGTCACGACACTCTCCTCGTCACCGTCCCGTCTCAGCCGATGCTATTGCATCTCAGCTGGTTAAAAATGGGAAATACGAGGCCTTTGACCGCAAGTCATCTCGACTTGTCCCTCAAGAAGTGTCTGACCTTTGGAGGCCCACAACACCAGATGCAGTAAATATCTCTGACAATTTTTTACAGAGAGAATTTACTGCTGCCCTTCAGCACTTAAAACCAGGTAAAGCTCCGGGTCGTGATCCCATCTGCCCCGAGCTTATACTCCATGCTCGAGCTGCTTTGAAGTCCTGGTTACGTGACTTCCTTTATTCCTGTTTGCGCCGACTCAAAATTCCCAAGATCTTTAAAAAAGCGCTTGTGGTCGCGATCCCAAAACCAGGAAAGCGGTGGGGGACCCAAAGAGTTATCGACCGATATCTCTGCTCTGTGTCCCCTACAAGATCCTCGAGAGGCTTATCTACGTCCGCGTTGAACCATTAATCGATCCACTGCTCCCTAAAGAGCAGGCTGGGTTCCGACGCGGGAAGTCAACCGTAGATCAAGTTGTTCTACTGACCCAGAACATCGAGGATTCTTTCGAGGCTAAAAAGAAGGCCGGTGCCGTATTTATCGATCTGACAGCTGCCTATGACACTGTCTGGCACCGTAGCCTTACCTGCAAGCTGCTGAGACTACTTCCGGATAAGCACATGGTCAAAATGATCATGGAGCTTGTCCGAAACCGAAGTTTCACCCTTACCACCGGTGACAGCAAGCAAAGCAGGCTACGCCGTCTTAAAAAAGGGCGTTACTCAGGGATCGGTCTTGGCTCCCCTCCTATTTAACATCTATACGTACGATCTTCCTTCCATGATTTCCAGAAAGTTTGCTTATGCTGATGATTTAGCATTGTTGCACTCTTCTGGAAAACTGGAAGGACTTGGAGGGGACTTTAAGCCAAGACATGTCCACACTGTCAGCGTATCTCCAGACTTGGAGGTTGAAGCTCAGTCACACTAAGACGGTGACGGCAGCCTTTCACTTAAATAACCGAGAGGCCAAACGCGACCTAAAGGTCTACAACAACAGTAGACTTTTACCGTTCTGTCCAACCCCTACATAACTTGGGGTAAAACTGGACAGATCGCTCACGTTTCGTCACCACTTAGTGGCATTGCGCAAAAAACTATCATCGCGCGTTACACTGTTGAGGCAACTCGTGGGCTCGGGATGTGCTGATGCTAAAACACTACGCATAGCTACCTTATCTCTAGTCTACTCAGCAGCTGAGTACTGTGCGCCAGTCTGGTGTCGCCGTGCTCACACTCGCCTCATCGACAGTGTCTTGAACGACGCCTTGCACATAGTTACTGGATGCCTGCTTCCCACTCTAACGGACCACCTACCAGTACTCTCAGGCATCCAGCCAACTGAGCTTCGCCGACTGGGAGCGACACTCTCCTTGGCTCACCGTGAATCTCTGGAACCCTGATCATATCTTGTATGGTCTATTAAGTGGGTCCTCAGATACTGGCCAAGTGAGACTAAGATCCAGACGCCCATTTGTGCCAGCTGCGCGGAATCTTTTGGACAATCTTGCCAGACTTGGCATCCGCGCTTCTGAATGGACAGATCACAAATGGAAAACGGAGTATTGTGAAAGTGCTTCCAGGCTCCGTGCTTTTGTGCATGGGAACGGTGCCAGGCCTGTTGGGATGGGCTTACCCCGAGCAGCTTAGGTTAAGCTCAACAGCCTGCGAATGGGTGTTGGGCGATTCCATTCGTCCATACACAAATGGGGTGTCGCTCCTTCACTGAATTGCGAGTGTGGCGCCTCAGAGCAAACCGCAGACCATGTACTAACAATGTGCCCTATACATCGGGCACCACATGGAGCACGAGGTCTGACGATTTTGGATGACGAAACTCGATGCTGGCTTAATAACACCACTGCCAGCATCTGATTCAGGCAGTTCAGCAGTCTGGGGTAGTAAAAGGATAAACCCTCGGCCCCAGTTCTGTTTGTGTCTGGCCTGGAGTGGATACCCTTTAAACGACGAAATTCCTGCGCTTGCGATTTAATAAATGGTTTAATGAAAGCTTTAAACGACAGCTAATGATGGCTTTAGTACGGAGCAAACGGAGCGGCCGCACTGCCTCCCCCCTAAAAACGGCAAAAGTGGTTTCCCCTGAAGCAAAATATTGCTCTATTTCTTCATAGTAGCACCATGACGGTGCCCCCTGTGTACATATTAACTTTAGAACGAAAATAGGGATATTGCACCCGATTGAAAGTGATGACCTTTTTTTAGAAATCACTTTATTTTGGGACGAAAAAAACATGGCACACTAAAAAGTCGCCCCCCTAATTTTTTTGCACCGGGCCCTTCCTTTTGTTAGGCCATCACTGATGACAGTCATTTCAAAATTAGTGAAACTAAAATCGAAACTTCTCTATAAAAAGTTCTTGTAAAAAATCAACCCGGCAGCAATGAATCGGCTTCTTCAAAACCAGTTTTGAGTAAGTTTTTTTCCGTTTTACAATTGTGCCTTCGCTCTGACAATCAATCAGTAAGATGAAATTGTGTTAATGATGTCATAAGAGGTCAAGTCTAATTCGAAGAAAAACCGATTGGAGTTAGAGTTAGTTTTAGAGAAAAACTAGTTGGTTGAAAAGAAACTAAGTTCTTCTCAAGCATCTTAACAATTTTAAGAAAATTGAAAAAATTTCGAGCCCGCTTGGAGCCCGCGAGTACAATGTTCAAAGCGTTTTTTTCTCTTTTTATCTCTTAGAGCAACTAATTTTGTTTCTCTTTTACTCTTATGTAAATCGGTTTTTCTTCGAACTAGACTTGACCGTAATACGACTGATTGACAAGCTGCCAAAAAAATATTCAATTATATCCCACTCCAGGTTTTTATTCTTTTGATTTCGTTCGGCAAAATTTTTAAAAATTTTTACAATTCGCCATTAAAAAAAGTTTAATCATTGTTGCAGTTGATTCTTTTCAAAGCGAACCAAGTATGCAAAAATATTTACTTAAGGCGTATACGACAAGTAACCTTAAAGTATCAATATGAAAAACATCCTTACAAAAAAGATGTAAAAACCTTTTACTAGAAACTTATAGTGTCATCAGCTCATATATTTATATTGTTACGATTGCCACGTTTGAACTGGTTTTTTTGTTTACCTTTTATTTTTGTCACATCATTATTTTTTTGTTGTATTTGCCTAAAGTGTTAACGTTTTAATTTTATTTAAGCGAGCAAATTATCATTATTACAGAACTAAAAATTGAACGGAAAGAACAGTGTTTTATTGATTGATTTATTAGCATATGATAGAAGAAGCAAGAACAAACGCGCCACTAGTAGTAGCCAGTGATGGCCTTACAAAAAAGGGGATCTGGTTCAAGAAAAGTAAGGGGGGGCCACTATTTAATATATTAAAAAAGGTAGCTGAAGCCAAGAAAATTGATCTCTACAACAAAAAAAGGTCTTCAATTAAGGGGAGCCACTATTGAGTGATCCAAAGCATGTACAGATATTGTGATCACTAAAAAAAGTATTTACTTTAACAAGCACAAGTGACCGTAACCTAAGGAGCAAAAGCCGAGCATGCTGCTGTTCTTCAAAAATTTTTTTCTTTTCTTTCTGACATGCCATCGACGTCCTGGTGCTACTATGAAGAAATAGAGCAATTTTTTGTGTAGGGGGGCCACTTTTGATATATTTTAGGGGAGGCCGCTCCGTTTGCACCTTATTAAAGCCATCACTGTTAGTAGTGGTCTTTTACCTTCCAGAGTTATACAAAGAGAAATAAATAAAAATTCGCTGAATGCTACATTGCTAACCCCGACGTTTACCTTGGTAAACCCGACGCTAGATTGGTGACCCACGAAAAAAACCTCATTCAAAGAAGAATGAAGAAAAAACTTGGAAGAAAAAAGCCTCGTCTCGAGTATGAGCGAAGAATAAGCCTTGTCTCGCCCAGACGTAAACCTTTCAAAACTCGTCGGCCGCATTCCAGTAAGTTCTTTCCATTCTATACTTCTGGGAGCGGTTTTGTTCTCCTGCAATGGGGTAAACGCAAAATTACCAAACCAAGTGCACAAAAAGATAACTCTTTGCAATGCAACCCCCTTAAGCGCAATAGTTATTACTTGGAAACAAAACAAGGATGGTCCGGAGAAATGGCTCAACAATAGGACAGAATGTAGCCGCCAACTTCTTCTGGAGATCTGTCATGATTTTACACTCTTCACACACTACACAAGATCAACCGATTTCAACGGCTCTTTAGAGCAAGTTTCATCAGGGAGCCGGATAGTGTCACGACCGGGCGGTTTGAAGCAATTTTTTGTTTATCTTTTGCCTTGTAATATGAAAAGTATGAAAATAAAACAAGAAATCAGCCGCTCGTCGTCGTCGTCGTTTGAAGGGTATCCACTCCAGGCCAGACACAAACAGAACTGGGGCCGAGGGTTTATCCTTTTACTACCCCAGACTGCTGCACTGCCTGGATCAGATGCTGGCAGTGGTGTTATTAAGCCAGCATCGAGTTTCGTCATCCAAAATCGTCAGACCTCGTGCTCCATGTGGTGCCCGATGTATGGGGCACATTGTTAGTACATGGTCTGCGGTTTGCTCTGAGGCGCCACACTCGCAATTCAGTGAAGGAGCGAGACCCCCTTTGTGCATGGACGAATGGAATCGCCCAACACCAGTCCGCAGGCGGTTGAGCTTAACCCAAGCTGCTCGGGGTAAGCCCATCCCAACAGGCCTGACACTGGTCCCGGGCACAAAAGCACGGAGCCTGGAAGCACTTTCACAGTACTCCGCGTTCCATTTATGATTTGTCCATTCAGAAGCGCGGATGCCAAGTCTGGCAAGATTGTCCAAAAGATTCCGCGCAGCTGGCACAAATGGGCGTCTGGATCTTAGTCTCACTTGGCCAGTATCTGAGGACCCACTTAATAGACCATACAAGATATGATCGGGGTCCAGAGATCCAAGGTAAGCCAAGGAGAGTGTCGCTCCCATTCGGCGAAGCTCAGTTGGCTGGATGCCTGAGAGTACTGGTAGGTGGTCCGTTAGAGTGGGAAGCAGGCATCCAGTAACTATGCGCAAGGCGTCATTCAAGACACTGTCAATGAGGCGAGTGTGAGCACTGCAACATTAGACTGGCGCACAGTACTCAGCTGTTGAGTAGACTAGAGATAAGGTAGCTATGCGTAGTGTTTTAGCACCAGCACCCCATCCCGAGCCCACGAGTTGCCTCAACAGTGTAACGCGCGATGATAGTTTTTTGCGCAATGCCACTAAGTGGTGACGAAACGTGAGCGATCTGTCCAGTTTTACCCCAAGTTATGTAGGGGTTGGACAGAACGGTAAAAGTCTACTGTTGTTGTAGACCTTTAGGTCGCGTTTGGCCTCTCGGTTATTTAAGTGAAAGGCTGCCGTCACCGTCTTAGTGTGACTGAGCTTCAACCTCCAAGTCTGGAGATACGCTGACAGTGTGGACATGTCTTGGCTTAAAGTCCCCTCCAAGTCCTTCCAGTTTCCAGAAGAGTGCAACAATGCTAAATCATCAGCATAAGCAAACTTTCTGGAAATCATGGAAGGAAGATCGTACGTATAGATGTTAAATAGGAGGGGAGCCAAGACCGATCCCTGAGTAACGCCCTTTTTTAAGACGGCGTAGCCTGCTTTGCTTGCTGTCACCGGTGGTAAGGGTGAAACTTCGGTTTCGGACAAGCTCCATGATCATTTTGACCATGTGCTTATCCGGAGGTAGTCTCAGCAGCTTGCAGGTAAGGCTACGGTGCCAGACAGTGTCATAGGCAGCTGTCAGATCGATAAATACGGCACCGGCCTTCTTTTTAGCCTCGAAAGAATCCTCGATGTTCTGGGTCAGTAGAACAACTTGATCTACGGTTGACTTCCCGCGTCGGAACCCAGCCTGCTCTTTAGGGAGCAGTGGATCGATTAATGGTTCAACGCGGACGTAGATAAGCCTCTCGAGGATCTTGTAGGGGACACAGAGCAGAGATATCGGTCGATAACTCTTTGGGTCCCCCACGGGCTTTCCTGGTTTTGGGATCGCGACCACAAGCGCTTTTTTAAAGATCTTGGGAATTTTGAGTCGGCGCAAACAGGAAGAAAGGAAGTCACGTAACCAGGACTTCAAAGCAGCTCGAGCATGGAGTATAAGCTCGGGGCAGATGGGATCACGACCCGGAGCTTTACCTGGTTTTAAGTGCTGAAGGGCAGCAGTAAATTCTCTCTGTAAAAAATTGTCAGAGATATTTACTGCATCTGGTGTTGTGGGCCTCCAAAGGTCAGACACTTCTTGAGGGACAAGTCGAGATGACTTGCGGTCAAAGGCCTCGTATTTCCCATTTTTAACCAGCTGAGATGCAATAGCATCGGCTGAGACGGGACGGTGACGAGGAGAGTGTCGTGACCTACCAGTAAGGTTGTTCAAAATACTCCACGCTTTTCGACTAGAGTGTAAAAAGTCAATGCTCCGAACTGCCTCGGACCATCGATTCCTCTGCTTTTTGTTAAGCTTGGCAAGCAAAGCTGTAGCAGCCAAGCTTGAGTCGTCTCCCTGAGGAGACTGCAGAAAGGTTTTATAGAGGGATTCACACTCTGCATCCCAACACGGAATATAGTTATTTCGATACCCGCGTGGGATAGTCTTTTTGGCTGCTTTCTTAATGGTGTTACAGAAGTCCTGGTAAGCCGCATCCACATCAAGTGAATCAGGCGGCAACAAAGTCTTTGCGAATTTATTCGTCAAAGCAATGTAGTGACTCCAATTGGCCTTGCGGAAGTTCCATCGCTTAACAGGCATGCTTGGCACTGCCATAGCAAACCTTGGTGGTGTAATAAGCGAGGGTCGATGTTGTGACCTGGGGAACTTATCAAGGACACGTCTATCCGGTAAGCGATTGTTTGGACCTACGCTAGCGAAAGCTAGGTCTGGATTGGTGCCAGTGTTCCAGCGGCCGGAATAAAAACTGGCAGCGTCCTTGGCATTATATAGCAGGGCAAGACAATTAATACTTGCCCAGCCAGCCAAGCACTCACCGTAGGACTGTTGTCATCATAACCCCAGTCAGCGTGACGACAGTTAAAATCTCCAGCGTCTGACAGGGGTGAGGATACACTGGAAGATCCAGGGTTCGCAATCGCGTTGGTGGTGGTTTATAAACGTTGACTATTTTGTAGCCATCAACGTCCACACACAGTCACTCGATCTCCGATGTCGGTGGAGATTGGTCCAAAAGCGTGTATCTCAGTCGCTCGTGAACAAACGTGGCAAGGCCATGCTTCCTGCTTAAAGAAGACCCAGCTAGTTGGTAGTGTGGTAGTACCAACTTCTCTGCATCAGTGCAGTGGGTCTCCTGCAGTAGGATGACGAGTGCCTCAGACTGCATAGCGAGGTGATGAAGAACATTCATCTTGCTTGGAGTGAGGTATTCGATGTTCAGCTGAAGAATAGTGGGTCTTTGGAACTTGTTGGCAATGTGCCCTGAAAAGGGGAGTTTTATCCTGACATTGCCCCGTCCTGAAAAGGACGTTTGCCGATTAACAGACCCACACTGAACATCGGAATGGGTGGATACTCTTCCGTTTTGGTAGGTTCGGTTTCGGTCTGTCATTTTAAAATCAATGAACAGACTTACTCACGGCCCAGGCTGCGTGAAAGCACTTACCATCTGGGCCGTTAATTATTCAAAAGAATAGTGCTATTAGCTATTTAGTTCTTGGCCATGATATTGACTAGCAATTTGTTTTTCATTCTTTCTTGCCTTGAAATAATTACTTTTTCTTTGTTCTTTTTTCACGTCATTATTTTTCTGTTTTATCTGCCTTTTAATCTTATTTAAGCGAGCAAAACAGAACTAAAATTGAACAAAAGAGCAGTGTTTCTTTGATTTATTTAGAAAGAAGCAAGAATGAACCAGCAAAATAGCTTGTGGCGGCCTTTTACATTTCAGAGCCGTATAAAAAAAACAATAAAATTCGTTAAACGTTACCAAATATTTAATTGATCATAAAACAAGGCTTTGATACCTAATTATTTTACTAAATTATGAATGAAAAAGACAATACACGGTCAAAATATATTTCGTTAGAAAGACTTTCGATGAATAAATTTCCAGATCATAAAGTTTGTTTCAATTTTTAATCAGAAATATTTTTGATTTATCGTTCTAAACTAAAAATGTTTTTCTGCTGAGAAAAAGTAGTTTTAAAAACTGAAATTAAAGATCAATTAACTTAGGGCTTCGAGCACGCGAACTGTCTATTGCAAATTCGACCATGTTTGATTTTTGTACCATTTATGTGAGCAATTACGTTGTCTATTCAAGACAATATTAATGAAAGGATAAAAGCGGGAGTTGAACCCAAATTATCTTTAGCGTTTACAAACTTAATTCAAACGTTTCATTCATTCAATCACGTGACTGACTAAAACCTGAAATAAAACCGTTTCCCGCTTAAAATTACTCATTGTAAGGTTCTATATTTTTATTTAAAGGGCTAAAATAGTGTGGAAAACCTGATTGCACTCGCGAGCCGTACCCCAAATTAAAAAATTAGGTGCGGACCGCATTAAACTTTGTTGATTTAAGAAAAAAGGTAGTTTTGTTGATGGAACACGCTTCTTCATCTATTTCATTATGCCCAGACCTTTTTCCATTTTAATCTCAAAAATTTATTTAATTTTTACGCCGATTTCGAAGTGAAGATCAAAAACGAACAAAAGTCTTCACTTCGATTATATGATTATTCCCGAAAATTTTTACGCCAAATCGGAGTTGATGACCCAAAAAACGCGACACATCGTCTGCCCTACTACAAGCGGGCCGCAGGCTCCCCACCCCATGGCTAAAAGCTTTTAAAGTTGTGGTTTCTGATGTGTTTGCCAAACGCACCTTATAAAATATTTCACAGAGCCCATACAACTTTAGTTATTTTTGCTTCTAGTAAAGACTGAAGTCACAGAAAAACATAAATTTTAAAAAATTGACCAAGTTATACAGTACTTCCATTAACGTTCTTATATATTTTGTTATGAAACAATAGAATCCATTGATAAGACAGACAGATAAAAAGAATCCGATAAAGCTTACCTACTCTTAGCTTCAAAATTCGAATCAAATTTTGATAGTCGTATTCATATCTAAAAAAGTCAGAAAATAAACAAATGGTTGGAGTATTGTTTAAATACAAAACATAGTTCAGCTTAGCAAATCACACAAATTAAAAATATGGAAAAAGCGGAATTAAAACTGGAAAAACAAACAAATCAAACCTTCCCATTAGTGGGTTTAGTAAAACATTTTTTTATAAAATAGGTTAAGGATTTCGTAAATGTAGATTGAGATAAAGTAAAACTGTAAACTTTTATAATACACACAAGCAATGATGGCTTTAATAAAGTGCAAACGGAGCGATCGCACCGGCCACCCTAAAATACATCAAACAGTGGCCCCCTGCACAAGATCTTGCTCTATTTCTTCATAGCAGCACCAAGACGGTGGCATGTCTAAAATAAAAACTTTTTTTTACAGATCACTTTTGTTTTGATACACTAAAAACTGGTCCCTGCTAAAACGATGACTTTTTTCAGAGATCGCACCGTTTTGAAACATTAAACAGTAGCCCTCCTAAAATAAAAACTTCTTTTTTTTAGAGATCATTTTGTTTTGATAAACCAAAAATGTCTCTCCTATAACAATTATGACCTTTTTTTAGAGATTGCTTTGCCTTGGAACACTAAATAGTGGCCCCTCTTATTTTTCTTACACCGGGCCACTCTTTTTGTAAGGCCATCACTGCACACAAGTTTCAATCTGAGATTCAAAAAAAATTGTTGAAAAAAATTATAACAGTAACAAACCTATCGCCAACAAACTCATCAGCTTTTATGAGTGTGCCAAGAACGAGAGCAATTAAAAATTTTAATTTCTTCATAACTTTTTTGTTATACAACCAAACAACAGAAAGCTTTAAGGCTAATTGCACTTGTTTTAAGCCTGCTATCAAATAGATAGCACAATTTATAGAAAGCATCAAAATTCAATAAAAAAAAGAAATGTTTGTCTTTTTTGAACAGGTGGAAATGAGTGTTCTGTAATTTGATATTTTTATTATTTTTTGCTTAATGACCAATTTTCAATAGGGCTTTTCTAAATGCAATTTTTTAAACGCCAAACAAAAAAATCTATAAAGAAAAAACAAAAAATTTCTGTTTTAGAGTTGGCATAAGCCAATTGATTTTTTAAAAATATTGCAGCATATGCGCATATTTGTCAAAAAAACTTTTTTCATAGGCTATACATCCTGAGGTTAGAAGCAACAAATGAATAAAAAAATTCACTGCAACCGATTCATCAATAACTATCGGCACGGTGCTGCAATCGCAACATGTAACTTAAAGTTGCGGTTTAAACTATTTAGGTTTCTGCAGCGAATGACATTTGCACAAAGTCGGCAAGTTCATAACCTTCTCTCTATTTGCATATCACCAAAATATTTGTTTCACTGGACGCATCCTGTAATTTTATATGGTGATTTCATTCTTTCATTATTATTATATTTGATCACTATTAAATGAGCAAGTCACACAGAAAAATCAGATTGCTTTTGAACAAGATCAAGAAAAAAAAAGAAGCAGCACAACGTCAGACGTTAAAACACACCAAAGATAATTAAAAGAGTGCAAAAACAATACGGTAGAAAGCGTTATCATCATTCATATTCATATTACAGTGCTTCCTCGGTTATCCGTACGTTGTTTATCCGGCATTCAATTATCAGGCCGCTACATTTTGTACAATGTATTTTGGTACATCACAGAAGTAGTGTACACCACAGTACATTATTTCAATATTACATGTATTTTAAAAGCTACGTGATCATTTGCAACTGCTAAAGAAAAAGCGTGAATCTACTTGCAAACAATTTAAAATTGATTCATTTTTGAGTACAGTGTAGATCTAAACAATAAACATGTATGATACTGTATACTTTTGTTGGTTTGACTTTAAAAACTCGATTAACCGGTTTTTTTTGCTTGTCTGTTCATATTTTTGAAAGTAACGGCTTAACTAGATCGGATAATGAAGGAAGCACTGTACTACGCTTCTCGTATCGCTAGCTGCATGTGCACTCGATCATTTTATAATACTTTCCACTTTAAATTTATCGTAATTCTGGGGCACCCAATTACGAGTGCGCAAATGATTTGTCCGCCCACACCAAGTAAGACAAAGTGGATGCGATGAGCTTTACAAATCAAGGTCAAAGTGATAACTTTTTTCTTAAGGCTTGCCTGACCTACTTGGACCGTTTCAGACAATGGATTATTTATGTGATATACGTAGGCCCACGCAGTGCTTATACAAATAAACAAAAAGTTGAGCATTACTATCTTAGTTTAAGAAAAGCAACTGGATACGTAGGTCAACTTGGCCTGTGATATAGAAACTCTGCGTCCAATGCATCTGGACGAGTTTTAAAAGTCAAATATCTTTCATCAATAAGATTTCCAAACTTTTTTCTAACCTTTACGACACTTTCCTCTGCTTTGAGGACTTACCAAGCAGCTTTAAATTTCAGTCATATCTTTTAAAAAAACAATTAAAAACAAACAAATAAAAATTTAAACCGAATAGCAATATTTTGCCATCTCCAAAAGCAGATAAAGTAATCACTTGGCGGTTACTTTAAGTATGACACCTTCGACGTTTTACTGCGATTCAGAAAGATAAATAAAAATGATAATGATAATGTAAAAAAGCTTCCATAAACAACATTTAAATTGTGTCTGCCAGGGAGTGAATCTGCAAGCTTGGTATAAAACATTCTGGAAAACCTTTATTGCAAAACAGAAGAATCCAATCAAAATGCTATTCTTGGTCTCCATTATTTCTAACAAAAAGTCAACTGCGATAAAAACTGCAACTTATTTCTTGTGCTCCAGACTGCTAAAAGTTGCCATCATCAACTTAATTGCGTAGATGAGATAATGCAGCTTGTTTTAATAATGTCGATTTATAAAGAATTGAGTGAAAGACAACTTAAAATGCAAAGAAAAAAATATTTGTTTAAGTTACTTGTTGTCAAACTATTTCAATTCCTTTTTGGATTTTCTCTTTATTTATCCAGCTTAACAAACACACTTAATGTTTTAATAATTCCGTAACGCCGGTAGAAGTATTGAAAAAAATTGCATATTTTTCAAATGCAGACATTCTAGATTTTTGCAAATGCTCTTAATTGTGATATGAGTGGTGATACTACTAAATTTTGATTGTAGATCTTTTACGCTAAAAATTTGTCAAAACGTAAAATTGTCAAGTCATGGTTGTAGCGCAGAGTTAGTTCAGATGCCGTTGAGATACATGTACAGTGTCTTGAAGAATTTGAATACAAAATTTTTCTTTTGATTGGCAAGACTTCATGCTTGTTTTAAATTTCCGGTAGTAGGCTGCTTTCTGCTTTTTTTAGCATTTTTTAATAAGTTTATTTAAAAACAATGCAAACCATTAGGAATTTTTCTCGTTATTTAGCAATTCAATTACGAATATAATTGAATTAACAATTAAAAACTCTCCAACATTCTGCATTTCTTTATCAGTTCTTGAAGGAATTTTACTCAAATAGAATAACTATATAGTTTATTTAAATTGAGTACATATCACAAGTTACATCAGTGCACAATATTCATTTGCCCATATCTGAGCAGCAACAAAGGAACAAAAAATTCTTTTGAATCAGGGGTATGCAACTTGCGGCCCATGGGCCAAATAGCCCACAAGATATTTCAATGCGGCCCGCGCATTGTTGAAAAACATTCGGCATAAAAATTAAACAGATTTTCGGCAATTACCATACAAACGGTAGACTTTTACCGTTCTGTACAACCCCTACTTACCTTGGGGTAAAACTGGACAGGTCGCTCACATTTCGTCACCACTTAGTGGCATTGCGCAAAAAACTATCCTCGCATGTCACACTGCTGAGGCGATTCATGAGCTCGGGATAGGGTGTTGGTGCTAAAACACTACGGATAGCCCACTTGTCTCTAGTCTACTCAACAACTGAGTACTGCGCGCCAGTCTGGTGTCGCAATGCTCACACTCGTCTCATCGACAGTGTCTTGAACGACGCCTTGCACATAGTTACTGAATGCCTGCTTCCCACTCCAACAGACCACCTATCTGTACTCTCAGGCATCCAGCCAGCTGAGCTTCGCCGACTGGGAGCGACACTCTCTTTGGCTCACCGTGGATCTCTGGACCCCGATCATATCTTGTATGGTTTTTTAAGTGGGTCCTCAGATACTCGCCAAGTGAGACTAAGATATAGATGCCCGTTTGTTTCAGCCATGCGGAATCTTTTGGACAACCTTGCCAGACTTGGCATCCGCGCTTCTGAATGGACAAATCACAAATGGAAAACGGAGTATTGTGAAAGTGCTTCCAGGCTCCGTGCTTTTGTGCCCGGGACCGGTGCCAGGCCTGTTGGGATGGGCTTACCCCGAGCAGCTTGAACAAACCACAAACCATGTTCAAACAGCGTGCCCTATACATCGGGCACCACATGGAGCACGAGGTCTGACGGTTTTGGATGACAAAACTTGATGCTGGCTTGATAACACCACTTCCACCATCTGATTTAGGCAGTTCAGCTGTCTGGTGTAGTAAAAGGATACCCTCGGCCCCAGTCCTGTTTGTATCTGACCTGGAGTAGATGCCCTTCAAACGACGATGACGACGACGACCATACAATCCAAATGAAGACCTTTTTTTGGTCTTCACTTAGAATTCAGTGAAAAAGTTTAAAAAATTTTTGGGATTAGCTATGCAATCCAAATGAAAACTTTTTTTCTACACTGGAGATTGCAGGACAAATGTTGAGTTGAGGAATATGTTCGTAGCGTTTTTATATTTTCTTTTATTTTACAATGATTTTTTAATACTTGGAAAAATGTATATATTAGTTCGATAGAGCTCTTTCTTCTGTAAAAAACTGTGCTGATCGTCTTTTTAAGTATTTTGAAATTTTATTGTTTGTGAGGCTTACATATGAAATACAGTATCCAGAGGGTAAAAAGCAACATTCTCGACACCTGCGATTCTGCGCTTTTTATCGAGGCCAAAAAGCTGATGAAGCAGCCCGGGACATTTGCATGGTATACGGGGAAGTTGTCACAGGCGAATCTACGGCAAGAAAATGGTTTGCGAAGTTTAAAAATGGCAATTTGGACGTCGACGACACGCCCCGCAGCGGAAGACCTTCTGAATTTGACGAAGACCATCTCAAAGCACTTTTAAAAGAGGAAAGTCGCCAAACAAGTCGTAAATTGGCCGAAAAAATGAACTGCGATCAGAAAACGATTCTCAATCCTTTTCATTCAATGGGATTTGCCAAAAAATTGGGAGTCTGGGTGCCTCATAAGCTTAGCGAAAACAACAAAGAAAATCGCCTTTAAATTGGTTCTAAACATCTCGCCCGCCATCAAGCAACACGCGGTCACAAACTGCGCTTTTTGTATCGAATCATCACGGGAGATGAGAAATGGTGCCTATACATAAATATGAAGCAAAGAAAGGAATGGGTGGCTCCAGAAGATACGCAAAAGCCGAGAGTTAAGCCTGACCTCCATCTAAGGAAGACCATGATCTGCGTTTAGTGGGACTAGGAGGGCATGGTGCACTGGGAAATGCTTGAAAGGAATGCCACGGTTAACAAGGAGCTCTACATAGCCCAGCTACATTGCGTGAATGAGGCTATTTGACTGAAAAGACCCCATCGACAAGGCCAAACCATACTTCTTCACGACAACGCCAGGCCTCATGTTGCACAAGTCGTCAAAGCCGCACTCCAAGAGCTCGAATGGGAGGTTCTTTAGCATCCACCGTATTCTCCGGACCTTGCACCCACGGATTACTATCTTTTCCGCTCTTTGTCGAACCATATAAGGGGCGTTACCTTCGACAATGAAGAGGACCTCAAAAACTGGCTCAACAAATTCTTCGATACCAGACCCGGGGATTTTTGGCCGACAAATTGGTCGAGAGGTGGGAGAAGGTCGTAAGCAGCAATGGAGAATACATAATTTTTAGTAATTTATAGTCATAACTTCTCATTTTTGTTTAAATTAAAATCATTGATAAAAACGCTACGAACATATTCTTCAACCTAATACTTGTGCAGTGCTAGTGAAGATAAAAAAAGGTCTTGACATCACAAACCAGATAAAGAAGAGCGGTCGGTCGAGAAACAAACGCTTTTCTTAAATCAACAAAAAGTTTAATGCGGTTCGCTCCGTGCAACCAGATTCCCCACACATGTTTTAAATCATCAAATAGTTTTCAAATTATTTCATACTGCCGTTTCTAATTTCGATCATCCAGCAAGGAAAAAATAATTTATCAGTTCTTGGTTTGACTTTACACTGAATCGAAATAAAACCTACCGGTTAAAGACAGACTCTTCAAATTAGCCACGTGACCAGTTTGAAGTTATATCTAATAAAACTCTAATGTTTGGTTAAATCAAAATAAGTTTTTCGCAATTGTTTTATTTTCAGCTATATTTCTGGCCACTTCATGTGCCCCCGAATCGGTATAAGTTTTTCCTATGAGCTATTCGTTAGTGGGCGAAATCGTGGAAACCCCCGCCTATCTCACAGTAGGAAAACAATGAAACAAACTAGACAAACCTTTCTCGTGCTCACGGCGGTTCTCATAGTGACGCTCGACGTCAGGAAACTTATTTAACGGCTCGTTTCCACTACGAGCGTCGAATAGAGCATTCTTTGTTTGTTTGTTTTATTGAATTTTTTCTTCTTTCCGCACTTAAGCGTTAAGCAAAGCAAAACAAATCAAAAAAAGAAACCAACATTACTCCATTTCACGCTCGTAGTGGAAACGAGCTTTTGGGTGTTCTGAGAGAAAGAGAAACAAGGCACAGGTCACGGCTTTCGTGTACTAGTTCCGCCCTCGCCTTCTGTTTTAGTACAAGATCTTGTGTTTTTACTTTGGATTTGGGTTTTTTTAGATTTTTGATTAAATCTTGTGGGTTTTTTCGAAACAATGTTTAGTCAACTTTTCAGGAAAAATCGATCATGTTGTTGGTTAAAAAAAGCTTTATAAGATAGACTTCTCTATAAGTAAATGAATTTGCCATTCTGAAAACTTGAATTCCGATTGTAAATTTAGGTGATGACAAAAAAACGTCATCACTTTAATTCCGGACGTAAAAAGAAGGCTCAAATACAAACCTTGTAAATTCGGCTTGAATTTACGCTTGAATCCAAAGAAGTGACTTTTTTTGGTCTTCCCTTTGAATGCGACGAAAAAATTTAAACTGCTTACTCCCTGAGAACTTGTATTTTAACTATAAATTCAGGTGAAAACCAAAAATGATCCTCCCTTGGGAGTCAGATGTAAATAAATTCTATACAACTTTTACCTGGTCATTTTACGACACAAGTTTCAAAGATTATCGTTTCACTAAAACAGAGTCAACAACCAGACACGAATCAATCTTTAAAATGAGAAAAAAGGAACACCTCGAACAAATAAAACCAACGGATATCCGGATGCGAAAAGCAGCCATAATGGACTCAGCATTCTGAAGCCGAAAATGTTCGTCCTTATAAATAATTTCTAATGTTTGTATAATAAAATGAAGAATGCTGAATCCATTATGGCTGCTTTTCTCAATTGTTATCTGATTTTATAAGCATTTGAGTAAATTTTGTTTTTGTAACAATTGGTAAAAAAGCGGTATGCCAAAAGAGAACTGCTTTTTTGCGGTAAAATAATCATCATAACATCTCTATCTTCTCAACTTGCAAGACAACGACAGAAGTATTAAACTTAGAGCAACTGATCAAACATCACCTTGATCTGCTTTTGGAGACAGCTACATGTACATCAGGTTGAAATGTTTTATTCATTTATTTATTTATAGAAATAACTGAAATTTGGAGCTGCTTCAAGATGACCAAGTAGAAGAAAGTAACTTAATGCTTTTTTTCAAGGGCACTACAGAATAACGATGGAACCGAAACCATGTCCATCGCGGCACCTGCCACAAAGGAGCTCTTAACAACTCAGCCACCTAGTATAAAAAATTCAATTTCCTATTTTGAGAATGTTATTTTTAATATCAAGCGGATTTTTTGTCATAAATAAAAAACCTGTCCTAATAATATCAAATAAATTGCTTATGTCGAGTATGAAATACTCGCAAAGTTTAATTAAGAACCTGTCGCTAAGCAGGGGTGCCGGGAGAAAAATTGCCCCTGTCGTTTTCAAAACGGGAAGGCATAGGTGGGCAGATAGTACCCTTTGAAATTTGTAGTTTAGAAGCATTGGGTTAGATTTGTGTCTACAATCATATAAATTTGACCACGGTATCAGATCGATTGGAGGTGAAAGCCCTTTCTTACTTTTCAGTCGGCACTAGTTTATTGAGACGAAAATGGTGGGATTAAACACCGATAGAAAGTGATGAACTTTCTTTTTTCAGTCTTTACTTATTATTTGGGACGAAAATAGAGGATTCGAACACTGAATAGAAACAATGATCTTTTTTTTTTATTTTTTTAATCATCACCAGATTTTCGCGTTGAAATTGGTCGCAAAATTAACGTGGCAATTCTGTAAAATACTACAAAATCATGATTCGGGCAATCTTCAATAAAATCGGGACATGATTGTATTGCCCTCCTCCAAAGTTTTTTCGACTGGTGCGGCTATGAACTTTAATTACAATTTTTTCTGTCTAAAAAATGGTGTCCTTTTTTAAAAGTTTACCCCTCCCCCCATAAAGACGCTCTTAACACTTCTTGTTAAATTTTCCGTTTTGACATACTTTTTGTATCAAGCAAAGTGTTTTTATAAATTCTGTAACCAGATAACTGACCTCATGTTCAAGTTTTTTCCAAGCTATACAACGTCATTCCCGAAAACCTACTAGTAAGTTCGTATTTTGCAAATCACAAGTCAGTCACTCAACTACAAATTGGGTTGCTGATTTCCAAAAACGAGTAGTCGCAGCATCAAGACTTTATGAAAATTTACACAAATTGCTAATGTTAAATGGATAGTATCAAAATGTTATGACTTCAAGCATACAAATAAAATTAACGAAACAAAATGTTTTTAAGACCTAAATTTTACCAAAATGATTCTCCAAAGGGGACAATTTTGTTTACGACGGTCTTTTTTGCAAGAATTGTAAATTTGTTACTCAAGCTTCAAATTGCTTTCTTCTTTTAGTAAAAAGGGTTCGATTTAAAAAAAAATCTCTTGAACCAGAAAAAAAATTTTTTTATCAGGGCATGTAAATTGGCTTGGATTAGTTCCTTTCTTAATACAAATATGAAAAATGTGCTTACTGCAATAAATAAGATCAGTTTGTTTGGGATTTTTTTATTGAATAGAGGATATTCTATTATTTGAAAAATAAAAAACCACGGAGGAAATGTTATTTATCAATGAATACAATCACTCTTTTTTTTTGGATAGCATTCATTGGTAAAGGAAAAAAACATCGTATTGAAAATCTTTCCGGTGATTGTGAAAAAAATCATTTTAATTAAAGTACAAAAAGGGCCACAAATCAATTTATGGAAATAAATAAAATAAAAAAAATGGGATGGCAAACTGGTCAAAATTTTAAAGCGTTAATTTAAAGCGAGTACCAACTACAATTGCGAGTTCGAATCCCGTATACAAATTGTTTCGAGAAAGAATCTTTTAAAAACTGCTCTGTTATGGTAGCGTAATTATACTCTGTTAATGCAAAACCTACATCAAAATTAAAAAAGGCGTTTTTTGGGACAAATTCGTTTTTGATCAGTCCATAGAATATTAAATTAACGGTACTGGGTGAAACCCAGACATCAAACTTGCAGCACTCACTTTTTTTGACGAGTCCTTCTCCAAGTCCAGCTATACTGTCGAGTTCTATGAGTCCAGGTCCCTAATCCAGAATTCAAGTCTTTACCTCTGTAATGATACATTTTTAAGTATTCACGATGTATTGACAACACGTTAGAAACTCTAGATTTTATTAATTTTTCTTCAATAAAAAGAATTATCACTGGGTGTCAAATAACATGGTGATTTGTATAATGTTTGTGTCTAACTAGCAGCGTGTCAAATCAAGTTCAAATCGAACCCAAATATGGGAAATGCGCAAAACCTAAACCGGAAGTGAACTACCAAAAACAAGACTTTCTAATCTGATCCAATACCGGAATTTTACTGCGTTGCCGTTCCAGTTGTGACTTTTAATGCCAGAGAACAGAAGAGAACTAATTTAGCGTCCGCCCATCGCTACTTAAATTTGAGTCTTAGGTCAAAACAATGGGTGACTAAAGAATGAAAAAATTGTGCTTTTTTTATATAATATGTACTCATTAAAAATTAATTATCTCGTGTTTTTTCCCTTGCAACTGCATGCAGATTTTTTTTGTCTTTATTCCATTTTCGGAGAAAAAACAAGTAGGTTAATGTTTGGGTTGCCAAAATTTTAAAAGTACATTTACGGGGTTGCTGCAAAAGTATTGGCGGGCCCCAGATTTCTTATACGAAAGCGAAAGCTACAAAAAATGTGCAGAATGAATAATTAAGCATCAATGAGAGTGAGCGTTGTTGGTCATTTACTTGTTTTGTCGGAATACAGTGAGGTCATACATGACTTTTTTGCAGTGTTGTTCGCGTCAACAAAAAATCTTGACGGCGTTAGCGTCAGCGTCACCTCTTTAATTTCTTATCGGCGTCATTTACGCCAATAACGCTCAAAAATGTTAACGGCGTCAGCGTCAAGATTAGCGTCAATCCCACAAATTAAAGTACTATTACGAAAAAATCATTGATTATGTAGTAGGGCGGAAAAATTAGAAATTTCTGAATTGTCATAAAATGCTTTAATTTCAAAACGAATGCGTCACAAAATGATTGTTTTACACTTGTTTTATTCATTTATTTACTTCAGGTTTAGAGCCCATACGAACAATGGCATACAAAACCTTAATAACAACTAAGCACAACAATAAAAGAAAAAATTTGCATTGAAGTAAATACTACTTCACGGATCTGCAGCACAATATGGGCTAAATAATTTAGATACGCAGCAGATTTTTATAAAAGCCCTAAAAATGGGATTTAAAAAGAACATCTAAGTTTACAAGACTATCAATGAAATTATTATTTGACTGAAAACTACAATTTATGAAAGTGGACGCATACTTTTTCTTGAAATAGCATCACAAAGTAATAATATTATGATAGGCCTGAGATTCTCGTGCACTGATAAAGCATGGAATATTATGTTTTATCTTAGTCAATCAATTAAATCTTAGTGACGATCGGTGGTCAAATTTTTGGTTAATCAAACCAAAGGCCGAATTAACAAACAGCAATGCAATAATCCGTGCTATTTTTTCTTAGAAACAATAGCATTTCAAAATGCTTGTCGGTCAAGCGGCTTCTCTTTGGTCTTAAAACATCTTTAGCAGTTGAAAAAAGACGCTCAACAGCTGCACTAGAAGGAATTAGAGTGTTAAATTTGATAAATAAGTCTTTAATTGTATCATTGGAGAAAACGCTTAAATCAAACTGCTTTAATGGTGGGCTTTCACGTAAAAATTGTTTTGTTTGATTCACTCCTGATTTTTTATCAGGGAATTCTAATAAAGTGCTTATAAATTCGTCCTCTAAATCTTTGGTTTCAATCTTGTGTCCTGCTTCGTTGTTTTCGAATTTCTCTGGTTCGTTCTCCTTTATTATGTTAATTAAATATTCCTTTGTTCGGTAGCGAAGTCTTTCCGCATGAACACCAGGAAGCCGGTCGACCGATGGTGCAAGTTTATACCGAGGATGCGTCGCGCTGACAAGGACCCACTCAAAATCCTCGAAAAGATGATGAAACCTAAAATAGCAAATTTCTAAGTAAATGCTTTTCTCAAAAATATTGCTTTTTCAAGTCAGGAAACTTAAAGCTGTCGAAATAAGATTATTTTAATTTTATAATGTCTAAGTTTTTAGCGATCTCGAACATATTAAACTTTGAAAATCAAAAAGATTAAATGCAGTTTAGTTACCTTGATTTAACCCCCTGAATGAGACAATCAAGTAAAGGCAGGTAGTAATTGAGATCATCGTTGCGCTTGGATTTCAATTTTACTAATGCGCCCGCCAGCGTAGGTAGTAATCGGCCCATATACGCTTTTTCTTCCCCTTGAAGAATATCCAAACTCATGGCTATACGACTCATTATGCTTTTATATTCTTCAAAAAGCTTCATGTCCACTGCAAACAAAATTTCGTTTAGCCTAAAGACTAATTATAATTTAATAATATTTGTAACAAAAAAATATCTTTTTTTGATGTTTAATGATTTATATCATTTTTTTCTGGATTTTATTTATGTGCTTCAGATATATTAAGTGTGTGCGCAATAACGTTATGTCTAATCAATAAAATATACTGGCTTGTATTGAAAAAACAAAACAAAATAAAATAAGCTAGTGTTTCCCGATTAAAACATTCTATCTTTGTGTTTAAATAAAATTAGATAAAATATACAGTATATAATATTCATATAAAATTTTTTTCTAAAATTCAAAGTTGATAGATGGTTGATTTCAAAAAGCGGGGAAAAAACTTAAAAAAATTATTTTTATATCTGACTCGTCAAACATCTATGGCTTGACTATTTAGTCAAATAGACCTTAAGAGAAATTCTTCAATAAGAAAGCAACGATTTCTTTCAAAGGCTTACAAAAACTTAGAATACTTTTAAAGCACTTTTGAATAACTTTGAAATACTTACACGACGTAAACAACGAACTTCTAGTTTTTGACAGACATTTGAAAGGCCCGTTTTATTGGTGCTGCTGTACACGCTGAGCAAACTTTTCACAGCGTCGAATGTTGAGTTCCACCTACTGGCGTTGGGAACAACAAGTACCTTTTCGATTTCTTGCTTAATAGTGTCAGTTGCCAGGGAACTCCTAAAAATTCATAATGCAATTAATTTATACATAAATACGTTAAATAAAGAATAGATTAATAGCAAGCCCGGCTGGGGATTTGAGGGTAAGAGTTATACTTTTTAAAGGATTGGTGGCGTTTACACTTAAATTATTATAATAAATAAGTTAAATGTGTTAATTTTCGTTTAAATAGGGCGCAGATATTTTAAGATGCACTTTTTTAGAACTATCATTATATTGACGTCATACTTCACAAAGTTTTACGTCATATTGGGAAAACATTTAAATCATTTGCCATTTTTCATTCTCATTTTTGTGAAATTATTTTCCATAACCATCCTCCCCCTCCTCCTTTATACTGTAGTCTGGCTATGCTACTGCTGCAAGCTGTTCGCCATTATCCGTACCAATAATAAAACCCCATCAACTTTTGAAATTTAACAAAAAGAAATATATATATATATTTATATATATATGCAGTATATATGTATAGGCTACTTATATTTAAATTAAAAGCACTACAACAAAAAAGTTGAAACCACTACAGTCTGTTTCATCTTATAAAATCGTCAGGTGGTTACAAGAAAATTAAAAATGCAGTTAGTTTTAGTAAAAAATAATATGTAGTTAAATTGCTCTAACCTGGTTATCGAGCACTGTTATCAGCATTGTGAGACAATTCGGTTATGCATACTTGTATATATATTATATGTACTTCCTTTGCTGCTTGTTCCACAGCGCGACGGCTTTATCTAACGCACATCCATGGGCTTTTTGTAGTTTGTGTAGAAAAAAGCTTTTTCTGAATCGACACTTACAATCAAGTTTATTTGTACGCTGCGCATCTCCAGTGCTTTGGAAGTTTGTATTCTAAGTGATCTTCCACAGATGTCAATATCTTAGTAACACTGTGTACTTCAGTCTTATTGCGCGGTTCTTCGTCGGTGTCGCTTTTGTCGGAATCGTCGCTTAATCTTTTTTGAATCCATTCTTGAAAGGGTTCGCCGAATGCATTGAGTGAAAAAAATATTTAAAGTTTTTTTCTGCAACGACGAAAAACATAAGTTTTTTCTATATGTGTTAACCGTTTTGAAAGTTCAGTGTAGTAAAAAGACAAAACTTACTTAAAAGCTTTTACAAAATTGCTTTAGTTGTCCTTTGTGACAACTTTGTCCGTTATTCCAAATGTCATATGAACACCTTGAACAGCTTTTGCCAAGTTGTCATATGTATGTTTTCCAAACAAGCGTTTGCATGCCAACATTTTTTGTTCTCGATTAAGGGTATCGGGATTTATCCAATGAACTGTCATTCCAAGATAAGACGTAAAAAAATCAAACTTGAGTTTACTCGGAAAATAACTATCAAAAGCTTTCGCAAGGAAAAAATTTTATTAAAAATTTTAACTAGCCACTATACTACTCATCGCAATGCGAGGTCCATATTTCAAATCAATTGAAATAAAAAAATACAATAAAAATCTTTCAATAAAAAACATAAACTCAAATAGCTGAAAACAATCTATTGCCGGCGTTTCGAGAAATATTTATCCCATCATCAAAGCTAACGTAAAATGGAAAACCTCTTTGTTTATAAAACATACATTTCTATTTAAAAACTGTTTTAGCATTTTTTCTTTATATCATAAATTAAGAAACCTGTTGCGGCAAGTCCAGGCGTCAGCATTGTAGCCACATCAAATTTTTTAAGTCATTTCTGAGTTTTTTTTGTTGCAATTCAAAGCTATAAAAAAAAGTTAAAAAAGTTAATTTGAATGATAAATGCAGTTTCGTGAAAAAATAAATATTTCTTACACTCTCACTATAATCATCAAATCAAATCACAAATATTTCTTATATTTTGATTTTTATCAAATCAGAAACATTTCTTATATATAATATTTGCTTAAAAACCATTTCAGAAGCCACGAGTTGGAGAATGTTGTATTTGCATTGTTGCGTGGGGGAACACCAAGCCGAACCACCTCAATAAATCAATATAATATACCTCGTTTCGATTTGTTTTGTGATTTTTTTTCTTGACATTGAATTGGGGGTGTGGCCAGGAATAAGGTTAAGCAGCGCATTAAAAGCTGGCGACTGCGCTACGTTCATGGATCGCATATCTTCGACAACAAAATCGGTGATCTATAAAATATTTTAAATAGCCTACATTAAAATAAAATCACGTCTTAAAACAAAGTATTTGTTAAGAACTAATCTAGAAACAAAAATAACTTAAAGTTTTAATCTTTGCTATGAGTTACCAGCAAACTTGACGTAAAAATTTTTTTGCAAAGAATTACAGCGTAAACAATTTTTCAAAAGAAGTATAAATACTGTACTGACCTTTTCATCGATAAACAACTGTGAGAATTTTTGAAGTCCAAGCGAAAGCGTTTCCTGTATTGTTGGTTGCACTGACTTCGTTTTTTTTGGAGCAACCAGTCGATGCAATTATACCTTTTTCATCAATTTGATGGTAGGGTCGTTTTCGGCTAGTTTTTGTTCCATCGGTTAGACATTTTTTAAATTCGCTTGAAATCAAAGAGTGAACTCGATTACAATGACTTTTCAAACCATTTCGTCGTCGTCGTCGTCGTCGTTTGAAGGGCATCCACTCCAGGCCAGACACAAACAGAACTGGGGCCGAGGGTTTATCCTTTTACTACCCCAGACTGCTGCACTGCCTGGATCAGATGCTGGCAGTGATGTTATTAAGCCAGCATCGAGTTTCGTCATCCAAAACCGTCAGACCGCGTGCTCCATGTGGTGCCCGATGTATGGGGCACATTGTTAGTACATGGTCTGCGGTTTGCTCTGAGGCGCCACACTCGCAATTCGGTGAAGGAGCGAGACCCCATTTGTGCATGGACGAATGGAATCGCCCAACACCAGTCCGCAGGCGGTTGAGCTTAACCCAAGCTGCTCGGGGTAAGCCCATCCCAACAGGCCTGACACTGGTCCCGGGCACAAAAGCACGGAGCCTGGAAGCACTTTCACAGTACTCCGCGTTCCATTTATGATTTGTCCATTCAGAGGCGCGGATGCCAAGTCTGGCAAGATTGTCCAAGAGATTCCGCGCACCTGGCACAAACGGGCGTCTGTGCCATTTCGTGATTGTTTTGTACAGGCAACAACTTTTTTCCATGGAAAGACATTTGACATTCAAAATACAGGTTGTCGCTACCTTCTTTTCGAAAAACAAACTTATAATATTTGTCAATGTAGGGTCATAGGCCCGAATCAAGCAAAAACATTTTGACACCTTGTATCATTGTTTTTGCTGGATTCATTAATAATCTTTTTACCGTATTAAGTTGCACAAAGTTATCCATCTGACAAAGAAGTAAAACAAAAAAAACGATAATGTAGGATTATATTCAATTAATTCTACAGCAGGTCACAAACTCTATATTCACTTGCCAAATACGCCGGGAAGACCGATTTTACGGGAGGAAGGGGGCAAAAAAGCGCCAGTTATGATAAAGATGGAAATCAATTGCCACTAAAAAAGTTCTGGAATTTTGAGAAAGTAAAATTCTTCTCCTAAAGTATTTCACTTTCTAATCGGCCATTTTTTCACCAAATTTCAAGGTGATGACTGTTTAAAGAGGTCATGGTGTAATGAAAGGTCCAAAATGACTTTCTACAGTGATTCTATTCGAATAAAGGTGTCCTCAATTTAACGGCAATTCGTACCCCAAAACTATTAATCCACCTGTGCCTGCCACCAGACAATGCAGCCACCCAAATAATTGGCTATTAATATAATTTAATGCAGAAAACTACGAATTTTCAATTGACCAGTTTCTAAATATTTACATTATAAGTTAAAAGAAAAACTACAATTATTGACCTTATTTTTAAGGTTTTCCACTAAATTCAGTACTGTGCATCTGAATAGCTCCCTACATCTGCAGACAATACATTTGAATTAAATGCACAGAGGTTAAAAGTAACAGCAAAATTACGTTCTTTGTTAATATAATTAAGATCATTGTGGTAATATAATTAAGACCAAGTTTGGCGCCAAGCAAGCATGCAATGAACACATGGCTTTGGAATGTTTCTTTCTTCCATAAAGTTGCTATTGAAAGCAGCCATATTGGATTTAACATCTTTTTTGAATAATTTATTTATTTACATATTAAAGAAAAAAAAAAATTAAACAAAAATTTTCGGCTAACTTCAACCTTATGAAAACTGCATTATTATACCGTACATTGGAAAAGATTTATACTGTTTTGCTAAGCAAATTTTGGCTTTGATCAGCAATCGATTTAGTCCAAAAGTGTTACTAATTTTTAAAACTTTTAAAGTAAAAAATTATTTTTTGTTAAAATCGAGAACTCCTAAGGCTCTGTGTTCAAATGTCATCTATCAATTCACAGGTTTGTGTGAGACGATTGACGAACATGACATACTTTGGTATGTCATCTAGACATTTGATCACAAGAGTCCGGGAGCATTTGAATTTCAAAAGTATTCAAAAGAGTGCCATAAAAAAAATCATATTTTGTCATGTGATTCCTGTTCGACCGTTAAATTTGGTTTAAATAATTTTTCGATATTGCGCAAACGTAAATCAGAATTTCACATTAGAATACATGAAGCTCTAATAATAAAAAAGCCTAGTCCTAATTTAAATTGCCTATTATATGCCAATGGAACATCATTCTTACTAAACATTTTTCAAAAAATCTGCTTAAGTAATTTCATTTACCGCCAAGTGTTTACAGTCTTTAAAATCTACTTGTTTTTTTCTGCTTCATTTAACTACCACTAATGTGTTTACAGTTCTGAAAAAATCTATCTTCGTCGTGTATAAAGTTACTTTGTCAGCGTTAACAAACAATTCCTCTATTTAAATCAAAATAAAGTCAGGAAAACTATAGCAATATGAAAACCTGAAGTGGGCTGAAGTTAGCCGAAAACGTTCGTTTAATTTTTTGTTTTTTGTTTTCTCTTTAATATGTAAATAAATAAACCATTCAAAAAAGATGTTAAATCCAATGTGGCTGCTTTCAGTAGCAATTTTATGCTATAAAAAAAAATAACCTCTCTACCGAAACTATATTTTCTTTCTTCGTAAACTCCTGGGTCTCTTAAAGTTTGATTGTACGCGTCACATCTCAATTGTTATTTTAGAAAGATCCATTGGCCGCTTTTTGTCCTTCATGCGTCGCCTATGTCTATAGTGACGAGTAAATTTACATTTTTTTATATTATTTTTTATTTATTTTTATTTCTATTTATTCTCCTAGCTCGCCAGACAACGGCGGAGGTATTGGACAAGCGATTACCTCGACCACCTTTCGGAGATGACGGGATATTGCTAAATCTACAATTATAAATTACTATTCATTAAACTTTGTTTCTGTAAGATAGTTTAGTAGCTTCTTAGAAGGGTTTATGATATTTTTTATTAAATTGAATACCAATTTTCAGAAACCCTGTGGAAGCCTAGTCGAAGGCTATAAAACCTTTTGTCAATTTAGTCTCACCTATCGCTAATTTAAAAAGCATTGAATTTAAAAAACACATTTTTATAAAGAAGTTACGCTGGGTTACAAATCAGGAGACAATTTTTTGATTATGATAAAAAAAAAATAAAATTAACAAGCTATCAAATTTTGACAACAGCTAACCGGTCAAAAAATTTATTTGATTATGTGCGTGTAATTTCAGCAAACGTCCTTCTTACTATTGCGGCGAAATTGACTTGTCGCAATATTTTTTTTTTTTTTTTTTTATCTCTATATTTATGTATATATATATAATATGTGAAATTGGGATGAAAATACGCGCACCTTGGATGAATACGATTTTATACATTAAAAATTATAAAACAGAAATACCGTAAATTCCGGCGTATATGTCGACGTGGCGAATAAGTCGAGGTCTATAAGTTTGACCTAAAAATCCTGATTTTAATATGTACCATGTTATGAAAGATGTCACCGCCGTATAAGTCGAGAATGGATTTTTAAACTTGAAATTAAATTTTTGACTTATACGCCGGAATTTACGATAAACACAAATTCAAAAACTAACACAACACACGAACACTTACTAACTGAAATCCGCTTCACGATCTTCAAACAAGAATGACGTTTGCGTTTGATTTGAGAATGGCCCACGAGGGTCCGACTATTTATACTAAAATAACACGTGGAGAGAGGCGGGACGAGAAAGCAACTTTAAATGATGTCATTATCGGCAAGAATTACGTAATGCAATAAAAAATAGAGTAACTTTTGCTTTTGATTTACAAAGTATGGGCGGGAAAAAAACTAACTTCTGATGATGTTATTGTCGAAAACAATTACGTAAGGCAAAAATAAAACAACTTATGATCTAAGAGACATTGGCGGGAAAAGACAACTTAGATGATGTAAACAGCGAAACAATTACGTATAGCAACGAAAATAAAGCAGCTTTTGACTTAAAGACATTGGTGGAAAAATCAATTTTAGTTAAAAAATCTAACCTCGACTGAACTAGAGTCTGCATTAACACTTACTATGGATAGCGCTGGATATCGATTGAAGCCTACTATTGTGATCTTATACAGACTATATTGAAATTGCAATTACTATTTTCGTTGTTTTAATAGTATGAAAATTAACTATACGGTGAAATTATTTATTTAGTAGCCTAGTCTGTTTGCTCTATAACTAAAATTAAAATTTATTTTTCTGATAGCAATCTTCTGTCTTCTGAGCAGGGCTGCGAACTCGAACTCGAACTCGAACTCAAAGAACTCGGCAATTTTGGCCGAACTCGAACTCGAACTCGAAAAAATAAAAATTTCTGAACTCGAACTTGAACTTGAACTCGAAAAAAGTTTGTGGAGTTTGAGTTCATTTAATGAGTAAATTTGACTATAATATTTCTCAGCGATGGTGCCCCATTATAATTTGCTACCCTCTTTTATTTTGCTTAATAATAGATTAAAATTGGTAACATTGATGACAAAGCAATTTTTAACATGTGCTCAGTTTTTCGCGGTTGAATTATCCTCTTAACTCTATTCCGACTTTATTTTTTCAACTCTATTTTGTGAACTCGAACTCGAACTCGAACTCAAAAAATTGAAATTTAAAGAACTCGAACTCGAACTCGGACTTGCAATTTTTTTGTGAACTCGAACTCGAACTTGAACTCGATTAAAAATGCTTCGAGTTTGCAGCCCTGCTTCTGAGTCTCTGTTTTGCTAACATCTTCCACAGACCACAATTATGTGATTTTTAGTCTGATTGAATTTGCCAACTGAGCTGGGACTCGATCACTTTTAAACAACACGCATATGTTTTTTTTTGGTGTTCAAACAACATCCTAGCATTTCCCCGTCCTGAAAAGGACGTTTGCGGATTAGCTTCACTGAATTGCGAGTGTGGCGCCTCTGAACAAACCGCAGATCATGTACTAACAGCGTGCCCTATACATCGGGCACCACATGGAGCACGAGGTCTGACGGTTTTGGATGACGAAACTCGATGCTGGCTTAATAACACCACTGCCAGCATCTGATCCAGGCGGTGCAGCAGTCTGGGGTAGTAAAAGGATAAACCCTCGGCCTCAGTTCTGTTTGTGTCTGGCCTGGAGTGGATACCCTTCAAACGACGACGACGACGACGACGAAACAACATCCAGCGAAAACAAAAAAGTTGTTATCGTGCCCTTAATAAAAACAACTGCTCTTCTTTGATTTTACTGCTTTTAATTAAGTTCCAGCAGGTGGACTTTCTAAAAACATATAGAAAGCAAAGTTGTGATCCTTGAGAACATTTTTAACAATTGGAAGCAGCTGCATTTTCAAAGCAAGAATTCGTGAGCACCCTTTTGTAACTTTAGGGTGTTTTTGCAAGTAGTTTATTTGACAAGGTCTAAATCTGTCTGTTACATGCTGTAGCTTTCGTAAGCTTTTTTCTTGAATGAAAATGCGCTGTTGCAGTCAGCGATTGAAAAATTTTTGTATATATTTTTACCTTGCAAAAAATAATTGACGCTTTACACTTGACGCAAAAAACATGTAAAAAGTTGTCGGCGACACCTATTCCGTCAACCGAAAAATATCTTTACGGCGTTTGCGTCATCGTCAACAAAAAACTGTCGCCGACATTTGACGCCGTCAAATTAACGCCGTCAACGCACAACACTGTTATAGGGTAACTGTCAATTAAGCAATCACCCTCCAATCTACTTTCAGAGATACCAAGATATTGCTATCCGATTGACGACTGGTTTTCTATAAGTTTTATCCGACAATTTAATTCACTCCTGTTTGCTTATCATCAAACTTTTGCAATAACAATTTCTACCTTAGTTTATTCCATATATTTTTTTATTTTTTTGTTTGCATGAAAGAAAAAGAAAAAGAAAAAAACATTGTCAGTATCATCAGAACGACGTCGTCAATTACACAAAACAATTTACAGCATTAATACATTTACTAAAATTACAAGGCAATTAATATAAATAAGGGTCATTCGGATAGAATAGATCGTAGCCGCTACCAAACTTTTTTATATAAGTGAACTAATCAAAATACTTCTCCCTTATTGTAATCAGGACCCTGGAAAAGCCAGTAAACATAATTTTTTTAAGGGGATGTAAAGACCGAAACTTTTATAAAAAAACATCAAAGTAATCTAACTTTTAAAGCTGTTTTTCCAAGATAAAGCCTAATTAAAGACTAGAAAAAGGTTTTCTTTTCAATTTAAACAGTAAGTTAGCAATTTCACTGCATTTATAAGATATTTGTTTATTTTGAAAACCCTTGAAAAAAATTATTTATTTTTTTTCACGTTGCTAGGGAAAGGGTGGTAGTACATTGGCCTGATACGGAGAAAAACAAGTTTAAAATTCTCGAAAATTTGTTTGTCTTGAACGTAAAGATAAAAAGATTTTCATATCACACTGTGTTGCACAAGAAGCTAATTTTTCAAGTTTTAAAAAGGGAAGGTTTTAATTAATTGGGATTTAAATAGCGTTTACATAGGCTGGGGTGAGTTAGCCACCCAATTGATCTGCATAATATTAATTATAAAAAACAAATGATATTTGATTTGGGGTTTATTCACAAAGCTTCAAGTTCATCCATGCGAAGGGTCTACCTGATCCTTGCCGAGGGTGAAAATTTACCATCACTGCATAACCGCTGGAGCAACTCGAAATGATTGTCGACAAAATTCCAGCAACAAAAAATGTGGAATGTGGATCGTTGCTACGAGAACACACTACCGGACTTCCACTGTCGAACTAAATAAAAGAGTCAATATAGATTTTCCTTTTTTTTATATTACGTTTATGCAAGAAAGCATATGTTAACCCCGAGAACTGAACCCGAGTCTTTTGTCACGAGTGAGTCGCTCAACTAACTGAGCCGAGTTTGCCTGGCTGCTTTTGATTGGCTCGGAGCGCCATTATATGGCTATTTTGATCTAAAAGTCGTAATGAATTTTTACTTTTGTTAGTTGTTCCAATTTTAGTATTTAATACATCAAAAATGAAAAAAGACTGTTTTTCCTACTCATCACGCCAAAGCTCCGGTTTTTAGTAAAAAATAGTTTTCGAGCTTCATAAACAGTTACACTTTCAATACGCAGCAAATAGAGCGGCGCATCAGGTCCCTAAAAGCGCCTGAAACGTGGTTCCTCTTCCTCCCTAAATAGATGAGCAATAACAGTTTTTTCATCGACCCTGGCGTCCGAACCGATAAAGGTAAAGTGATGCGTTTTGCAAATAATCTTCCAAAGCAGAGGACGTGCAAGAAAATTTTAAGCAATTTTTGAATGACAAGTGAAAAGCTGATTTTTTTGGTCTTTATTTTACTTGGAACGAAAAATACATGCTCATTTTAAGTAAAGGTCAAAAGTTGAAAGGTTTTTTTTTTTTCAAGTATAAGTTGTTCTTAAAGGTTTTTCACGATCCCTAAACATCTACTATTTATTGTGGATCCTATTTTTAATTTTTTCATTAGGCCACTGCTTTTAAAAGCAATCTTTGTTCATAAACTCAATAGAGATTCAAATTGAGCTTTCAAGAGAGTCTATAAATACAATAAATTGCTATAAAACTAGTTTTACTTTTTAGTCAAACTAACATGTGGCTTTATTAAATGGTCCCGTTATTGAACAAAACATCAGATTTAAGTTCATTTGGTCGTCATACATACAGTAGACATTAAAGAAACAGATGCCTTCAAATGGTAGCTTATATTATTGCTGAATGTGACACAATTTTAAGTAACGGACTTGAAACCAAATTAGAAACCATTTTTATTTTTTGTTTTTATTTTGCTAAAATTCTTGGTATCATGTTTATCAGTGGCGTGCGGTGACCTCTGAAACTCATCATGCAACTGGCATGCCAAAAACTGGTCATGCAATTAGGCATTTCTGGGTAGTTAATAGGTAGGACATGCATTATTACCTGGGTAGCAGAAAGAATTCTGTATGAGATTCTAAGATATAGACCAATTATTTGTCCTTAGACCATGGTGTTCGCCAAAAAAAAGGTTAACACTTCAAATCAGTTGCAAATCTTACACTTTTCGTCCTGAACTTCAAGTGTTCTCTAAAAAAAATGTCTTTGTCTCGGATCGGCTTCATATTTCTCTAATTTCGTCCCAAAACAGTGCTGTTTTTTATTAAGTTAAAAAATATATAGGTCATCACGCAAAAGTTCGTCATGTAATGGCTTCAAAAATGGTTATGCAACGCATGACTTGCATGCCCTGACCGCACGACAGTAATATTTACTTTTCCCAGTTTTTTGAGATGACTAAATTCAAAATTAGGTGATTTTTAAGTAGTTGATATTTTTTTTCTTATCAGACTTTGGGAATTATTATAATAATTTTTGGTTTTTATTAAAGTTAAATCGCTTGTTTGTTGTTGTTTTTTGTTTATTGAATCTACTCCTTATGCAGGAAACGGTATCAGGACACTTACCCGCTGGTTATTTACCCCCGGTTCACATCCCCCCGTTATTTATCTCTTAGTCATATACCCCCTAGTATCGTTTTTTTGGTTATATACCCGGAGGTAAATGGTTAGTGTGTGACCAGGGGGTACACCCGGGGGGTAAGTGGTTAGTATATGACCAGGGAGTAAGAGTTCGGGAGTATATGACCTGGAGTATGTGACCAGGACGTAAATGCCCGGGTGGTAAATTTCCTAAAATCGCAGGTAACAACGCAAACTTACTCTTTCTTCTATTGTTTAAATATATAAGATTATTTGACCTGCCAAATTAAAAATTGTTTATCTAATTCTTATCAAGCATAGCTCAGATGGTGGTAAGTTTCAGACAAAATTACTGAATTTGAAGCTTCTGACTCGCAGTAAAGCGTCTGGGGCGCTATATTAAGAACAACTGTTAAGCAATTACCCCAACCTGCTTCTGGAAATGCCGATATATTGCTGTTCGGTTTGGAATTTAAAAGTGTAAAAAGGCTGTAGACTTTAACGGTTCTGTCCGACCCTACTTATCTTGGGGTAAAACTGGATAGGTTGCTCACATTCCGTCACCATCTAGTGGCATTGCGCAAAAAACTATCTTCGCGCGTCACACTGCTGAGGCGACTTGTAGGCTCAGAATTGGGTACTGGTACCAAAACACTGCATAGAGCTGCCCAATCATTAATCTACTCAACAGGTGTGTACTACGCACCAGTTTGTTGTCCAGCGTTCACACTCGCCTCATAGACAGTGTCCTGAACAATGCCTAGCGCATAGTCACTGAATGCCTGTGTCCCACTCCAACCAGCCACTTACCCATAGTTTCCGGCATCCAGCCAGCTGAGCTTCGCCGACTAGAAGCGACACTCTACTTGGCTTACCGTGGATCCCTGAAGCTTGATCACATTTTGTATGGTCTTTTAAGTAGGTATTCAGATGCTCGCCAAGAAAGACTAAGATCTAGAAACCTCATTTGTTCCAGTTTAAATCTATTAAACAACCTCACCGTCTAGGCATCCGCGCTTTTTCAGTGGACGAATCATAGATGAAACACAGAGTATTGTAAGAATACTTCCAAGCTCCGTGCTTTCATACCCATGAGCAATACCAGGCTTGTTGAAATCAGCTTGTTCTAAACAACTTGGTTAAGCTCATTCGCCTGCGACTGGTGTTGGGCGATTCCATTCGTCCAACAAATGGGTTCTCGATCCTTCACGGAATTGCGAGTGCGATGCCATTGAACAAACCAGATCACGTGCCCATACATCGGCACCATATGGAGCACGAGGTCTGACGGTTTTGAATGACAAAACCCGATGCTGTCTCAACACTATCACTGCCAGCATCTAATTCGGACATACCGCACGCTGGCGTCCTAAAAGGATAAATCCTTGGCCCATTTGATCACGTTAGAGTAGGACTGGTAACAATCAATTTATTTTAGTAATTAACTTTTAGGGAATTAACGATTAATTAATATTTAATTTCAATTAAATATTTTTATAGCCAAAAGAAGACCGGTGCCGTATTTGTCGATCTGACAGCTGCTTATGACACTGTCTGGCACCGTGGCCTTACCTGCAAGCTGCTGAGACTACCTCCGGATAAGCACATAGTCAGAATGGTTATGGAGCTTGTCCGAAGTCGAAGTTTCACCCTTACCACCGGTGACAGCAAACAAAGCAGGCTACGCCGTCTTAAAAACGGCGTTACTCAGGGATCGGTCTTGGCTCCCCTCCTATTTAACATCTATACGTACGATCTTCCTTCCATGATTTCCAGAAAGTTTGCTTATGCTGATGATTTAGCATTGCTGCACTCTTCTGGAAACTGGAAGGACTTGGAGGGGACTTTAAGCCAAGATATGTCTACACTTTAGTATATGTCCAGACTTGGAGGTTGAAGCTCAGTCACACTAAGACGGTGACAGCAGCCTTTCATTTAAATAACCGAGAGGCCAAACGTGACCTAAAGGTCTACAACAACGATAGACTTTTACCGTTCCGTCCAATTCCTACTTATCTTGGTGTAAAACTGGACAGATCGCTCACGTTTCGTCACCACTTAGTAGTGTCATTGCGCAAAAAACTATCCTCGCGCGTCACACTGTTGAGGCGACTCGTGTGCCCTGGATGGGGTGCTGCTACTAAAACACTACGCATAGCCACCTTATCTCTAGTCTACTCAACAGCTGAGTACTGTGCGCCAGTCTGGTGTCGCAATGCTCACACTCGCCTCATTGACAGTGTCTTGAACGACGCCATGCACATAGTTACTGGATGCCTGCGTCCCACTCCAACAGACCACCTACCAGTACTCTCAGGCATCCAGCCAGCTGAGCTTCGCCGACTGGGAGCGACACTCTCCTTGGCTCACCGTAAGTCTCTGGACCTTGATCATATCTTGTATGGTCTTTTAAATGGGTCCTCAGATACTGGCCAAGTGAGACTAAGATCCAGACGCCCGTTTGTGCCAGCTGCGCGGAATCTTTTAAGCAACCTTGTCAGACTTGGCATCCGCGCTTCTGAATGGACAAATCACAAATGGAACGCGGAGTATTGTGAAAATGCTTCCAGGCTCCGTGTTTTTGTGCCCGGGACCGGTGCCAGGCCTGTTGGGATGGGCTTACCCCGAGCAGCTTGGGTTAAGCTCAACCGCCTGTGGACTGGTGTTGGGCGATTCCATTCATCCATGCACAAATGGGGTGTCGCTCCTTCACTGAATTGCGAGTGTGGCGCCTCAGAACAAACCGCAGATCATGTACTAACAGCGTGCCCTACACATCGGGCACCACATGGAGCACGAAGTCTGACGGTTTTGGATGACGAAACTTGATGCAGGCTAAATAACATCACTGCCAGCATCCGATTCAGGCAATGCAGCGGTCTGGGGTAGTAACAGGATAAACCCTCGGCCCCAGTCCTGTTTGTGTCTGACCTGGAGTGGATACCCTTTAAACGACGAGGACGACGAATTAAATATTGTAGTAAGTTTTAAATATTGTAGCAAGTGTTTTTTTGAAGGTAGTAAGTAAGCGACGTGTTAGATCCATATTATACGAACGGTTTGTCTCAGTGTGTGCAATAAACTTTGTTAGCATTTTTGATATTACCGTCAACTCTTGTAATTTACCTGCTTTAGCTTTATATTTAATAAATCGCTTCTTCTCTGTCGCTATTTTACTGTTAGCACTATTATTTTCTGGATGTTGATACATTTATCACGACGGGATAAAAATAAAATTTGAATCCGAATAATAGTTAAACAAAAATTTAATCTGAAAAATAAATTAACAATTATTCGATAAATTAATCTTTGAATTCCGTAGAGCTATTATAGAGCTATCTTGATCAACACATACCAAAACTTAAAGGATAACTTTTCAAAAAAATTGACTGAAACGCTTTAATCTCAACTTCTTTGCTTGGGGGAGATGGACGGAAATTGGATGATCCGTTAAATGGAAGGACATGTTTGCATTAGCCTTGTCACCAGGTTGTTGTTGACATCTGAGAGAAAACGGGCTCCTTTGGATGATGATAGATGGGACAAGTTATTACGTGCTCTGCTGTCTACTCCTTTGCGCTACACTCACAAGCCGCCGTAAAAGCCGTACCGCATTTTTGTATTTTTGAGCGGAATACATCAATGCCAATTCGAAGGCGGCTAAGCGTGACTAATGCAGGGGTGGGAAAACTAATTTCCGGTGGCTTTCGGCTAATGTTTTTAATAAATGTATGAAGTCTAGAGGCGTTTTCTCGCCACTCCATGCTCCATTTATATTCACCACATTGTGCTACACTGGTGCCTGATTGGGTGGGGTTGTTTAGCAGTTCCAGAGCAACAGGCAAAACTGGTTTCTTGATTTAAGTTGCTGCAGCTGTCCACCAAGTGGAGACAGGATCCTTTTATGTTTTATGAGATAGGATTCTTTTATCCTGAGAGCGGCGAGCTAAAAACAGTAGGGCCTTTTGGCGGCGAAGCTCAGTTGATTGCATGCCTGCTAAGATAAAAAGGTTGTCCGTTAACGTGGGACGCAGACATCCGGTCATCATGCGTAAGACATTGTTACTAGGCTTGTCAATAAGGTGAGTATGGGCATTGCAACACTAAACAGGCACACAGTACTCAGCCGTGGAATTGTGTGACTGTAAGGAGTATTGTGGCATTCGCACCCCAGCTTGATTCAGTTAATTTCCTTAAAAGCCCAACACAAGATGTTAACTTCTTGCGCAGTGACTCTAGGTTTGGCAAAACGTGAGTGCCCTATCCTGCTTTATGCCGAGATAAGTGGGTTCAGCACAAAACGGTAGATTCTGTCCGTTGACAAAGATGTTAAGCTTACGCTGTGCTTCCTTGTTGGAAGATGAAAGGCTTCCGAGACAGTTTTTGTTGTACTAAGCTTGAGCATCTATTTGTAGAGGTAGGAGGATAGGGTTGCTATGTCCTGTGTAAGAGTCCTGTCTAATGCCTGCCAGTCGCTCGCATAGTGCAAGATAGACAGGTCATCAGCACAAGCAAATTTTCTCCCGACTGTCAGTGGCAGATCGTATGTATAGATATTAAATAAGAGAGGAACCAGGACTGATTCCTGTGGGACGCCATTCTTAACGCGTCGTAACCTGCTTTATTGTCCGACACCGGTGGTGAGGGTAAAATTTCTATTACAAACAAGTCCCATAGTCAATGACACTATATGCCTGTTCGGAGGAAGACTGAGTAGTTTGCAGGTGAGACCGCAGTGCCATACAGTATTGTAAGCTGCTCTGAGATCAAAGAACACAGCGCCGGCCTTCTTTTTAAACTGAAAGCTATCCTTTCTTGAGTTAAAGGAGTTACCAGATCTATGGTCGACCTTCCTCGCCGAAACTCAGCTTGCTCTCTAGGTAGCAGTGGGTCAATAATTGGTTCGACGCAGGCATAGATAAGTCTCTCCAAGATCTTGAAGGGGACACAAAGCAAACACATAGGTTTACAGCTCTTGGGGTCTCCTAAGTGCTTATTCCGCTTTGGGACGACCACCACTAATGTTCTCCTCCAAATTTTTGGAAGCTTGAGTTGGCGCATGCAGGAAGACAAGAAGTTGTTTAACCAGGACTTCAAAGCAGAGCCGGCATGGAGCATTAGCTCTGGACATAGAGAGTTAAGGCTCGGAGCTTTTCCATACTTTAACAGCTGGACGGCATTGACAAATTCTTTCGGAAAAAAATCTCCAGAGATACATTAGTCGGGAGGTGTTGAAATTTTCCAGAGTTGTGACACCTCTCTAACAACGAGTGTGGCTGATTCGCAGTTCGTAGTTTTTAGATTCCATTTTTATACAACAGTATGGCAATCAACTTGCTGATAACGGGGATAAGGCGACATGTGTTTCTGGTTCTTCCGGTCAAGTTGTTAATTATATTCAATCCCAGTAGACTGTAGTGCGTAACGTTGATGTTATTGACTGCCTCGGACGAGTAATTTTTTCGTTTCTCATTAAGATTGGAGAGCAATGCGGAAGCAGCTGAACTAGTTTCTTTATTATGCGGAGCTCGTAGAAAATCCTGGTAGAGGTGTTTGCACTCCGCATCCCAACATGATCTATAGTGACTTCTGCAACCAAGTGGAATTGATAATTTTGCTGATGCAAAGATGGTATTACAGAAGTCCTGGTATGCTTCATCAATAAAGCTAGAATCAGGAGATGGTAATTTTCGAGATAGCCGATTTGTGATGAGGCCGTATAGTTTCCAGTTGGCCTTACAAAAATTCCAATGTTTGTACGGTTCACTTGAGACTGGGGCCAAATTTTTTCAGGCCGTAGTTAGCGATGGTCAATGTTGGCACCTAGGAAACTTATCTAACTTACATCTGTCCAGTAGCCCCGCTGTTTAAATCTTCATTCCCAAAAGCCTGGTCGGGATTAGTTTTAGTATTTCAACGACCAGGGTAGAAGCTAGGGGCTTTATGGTTGTACAAAAGGGAAAGATTTTCCTTGCGTTCCCAGTTAGCCAGGCTTTTTTCATCTGGGCAGGTGTAATTATAGCCCCAGTCATTGTGGTGGTAGTTAAAATCACCTGGATAAAAACAGTAGTATGGGAACATTGAAATGGCTTTTATTTTGAGTTGCGAGGTTGGTGGTTTTATTTTGAGTTTAGTTGCATAGACAATCTTGCAACTATCAATGTCGACACACAATCACTCAATTGCTTACCCTCCGAGGATTGAGCCACTAGACTCCAACTAAGTTTTTCGTGAACAAACGTAGCAAGGCCATGCTTCCTGCTTGAGACCCAACCAGCCAGTGTGAAGTGTGGTATTACTAGCTGATCTACATTCGTGAAATGAGTCTCTTTTAAAAGGATGACAAGAGCCTTGTGTCTGGTGACCAATTGGCTGATAACGCAGATCTTATTTGCGCTTAGGCCTTCTACATTTGTATTGTACAACATTGTTTTTTTTGGCCTGACACCATGTATGAGGAGCATAAACAAGGAATTTCTTTACAACCGAAAACTCATTCACTAACGTTCTTTTTTTTGCTTTTAATTGGTCGTTTTTCTCGACCAATCAAACGCGTTCTCATTTTCTTTTCTTTTTTTTCTTCTCGATTGGTCGCTTTCTTGTCCAATCAGACGTGCTTTTATTTTTTATATAACCACGATCGGATCGCTCTTAGTTCATTCTGACGATTCCTCCCAACGAGTAAATGAACAGGCTTTTTAAAGCTATCTTAAAGTTTTGCACTGCCAATTGACTCTTTGAAAACTTATTTTAAAAAAGAAATCATTATAAGATTGCAAAAGAAGATACAAGAAAAAACATAACAAGATATTATAAGAAAAGAAGCAATATGCTATCAAGCGGTTAAAAATTTTCGACTTCAGTAAGCAAGGCACAGTCGAATGAAAGGTGATCTTTTATTGAGGACTATAATCTCTATAGTGACGGATAAACCTTTAACTTCGTCCTGCTGAGTTATTTTAAATCACTTTTCTTGGCTTAGCAGTCATAACAAGCACCTTTAAATAGCAGCCATATCACCTCATAAATAATTTAAATCAAATAAAAAATCTTAATGGGACAGTATAATCTTGGCATTTTCAAAAGAATATTGGGCAACTGGTGGACTGTTTTTTTTAAGTTCAAACCTTCTCTTTTTGCCGCAATTTATAGGCCTGCATTTTGATCTAAATTAAAGACATCTTTCAGAATATTTGGAATGCTGTAAAAAAGACTTATATTTCACTGTGAAAACGTTTCAGCAAGTGGTACTACACTTGGCGCAATTGCGCACTTTAGACTGAATAATGCTGAAGAGATTTTATGTTTTCGGCTGTAGTTAATCTTCTCGTCTAAAAATGGATGTTGTGAAAGAAGATATGGGGAAGTTGGTGCAAAGGAGATAGACGTTGAAAATAGGACAGCTTGGAGAAAGATGATACGCTGTGGCTACCCCTGATTGAAGGAAAAAGCCGAAAGAAGAAGCTCGTCTAAAAACACTCTTTGATCTCCGATTCTAAGAGATCACTTTTTTTTTTATCTTTACTTTGGAAAGTCCCACAAAGAAATTGTTGCTGCAGCGACAAACTTAAAGTGCTTTCACTGTTTTATCACCATATAAAATTTGATGACCACTACTGGATTAAAAAATGGATTAGTAAATAATATAAAGTTCTTTTGGAATTAGACCTATTATATTAGTTGCTTTGGTTTTTCGGTAGTCAAAGTTTTGAGGTAGGTTTATTGTGATATCAATTTTTAAGATAAATTGCATTAAATTTTTAAGATAAATTGCATTAAATTTTCGTACATAGCAAGCTGGCGTTTGTTTTCCCTTTTGATTTATTGTAACGCAGAGGTAGTCATTGATATTGATATCAAATCTTTGTACTACTTCTGATTGAGCCTCGATGCAAGCGTTTCCATTCAACAGTTTCAAATTGGACTGTTTACGCAGCAAAACCGATGGCGTTGAAGTTTGATCTGCAGCTAAAAAAAAACGTTTGTTTTAAATTTTAGTTTTAATCAAAGATAAATACTTTGATATTGCATTTGAAATCAAAAACAGCACTTTCGAAATCAAAAACAACACACAAAAAAAATGAAAAAACTTGAATGTTCTGTGTTATAGTTACTTTTTTGATATTGTGGACCAATGTTTTCCGAAGTGATTGTCACACACTTTTGGTAGGTTGTAAAGGTTAAGAGCAGTATGACCGCTTTTTGGCCAGCCTAATCACTGCCACAGCATTTTATTTTAAATTCAATGGGAAAAAATGCAAATGCACTTGTAAGAAAACGTTTGTTCTGCCTTTGAAAGGATATTAATCATTCACTTTACTCAGGGTTTATTATGTTGATTCTAGTGTAAACCAGGATAATTTTTTAGTTATGCCTCATTACCTTTGTCACGTGTTTAAATCAATCTATCTATCCAGTGATGGCCTTACAAAAAGGGGGACCTGTTGCAAGAAACGTAAGGGGGGCCACTATTTAGTGTACTAAAAAAAGGTAGCTGAAGCCATTTTTAGTATATGAAAGCAAAGTGATCTCTTGAAAAAAGGTCTTTAATTTAGGAGAGGCCACCATTGAATGATCCAAAGCAGGGTGAGACAAAGTGATCGCTAAAAAAAGGTCTTCAATTTAGGGGGGACACTATTGGGTGATCCAAAGCATGGAGGGGCACTTTATACTGCCCCAAAACATTGTGATCTCAAAAAAAAAGGTAAGCAACCTAGGAAGCCGTTTTTTTCAAAAGTTTTTTTCTTTACTTTTTGACATGCCATCGACGTCCTGGTGCTACTATGAAGAAATAAAGCAATTTTTTGTGTAGTGGGGGGAATTTTTGATGTATTTTAGGGGGCTCGGTGCGGCCGCACCGCTCGTACCCTATTAAAGCTATCACTGTATCTATTATCTAGAAGTGTATCAGGATTTTCCGATAAAATTTTCGCTCTATGTCTGAATCGTGTAAAGTAATTATAAAGCAGTTAACTAAAAATAGCAATTGGAATATTTTTATTCCAAAAAAATGTTTATTGGCGCTTAATTGTTTTCTTGGCCATCGGCTAGCTTGCAATGAAGTTATGTAGAAAATTCAGATATTATATTACGTCATAATCAGTGGTGGATATTCAAATTTAGGGGCCCGAGGCAAATATTTCCAAAACTTGATGTTCTTCAAAAAAAAGTATGGCTTTCACCTCGTATTTCCCTTTTTTCTCCCAAAATTATATTGATCTCTAAAAAAAAAAGAAAAAGGTCTTTACTTCGAATCGAACTCCTATTTCCAACTTTTCGTCCCAACTTCATAATGATCCCTAAAATAACATCTACAGCAAAATGAGCCTATATGAGGTATTTTCGAGGGGGATCCTAAAATCGTGGGTAGCCCCTAAAAAAAGGGGGGCCCGAGGCAACTGCCTTATTCCCCTCACCTAATATCCACCACTAGTCAATTTATTTTCAAGAAATCATTTTTATTTATTCGAAGCATTACATTTAATGCCGCAGTTAGTATTTTGATTCATTCAGTTTTACAGAATTACTTATTTGAAGTCGTCGGTAAAGTAAATTCAATTTTAGGCCCATTTAGAAAACAAGTTGTAGGGCGAAACAGTTTATTGAAATATTGTAATATTGTGGAAGAATTCGGTGTGTTTCTGTGTGGGCACACAGGAGGGCCACAAACTTTTTCGCTGGGGGGAGCAAAATTTAAAAAATGGCACTTTTTAATTTTAAATTACAGAGAAATTACAGAGTTGTAACTTAAATAGCAGAGTTGCCACGTAAAATCGCGACCGTTTTCAGCGCAAAAATTTGGTGAAGATTGAAAAAAGAACATACGTAACTTTCAACAATCTTGTCCAAAATCTCAATTTTCGTCCCAATTTTAAGGTAAACACTAAAAAAGCCCTTCGACTGCTATCGATCTAATGGTTTGGTCGAGTTTTCATGATTGCCAAACCAAATTTAACCCAATGCTTCTGTATCTGCTCGCCTTTACTTTACCTTTTTAAGCTTTTATTATGAGGTCATCTTTTTATTATTACGTATGCTTGCGTAATCAGTACAGTACCTCCCCACTTAATTTATTTTGCCTGCAAGTTGTTCTTGTAAGTGATTATAAAAAGTCGTTTCATTGTTTTTTTAAGCACATTGACTGACTGAAGTTTTAAGCCATCGCGACATTTTTGCGGCGAGACGTAATTTTGACTATAAAGTGTTCAAGAAACAATTGGTATCATCTACTACCAGTGGCGTACCGAGGATTTTTGAAAGGGCCAGTGGCGTACCGTGCAACCACAATCAAATATGCTTAGTGGAAAAATTCTTTCAAGTGGTAGCTAAAAAACAAGATCAGCACTTTGAATCAGTCTCGGATTTCATAATTTTCGTCCCAAAAAAGGAGGTTAATGTCCCCTAAATACTCAAGTGCAGGGGTCGAGAACCTATGGCTCGCGAGCCAGATGTGGCTCTTTTGATAACGGCATCTGGTTCTTTTGTTGACAAGCATAAACTAGCGCACATAAAAAATCTGCGCACACAAGATTTTAAAAGTGAAGACTAGAGATACTCGTATAACTTTTTCCAGTTTTCTAACCCTGTGTCATTTTTCAATGAATAATATTGAAATAATCTAAAAAATACCATATTTGCGTAAATCGGTTTAAAAAATTCGAGCATATCGATCAAAATTTGTAAGTTATTTACATTCTTTACTAAAACAAATAACAATCATGTTTATAATGTTTCGTATACAATTTTTCTGGCCAAAATAAAAAAAAGATTTATTTTCATTAAATTATTTTCAAACTTATTAAAAATGGTTGGTAGCAACAAATTTGCTGCTTAGATACTTTTTTGATCGGCTATTTTCAATAATTTCCTGCATTTTTTAACTGGTCTCTCCGCAATTATGTTTGCTCTCGGGATATTAATTTTCGAAGACTCCTGATTATAAAATTTCAAAAATGTTGACAATGCTTTTGGGCAATTTTGTGCTTAATTGCATCATGAAGACACTCATACATACTTGTATTATAGAGCTGATTGTGGAACCAAAACCTCGACCAGCCTTTCGAAATGAATTGGCAAATGTTTTCCAATCAATTCAGTATGAGAAAGTAACCCATTAGGGCATATGAACCACGACAGTTCCACCTGTTGTTGTGAAGAGCTGGAAGGTTTTTCCATTGAATTTTTGGCCATTTACTAGTCTCTTTATTTAATTTAAATGCTTCACAAAGCTGATATAAAAACCTAAAATCATACCTCCAACCAGGGTTTTCATTCAATAACAGTTCAGAATCATGCTCGTAGTTAGCTTCAAAACTTTATAATTGTTGGTGATTTTATTTATGAAATCGTATGGCAATTGACGGCTTCTGGTTGAACCGCCTAATTGAAAATCCACTATATGCCTCAAAACGATATCGAGGATATGGTGCTGACATGCAATGAACTGAGGTTTTTCATATCCTTTTTCACTCAGGCTTTCTGAAACTTCACTAAAACTCCATTTTCTTTGCCAGTATTGACTGCCGTGGTGTCGCATATTATCATTTTAATGCTCTTCCAGGCATCATATTTGTCCATTAAAATTTTGATTTCTTCAAAAATAGCTCTAGAACAGTGGTTCCCAAAGTGGGGTCCGCGGACCTTTCGGGGTCCGTGAAGCAGTTTTAGGGGGTCCGCGAAAGAAATTTTCTGTATACAGTTTCCCCATTAACTATAACAGCGTGGTCCAACTACGGGCTCGCGGGCCGCATGCCGCATATCAATTTTGCACAAGTCTTGTCGATCAGAAGCAGCAGCCGTAATTTTTTTTTGGAGAACGCTATGATTTTGCGCCAAAATAGGAATTTTGGAGACCGATTCCAAGTGAAGACCTTTTTTTTTAGAGAACACCCTGATTTTGGAACGAAAATAGGAATTTTTAGCCGACTGAGGCCCGCAAACTCGAATAATCTTGAAAAGTGGCCCACAAGAGTGGAGAAGTTGGACCACCCTGAACTATAAAAAGAAGCTATTTAAATTTTATACTAAGATACATCGCAAAACATCAAGGTTTTGCTCTATTATTCACCACAGGGAATTGCATCAATGGCTCGTTAATTAATATAATTATTGTAAAACAGATAATAGATGAAAGAGACGATAGACCGAAAATCATTAAAAGATTACAAGGGGTCCCGTTATGGGAATTTTTTAAAAAAGTTTGGAAACCACTGCTCTAGAAGAACCATTTTTGCTGGTAAGAATTCTCAAATTTATTATCCTACTTTCATTTTGAAGACACACAACTTGATATTCCGTTTTCAATATAACTTTTCCATCAAAATAAAAGCAAAATGTTTCACCTTGTAAAATTGCCTTGATATTTACTTTTTTACTCTCTGCCTCTTTGATAATATGTTTCCAAACACCAACCTGAGTCGCTGAAGCTATATCAACACCATCTTCTTCAAGCGACTTACATACGATTGCTGCCTTTTTCGTTGATAAAGAGTGCTTGCTTATGAGCCTAGCCGCAGACGCCACTGAACTATACTTGCTGAATTTTTCCTCCACTGGTTTGAAATCATCATTGCTTTCATTGTCAATACTATCAGAGATGGCATCATTTTCTTCGTTTATTTCACAACTTAAAGGAGTTGAATGAGAGCCAGAGGTACTTGGTTGACTTTAAATGAACTTTCGTCTGGAAGGATGAATTGAATTCAAATCTGCTTCTTTTCTGATGCTGTACCCAACTCTACCTGACGTTTGAATCTGCGTGGTGTAAAGTTTCTTATCTTCTGAACATAGCCAATTACCATCTACTTTAATTATGTCAAAAAGACCTTTCAATTCCTTTTCTAATTGCTCCGATTTTCTTTTTCTGTATTTTTCATAAAGATCAACAACACTTCTTGTTTTAGACTGGACTTGCTGGTGTAATACAATGGAAAAGTTTAAAGATTTCCATAAATTTCTCAATTCTTTAGCAATCATCTTTATTCTGATAATTCTACTTTTTTCTGAATCAAATGATTCGAGATAGCGATCCAGAATATGTTTTTTGTCGACATTTTGCATAAGTCAGATAAACTTACTGTTACCAACGGAAGGTCTGGTCTTCTTTTCATAGAGTATGTTTTGGTTACGTTTTTTCTATTCATTTTTTGACTCATGTAAAAAAAGACAATGAAATTTATGGCTCTGAAACAAAGATGAAAAGAATTTATGAATTGCCATCATAGTTTTGCCAATTTCAAATGTAATATAAAAAGAAACAAGGTCACAGTGCCGTAACTTCGTCATTTGGGGCCCCGGTGCAAACATCCATTATGGGGCCCCATTTTTTAGTACAAAACGTTCAACTGGGCTACTTTTTGCAGTACAGGAATCATTGCGTTTCTTTGGGGTTTTTCGACGACTCCGTGCTATAGAAACATTTCAATCGAGTCATTTGATATTTTGCAACATAGCAAGGAGTTACAGTAATTACTAAGTAAATCTGTGGCATAGAAATCAAAGTCGCACGCAATCTTTATGCCTATACAAAACGAAACTCAGCAGTGAAAATCTGATAGGATACCGTAAATGTGTAACGATCGATGAATGACGAGTCAAATAAGCATGTGCAACCTATTGGGGCAAGCTGCTAAGCATAAACGATATTTCAGTCAAGTTTAGCTCAATAAAAAGTGCCCTGACAATTGCCCGTAAGAGTAAGACATAAAATAATAAAAACTACAGCACTTTGATGAAAATTGAGCAATTTACTTGCAGCAGCAGTCGCGGTGGTTATACAGACTAAAAATTCTTCCGTCTCGCTTTTGCACTAGCAAACTGCTTGATGGCTTTTCTAAAATCCAAAGTTTTAGCTCGTTCGTGTTCTATCGATAACAGAGACAAACCACTAAGTCGCTCTTGTGACATGGAGCTTCGAAGAAAGTTCTTGATGAGTTTCAGTTTTGAAAAAGATCTCTCCGCTGTAGCAACTGTTACAGGTACTGTCAGATACATCATATAAGCTGTACAGACGTCAGGATAAGATGTTGCAAGCGATACATTCTCTATAATCAAAAAAGAGCCATTTCCTTAGCAGATTTTAAATGTGCAATCTTTTCTTTAAACGACGTTTTAATGGAAAGCATTTGGCTAGGAAACAAGGGAGAGACGTTATCAGCAAATTTGTAAGAAAACTTTTTTGCTTCCTCCTTAATATTAAAATGAGAAGCACTTGATAGAAAACTTGGCTCTAAAACTTGATATGCCATCACCAATGCATTCATTCCTTCAAAGCGATTAATAAGTTGACGAGAAACTATGTCCATCAATGGAAGAAAGACAGTTACGCGAAATCGCTTCACAGGATCACTTAATGCTATCCCTTCGGATAGTTCATCAAAAAATGTTTTTGTTTTCTTTGTTCTCTTGTTTGAAAACTGTCTTGGCAAACCCCATTGTGACGAAATACTGGAAGCTTCGTTCATTACCGCGTCAAAACTCGTTCTGAGTTCAGCAATGTTCTGAGCAGCTTTTTGCAAAAGTTTATGCGCAGAAATTAAGTCAATTGTTTTACATTGCATAGCTTTCGAAGGAATATTGACGATCTCCAAAATCTTACACTGGACAACCAGCATAAACACAAAGTCAAAGTTTTCTATCTGCTTCTTTATTGCCATAGCTTCATCTCTTTCTTTAAGTTTCGTGCTGGTAAGTATTATGTGAGTCAAGCATTTCATAATGTCAGAAAATCTTTCCTTCAACGCATAGACAGCATCATATCAACCGGACCACCGAGTTGGATTTAAGACTTTCAATGTAGGATTTGAGGAAGAACGATCATGGATATTCTGAAGCTTTTGCCACCGCACAATGCTATGTCCGAAAAAAGTATATACTGACTCAATCGTGTCGTAAAATAGACGGGTCTCAGTCACCCCTTCCATGGCATCTTTTAACACCAAATTTAAATTGTGCGAAGCACAATGCACATAGTAAGCATGTGGAGCAACATCTTGAATCTTCTTTTGCAAGCCGGAGTACTTCCCGCTCATCATTGCAGCGCCGTCATATCCTTGTCCGCGGCAGTTTTTTATATCAAGCCCTTTTTCCTGAATGGAATTAGTTATTAGTTTGTGCAATCCGATCGCAGATGAATCTTCGACTTCGGTAAATGAGGTAAACGCTTCAATAACTTGCAATTCGCGTGGCGTTCCATCATCATGGTAAGCGATCTTGACGTAACGAAATACTTCACTTAATTGGTCTTTTTTGCTGACATCCTGCGTGGTATCAAGAATGATGGCAAAAAACGGAGCGCTTTGGAGTTCGATTTTAATATTCTGGAGGACTTGTCCAGCCAGTAATGAGATTAGTTCGTTTTGTATCGACGGACTTAGATATTTTGGAGAACCTTTAGGAAGTTGTAAAAGTTTGTCTAATACATTGTCATATTTGGCGATGAGCTGAATGATAGAGAGAAAGTTGCCCTTGTTTTCGTTCGACACTTCTTCAGTGGACCCACGAAAGGGTAAATTACACATTGCCAGCATCAAAGTAACATTTAATAATCTTTCCAAAACCTTTTGCCAAAAATTTGTTTTTTCTAGTAAGGACACGTGCAATGTTTCTTCGATTGTCTTGTTGTTTCGCCATTGCTCGTATACGACACATGCCTCCGCATGACTTGCGGAGGTTTCGTGACTTCGAATCCGCTGCGATAAATGACCCCAGTCATTCGAACCCGTTGTGCCCCATGGGTTTTGGTGAGAAAAAGAAGTCCCTGGACGGCTTGGAGGGGCATTTTTACACAAAAATAACCAACAGGGCTGACAATAAACACGGTCGATGCTTCGTGAATAACACAACCAAAATCTCCGTAATGTTACACCGGATTGCGTTATAAAGCTGTAGTAAGAATTAGAAAATGAACGACCGGTTTGGGGTGGATCTTTTGGGAAAGGTCCTTCAGGTTGCGTCGGACCTGCCGCAATTATCGCTCTTTTGATTTCCGGGTTTGTAATAGTGGTGGGAAAGTCACTATCATTAAGACTCACTAAAGCTTCAGGATTACAACTTTTTTGTGGAACAGTTTCTGATTCTGTGCTTTGCGTTGCTGTTGTGCTTACATCTTCGTTAACCGGCTCGGCCTCCGCTGTTGCCGAACTAACCTGCTCGGCCTCTGCTGTTGCCGAACTAACCCAATCGGCCTCCGCTATTGTCGAACCATCTCTATTACGCGCAGCTTTTTCGGATGCTTCTGATTGAATGCGGCGACTCTGATGTCCTAACCACGAGCTCAAGCTCCGAGAACTTGTGGCAGCCTCAGCTAATTTCTTCTTCTTATCACGCTGTTTTTGTGCGCCACTTTTGTAAGTTCTTTTCATAACTAGAGTTTTCTAATACAGTATTTTATGTTACTCAAAATCTAAAAAGTTTAATGAAATTTAGTCAATAAATTAGTTTCTTGAAACTTCATGAACTTTATATATTCAGCGTCACTTTGCTGGTCTATACCAAGGACTTCTAAATAGCAGTATCTGGACTGGAAACAATAGAAAAAATCAAAATGAAGTTAAAAACCCAGATTAACGCTAAGAAATAATAATGATATTAATGGTAAACTACTAATATTAACTGCAATATTTTAACAAAAATTCAGTTAGATTATCAAACAAGCATATTTGACGCAGTTTTTACATTAAACAAACTCTGTGTTAACGTTGCAGCAATGAAAAAAAACACTTTTACGTTATTTTTACGTTATAAGCACTTGAACATTACTTGAAAAAAACATTTTAACTTTTCCTACCTATTCTCTAGTTTTGAATAGTTTTGAATCCTAACTATTCTCTAGTTTTGAATTGAATAGAACACAATAGTTTTGAATAGTAATGCTTCTGTAATATACTTTACGGTTAACTGGAATACTGTACAAATAGAGTAAGTTTTCACTTGATTTCCAACTATTTTTCGTAAAAATACAAGTTTACTTTTAACAGCGTCTTATTTCACTCAGTCATTTGTCTCTGCTGCAACTCTCCATACATTAACCCTTTGAGAGATAAAAATTTGATTGTAAAATAAAAAGCCAATGATTTAATAATGATGTCACAGATACCTAAATATTAGAATTATAATGCCTTCACAAAAATGTTTTTGTTACGTTACAATCACAATCATGGTTCACATATGGACCACTGTCCCTTAATGGGTTACATGACTTAATTGCTGCAGCTGCTTTCTACATGGCGATTGTTTGCATTTGCTTTGTTGGTCGAAGGCTGCCACAATCACGCTTTTTTTTTTTCTAGGCCTCATGTTGGTCGGCGATAACTGCGATTTTTGCTTCGTTTCCAGTCCAGATACTACTATTTAGAAGTCCATGTCTATACTCTGCCACCTGTACTAACTCGAAATGAAAACGTACGCGTGTTGCAACTGATTCTTGTGAATCGTTTATTTCGTCACAAAGTATTAATCGCAAACAATACAAAGTACGTATTACAGTAATGGCAAACAATCTAACGTTCCAAGGGGCCCCGTAAGAAGGCAACGAGTCGACTAATGGCATTACGCAAGACGCAATAAACTCAAATGCTGGGCGAAAAAATTACACGTGCAAATTAAATGAAAAAGTAAGTTTTACTTAAATAAAAAAAATAGATGAAAAAAATAAGTTTTACTTTTTCAACGTAATATTTTTATTGCAGTAAGGGGCCCCGGTGCGCCGCACCGCCTGCACCGGTGGTAGTTACGGCCCTGCAAGGTCAATTCTGTCAAGTATTGTATAAAAAGAAAAAACTAATTTTTAAAATAAGCATATAAAAGAAGCTTTTTTGTTACCGGAGCGAAAAAAAAAAAAAATTTGGGCAAAAGTAGCATTTTCAGGCCTATTTCATTGAGCAATGCGCGCGGACTTTTTTGCGCAAAAAGCAAAAAAAATTGACTTTTTAGGCTCTAAACAAAAAAGTTTCATCAAATAAAGTAACAGGCTTTTTGATTTGAAAAAAATGTTAAAAAAGTTATATCCCTAGTGAAGACTCTTTTTTAAGAAATCACTACGTTTTTAAAGCGAAAATCGAGAAATCAGAGTCAAGTTCAAAGTGAAGACCTTTTTTTAAGATCACTACCTTTTTGAGACGAAAATTGAGAAATCAGAGTCAAGTTCAAGGTGAAGATTTTTTTTAAAGATCACTACCTTTTTAAGACGAAAATTGAGAAATCAGAGTCAATAGTCAGCAATATAAGTTTTCCTTCGCAAAAAAGACCAAAGTTTGCTCAGGAACAAATTTCTGCCATCACACACACAGCTACCAATTAGAGAAACATTGTATGTCTCTCACGAAAATGCGTTTAAAAATATGTAGCTTTTATGGCTCTTCCCAACCTCTGATCTAGTGTCACGACACAATTCCCTCCCCTTAATACGTTAGTATCTACTACTATTAAGTTAGATAACCTGTTTTTCAATTCATCACTTGGTTAGCATTGTGACGTCATAAACAGGTAAGTCCAATTGCTAAACTTAATACTGTATGTCGGTAACACAATACAATTGCTAAACTTAGTTCAAAGTAATACATTTATATTTGATTAATTATATTACACTAAATTTAGCAATACAGTTCAATTGCTAAATTTAGTATAATGTAATTAATTTAAGAATTCTTGTCCGTTCTAGCACCTTCAGTTATTATCTGGTAACTTTGACTGATATAGATTTTAAAGTCAAGGGTGGGATAAGTGGAATTGGATTAAAAAATCATTTTAAAGTTAAGGCCCGTTTCCACTACGAGTGTGAAATGGAGCATTCTTTGTTCTTTTTATTGATTTTTTTACTTTTTTCCGCGCTTAAGCGCTAATCGAAGCAAAAAAATTAATTGAAAAAAAAAGAATTGGTACTTCGTTTTGCGCTCGTGGTAGAAACGAGCCTTAAGATAGCTGATCAAGTCAATTCAAATTCGTAATAATTTAAAATTTAATCATGACTTCTGGAAAGATAAGAAAAATTATTTCATTATTTGCTGCTGAAACTGCATCCTCAAATGTCAAATTTTATTTTTGAAGAAAGTTATGGAATTTTGTTGCTTAAAGCAAAAATGGAAAGAATTATACGATTGGGAAAGAGCTTTTAAAAGCAGCAACCATCTTTTAAAAAAACTTTTTTTCAAAAAGATGACAAGATAAACAAGCAATAATTAATAATTCGTTTAAAAGAAGATTAGTAATAATTCAGTTGAAAGAAGATTGGTCTCGGTTCAAAACCTATTCGTGCCATTCTAAAGTTATACCCTGCTTGGTAATTTTAGAGCAGCTCTAAATTTCAGTCAAATTTTTTTAAAAACTAAAAAACTGAAATAAAAAATTTCAACCAATGAAAGCAATATCTTAGCATCTCCGGAAGCAGGTTGGGGTAATTGCTTGCTCCATGTACTAGTGCCTCCACCGCTTTCCTGCAAATCAGGAGGATAAATATAAAGTAAAATATTAATAAATAAATAAATTGATAAAATGGGGAAAGATATTGGACTACAAGTTTTTTAAATTTTCGTCGCATATCTTTGAATGTACAATACGGTAAAGTGAAGTCCTGCTCTTAAACAGGCCTACCATATTTTCGTTGCCCAAAAAGAGGACAACTTTCGCCAGCAAGTAAAATGCAAGTAGGATAAGACCATACCACTTGGCTATATTTAGCAAACGTTACGGCAAAAAAATATACACCAAAACAAGACAAATTTATTTGTCAGATTCAGCGCATGAATATTTTGCGCCTCCCTTAACTTTTTTTAATAAGGAAGGATCAGCTTTAACATGATCATTCAATTGCTTACACGAAATATGATTGGAATTGTATACAACAGTTAAGATGTTAAAAATGGACTCAACTAAAAGGCTGTCTCTTTCCTTGCACCACTGTGGCTGCATCATAGAAAATATGCGTTCTACATTTGCATTATGAGCCATAAAGCAGAAGAAGAATTGGGCAATTTTTAACAGTTCACTATAAAACTCTACGGTTCTGCAATGTTTGAAATATTCTGCCCATTTTTCATGGGCCTTCATTTCAGAAAACGCGACTTCATCAGTTTCAAGCCGTCTTTGCACAAATTTGCACAAGTTTTGGTATTGATCGAACAGTTTAGCATCATCAATGTCAACGTTTTTCTCTGTCAGATACCTCACGCATGGTTCAAAGTTATCCCATCTTTAATTTCGAACAAGAGCATCCAGTCAAAACATTTAAATTCGGCAAATAAAGTGGTCCATCCATCCAAGTAGGCAACACAGGAATCGTACAATGAAGATACATCTGACATGAATAAATCACACTCCCGCTCTTTTCCCTCTTCTCTGAGTTCCGCCAGTTTTGATTTAACTTGGACAGATACAAACATCTGTCTTTTACTTTCAAGAATGATTGTCTTTATAGAGTTAAGATTAGCAACAACTTCAACAATCGAGATACCTTTGATTGTTTAATGTTTTCGACGTGTTTATGAAAAACAGCCATAAAGGATTGCAGATGTTTCAAATAAAGTTCATTCAACGAATTTTCAAAAAAATGTTTTAGAAGAACAGGTGGCTTGTCAAGGATAAGAAATACGACTGTACAGCAGGGTACATTTGGATCATTCTAGAAAGGCTAGGATAAAATGAAAGCTATCTGGTCACGCTGTAGGAAAGGAGTTTCTTGTACTCTATTTCCACAAATACAGTAATCTTTCAACTCCTCTGTACGAACAGTAAAAATGGAAAAATGCTGATAGGTTTTATGAATAATACTTTCAAGATCAAGACTCATTTAACTTACTCCGTGATGTAAACAGTTGTTCAAAATATGTGCTGGGCAACTAACACCAACCAAACCAGGTACCTCACTTTTCAAATGAGTAAAAACTGTTTCCTCTCTTTCGGCGTATGCCACCAAAATTGGTGTTGCAATTATCACCAGTAAAGGAAAAGCATTTGTCAAAGAGTTTCCTTTTTTCAGCGTTTCCTTAACTTCATTTACAATGGTCAAAGATGTTTCGTTTTTAGGGCTTCTGACATCAAGCAATTTAGACTGCATGCCTACATTTTTCCAGTCAAAATATTGTATTACAATAGGAAAAAGTTTTGTAGATTTGTGATTACTGCCATCAGTGGATACTCCGAGATACATGATTTCATGTTCTTCTATATTATTCAGCAGACATTGAACAGACGCTGGAGCAAGTACGTTATTTACGATAGCTTCAATCTTTGTGCGAGCACAAGAGAACTTTTTTGCCATGCTGGAATCAGGAAATATCTTTGCCATCAAAGTAGATGTGCGGTCGTTAGATTTATAGCTGTAATGGTGCTTTATTGTATGAAATGCCATGGTGGCTTCGGCAGCTGCAACTTCATCTTTTGACTTTGTTCCAGGTTTACAAAAATAGTCTGTCACTTTAAAAAATAAAGTTTCATCTCTATTAGCCTGTTTATGTTTTGTGGTTTTAATATGGTCATCGAGGCTAATACTGCCTTTGTTTGCCATAGAAATAAATGTTCCATATCCACAAGTAATGCATTCAGCTTCAAAATTGCTACGTCCTTTTTTCAAACAAGGATACTTCTGCCGTAGTTCATCAGAAAACATAATTTTTCTCTTTGGCATTATTGCTCAGCTTTATTTAGCGTTATTTACTTTATATGCGCCTTCCTTAGTCTACGTTAAAAATCTAAATGGTAAAAAAGAAATAGAGCTGTATAAGAAATAAAAATTTAAATGGTAAAAAAGAGAACATTTGGCTATTTTTGAGTGTCCTCGGAGGACCATTCACTTTTTTTGGAAAAAGAGGACAAATCCTCTTAAAAGGGGACGTATGGTAGCTCTACTGTTAAAATATGTCAGCTATATTGACAAGGTAAAAGTTTTTTAAAAAAACGCTCTTGTCATTAGTACGTACATAAAACAAACTGAGCAATCAATTATTTTTGATGAACGGGAAAGGGTGGGATTCACTATTTGCCGTCATTAACCTCGCAGGTTTGGGGAATTTTTCAAAATTTAAAAGCTAATCAAGTGACCTCGGCGAATAGTAAACAAAAAGATTCCAAAACCAACTTTAAATGATGTGCTAAAGATGGTGCAGTAACTGTCAAAATTGCCGCGAAAAGAAAATATATAGTATATGAACTTTTTCAAGTATAGAGCGGTATGTTATGTCCCAAATTGATGAAGAATGACAATCCAAACGTTTTAGGATTGCATTGTGTTATCGACAGAAAAAACTTGTAAAAAATATTTCTCCTAAACCGCATAAAATAAAACATTCTGTAATCAAATGTTCGATCAGTGCCAATACTAAATCGGAACGTCTTTTTCAAAAGTTTTTTTTAGCCTGATCATGCAAATTATGTCTGATTATTCTTGTTTCACGCCGAACTAAGCAGGCTAACAAAAAGAATATCCACAAAACAATTTATGAAACTACTTGTCCCAGCAACTTTTTCGAGACCACATCTGAAATGAATCTCCTCGTGGCTACAATTCCAGATTGATAAGTATTTTTAAGAAACTTTGTTCTTTAAACAAACAACACCAAAGAAAGCAGATATATTTGAATTTGTTACTTTCTCATTTTGAGCAGAAGAAATATTTTATCGAAAAAATATGTCCGATTTTTTTACTGTAGTTTAAAACTCGCGTCATTCTGTTGTGTCCTTAAAAAAGACACTTTACACACTTTACTCTGCTTGGAGGTCTTATCCAGCCGTCTTAAATCTAAATCATTTCTTTAATGTAAACTAAAAAACAAATAAAAAATTTCAACCGAACAGCAATATCTTGGATTTCTGAAAGTCGGTTCGCCTATGTGGTTTAATCGCTTCCTTGACGATAGCCTTAAGAATAGCGTTTCGACGCTTTTCTGTGGGTCAGCAGGATAATAAACATATAAAAAAAAATTCACAGCAATACCTATACGAATGATGTGAGTTACAGCAAGATGATTCGTTAAGACTCTTTTTCAGATCAAAGGAACCATGATGTTGCTGTATGAGAAATGCGAAAAAAATAACCTTACTTTACTGCTTTGGCAAGACAAAAATTGTTAATTTTCCCTTATCTTATTTAGTAGAATGTCGGTTTAGTGTCGTTCCAAATTTGTTCAATGCCAGAAGAAATCAGCTAGAAATCCCTAGCGTGATGATTCGAGATAGAAACTGACTGAATTAGAACTTCGAATTAAAAACTGTATAAAAAGTGTCAAGTTCAGAGCTCCCATTAACAATGTTGTTAAGTTTTCAATAAATTTCAATAAAGCGGAGCCTGAATATAAAAGATAATTAATTAATGCTGTAAATCAGAGGTGGGAAACCTTTTTAAGATTAGAGGCCTGATTTATATTAGTCAGTAGCAAAGAAGGCCGCATAAAAGTTGAAACACCCAAGAATACATTTTATAAAGTTTACTCTAATAAATTAACTAAACTAAAGATTTTGTCTAAAAAATTATATTATACTTCTAAATTAGACGAATGCCAGAAGGATGCTCGTAAAGTATGGAATGTAATTCGTTCTACGCTTCCGAACTCTAAACCAATTAAAGAAACTCCTGACTCATTAGTAATGACCGTGGCACAATCTCAGATTATCAAAATATAGCTGATGAATTTAATAAATTTTTTTGCTCAATCGGCTCAAATTTAGCAAATAAATTTTCAAATATGTCCTTTAAGTCTTTTTCTACCTATCTAAACAAATGAGTTTCTTCTTCTATCTATCTCAACATACCCAAGCCCACAGAAATCTTTAACGCTATTTATTCTCTAAAAAATAATAAAGCAGTTGGTAATGACGACATTCCAGCTTTTTTTCCCCGAATCGTCTCTTCAGTTATTATTCCGTATCTTCAAGTTTTTATTGAGTTTTGTTTCACAGAAAGCGTTTTTCCCGAAAATTGTACAATTGCAAGGATAGTTCCAATTTTTAAAAAAGGAGAACGTGATAAACCTACAAATTATCGCCCTATTTCTATTCTTACTTGTTTCTCAAAAATCTTTGAAAGACTTTTATACCAGCGTATAAATAATTTTTTAAATAAACATAATGAAATTATAAATTCTCAATATGGTTTTCAAAATAAAGTCTCAACCAATCATGCTTTTCTTGATGTTATCACACACTCCTATGACAATATAAATTCTAATCAATTCGGTGGTTTAGTTTTTTTTGACCTTTAAACCATGACATTCTTCTTCTCGAACTTGAACATTATGGCATACGCGGCTCAGCAAATCAACTAATTAAATCGTTTTTATCTCGTAAACAATTCGTTTCCATTAAGGGTACAAAATCTAAGCTGTTACAAAATAATTATGATGTTTCTCAGGGTTCGATTCTTGGCCCTCTTTTATTTCTCTTATATGTTAATGATATACCTTAAGCGGTTAATTGTATGCTAATACTCTTTGCTGATGACACATGCTTAATTTTTTCGGCCCCTACCCTTGCTTTCCTTACAACAATTATGAATAAAGAACTTCAAAATCTATCAATTTAATTTGATTCTAATAAACTCACGGTTAATCCCTCTAAATCCAACTTCGTAATTATAACTCCCAAACTAAATAAATCTTTTCCACAAACTAATGTTTTTTTAAATAATATTTCTATCCCTCAATGCATAAGTATTAAATACTTAGATTTAACTATAGATATGAATTTAAATTTTGATTTCCACATTTCAAATATAGCATATAAAATATCAAGAACGGTTGGAATTATCTCTAAAATAAGACACTATCTACCAGAAAAAGCACTGTTAAAAATCTATTACGCTCAGATACGGCCTTAGTTTCCGGGGATTTACCTTTCCGACGTATCTTAAAAAATTGATAACTCTTCAAAATAAAGCCGTTAAATTTATGTGTGCAGCTAAATTTTGTGATAGTTCCTCACCTCATTACAAACGCCTTAAGATTCTAATGCTTACGGATCTTTACAAACTAGGAGTTGGTAAATTTATTCAAGCCAATTTTAAAAAATGCTTCCCAAAAATTTGTCTAATTATTGTCACACTTCATTCCTAATAATTTTATCATGGCGATATAGCTTATTTTCCGCATTAAAATAATTCATAATTTTATCATAAAATAATAATCGCGTCGCCGTGAAGCGCTAGTCTTTTATTGCATAGTATAATGCCTCGATTCGCTTGATTTGTTTCTTGCAACGCCCGACAGTAATGACGTAATGCGCTTTGTCTGTATCGCGCAACCGAGTTAATGGCATGTTCTGGAATGTTCTCACTTACCGTGGAAACGCGTTCTTATTTTACTCACGTGACGAACGCCCCAGATTTTTATCTGTGGGAATACCTTAAGGACAGGGTGTATGGCAACAACCCCCAGACTATCCCTGACCTGAAGGCAGCAATCACAGCAGCAATAAGTGCGGTCCAAGGGAAAAATGCGGAAGGGTCATCGAGAACTTTGCCCGCCGGATTCAAACGTGCCCTCAGCGCCGGGGAGCTCATTTGGATCACATTTTTTGAACGCCAGTGAAACAAAAAGTTTTTGTAGTATAGACTTGAAACTTTGTAGATGTCTGCTACACAGGCTTCACCTAATGTAGCTGAAGTTTTGTGTCATATAAATAAAATTTTGGAAGTTATTCGATTTTGGGTGATGACCATTTTTTTGTGTCACCCTGTATTTCGCTTAATCACCTGTCACGTGATATTTAATTTAGATGACAACAAGAAAATGCCTTTCGGTTGCACCGATCAAATAAATTGGGTCATAAAAGGTTAAATTTTACAAGTAGTCGTACCAGTAGTTTTGCTCCCAAGGGTGGCTGCTGACTAGAAGACCGAAAGGTCAAATCGCAGTCTCCCTGCAGCTAAATTTTCTTTTATTCTATTTTAGTGTTTTCACTTTCTTATTTATATTATTTTTTCCCGCAAATAAAAGTATGTTGATTGATTAATTGATACAGCGTCAACACTTTGAATCTGTCTCATCTCTAAGAAAAAAAGGTCTTCACTTTCAATCAATCTTGGTTTCCTTCAATTTCGTCGCCAAAAAGTAGTGATTTCCAAAAAAAGGTTCTCATTTTAAATCAGTTATGGCTTTCTCCAAATTCGTCGCACAAACGTAGTGATCTCCAAAAAAAATTTCCATTATCACCAGTATAAATTGACATTACCTTCATACAATTCTTTATCAAATTCTGTTAATTTTTGAATTGTCAAAATTTACAGAGTTAAAGATCAATTAATACAAAAGCTAGCTTTTATGGAGGCTGCAGATTCTCTACTTATGCTGTAGGCCAGTGTTTCTCAAAGTGAGTCACTAGGTTCCAAGGAGGCATTTGAAATCTCAAGGGAGGAAAAATCACTATGAGAGAAATTGGGGAGGAATTTAAAGAATTTTGGTAAAATGTAAGTTGATCCAAGAAAATTGCTACGTCCTTCATAATCATAGCCGTACCACCCCGAGGGGGCAGGGGAAAATTGAAGACCTTTTTTTTTTTTAGAGATCACTACTTTTATGGACAAAAATTAAGAAATCCAAAACAGATTAAAATTTGAAGGTTAATTTTTGAACTTCCTGATATAACCGGAATTCGAATCACAAATTTGGATAAAAAAAAAAAACAAAGTGCTCACTTTGATCATTGAGGTATTTTTTGGAAGATAGTGGTATGATGGTACTTGAAAGGTAGGTATGCGGCAAAAACTTTGATGGCAACTGCTGTAGACTATCGTCATCATCTCAATTATTTCTTTTTCTGACCTGCACTGCAGCGTCCGACAATTTCAACTTAGGACGACACAAAAGCGATTAACCCAATTTGGTTTTGGATGCGCCATGATATTAGCGTCCGGTTTCAATTTATTACTTAGTTTTTAATTATTTTTTATAAAGGAATACGTTTAAAATTTTGTAATTTTTTTCTTGATTATCGACTATTTAACTGTACGAAATAACAGCACATGCCTCATTAAAATTCTGTGTATCATTAAATTTAATGGCAGAAATTGATCAAGGACTCCATGTAGAAGCGATAGAAGCAGGATGGCAAATCCACTTTCCTGCCTTGTAATATGTCCCAGGTGGCAGGTGCTTTCTCGTAGCCTGGGATGTGAGTAAATCTGTTATTGCTTTTAAAACATGACAAACCGAAACTAAATCTGCCGAGATTGAAGGGTATCCACCCATTCCGATATTCAGCGACGGTCTGCTAATCGGCAAACGTCCTTTTCAGGACGGGGCAATGCCTGGAAAAAACTGCCCTTTTCAGGGCACATTGCCAACAAGTTCTGAAGACCCACTATTCTTCAGCTAAGCAAGATAAACGTTCTTCATTACCTTGCTATGCAGTCTGAAGCACTCGTCATCCTACTATAGGAGACCCACTGCACGGATGCAGAGGAGTTTGTACTTCCAAACTATCAACTAGCTGGGTCTTCTTTAAGTAGGAAGCATGGCCTTGCCGCGTTTGTCCACGAGCGACTAAAGTATATGCTTTTGGACCAAATTCCACCGACATCGGAGATCGAGTGGTTGTGCGTGGATGTTGATGGTTATAAAATAATCAACGTCTACAAACCTCCACCAATGCGACTGCGATTCCTGGATCTCCCAGTGTTTCCTCACCCCTGTCTTTATGCTGGCGATTTTAACTGTTGTCATGCTGATTGGGGTTACGATGACAACAGTCCGGATGGTGAGTGCTTGGTTGGCTGGGAAAATATTAATTGTCTTGCCCTCCTATATAACGCCGGACGTCGCCAGTTTTTACTCCGGTCGCTGGAACACTGGCACCAATCCAGGTCTAGCTTTCGCTAGCGTAGGTCCAAACAGTCGCTTACCAGATGTTCTTGAAAAGTTCCCCTGGTCACAACATCGACCTTCGCTTATTACACCAACAAGGTTGGCTCTGGCAGTGCCAAGCATGCCTGTTAAGCGAAGCATGCCTGTTAAGCGATGAAACTTCCGCAAGGCCAAATGGAGTCATTACATTGCTTTGACGAATAACTCGCAAAGATTTTGTTGCCGCCTGATTCACTTGATGTGGATGTGGCTTACCAGGACTTTTGTAACATCATCAAGAAAGCAGCCGAAAAGACTATCCCACTCGGGTATCAAAACAATTATATTCCGTGCTGAGATGTGGAGTGTGAATCTCTCTATAGAATGTTCCTGCAGTCTTCTGAGGGAGACAACTCGAGTTTGGCTGCTACAGCTTTACTTGCCAAACTTGACAGGAAGCAGAGAGATTAATGGTCCGAGGCAGTTTGGAGCATTGATTTTTCACACTCTAGCCAAAAGCATGGAGTATTTTGAACAATCTTACTGGTAGGTCACGACACTCTCCTCGTCACTTTCCCGTCTCAGCTGATGATATTGCATCTCATCTAGTCAGATACGAGGCTGTTGACCGCAAGTATCTCGACTTGTCTCTCAAGAAGTGTCTGACCTTTGGAGGACTACAACACCAGACCCAGTAAATATCTCTGACATTTTTTTGCAGAGAGAATTTACTGCTGCCCTCCAACATTTAAAACCAGGTAAAGCTCCGGGCCCTGATTCCATCTTCCCATAGCTTATGATCCATGCTGGAGATGCTTTGAAGTCTTGGTTATGTGATTTCCTCTCTTCCTGCTTGCGCCGACTCAAAATTCCCAAGATCTGGAAAAGAGCGCTTGTAGTTGCGATCCCAAAGCCAATAAAGCAGTGAGGGACCCAAAGAGTTATCAACCGATATCTCTGCTCTGTGTCCCCTACAAGATCCTCGAGAGGCTTATCTACTCCCATGTTGAACCATTAATCGATCCACTGCTCCCTAAAGAGTAGGCTGGGTTTCGACGCGGGAAGTCAACCGTAGATCAAGTTGTTCTACTGACCCACACATCGAGGATTCTTTTAAGGCTGGGAAGAAGGTTGGTGCCATATTTGTCGATCTGACAGCTGCTTAAAACACTGTCTGTCACCGTGGCCTTACCTGCAAGCTGCTGAGGCTTCTACCGGATAAGCACATGCTCAAAATGATCATGGAGCTTGTCCAAAACCGAAGTTTCACCCTTACTACCGGTGACAGCAAGCAAACAGGTTACGCCGTCTGAAAAACAATGTTCCTCAGAAATCGGTTTTGGCTCCCTCCTATTCAACATTTATACGTACGATCTTCCTTCCATGATTTCCAGAAAGTTTGCTTATGCTGATGATTTAGCATTGCTGCACTCTTCTGGAAACTGGAAGGACTTGAAGGGGACTTTAAGCCAAAACATGTCTACACTTTCAGTATATCTCCAGACTTGGAGGTTGAAGCTCAGTCACACTAAGACGGTGACGGCAGCCTTTCACTTATATAGTTGAGAGGCAAAACGTGAGCTAAAAGTCTACAACAACAATAGACTTTTACCGTTCTGTCCAACCTCTCCTAACCTTGGGGTAAAAATAGACAGATTGCTCACATTTTGTCACCATCTAGTGGTATTACGCAAAAAACTATCCTTGCGCGTCACACTGCTGAGGCGATTTGTGGGCTCGGGATGGAGTGCTGGTGCCAAAGCACTACGTACAGCTGCCGTATTCCTGGTCTACTCAACAGCTGAGTATTGCGCACTAGTCTAATATGGCAGCGCTCACACTCGCCTCTTCGACAGTGTCTTGAATGACGCCATGCGCATAGTCACTGGATGCCTGCGTCCAACTCCAACGAGCAACTTATCCATACTCTCAGGCATTCAGCCAGCTGAGCTTTGCCGACTGGGAGCAACACTCTTTTTGGCCCACCGTGGATCTCTGGACCCTGATCACATCTTGTATGGTTTTTTTAAGTGGGTTCTCAGATGCTCGCCAAGAGAGACTAAGATCTAGACGCCCATTTCTGCCAGCTTCGCGGAATCTTTTAAACAACCTTGCCGGACTGGGCATCCGTGCTTTTGAGTGGACAAATCATAAATGGAATGCGAAGTACTATGAGAATGCTTCCAGGCTCCGTGTTTTTATACTTAGGACCAGTGCCAGGCCTGTTGGGATGGGCTTACCCCGAGCAGCTTGGGTTAAGCTCAGCCGCCTGCGAATTGGTGTTGGACGATTCCATTCGTCCATGCACAAATGGGGTCTCGCTCCTTCACCAAATCACGAGTGCGGCGCCATTGAACAAACCGCAGACCACGTTCTAATAGCGTTCCACATACATCGGGCACCACATGGAGCACGAGGTCTGACGGTTTTGGATGACAAAACTCAATGCTGGCTTAACAACATCACTGTCAGCATCTGATCCAGGCAGTACAGCAGCCTGGGGTAGTAAAAGGATAAACCCTCGGCCCCAGTCTTGTTTGCATCTGACCTGAAGTGGATGCCCTTCCAAACGACGACGACGACGACTTTGTAATATCTTTTAAGCTTTTAGGATTTTAACAAGACGCAGCTTTCATATATTACAGTACAAGTAGTGATAACATTATGTGAAGCAAATAAAAAGGCCGCATCAAGCCACCATAACACTTTCGCTACATAAAATGATAATTTTCTATGAATTTTGACTTAACTAAACATTCATAACTAAACAGATTCTGAGTTAGAAAATCTCTTCACCCAAAGTTAATAACGTTTTTTGAGTTTAAAACTTTTTTTTAATCAAAAAAGCAAAGATTTTGGACACGTGCCTGTCAAAATCAAACGCTCAATATTTTTTGACTTTAATAAATCAATTTAGAGAGTATATTATTTTTTTCAACCATACCACAATTCTATATATAGCAACACATATATTCATACTAAAATAAAACAAAGAGAAACCATAACCATAAACGTTTTCGGCTTACATTAACCCTCTTCAGATGAATAAAATAAAATACTAAGAAACTTTGCTATGTAATTTATATATTATTATATAATTTAATAAATCATCTACTTACTTTTTGACGTGACTCCATGTCCAATGGCATAGCAAGTTAATTCTTCGTATGAAGTCGCATTATGTTCAAAAATGCAAGCTGGCATAACGTTTGAAGGAGGTTTTAATTTCACCATAGCATAGTCGCCACTAAATCAAACTTTGTATTAGAATGTAAGGTATTGGTTTTTTACAGTATCAAGCTAGCATCCAGAAGAAAATTTAATTCCGACATCTTTTTCGAGTAAACAATATTTAGCACTGCATTTAAACAATATTTTATGCTTTTCCAATAAGGAAATTCGGAGAATAATTTGCATTTGTTTAGCATCCGAAAAAAAAACAACGTTTTTAATCTTTTTTAAATTAAAATTCATATCATACCAACAGTTTACAATACAATACAAAAAACTGATTCAATGTCTTTTTGATCAAAACCCTGTTAAGAATAGTGTGCAATAGTAAAAATAATTAAAAAAAGCAATTGGTCAATGAGATGAGGTAAGCTTTGGTTGATACGAGTTCTATTTGACTTGAGAATTAAAATGATTTAGGCAAAAATTCCATAACCCGACAGTTGATCGAACGACAATTAATCGAATGAAATTTGATCGAAACGTCACTTGATCGAAATGACATTTGATCAAAACGACAGTGATAGAAATGATAAAAGATCAAAACGACCGTTAATCAAAAAGAGAATTAATTCATCGAATCATGACCAAAACTTTTTAACGAAACTTTAAAAACCATCATGATTTTTTCACTAGAAAGTTTTTAAAAAACTTTTTGACGATTTTTTTGACTTCTATTCTATCAAGTAATTTGACATACGTGTACCTGTATATGATAACAATTTTAATTTTTCTCCTTAACAATAATTAAACTGAAATATCTTCAATTCGTCCCGTTTGAATTTGGTGTTTGACATCCAGGTTTAAAAAATAACTTTTGTTATAATAACAAAACTTTTTGTTACGATTAATTAATAGTCTATATCATTAGAAATCTGTTATAAATTAAACCATCTTCACTTTGCAGCTCTTACACAGTAAAAATAAATAAGCTATATAGAGAAATTTTTGCTCAATTTAGTTGCGAACGGAAAATTTTATTTCGGTCCAACCAACGTTAAGACTGATGCACGGATGGAAAATTACATCTTAAGCAGGAAGCCGGTTAATGTTATTAGAATAGGGGGAGGGCGGAAAGTGCCCGTTGTTAAAAAAACGCTGTGGTGCTCTCAAACTACTAGCACAGTTTGTGTTCAAATTTTATGACTTTTCTAATTTGTATAATTCTCGCAAAATATACTTACCTGCTTCGGGTGCTGCCTAGGTATAACATGGTATATATATAACATGGTATATATGGTATATTATGTATATTATGGCATATATGGTATATTATGGTATATATGGTATATTATGGTATATTATGGTATAACATGGTATATTTAACAGTGTATCGTTGAAATAAAACGACAATGTAAAGAGAATACAAAAAAATTGCAGCAATAAAAATCTAAAAGCAACAAAGCCACGAGCAGAAATCTGCTTATTGGCCCCCTAAAAATACTTTACCCAAAGCCCTTTTTGAGAAATCCTAACGTTGAAAAAAAATTACAACAATTAAAAACAAATTGACTTCTTTGTGTTGGCCTCTGCTTTTGATAAATCTAATTTACAATAACAAAGAGATTGCTCAATTATAAAAACCTACACATGTACTGTGACTCAATTCTTGTTTTTTTCGATCTAAGGTCGTTTCAAATGTCGTTTTAATCAAGGGTTCCGATCAACTGTCATAGTACACAAGATTTGACTTAAACTCGTTTCCACTACGAGCGTGGAATAAAGTATTTTTTGTTTCTTTTTTTGTTTTTTTTTGCTTTCCTTAGCGCTTAAGCGCGGAAAGAAGTAAAAAATCAATAAAACAAACAAAGAATGCTCTATACCAGTGGTTCTTAACCTGGGCGCGATTTTTGGGGAGGCGGAAATATTTAGGGGGCATTTTTGGGGGCGCTGAAGGTATACGGTATTTATCTCATTGCAGATTTGCCCTTACTGAAGCTTCAAAAATCTTTCCACTCTTCATTGTTTTACTGAAGAGCAACAACTCTTTATAACTCACCTTATTCTTTGTTGCATCATAGTCACTGTTCCGAATGGTTTTCTTTATAAGTTTATTTGCCTGCTGTTTTCTTTATAATTGCGACCGCATCTAAATAGGTCATCGCTTTTCGGCCAAACAATAAATTGTCGCAGTGTCTACTCTAAACTTTTGACCTGGTAAATACTTGACTTCTGCTTATACGGTTGTTCTGCTCATAAACTTTTGACCTGGTTAAATCTTGACTTCATTTCGTGCATTAGAAAGCATTCATTTTTTGAAACGTTTTGGCGTGCATACGAGTTCAAAAGGACGTGGCATACTTTCGTGATTCGAAAGTAAGATTTGAAAAGCGCTTCAACATTGGTACACTGTTCAAATCATATGGAAATGAACTTGAGAAAGGATTTGTTGCATCTTACAAAGTTTCAAAACTCATTGCTAAATGTGGAAAATCACGTACAATTGGTGAAACTATTATTATACCAGCAGTGAAAGAAATCATCAGTACTATGATGCCCACTCAAAAAGATGTAACAACTTCAATGGAATTGTTCAGTTCATTCAGCAATAGTTCAGTGTCTTTCAGAATTGATGAAATGGCAAATGATATTAAAAGCAAACTTTGCGATGAACTAAAAACAACTCAATTTTCTCTACAGCTGGACAAAACAATACTACGCGACAATGAAGCTCTGATACTGGGTTATGTGCGCTTTATAAACACCAGTCATGAATTAATTGAGGAATTTCTATTTGCTGAACAATTAAAGGTTGGCTTCAACGGTTTATAAGATAGTAGAACAATTCTTTAAACAGAAAGGAATTTCTCTTTCAAATGTTATTGCATGTGCAACCAATGGAGCACCAACAATGGTTGGACGCCATCGTGGGTTTATAGCATATTTGAAAAGAGAAGTTCCGGACATCTTTACAACATTTAGCTGCAAAGCATCTCAGCGACAGATTACATAAAACCCTGAAAATTGTTATCAAAACAGTGAATAGGATTACAGCCCATTCATTAAACAACTGCATGTTTCGCCCACTTTGTTATAAAAATGAAGAAGATTTTGAATGGCTATTGCTACATACAGATGTCCGATGGCTTTCGAAAGGTAAATGTTTAAGACGCTTTATGATACTGTTCTTGATTTCTTTAAGTTTAAAATATTGAATGAGAAAATGAGCACAGATTTGGAAAGCAGAAGAGCAGATGTTATTTATTGTCTGATATTTTCAGCAAATTAATTGAGGTGAACGTTAAATTGCAAGGTTCCAAAATGTGTCTCCTCAAAGCAAAGAGAATAATTGGCATTTATTAGCAAATTAAATTTCTACAAAAACTCTTTACTAAGGCTAGACTTAAATCAGTTTCCTAGCTTACATGAACCGCAGGAAAAGCAAACTGATGATTCTCCTTTGTCCGACACTGATCTAGACTATTATTCCTCTCATCTTGAAGCACTGAAAGAAGATTTGGTGATTGGATTTAAAGATCTTAAAGAATTAAAAATATCAGAATGGGTTGTAAATCCATTCCTAGCTGATGCAAACAATGTTGATCCAATTTTAGTGGAAGAACTTATAGATTTGTAAAATGACTTTGAAGGTAAAGTGCTGTTAGCAGACTAGTTATGAAGCTTTCTGGCCAAAGCAACAGAATAGATATCCTCATCTTTGGAAAAAAACCAAACTATTACTGTTGGCATTTCCTTCATCATACCTGGTAGAAAAGCAAATTCAGTTTGGTCTTGCAACTCTTAACTACGCAGAGAAATAAATTGCAAATATCTAAAAGGGGTGATCTGAGGCTTTGTTTATCAAACATTGAACCAGATATAATTAAGTTGATAAATTCTCACCAGGCCTAAGGTAGCCATTAAATGCATTCTTACTGTTTTTTTATTTTTTTATTTATTCTATTACTATAATTATTTTTAATTTTTTTGTATTTGGGGTTCATGTGTGTTTTAGTTGAGAACACAGTAAAATTCTGCACCTATTTTTTCAAGTATTAATAAATGTGATGTCTTCAAATCGGCTGTTGACGATGTTTATTTCAAGCTTAACCAATGTTAGGTGTATTTTTTTAAGTCAATTTATCTTATTCTAAGAACTTGATTTCCCAATTACTCAACACTGCAATGTGGAATTCTATGCACTTCACTGTATAACTCATCATCTTTAGCAGTTACAATATGGTGGGCGACAGCCTATGGAAATCTCTAAAAAGGGGCGCTGGGTAGAAAAATGTTAAGAACCACTGCTCTATACCATGCTTGTATTGGAAACGGACCTTAAGGTAAGACAAAAACGCTCATGTTTTGCTTCGCTTTGTTTCTATCATAAACCAATAAGTAGTACTATCGTCTTCATTATTAAATGCATGCGTAAGTATTAATACAATGTATTACAATTGTGATAAGTTTGAAAAAAATTAAAATCCCTTTTTGAAATTATAGATAAAAGATTATTTATTAAAAAAATCAAACAATTGTACATTGTAAAATTAGAATTAATGCAGAAATTGTATTTGTAAATTTGGAAACGATATGTAAAAAAGCAACTTTTATGCGGAACAGACAAATAGGAGCCTAACCAAATTGAATAAATCCTGATTATTACAAAATTTTGATTAATAAGAGAATGAAAAGTCTTTACTAAAAAACAATCAGTTTTAAATTTTTCCACTTTAAAGATTCCAAATTGACCGGAATTAACAGAAATTTGCGATAAATATTTCACTTAAAGTATATTACAAATTAGCTTCTGGATTAAATACAGGGTGTCCATAAAGTCTTTAGACAATTTAAAAAATTTATTACAAAGGCAGTTGATGAGATATCTTACATAGATTTGTTTCATATTAATCAGTGTTTATTAAAGTTTTTAGTTAAACTAAAATTTTGTGTTTCAGATTAAATTTTTATGTGTTTAATAAATGTGTTAATAAACCCGTGCAAAATGGATACTTCTCAAGAGAAGAAACAATGTGTCTCCTGGTTTATTGAGACAAAATCGGATGTTCAGACTCAGCGAAAATACAGAACTAAGTATGGAATAGATCCACCATCACGTCCTTCAATTTATCGATGGCACAAGAAATTTATAGAGACAGGGTCAGTGTTGGATACAGTTAGAAGTGGGTGACCAAGAACATCGGGGAAATTGTGACTTCTCTTGAAGAGTAGACTTTTTGCACGGGTTCATTAACACGTTTATTAAACACATAAAAATTTAATCTGAAACACAAAATTTTAGTTTGACTAAAAACTTTAATAAAAACTGATTAATATAAAACAAATCTGTGTAAGACATCTTATCAACTGGTTTTGTAATAAATTTTTTAAATTTTCTAAAGACTTTATGGACACCCTGTTCACTAATGCGAAAACAAGTTAGCTTTGTCATAATCACGTCAAGCAAGCTTCTACTATAGTTCTTCAAATCTACTTTCTTACGGTAAGAAATAACCGCTATTCCGACGTTCATAATCTGCTGATATAATGTATTTTCTGATTGTATGAGAAGTTAGATGTTCTCTGGTTCTTAAATCCTTCAAACCGATGTAAATTCTTAAGTTTCGAAATTCCGATGATTCAGCTGCGTTCCTCCTGTTAAATCAAGAAACACGTGAAGTATTCTGGTTGTCATTGTGTAAAACTTTTTGCCAGAAGCTTTTTTAATTAATCATATTTTTCATACCAGGTCCCTCCGTTTCCTTCATGTGGAATACAATGTCCCGCAGTAAGTACAACGTCATTTCGAATTAAAACACCCCCGCATTTGTAAGTCAATTGATTGTTTAAGTTTCTTTCAAATATAGAGGCGTGCCAAGGAAACTCGTTATGTTTAGCGTTGGTTCCACCTAAATATTTGATTATATCAAATTCAAATGAAAGAAAGTTATATTTAAAAAAGATTGCTTTTTCTAATTAAGCTATTTTATAGATTCTAAACTTGTGTTGCAACGAACTTAATTGGTATATTATTTGATGAATTCGTTTCAGAAGTAAAACAGAAGCCTTGGATTTCACAAAAGTCATCACAGCAAAATTTGTAAAACAAAAGTTTATCAAAAATTTGTGAAGCCATAGATACGTTGGATAAACAAGAAATAATTTTTCGCTTAGATCAGCGTTTCTCAAACCATGGGTCGCTAAGACTATGCGGATGGGTCGCGACCCAAATGTGAGTCGCCAATACTGCGCGGATGGGTCGCCAAAGCTTGTAAATTACCGCACATAAAAGAGAAAAATTTGCGCATACAAGATTTCAAAAGTGAAGACCCTTTTTTAAGAGAAAGTTACGATTTTAAGACAATAATTAAGAAATCAGAATCAGATGCAAGATGCAGACCTTTTTTTTTAGAGATCACTACGTTTTTGAGAAGAAAATCAAGAAATCAGAGTCAGATTCAAAATGAAGACTTTTTTTAGAGATCACTACGTTTTTGAGCTAAAAATCAAGAAATCGAAATAAGTTTGCTCACAAACAAATTTCTGCCCACACATATACAGCTAAAAATTAAACGACCATTGTTGGTTTACATAACAATTTCGTTTTGTTTCAATATGCGCTCACTCAAATTTATTTGGGTCGCAGTCATATTTGTAGATCATTGTTTTTAGCTATTTTGGGTCGCAGAAAAAAAGGTTTGAGAAACGTTGGATTAGATGGTCAGGAAGCCGCACGTTTTGAAACAGTGTTGGAATGAATATACACAAAAACAAAATAAATTTCAACAAGATCAACGCTGCCTTCTTTATTTATTACGAAATAAAACATAATAATAACTTATCTTAAGTTTTGTCGAACCGCTATAAAACCCAACAATACATAAAACCCAGATTTTTACAAAAGCAAATAGATTTTCCGACTTAAATTCACCATTAAAATTAATAAAACCATCTTACCGCAAATTATATGACTTAATTTTTTTGAATTGAGCAAGATTTGTTTAGAAAAGAATTTTTGCTCACCTAACATTCATTTTTTTGTCTTGTTTTCTCGATAACTCCATTTTGATGACGGTTGTTTTTAGCTACTACAATGATGTGACTTTGGATGTATAGAATTTTTTTAATCAAAAAAATTTTTTCGATTTTTAACTTGGAGATTCTTATCAATTTTTTCTATTATTCATAAAATTTTATTTAAAAAATTACAAATGCTTTTCTCGGAATGTTTTTTATAGATCGACGATAATTTTAAACCGAAATCGATTTTATTAATTTATAATGTTGAAATTTTTCATAAACTGTAATTTTACGAATAGTGCGAGCTCCAAAACTTCTGTTACAATTCTAACACGGCGATCTTCTAAGCTTTGGATTCACTGATGAAAATTTCCTGTGAGGCGATTCAATGAATTCCCAATGAACAGTAAACATTTACTTGAGTTCAGGTTTGAATTTTTTATTTTTAATTTGTCTAGCTCTGTTTCAGTTGAATTTTGATTCCGCGGTAAAACTTGGGGATGGTTCTTGAAACTTTGTTGAAATAAAAAATAGCTTTTGTGGTTTTTGGCTTTGCCATCGTTCTAACAGAAAAATTAAGTGAAACAAAAGCATTTCGCTTTTTGTTGAAAACATTGAAATTTCAAAAAAAATTGTACCAGTTTGATGATGGTTGAAAAACGATGAGTTTTGCAATCACGCAAAGTGGAAATAAATTTGGTAATTTTATTTAATGAATGGTGAAAAAAAAGGTCTTAGTAGAGCGTCAGCAGAATAATTGAACTTGTTCATTTTTGACCTGCCAGCAGAAGGACCCGAGTTCAATACTTGATTTGTCTGATTCGTTTTCGTTGTGCTCTAGGGAATAACCACTTACAGCGAATTTCTAAAGAAGCTCATGCTGCATATCAAAGAGCGCGATTCCGCTTAAAACAAAAAAGTAGCAACAAATTTAATGTCAATCTACAGTAAATACCACAGAAAGAAGTGATATCTCCATACAAGGCCGGCGCAATCACTTATAAACACCTTGATTGCAAGCGCACATTTTTGCGCATTGAAGAAGTTTTTACTGGAAACCTAACTGAAGACCAAAAAAAAGTCTTCACAACCTGAATGCAGTTTTCATCGAGTCAAGATTTATTTTGGTCTTCACCAATTTTTAAAGTAAGAATTTCATCCTGGCTTCAATTTCAATTTTTAGGGGACTTGGTTAAGTTTGCGTCTACTTGGTCATAGTTGTTCAAAAAGTGCTCCAGAACGGCGGTGGATTTATATCTTAAATCAAAAGTTACAAAACAGAAGCAAAATGTACTGATATAAAATCCAATATACTGCTTCGCTCATAAACAGGATTATAGGGGTATCTCAGAAAATACAGAAGTATAACTGAAAAGCTCAAAAATAAAGATTAGAAATATACAAATTTAAAGTTTATCAAGATTGATTTAACGCAGTGGTTCTCAACCAGGGTGTCATTTGCGTTTCGCTGGGTTGCCGCAAGTATTGCACATTATTCACTAGTTTAGGAAAAAGGTTGAGTGTTGTGATGTTATTTTGAATTATACGCTTCAATGTTACTACATACATCAGTGTTTTTCATCCTGTGTGCCGTGAGAAGTTTCCAGGTGTGCCGCGAAAGATTTCGGAAAAAAATTATCTAGGTACGTCAAATTTTGCGGTTTTTGAACGTGAAATAAGTGAGATTCGGAGTGAAGACAGTTTTATTTAGAAAGAACTGATTTCGGGAAGAAAATTGACAAGAGAGAGCGTGAATCTAGGCGAAGAACTTTTTTTTAGAGAACACTTTATTGTTACGGCGAAAATGAGGAAATTAGAGCGGAAAATTATGGCGAAAGCGTTTTTCTTATTTTTTTAGGAAAAAAGTGAATTTTGAGATGAAAAGCAGGAAATCGGTGCATAAAAATAGGTGAAGACCTTTTTTTTAAAGCTCAAAGTAATTATGGAGGTGGGAATCAAGAATCCTAGGTCAAGTGCGCCGCGAACTTCGGAAGATACAATTATGTGCGGCAGCCAGAATTTTTGAACGGTATTTTCAGAAAACAACTAATTTTAGTAAGGAAAGCCAGAAATCTGAGCTCAATTCTGGGTGAATACCTTTTTTTTAGAGATCACCTGGTTTTGGGAAGAAAAATTAATAAAACTGTCTAAAGGTGCCGCGATTTTTGAAGAATTTTAAAAATGTGTCGCAAACGGAAAAAGGTTGAGATACACTAATTGAACGTATTGCAAGTTGTTGAAATTGATCACCGTTACATGGCAAAAGTTGTGACGTATAAAAAGGGTTTGTGGCGCATGGCAAGAGCATGGCACTGTGTGAATGTCGTGATACGAGCAGAAAAGCGTAGGTAGGACTTAAGTTTCAAGGATGTTCAATAAACCTAGCACGGGTTTTCTATTATGTCAAGTTAATATATAACGAGATAAAAATCAAATTTAAAACAAAATAAAAATAAAAACATTTCAAACAACCAGCAATCACAAGTTCAGTTTCAGATCTTTTAAATTTAATTGGCTTTTCTGTCTACACTTTCTAATTGAATCAGTTTTATTGTTTTACGACGAATATGTTCTACGACGAATAGAGGTTAAATATGCAAACTTTTGTTCCAAGCGGATATAATATTTTTTAACTGGCGAACTCACTGCACTGCCCTGTATCGATTTAAAAAAGAATCAATTTCAATTAGAACAAGTTGTTTGGAACCTCGTTTCGAAGCATTAGTATCAATTGCGGTTTACTTTAAAAACTGATGGGAGCTTGAAAAATTTGTTTTCAACAAAATTTAATTACCGATGATTCGTTTGACGGTCGATGAGGCCAAGCAACGCCTTCCGCATGGGGTTCTGTTATAAGCTGAGCACAAATCGTTTGTGTAATTGTGTGCTCTAGACCACGAGAAGCCTGAGAAAATAAATAGGAAATTAAAATAAACAAGATTAAGCAAAATCGAATTTGTGTCAAAATACAGGGTGATTCAGCGAAGTGTGCACAAATAAAAACTCATCTTTCGGACTTATAATTAGGTCAAATGAAACAAGTTATATGCTGTGAAGATAGTAAATTTAATAAGCTTTCAGAAAATATACAAGTTATTCAATATAACCCCCTTTGTTTTTGATTACTTTCCGAAGTCGTGGCAGAACCTGGGCACATGTGGCACGCACCACTTCTGGGTCAATTTCGTCCCATGCCGATGTCAATTTTCGCTTTAGAGAGTCCAGATTTGGATGAGAAGTACGGCAGGCTTTTGTCTCTAAAATAGACCATAACCCAAAATCCATAGGGTTCAAGTCTGGTGAAGACGGCGGCCAAAGCTCTTTCTCCCAAAAACCTTTGAAATTGCATCGAACGTCTATAGGCGAATGCTGGAGGAGAAAGTCCTTCCCTGGGTCCAAGCTTGAACTGAGTTGGCCGTGTGGGAGGTTGCACCGTCCTGTTGAAGAGTAACTCCTTGTTCTCCGACTACTTCTTGGACCCAGGGAAGGACTTTCTCCTCCAGCATTCGCCTATAGACGGTCTGGTTTATCTTGACCCCTTCTTCAATGAATATGAGAGGAGTTTTCAGCCCTTTTGATGTTGCGCCTGCCCATACCATTACGGAGGCGGGTTTTTGTCTTCTGAAAGAGCTGCGACGCTCAACTGGGACCATGTTTATGTCTGGAAGCCAAATCCTGTCATTTTGATGGTTATGGACAGCTTGAACAGTGAAAAGTTTTTCGTCTGTCCATAAAACTTGAGGCTGCGTGCCATCGACAAGTTTCTTGACCAAAACCTTTGCTCTATCGAGCCTTTTCTTCTTAGTGGCCTCCGACAAGAGATGTCTTTTGGTGAACTTTGGGTAGCGTAAGGTTGTAAGGGTGTAAATAATAAGAAACTGAAATGTTAATAATTGAAAGTTAATAATGGACGAAATACATGTACATAAAACTAAGAAAAGTATTTGTGCACACTTCGCTGAATCACCCTGTAAAATGAAGAATTTTAACCATTGATTAAACTCGGTTAATAAGCCAAAGCATGTGTCGCGAGTTCGCAGTTTTTATCTCAGAAAGCTCTACACATGAGTAACACAACCCTCCCAGCTTTTACTGTCGTAGCAGTAGGGAGGTATTAACAACAGTGTTTAGCAAGCCTGAAAATAGAAGCCAGTTCCACTGTTCTCAGAAATCAATTCTTGTTGAAAACAGTGTCCAGCAATTTTTTGCCCGTCCACAAAAAATAGTTAATATGGATGTGCTTATGAATTCTAAAGAGAAAAAATTTTCTATTAATTTTCTTTAAAAAAATTATCGGCAACTTTTTGCTTGCGAAGACCAAAAAAATCAGCTTATTGTATTTTAGATTCAAGTTCGACAAATAAATTTTATGCTCAGAAGCATGACAACATTTTTTCTTGTCTTTGATGCTCTTATGAGGTACTTTGTCCGTTAGTATATCAAAACATCGCTGAATTTAAATTTTTGAGATCTCTAAAAGAAGTTCAAGTTCAATTTCATACAGAATATTTTTGATATTCAATCTTTCATTCAAAAAAATTCGGGTCGGCATATGATACTTTTAGTTAGTGCTTTTAAAAAAAAGCTTTTGTCAGGCAGCAAAACAGTAAAATAAGAATAAAACAATAAAGGTTTTCAAAACATTCACGCTGTTAATTCGGTAGAAAAAACGAATAAAACTTGAACTGATAGTATTAATTTATTCCAGTCTTTACACTTATTCAAATAGACACACTAGATTAGATTTAAAGACACCAAATTAGATTTAAAGACGCAACAGCAGCGACTTCATGGTTCTTCATGCTAACTGTTGCAATATGAGATCGCCAAAGGGCAGGCAACAGCAGCGCGCACAATCACCAGGCGCCATGTGCGAACTTTAATTAGCGCGCTGATCACAGACCTGGTTCGCGTCTTGGCGACGCTACACTACACTTTTGTCTCAATAAACTCAAAATTGATCAGTTTTCTCAGGTCGGAGTTCTGGAAGTTTTAATTTGAATGATGAAAAAGTTTCATTGGAGCAAGTTTGATTTCGAGTTTTGTTTGATTGACAAACAACTTCCGCATTAAATTTGATGCAACCGCTCAATAAAGTCGAAAAAATATCAAACTGCTCCAATTTATAAATCAATTAAATTTTTTTTAGGGTTGAAAAATGGACTTAAAAGGTCTCGATTTTATTCCCTTCCCCATACTCGTAACAACCCATTTGTTTAATTTTTATTGACGTTTTCCCGAATCATGATCTTGTAGCTTTGCAAAAGATGGGACAAAATGTCACATATTTTTGTCCTAAAATTCTTGTGAAAACAAAAAATGCTATGAAACTGTGTCTAATTTCTCCATTTTCGTCCCACAAAACTAGTGATGACTATGTATATTAAACAAAGGTCTTCATCTCATATCTTGATCATATTTTTAGTTTTGGAAACTTTATCCTGCACAAGTGTTTCGTTATCGGTGTCCAAATAATTTTATGTGGCTGCCCGAAAAAATTTTTGGGTGACAAATGCCCCCAGCCCCCTGGCTTGTAGGAATATGCGCTGCTAGGCTAAATCTTTCACAGTATTAATGTTTCAGAATTAGCCACAGCAATTTTATGATACTCTTCGGCGTATAAAATCACTAAAAGTAGAATTTGGTTTAATCGTAAAATCTATTTTGCTTTTTGAAATTGCTGGGAACGCAGCGAGTCGATCGAAAAAATATTTCTTCCTCGCACGCGTTAGCTTAATTGCGGCATTGTCATTTGCAAATACTATGGACTTCACTATTTAGAAGTCCATGGCAAATACATATGCAGATTTTTTATCGACAACCAAAATATCTATATTTAAAAGCAACTAAAAACAAATTACCCGTAAAGTGGCTGGTATTACAGTGCTTTACTCAATGCCTTCATTGTCGTACATTAGGTATAGTTGCATGGCATGCAAAATTGTCATTTATACTTCGTCGATTTACCTTCTGCACACTGAGAACTTGAAAGAGTAGTTCTTTTACTTGTTGTCGCTTTATTTTCTGGAACACTGTCTTCGATGCTTTGTCTACAACGAAGAATTGTATTAACACATTGAATGGCTTCTCATCACAAATAAAAGGACTCGCAATGACTAATTTACATTAGTATGATTTAAGCCACTGCAAGGAAGTTTCAATGGAATGAAAACCCACTGCTTTTTGTGTTCAGCTTTTGGCAATTGAAATTGATTAATTAGTTATGTAATAATGCACCGACATAATCTTATGACATTTTTTGTAACTTGTTATAAACAACTTTTTGGTAACTTAACAATTATTTACCTTAATCTCCTGTCTTCTTCATTTTTCAGTTTATCTAAAAAAACCAGAATTTAGCTGTGCTTCTACACTATGTAATGTTTAATTTCTACCGTTACGAACAATGCGCCAATCTCTGTGATTTGTACATAAATAGAATGATTGTCACAGACTTTGTTTGGGAATCCTAAAGGACCAGTTGAACAAAAGTAACCCGAATATCTGCGCTGAAACAAAGCTGTGTCTAAATTTTGTTTTATTCTGGCTCAAGAAGTAGTTTGCTATGAGCCTGAAACTTTTATACAGTTGGTTTGAATGAAACTCGTATTGATTCGTCGAAGACTCGTTGTCGAAGACATCGAAGACCACAAACAAACAGAGACCACTGTCTCTAATAAGAACGAATGTATTACAAAATTCCAACTCACAATCGACGAAAACTCTCTTCCACGCTTTGCCACTGCAAAGCGAAATCAGCGCTACGACTTAATTCGATCAACACAATTAATTCTACCTCCGTAGAACAAAACTCCAAAATACTGGCGCAAAATAAATTTAACACTCGTCAATCGATACAAAATCTAACGGGCCCTCTGCCCACTCTGCGCCCAATCAAATTACTTTTACTTGAGTCGTCTCAAATTGTCTCTCTCTCTTCGTTTCTGTCCATTGCGATTGAGCGAGCGTATATATACACAGTGTTTTTTTTAAGGTTTGGCTTGAGGAACCTCTAAGCAATTTTGAAAAACCGCTAATTTTTTTCCTATTGTTCCTGAGCATACTTAGCTTTGTTTACACTATTGTAGTAGCCATAGCCGTACCAGCCCAAAAAATTTTGGGGGGGCAATGAAGTTTTGCCCAAATTTTGTGACGTTTGCCCAAATCATGATTTTAGAGTACATTTTGGATATGACAAAAAAATTGTCTGAGTTTCTCAGACAAAAACCAATTTTGTCCTAAAATCATGGTGATCTCTAAAAAAAAAAAAAGGTCTTCACTTAAATTCAGTCTCCTAATTTTCGATTTTCGTCCCAAAATCAAGGTGTTCTCTAAAAAAAAAAAAAAAAAAGGTCTTCACCTAAATTTGGATTATTATTTCTTGCAGTTCCTCATCATCACCTCTCTAAATTTCCTGACTTTGCCCAAATTTTTCATATCGCTGCCCGAAAAACTATGGTTTTGCCCAAATATTTTCTTCTCACTGCCCGAAAAATCTTAATTTTGCCCAAATCTTCGAAACTTGGGGGGGCAATTGCCCCCCCTGCACCCCCGGCAGGTACGGCTATGGTAGTAGCAGATTTTGAGAGACCGCTGGACAATTTTGAGAGACCGTTTCGGTTCCTCAAAACGCCTTAAAAAAAACACTGTATATACATATAAATAAAAGTCACATGACAACGAATTTACTCGTATATGCGGGACTTAACTCGAATTCCCTGGAGAGAACGCTATGTTTGAATGTGCCAGAATCAAAACGTAGTTTCTATCGTACGCGAGAACGTTCGAGAATAAAGTTCAAATTCAGTCATACGTTAAGAGAAAATAACTTGACGAAGCGCAAACGTCATTACTATCTATCGAGAGAAAAAGAAGATCCATTCGAACAATTGTAAGCGATTTCTACGTCATAATGAAACTTTGAATTACTTTTAACGGGAATAAACTACATCGTCATGATTAAGGGTTAAGTAAGCTTATTTCTTTTAAATTTAATTTGTTGCCTGCATCGTCGTGAAAAGGCCTAAAGCAGGATTTTTCAACTTTTTTAAGACCGTGGCCCAAAAAGGTTAATACAAAATTGTTGCGGCCCAATGAATTTAGTCTTTGCTTTTATTTCAATTATAGAAAACAAAACAAAAGATCTTCAGTTTCATTTTGCACAAATTTCACCAAATCGGTTTTTTTACAACAAAAAACACAACCGAATGTATGATTTTAATATTTTTTCACACTAACTCTGTGTGGCCCACCAGTTGAGAATTCCTTGGCCTAAAGGAACATCTCTTAAGTGTGATCTTGATAAGCGTTGATGAGGATTCAATTCCTGCGCTTGTGATTTACTAAATGGTTTGATGAAAGCTTTAAACAACCGAGCCGCACCCCAAATTAAAAAATTAGGTGCAGGCCGCATTAAACTTTGTTGATTTAAGAAAAAAGGTAGTTTTGTTGATGGAACACGCTTCTTCATCTATTTCATTATGTCAAGACCTTTTTCCATTTTAATCTCAAAAATTTATTTAACTTTTACGCAGATTTTGAAGTGAAGATCAAAAACGAACAAAAATCTTCACTTCGATTGTATGGTTATTCCCGAAAATTTTTACGCCGAATTGGAGTTGATGACCCAAAAAACGCGACACATCGTCTGCCCTGCCACAAGCGGGCCGCAGGCTCCCCACCGCATGACTAAAAGCTTTTAGAGTAGTAGTTTCTGATGTCTTTGCCAAACGCACCTTATAAAATATTTCACAGAGCCCATACACCTTTAGTTATTTTCGCTTCTAGTAAAGACTGAAGTCACAGAAAAACATAAATTTTAAAAAATTGACCAAGTTATACAGTACTTCCATTAACATTCTTATATATTTTGTTATGAAACAATAGAATCCATTGATAAGACAGGCAGATGAAAAGAATCCGATAAAGCTTACCTACTCTTAGCTTCAAAATTCGAATCAACTTTTGATAGTCGTATTCATATCTAAAAAAGTCAGAAAATAAACAAATGGTTGGAGTATTGTTTAAATACAAAACATAGTTCAGCTTAGCAAATCACACAAATTAAAAATATGGAAAAAGCGGAATTAAAACTGGAAAAACAAACAAATCAAACCTTCCCATTAGTGGGTTCAGTAAAACATTTTTTTATAAAATAGGTTAAGGATTTCGTAAATGTAGATTGAGATGAAGTAAAATTGTAAACTTTTATAATACACACAAGCAATGATGGCTTTAATAAGGTGCAAACGGACCGGTCGCACCGGCCACCCTAAAATACATCAAACGGTGGCCCCCTACACAAGATCTTGCTCTATTTCTTCATAGTAGCACCAAGACAGTGGCATGTCTAAAATAAAAACACTTTTTTTTAGAAATCACTTTTGTTTTGATATACTAAAAACTGGTCCCTGCTAAAACAATGACTTTTTTCAGAGATCACACCGTTTTGAAACATTAAACAGTAGCCCTCCTAAAATAAAAACTTCTTTTTTTTAGAGATCATTTTGTTTTGATAAACCAAAAATGTCTCTCCTATAACAATTATGACCTTTTTTTAGAGATTGCTTTGCCTTGGAACATTAAATAGTGGCCCCCCTTATTTTTCTTACACCGGGCCCCCCTTTTTGTAAGGCCATCACTGCACACAAGTTTCATGTGAGATTCAAAAAAATTGTTGAAAAAAATTATAACAGTAACAAACCTATCGCCAACAAACTCATCAGCTTTTATGAGTGTGCCAAGAACGAGAGCAATTAAAAATTTTAATTTCTTCATAACTTTTTTGTTACACAACCAAACAACAGAAAACTTTAGGCTAATTGCACTTGTTTTAAGCCTGTTTTCAAACAGATAGCACAGTTTATATAAAGCATCAAAATTCAATAAAAAAAAGAAATGTTTGTCTTTTTTAAACAGGTGGAAATGAGTGTTCTGTAATTTGTATTTTCATTATTTTTTGCTTAATGACCAATTTTCAATAGGGCTTTTCTAAATGCAATTTTTTAAAAGCCAAACAAAAAAATCTATAAAGAAAAAAACAAAAAATTTCTGTTTTAGAGTTGGCGTAAGCCAATTGATTTTTTAAAAATATTGCTGCATATGCGCTTATTTGTCAAAAAAACTCTTTGATAGGCTATACATCCTGAGGTTAGAAGCAACAAATGAATAAAAAAATTTCACTGCAACAGATTTATCAATAACTATCGGCACGGTACTACAATCGCAACTTGTAACTTAAAGTTGCGGTTTAAACTATTTAGGTTTATCTGCAGCGAATGACACTTGCACAAAGTCGGCAAGTTCCTAACCTTCTCTCTATTTGCATATCACCAAAATATTTGTTTCACTGGGCGCATCCTGTAATTTCATATGGTGATTTTATTCTTTCATTATTATTATATTTGATCACTATTAAATGAGCAAGTCACACAGAAAAATCAGATTGCTTTTAAACAAGATCAAGAAAAAAAAAGAAGCAGCACAACGTCAGACGTTAAAGCATACTAAAGATAATTAAAAGAGTGCAAAAACAATACGGTAGAAAGCGTTATCATCATTCATATTCATATTACAGTGCTACCCAGGTTATCCGTACGTCGTTTATCCGGCATTCAATTATCAGGCCGCTACATTTTGTACAATGTATTTTGGTACATCACAGAAGTAGTGCATACCACAGTACATTATTTCAATATTACATGTATTTCAAAAGCTACGTGATCTATTTGCAACTACTAAGGAAAAAAACGTAAATCTACTTGCAAACAATTTAAAATTGATTCATTTTTGAGTACAGTGTAGATCTAAACAATTAACATATACGATACTGTATACTTTTGTTGGTTTGACTTTAAAAACTCGATTAACCGGTTTTTTTGCTTGTCTGTTCATATTTTTGAAAGTAACGGCTTAACTAGATCGGATAATGAAGGAAGCACTGTACTACGCTTCTCGTATCGCTGGCCGCATGTGCACTCGATCATTTTATAATACTTTCCACTTTAAATTTATCGTAATTCTGGGGCACCCAATTACGAGTGCGCAGATAATTTGTCCGCCCACACCAAGTGAGACAAAGTGGGTGCGATGAGCTTTACAAATCAAGGTCAAAGTGATAACTTTTTTCTTAAGGCTTGCCTGACCTACTTGGACCGTTTCAGACAATGGATTATTTATGTGATATACGTAGGCCCACGCAGTGCTTATACAAATAAACAAAAAGTTGAGCATTACTATCTTAGTTTAAGACAAGCAACTGGATACGTAGGTCAACTTGGCCTGTGATATAGAAACTCTGCGTCCAATGCATCTGGACGAGTTTTAAAAGTCAAATATCTTTCATCAATAAGATTTCCAAACTTTTTTCTAACCTTTACGACACTTTCCTCTGCTTGAGGACTTACCAAGCAGCTTTAAATTTCAGTCATATCTTTTAAAAAAACAATTAAAAACAAACAAATAAAAATTTAAACCGAATAGCAATATTTTGCCATTTCCGAAAGCAGATGAAGTAATTACTTGACGGTTACTTTAAGTATGACACCTTCGACGTTTTACTGCGATTCAGAAAGATAAATAAAAATGATAATGATAATGTAAAAAAGCTTCCATAAACAACATTTAAATTGTGTCTGCCAGGGAGTGAATCTGCAAGCTTGGTATAAAACATTCTGGAAAACCTTTATTGCAAAACAGAAGAATCCAATCAAAATGCTATTCTTGGTCTTCATTATTTCTAACAAAAAGTCAACTGCGATAAAAACTGCAACTTATTTCTTGTGCTCCAGACTGCTAAAAGTTGCCATCATCAACTTAATTGCGTAGATGAGATAATGCAACTTGTTTTAATAAGGTCGATTTATAAAGAATTGAGTGAAAGACAACTTAAAATACAAAGAAAAAAATATTTGTTTAAGTTACTCGTTGTCGAACTATTTCAATTCCTTTTTGGATTTTCTCTTTATTTATCCAGCTCAACAAACACACTTAATGTTTTAATAATTCCGTAACGCCGGTAGAGGTATTGAAAAAACCGCATATTTTTCAAATGCAGACATTCTATATTTTTGTAGATGCTCTCAGTTGTTATATGAGTGGTGATACTACTAAATTTTGATTGTAGATCTTTTACGCTAAAAATTTGTCAAAACGTAAAATTGTCAAGTTATGGTTGTAGCGCAGAGTTAGTTCAGATGCCGTTGAGATACGTGTACAGTGTCTTGAAAAATTTGAAAACAAAATTTTCTTTTGATTGGCAAGACTTCATGCTTGTTTTAAATTTCCGGTAGTAGGCTACTTTCTGCTTTTTTTGAAAAAAAACGCGAACCATTAGAAATTTTTCTCGTTATTTAGCAATTCAATTACAAAAGTAATTGAATTAACAATTAAAAACTCTCCAACATTCTGCATTTCTTTATCAGTTCTTGAAGGAATTTTACTCAAATAGAATAACTAGTTTATTTAAATTGAGTACATATCACAAGTTACATCAGTGCACAATATTCATTTGCCCATATCTGAGCAGCAACAAAGGAACAAAAGATTCTTTTGAATTAGGGGTATGCAACTTGCGGCCCATGGGCCAAATAGCCCACAAGATATTTCAATGCGGCCCGCGCGTTGTTGAGAAACATTCGGCATAAAAATTAAACAGATTTTCGGCAATTACCATACAATCCAAATGAAAACCTTTTTTTTGGTCTTCACTTAAAATTCGGTGTAAAAGTTTAAACAATTTTTGAGATTCGCTATGCAATCCAAATGAAAACTTTTTCTACACTGGAGATTGCAGGACAAATACTTGTGTAATATTAGTGAAGATAAAAAAAAGGTCTTGGCATCACAAACCAGATAAAGAAGAGCGGTCGGTCGAGAAACAAACGCTTTTCTTAAATCAACAAAAAGTTTAATGCGGTTCGCTCCGTGCAACCAGATTCCCCACACATGTTTTAAATCATCAAATAGTTTTCAAATTATTTCACACTGCCGTTACTAACTTCGATTATCGAGCAAGGAAAAATTAATTTATCAGTTCTTGGTTTGACTTTACACTGAATCGAAATAAAACCTACCGGTTAAAGACAGACTCTTCAAATTAGCCACGTGACCAGTTTGAAGTTATATCTAATAAAACTCTAATGTTTGGTTAAATCAAAATAAGTTTTTCGCAATTGTTTTATTTTCAGCTATATTTCTGGCCACTTCATGTGCCCCCGAATCGGTATAAGTTTTTCCTATGAGCTATTCGTTAGTGGGCGAAATCGTGGAAACCCCAGCTATCTCACAGTAGGAAAACAATGAAACAAACTAGACAAGCCTTTCTCGTGCTCACGGCGGTTCTCATAGTGACGCTCGACGTCAGTAAACTTTATTAACGGCTCGTTTCCACTACGAGCGTCGAATAGAGCATTCTTTGTTTGTTTGTTTTATTGAATTTTTTCTTCTTTCCGCGCTTAAGCGTTAAGCAAAGCAAAACAAATCAAAAAAAGAAACCAACATTACTCCATTTCACGCTCGTAGTGAAAACGAGCCTTTGGGTGTTCTGAGAGAAAGAGAAACAAGGCACAGGTCACGGCTTTCGTGTACTAGTTCCGCCCTCGCCTTCTGTTTCAGTACAAGATCTTGTATTTTTACTTTGGATTTGGGTTTTTTTAGATTTTTGGTTAAATCTTGTGGGATTTTTCGAAACAATGTTTAGTCAACTTTTCAGGAAAAATCGATCGTGTTGTTGGTTAAAAAAAGCTTTATAAGATAGACTTCTCTACAAGTGAATGAATTTGCCATTCTGAAAACTTGAATTCCGATTGTAAATTTAGGTGATGACAAAAAAACGTCATCACGTTAATTCCGGACGTAAAAAGAAGGCTCAAATACAAACCTTGTAAATTCGGCTTGAATTTACGCTTGAATCCAAAGAAGTGACTTTTTTTGGTATTCACTTTGGATGCGACGAAAAAATTTAAACTGCTTACTCCCTGAGAACTTGTATTTTAACTGTAAATTCAAAAAAGATACCCCCTTGAAAGTCAGACGTAAATAAATTCTATACAACTTTTACCTGGTCATTTTACGACACAAGTTTCAAAGATTACACAGCTCAACAAAAAAATATTTTTTTCTTTTTGCGATAGATCTTTCAACGATTTTATAGTATATCAGGTGCGCTGATTCCAAAAATGACTTTACTTTTGCTGAATTGGCTCTAGTTTTTGAGATAATGCAGACACAATAACTGGCTATAAAAGCTCAGATAACGGCCATATAAACTACACGTAAGAGGCAATTGTGCTGACAAGGAGATTTTGTTTTGCAATAAAGGACCAGTTGTCTCATTTTTAGAAAGGTTAACAAAGCAGAAAAGTCAATAACTGACCATTAGCAATCTTGGAGTCTAAAAAAATTCTAATGAAAAGTTGAAATGCAGTAACTTTTACTATATTTAGGTTTTCATGTTTTCAGTTTTAATTGAAGGGTTTAGAACGAAAAGTAACTAAGTCACATTTTTACCCGAATTGAGTTAGCCATTGTAGTGCGTTGCTTTCAATGTCCTTAATCACCATGCAAAATATTATTTCTAAAAAATGTTACTAAGTCTTTTTTTTGAATGCAAGGTTTTGCTGGAAATGCTGAATTTTTCTTTTAAAAGTTTCTAAGTCCATTTTATCCAATCACATTGTAAGGTTTAGTCACGTGATACGAAATCAGTTTTGTTAATATTGTAGCTTGGTGCTTTGACTATATAACATAAAAACTGGTAAATTAGGTTTCATTTTTAGTTTACTCATATATAGGTGTAGGCTTCAAAGAAATATGCACGAATGTTCTATTAAAATGTTTGGTTCTTAAATTGAATACAGTAATCAAGAATGAAGTAAACACAGAGAATTTAATTAGAATTAAAAGCTAGGTTGGCAAACCTTTGCTTACTCATAAGCGTACTTTGTGAGCAATGGTAAAATCAAAGTATTTTAAATATATGTCGGACATTTTATTCATTTTCAAAAATTTTTAACAGACATTTCCTGTTTGAGAGGGTTTAAATTTAAGCATCACCTTCATCAATAAACTTTTTGTAAATAAAAGTATTGTTTGTAATGAACAGAAGGAGAGGCTTAAATTAAACTTCACCCTATGTTTACTGCTTCGAATTTTTTTTCATAAATCTTATTAGTGCTTTGACTACGGACCTAACAATTTTAGTGTCATATGCGTTTTTAAAACATTGAAAAACAGTTTGTAAGTATTATGGTTATGGAGCATTTGATTTTACAAGCCTTACGCAGTGATGAAATGGCAGAATATAGCAGGACAACTGCAGAAGTTATAGCTAATTTTTACCCAATAAATCTAATAAGGTAGTTACAAGGACAATGAAAAAGAGTGATTACTTGGATATTTTGACGTGTCCTGAAATTCTCTTTGTAAGTAATTCAATATTAGGTATTTTTACTTAAATATGACTAATGGACTTTAAAAGCAAAGTGCCTAAGTCCATAGTTTGTGGTTAAAAGTGCCTAAGTCCATAAAATCACAATAAAAGTGCCTAAGTCCAATCTAGTATTTTATTAATATCATCTGACATGTTCATCCAAAATATCTGTAAATGATGAAATAAGTTCATTATACAATATGTAAATGCTTAATAATCCTAAAAACAAAAATCGCTGTGAAACCTGATTTTATGACTCATTTAAAAACTTTAAATGCAATTTACTCAAAAGAAGTATTTTGTGACTTAGATACTTTTCGTTCTAAACCCTTCAATTGCTTTATGTTGCCTGCTATGAGTTGTTCAAGAAGAAGAAGTTGTTCTAATGACCCTGACAGTTTCTGTTACATATGTGGAGAATATATTCTTAAAGAGTATAAAAGGTCTATTACAGATTTTGTTCGCAAAGTATACCGTGCTTACTTTGGAGTTAAACTTGGTGACCAAGACAAGCCATGGGCTTCACATGTTGTCTGCAAATCATGTGTTGAGCACTTACGAATGTGGACAAAAGGAAAAACTAAAAGCTTTAGATTTGGTGTGCCAATGGTGTGGCGAGAACAGAAAAACCACTTTGATGATTGTTATTTTTGTATGGTAGATTTGAAGGGTTTTAATCGTCACAAGAAAAAATCATGGATTTACCCGGACTTAGAATCTGCTAGGCGTCCTGTACCCCACTGTGAAGATATACCCGTGCCACAATTTAGTCATCTTCCAGAAAAACCATCAGAATGGGACTTTGTCCACCAAGCTTCAGAAAGCTGTAGTGAAAGTGATGTTTCAAGCATTTTTGAAGAAAGTTCGACCAGTCCGAAGCAGTTTAATCAGGAGGAACTGAGCGATCTCATAAGAGATCTTAATCTATCTAAAGAAGCTTCTGAAGTATTGGTATCCAGGCTTAAAGACAAGAAATGCCTTAGTGTTGGTACGAAAGTAACCTTTTACCGCACAAGGGAGAGCGACTTACTTCCGTACTATCGTTCAGAAGAAGGGCTTGTTTTCTGCTCAGATGTTGAAGGACTTCTTTTAAAAATGGGAATACCTGAATATAAACCTCAAGATTGGCGTTTATTTATAGACAGTTCAAAAAGAAGTTTGAAGTGTGTATTGCTGCACAATGGAAACAAGTATGCCTCGATTCCCATTGGCCACTCTACATTGCTCAAAGAAAAATACAACAATATTAAACGAGTGCTAGAAAAATTGAACTACTGTGACCACCAATGGTTAATATGTGTTGATTTGAAAATGGTCAACTTTTTGCTTGGTCAGCAGAGTGGTTATACTAAATATCCGTGCTTTATTTGTTTGTGGGACAGCCGTGCTCGCAGTGACCACTGGGTGAAGAAGGAATGGCCTGAAAGAATTACACTAACAGTTAATGAATGTAATGTCATCAATAAGCCCCTTGTCCCAAGAGAAAAAATCATTTTGCCACCTCTACACATCAAATTGGGTATAATGAAGCAGTTTGTGAAAGCTTTGCCAGTACACGGAAATTGTTTTAATTACATTTGCAGAGTATTTCCAGGGATGAGCAATGAAAAACTAAAAGCAGGAATATTTGATGGTCCTCAAATTCGAAAGCTGATGAACGATCCAAACTTCACTGCATCTATGACTGAGAAGGAATTTGCTGCTTGGATTTCTTTTACTGTGGTTGTAAAAAACTTTTTGGGAAACAATAAAGCAAACAATTACATTCAGATAGTTGAAGATATGCTTTCAAAATTTCAAAGTTTGGGAGCAAAGATGAGCATCAAGATTCATTACCTCTTTAGTCATTTAGATAGATTTCCAGAAAATCTTGGGGAATTAAGTGAAGAGCAAGGAGAAAGATTCCATCAGGACATTAAAGTAATGGAAGAAAGGTATCAAGGACGATGGGACACCCACATGATGGCGGACTATTGTTGGAATCTTCAACGACATAAGCCATTTGCTCCTCACGCTAGAAAGTCTTACAAGAGACGATTGGTTTCGTAGATTTGACAGAATGGTAGTTGTTAAAGCTCAGTATTTTCAAGCTTCGTTTGTTTAAATAAATAACGGCAACATACATTTATACGCTGTAATACTGGGTTTTAGTTCCAATACGTTTCTTGCAAACTAACGGTAAATATTGCTGTTGCATCCTTTTTTAGCATTGTAGTTTGCATGGATGCTTTGCATTTTTGTTTTACTGCGTTTACAAAAGAAGATCGAAGCGTACAGTATTGATTAAATAGCATTAAATGAACAACAATGCCATATAACACAGTCTAAGTAATATTTTTACAAAAAAATGCAATTATCTCAAAAACTAGAACCAACTAGCAAAAATGAATGTCATTTTCGAAATCTACGCACCTGATATACCCTAAAATCAATATAATATCTGTGGCAAAAATTTGTGTGTTGACCAGTGTTATCGTTTCACTAAAACAGAGTCAACAACCAGACGAGTGCCTCAGACTGCATAGCGAGATGATGAAGAACGTTCATCTTGCTTGCAGTGAGGCCTTCGATGTTCAGCTGAAGAATAGTGGGTCTTCGGAACTTGTTGGCAATGTGCCCTGAAAAGGGCAGTTTTATCCTAGCATTGCCCCGTCCTGAAAAGGACGTTTGCCGATTAGCAGACCCACACTGAACATCGGAATGGGTGGATACCCTTCCGTTTTGGTAGGTTCGGTTTCGGTCTGTCATTTTAAAATCAATGAACAGACTTACTCACGGCCCAGGCTGCGTGAAAGCATCTACCATCTGCGCGGAATCTCTTGGACAACCTTGCCAGACTTGGCATCCGCGCCTCTGAATGGACAAATCTTAAGTGGAAAACGGAGTACTGTGAAGGTGCTTCCAGGCTCCGTGCTTTTGTGCCCCAGACCGGTGCCAGGCCTGTTGGGATGGGCTTACCCCGAGCAGCTTGGGTTAAGCTCAACCGCCTGCGGACTGGTGTTGGGCGATTCCATTCGTCCATGCACAAATGGGGTCTCGCTCCTTCACCGAATTGCGAGTGTGGCGCCTCTGAGCAAACCGCAGACCATGTACTAACAGCGTGCCCTATACATCGGGCACCACATGGAGCACGAGGTCTGACGGTTTTGGATGACGAAACTCGATGCTGGCTTAATGACATCACTGCCAGCATCTGATCCAGACAGTGCAGCAGTCTGGGGTAGTAAAAGGATAAACCCTCGGCCCCAGTCCTGTTTGTGTCTAACCTGGAGTGGATACCTCTTCAAACGACGACGACAACAACCAGACACGAATCAATCTTTAAAATGAGAAAAAAGGAACGCCTCGAACAAATAAAACCAACGGATATCCGGATGAGAAAAGCAGCCATAATGGACTCAGCATTCTGAAGCCGAAAATGTTCGTCCTTATAAATAATTTTTAATGTTTGTGTAATAAAATGAAGAATGCTGAATCCATTATGGCTGCTTTTCTCAATTGTTATCTGATTTTATAAGCTTTTGAGTAAATTTTGTTTTTGTAACAATTGGTAAAAAAAGCGGTATGCCAAAAGAGAACTGCTTTTTTGCGGTAAAATAATCATCATAACAACTCTATCTTTTCAATTTGCAAGACAATGACAGAGGTATTAAACTTAAAACAACTGATCAAACATCACCCCGATCTGCTTTTGGAGACAGCTACATGTACATCAGGTTGAAATGTTTATTTATTTATTTATTCATAGAAATAACTCAAATTTGGAGCTGCTTCAAGATGACCAAGTAGAAGAAAGTAACTTAGTGCTTTTTTTCAAGGGCACTACAGAATAACGATGGAACCGAAACCATGTCCATCGCGGCACCTGCTACAAAGGAGCTCTTAACAACTCAGCCACCTAGTTAGAAAAAATTCAATTTCCTATTTTGAGCATGTTATTTTTGATATCAAGCGGATTTTTTGTCATAGGTAAAAAACCTATCCTTATAATATCAAATAAAATTGCTTATGTCGAGTATCAAATACTCGCAAAGTTTAATTAAGAATCTGTCGCTAAGCAAGGACGCCGGGAGAAAAATTGCCCCTGTCGTTTTCAAAACGGGAAGGCATAGGTGGGCAGATGGTAGGGAAGCATTGGGTTAGATTTGTCTTAACAATCATATAAATTTGACCACGGTATCAGATCGATTGGAGGTGAAAGCCCTTTTTTACTTTTCAGTCGGCACTAGTTTTTTGAGACAAAAATGGTGGGACTAAACACCGATAGAAAGTGATGAACTTTCTTTTTTCAGTCTTTACCTATTATTTGGGACGAAAATAGAGGATTCGAACACTGAATAGAAACAATGATCTTTCTTTTTTATTTTTTTAGTCATCACCAGATTTTCGCGTTGAAATTGGTCGCAAAATTAACGTGGCAATTCTGTAAAGTACTACAAAATCATGATTCGGGCAATCTTCAATAAAATCGGGACATGATTGTATTGCCCTCCTCCAAAGTTTTTTCGACTGGTGCGGCTATGAACTTTAATTACAATTTTTTCTGTCCAAAAAATGGTACCTTTTTTTAAAAGTTTACCCCTCCCCCCATAAAGGTGCTCTTAAAACTTCTGCAACGCTTCCAAAGTTAAATTTTCCGTTTGACATACTTTTTGTATTAAGCAAAGTGTTTTTTTATAAATTCTGTGACCAATTAATTGACCTCATGTTCAAGTTTTTTCCAAGCTATACAACGTCATTCCCGAAAACCGACTAATAAGTTCGTATTTTGCAAATCACAAGTCATAAATCACTCATAAATCAATCCCTACTGAATCATAAATCAATCCCTAGTGATACACAATCGTTTTGTTCTCAATGACTGTTAAAAAATGTGCAGGAAAATCAAAAAAATTTTCCAAAACTTCGCGAACATTAAAAGCGCCGACTGAAATTGATTTTCAGTGTGCTTGCGATAAAAATCGAACAGTTTCAGTCCTAGCTGTACAAGCATGGAGGGACCTTACCCCTCTCAAGACTCAAAATTTTGGAAAGAACCAATAAATTATTTGGGCAAAACCAGATTTTTTAGGCACCGATAAGTACGAACTATTTGGGCAGGATAAAGTTTCCCAATTTAAAACGATCCAGATTATTGAAAAAACACAACTAAGATTTGACGTGAAGAGTCTTTATGTTTGGTTTTTACTAGTTTTTTGAGACGAAAATTAAGAAATTGGAAATAGATTCAAACTAAAAACTTTTTTTTTTAATTTTTATTTTTTTTTAGACAAAAATGTATGACATTTTGTCATCTTTGTGAAATACAAGATGATTCGGGAAATTATCGATAAAATTTGGGCAAACTTGTTATCACGCTACTAGTTCAATAATTACCACAGAGAGTCATTGTGCCTTTCTGAATTAATTGTTTAAATTGAAAATTCACCATTTTCTTAATTGGGCATCGCCAAGAGCCGGTTTAGAAAGCGCTGCTGTCTAGAGCCGAGCGATTGTTGTTGTTTTATCGCATTAACATGGATGCGATTGTGTAAATTTTATCTGTGACTAACCGCCAGTATCCTTCCATTGTCGCTGTTGCCCTGGACCACTGTTTTGATTGTAGATTAACGCTTGTGAAGTGACTCTGTTGCCATTGTTAAGAAAGAATGGGTATAGAGTGATCCTTTGCACGTGGTCGCTGGAAAGATTTATATATTATATGGCAGCAACGAGAAGAGATAATTCAAATTCAGATTCTAAATGTTAGTGGGCTCGGTTTCTCTAATGAACCTATTGTGTGCATGATTTAATTGTGTCAATTGTATCTGTCCAGGACTGCAAGTAGGCATTAAGCTTTAGCGTGAAACTCTATATAAATTCGGGTATAGGCAATTTGTGAATCGTATCATCGTGTGCATAATTTTGGCGTTTCAATTTTCGTTTAGTCATTGACGTCATCGTTTCTCTAATATAATTCTTTTATAATATAAAACCCGCCTGACTACCTAGATCGCTAGGGCCCGCCAGTTCAAAACTCGTAAAAGCTCCATTCAACAGGCTAGTTGGTTATCTTCGAAATCCACGTAGGGTTCTCCTCCAGTATCTTAATGTTATTCTGGTTAGCAGGAAAGTACTAGGTAGGAAGAGCGTGACGCTTGTATTGCCGCCGCTAAAATTTTTTTCGGTTGGTATGGCTGTAGTTCCATACATTCACATTGTTGGGTGATAAGTTGTTAAAGTCAGCTTCTATGATGAGTTTTTCTTTTTAAAAGATTATAGTTTCTATTGATTTTAGTTATTTCACCTAAATATTGCCAACTAAAATTTCTCGATACTGAATTTGCCAAGTATGGCAAAGGAAAATACTTTCTTTTGAGTATGGCCAGGGTGGATTATTGTTTATATAATTATATTGAGAATTGTTTATATTGATATAAATCAGTTGTTGTTTTCTGATTCTAAGCAGGGTCACCATTGTTTACAAGTAAGCAGCATTATTTCACTTATAAAAAAATTGCATTATCTTTTCCCAAAAGCACAATAAAAATTACTAAGATGGAAGGATCATCAAACTTTCTCGTAAGTCAGAGGGTTAACACACTGAGCTGAACTGCCCTCGTAAAATACTTTAAACCCGGGTTACAACATGATCTGGGCCAATTAGAAATAAAATAAAAAAAGCAACCGTAGACAAGTAGTAACAGCACGAAAAAATTGTTTAAAAATAAAACTTTCTGTGACTACCAAATCATAAAATTTCATAACTGAGAGGCGAAAATCAAGCCAAACATGACAAACAGTACATAAATAAAAAAACAAAAAAAGAAAAGTTATTGTAAATCACAACTTTAAATGGTTAGGATTAACAATTGAGCATGCATTCTATTGTTTTATTCAAGAAAAAGGCTACGAAGAAAATCATAGCTGTTAGCTATTGCTTAAAAGATAAACGCAAAAGATGCCGTTCGATGAAAATCATAGACCACATAGATCGCACAATTAAATATATATATTAAATGTATCTTATTAATACCTCAAAAAATAGTCATTTTTGAGAAAAGTACAACGCAAAATGTGGGCATAACGCTCACGTTTGGTAACAAATAGGTGGCACAGAATGCAAGGCATTGAAAACAACTTTTGTCGCATGTACTAAGCAGCAAAAACCAAGGTCGTAAATTTAATGCATTTTACATACTATCAAATTAAGTTAATATGAATTAGAATTCACTTTTACGCTGATTTAAACCTAAAAAAGTCGGCTTTTAGCAAAGACACCACGTAGATTTCACGTGAAATCCACCACGCCACGTAGATTTTAACGTAAATTCCACATAGATTTCACGTGGTGTGTTTGCTCGGTTTATGCGGATCCGCGTCGATACGAACGAAAAAACTTTTAGTTACAGCTTAGTTAAACTCTTTCACAGTGTTTAGTGAAACCGGCTTGAAAAGCTGTATTTTCTGATCCCAGGAACAGTCTGCGATCAATCCTGGAGTAAAAATGCTGAAATCCAAACCGTAAACAAATTCTGAATGTTGTTCGAAGACCTCCAGTAGAGGAGTGAACCCTTGAGGCTTCATGAAGTCCCATATTCTATAAATTCACAACGATTTCAATTAAAAAGTTTAAAAAATTAAGAGATAGAAATGGTCTTAGATTAAGTTAAATTAATAGTTGATAAATTCAACAGGAAATTTGCGCAAAAACATGAAAAAACAGAACTCTCTTTTATGTTTTTTCGTGTTTTTGCGCAAATTTCCTGTTGAATTTATCAACTATTAATTTAACTTAATTTAAAGTCACTTGTGTAATCGCAATTGTTCTCGGTTACAATCGATTAAACATTAAAGTAATGTTTTTAAAAAAAATTTCTTATTTAATTCAAATTTGTAATTTATTCGCTTTGGTTCGCCTATTGGGTTTTAATCTCTTTTCCTAACGCCTTTTATAAGCAATCTCGCATAAACTTCTCTGTTTCTTGCCTTGCCGATTCGATGATTGCTACCACTTCCAGTGAGACAACGCGGTAGCGAATTTTTTACAGCATTTTTTAATAGATTAATTCAATTGGTATGACTGAATTCCAGTAGTCTACAACTTCTGCTATTTCAGATCTGTGAATTGTTTTAATCTATTTATTCCAATGGTTCTCAAACTTTTCTGTACATCGACCTCCAATTCAAGTATAAAATTTTTATCAATACCCTAAAACAATGTTTCTTGTTCTACATCAAGATTTCAGGCCTGAAATGGTTCTCAAACTTTTCTGTACATCGACCTCCAATTCAAGTATAAAATTTTTATCGATACCCTAAAACAATGTTCCTTGTTCTACATCATGATTTAAGGCCTGACCTTTTTTGTCTTAACTTTTATGGAACAATTTTTTTAATTATAGGTACACGTTACCCTGTTGCAATTAAAAATGTTACATGTTCATAATGAAAAGAAAACAAGGCAAAAAAGTTTTCATTTCTAATTATACATTTTTTAGGCGTTATAGCATAATTTACTAGAGTGTACAGTATTTTTACTTCATACAGTTGCAAAAAGCACTGCTTTATTAATATAGTAGATACCAACAGTTATTCATTGACTCCCTGATCGCCATTTTTGACCCCCAATGACTCGACCCCTGGAAGTAAATATCGATCACTTTGAGAACCATTAATTTAATTTAATTTGGGCTGCGTTGGAAAATAACTTTTGTAAGCTTAAATGTTGTAAAAAATCGTCGTGTTTTTTAAAATATGCTTCGCTTATTTCTAGGATTGCGATCGCTTCAATAGATGTACAAAACAAATTTTGGATTGATAGTTTTTGTAGTTAGTCTGCGCCGATAAACAGGAAAAAATAAATAGGCCTAAGCCAAAGCAATGGTATACCTGGAACATATCTCTTACATTTGGATTTTTTCAAAAAATTGTCTTGTTACCCGGCAATCCTAGGAATTGCAACCTCTTACAGAATATATAAAAATCTTCTTGATAAATTGCCATTAAGCGGACTTCGCTATAAGCAATCAAATACATGACAGTAAGTAATCTTGCTTCTTTTCGTTAAAAATATCAATAGCTACGAGCCCGTGCAACGTCAACTTAAAATACCCTGATAAAATATCTTTTGAGTGCATGTTATATACAAGAGAAAAAGTCCCAAAAACCATGTAAAAAAAGTCACTTTGTAAACATACAATTCAATTAGGTCGTTGAAAGTAATGGTAGACCCTTTATACAAACGCAAAATTGTGGAACTCAGCTAATAAAAAAAACAAGCTTACAGCTTAACATGAAATGGAACTGAATATACAGCAGAATCCTTAGTGTGATCAAAATTAAACAAATTGGCCAATTTCACTTTGATCTGAAACTTTGTCATTTATTTCTGTCTAAAATTTCAATAATAAAAAATCAAAAAACATTACACACCTGGTTGTAAAGTCGTATGAGCATGAAATGATATGTTGGCCAGAAAAAGGGGAGCATCTCACTCTTCTTACTGCGTAATTATGTCCTAACATTTGACAAAGGAATGCTTTAGGATTGCGAAGATCCCAAACCCTGAAATTGCTCAAATGTTTTTGATGTCTACAAAGCAATTTTAATTGATACAACCAAGAAAATTAAATTTAAATTGTGTAAGCTTTTTTTGCACTTAAATTACAAATAATACCTCACTGAACAATCTACAGATCCAGTTACCAGAATATTTGAATCATACTTTGACCAATCACAAGAAAGAATTTCAGTATCATGTGCACAGATAACACATTGAGGCATGTACGCTTTTCTACAATCCCACACTCGGGCAGTTCCGTCAGCTGTAAAAAACATAATATTAAATGCCAAATAAGGCTTTTCTACAAGATTTCTATTAATTAAACTAAGTGAACATCTAAAATGAAAAATTTAAACACATCTTGAGAAAGCTATTTTAGCAAGTTATAAACTTCACTAGACTGCTTCACTTGACTATGTCATTTAGTTTTACTAATGCGATTAAAAAGAGATTTTTTTTGAAATAACAATATTTTTGTTCAATTTTCATCAAAACAATGCTGACTTTGTGAAAAACCTTTTGCAGGTTATGCAATATTATTGTATACTAGAAATCAAAGTTAATGATTATAATGTTTTGATCTAAAAGTTTTGCGCAAAAAAAACAAAAAAACAATTACAATATGTAGTTTAAGCTTTTAAATTAAAAAATCAGACAACCTGAAGAACTTGCAAAGCAACCAGCATTTCGAGGTGACCATATTGTGCTGTAGACTACACCATGATGACCTTGAAAAGTGTTTAAGCATACTCCAGCTTCCATATCCCAAATTTTTGCTACATTGTCCCATGAACCTGACACAACCATGTTCTTTCCATCAAGATGACTCCAATCGACTGAATAAACCTCTTTTTGGTGTTCTTTACACACAAGAATAGGATCCTATAAAAAAGATTAAACAGTTAATATTTTACATAATAAAGAAACATTACAGAAGATAACCACAAAACCTAGCTCTACACTAAATGATAAGACAAAGTTCAACCTCAATTAAAAAATCAAATATTTGATAAATCATATTAAAAAATTTCTGAAAAAAAAATTAAATGGTATAATAAATTTGAATAAATAGAGCATACAGACTAATCAAGATAATTTATGCAATTTGTAGATTACTTTGAAAAAATACTGTCAAGTATTTAGCACAATATTAATTTTAAAATTTAAATATTCTCCAAAAACTTTCACCATTTTATAATATGAAACTAAAGACAGAAATATTTTTAGTATATATTGCAATTTCAAGTAAGAATAGTCAAGTGAATCAACAAGCAATTGCCAACAGACCTGTTTCATCCTAGTTTTTTTTTGGGGGGGTTGTGGGTTTTTGAGAGTTTTGAGAAGTTTGGGGTTGATTTGTATCTCAAAGGTAAGGAGTCTCAAAGCAAGATGTCAACTTACCTTATTCAAATAGAATGTTAGGACTCATCAGGACACTACAGCTTGTTGTTGACTCCAGCTGAAAAAGTTGAAAACTCAAACAGCTGGCACAACTTTCTGTTTGTGGTTTTTACACCTCAAACAGCCAGTTGTGGATTGTATTGCAATTTTATTGGCAAAAAATTTGGCTTATTACAAACTACAGCTATAAAGTCACAAAAAACAAATTAAGCAGATGAGGCACAAGGATTAATTGCTAACTTAACACTAAAAAAAGCTATTTTCAAAGTAAAAATAACTGTGGAAACTTTTTCAACTACTGATTAACCAAAAGAAACTCTGTTTATCATTACCTTTTTATAAACAACTTGTCAACCATGACTTTACCAGTTTATATAAAATTCAAAAATAAACTCGATTCAAAAAACAAATTTAAAAAACAATGGAAAAGATAAACAATTACATATTTGCATCGTCGTCATCGTTTGAAGGGTATCCACTCCAGGTCAGACACAAACAGGACTGGGGCCGAGGGTTTATCCTTTTACTACCCCAGGCTGCTGCACTGCCTGGATCAGATGCTGGCAGTGATGTCATTAAGCCAGCATCGAGTTTCGTCATCCAAAACCATCAGACCTCGTGCTCCATGTGGTGCCCGATGTATAGGGCATGCTGTTAGTACATGGTCTGCGGTTTGCTCAGAGGCGCCACACTCGCAATTCGGTGAAGGAGCGAGACCCCATTTGTGCATGGACGAATGGAATTGCCCAACACCAGTCCGCAGGCGGTTGAGCTTAACCCAAGCTGCTCGGGGTAAGCCCATCCCAACAGGCCTGGCACCGGTCTGGGGCACAAAAGCATGGAGCCTGGAAGCATTTTCACAGTACTCCGCGTTCCATTTGTGATTTGTCCATTCAGAGGCGCGGATGCCAAGTTTGGCAAGGTTGTCCAAGAGATTCCACGCACCTGGCACAAATGGGTGTCTGGATCTTAGTCTCACTTGGCCAGTATCTGAGGACCCACTTAACACTTTCAGTGCGGTAGGACGTTCAGGAACGTCTTTAGAGAAAATGCACACGGTGCGTTCGGACGTTCCAGAACGTCTTTGTAATAGCTGCAATGCGTTTGGTGCTAAAAACGTTTTAAAACGTTTATTTAGCAAAAGGCATTGGAGCGTGTATGTAGGAATGTCACAAGACATTTTGCACACGAGACTTTACAAAGGCTTTGAAGGTTCTCAAATGCTGAGCTTTGATGATAGGAGAAAAAAATAAAAAAAGTTAGTGGTAGAATGAGAGACATAATGCAAAATTTAATGCTAATTTTCTTTTTATTTAGCAAAATGAATACACAACAAATAATTGATATTGTAATGAATAGTGACTCTGACATGTCAGAGATTAATGATAGTGATTCATCCGTTTTATCGGATTACATTGAAAGCGATTCTGATTCTACTTCAGGATCTATTGGTGGAGGAGATAGTGATGAGGATGATGAAAATGGTGTTCATTTTCCAAGCTCTTCACAGCTGCCTGGTCGTAGACAAGTCCGTAGAAGACGAAGAGACTACATATGGCAGGATGCTAACCGGCAACCGCCTCTTTTTACTTTTGGTGGGATGCAAGGGCCCACAGCCAAAGCTGCCGTAAATGATGAAAATAATCCATACGATTATTTCAAGCTCTTCTTTACTGATAGGTTTTTAGAGACTTTAGTGATTGAAACAAACCGTTATGCGTCTCAATACTTGACCAGAACAACGCTCACTCCTCATGCAAGAGCACACAAGTGGACACCCGTTACAACCGAGGAACTAGAGAGATTTTTGGGTCTCGTTCTTCTAACTGGAATAATAGATAAAAAAGGAAGAATTGCGGATTACTGGAGAACAAAACCTCCTTTACAAACGCCTTTCTTCAATCAGACTATGTCAAGAGATAGGTTTCAACTAATATCATCATTCTTGCATTTCAATAATAATGATGCTATGCCTAGTGAATGCACTGACAAGCTATACAAAATTCGACCAATATTTGAAACACTCGTTGAGAAATGGCGGGAAGTGTATGCTGTGGGAGAACACATTGCGATTGACGAAGGCATACTGAAATGGAGAGGAAGGCTCTCCTTTCGCGTATATAATAAAGATAAGCCAACTAAATATGGCATCAAAGCTTACATATTGGCGGACTCTGCATCGGGCTATTGCTGGAACATGGACATTTATCATTGCGAGAGAAAGCCAATAAAAGAAACTGTTATGGGTTTGCTGACCAACAAATGCTTGGGATTATGGCACAGTTTATACATGGACAATTGGTACAATTCTGTAGAGTTGAGCGAGTTTCTGTTGACAGCGCAAGTTCATACTGTAGGAACATTGCGGAAAAATAGAGGAAGTCCACCAGAAATCAACAACCCACAAAACATGGCCAGGCATGATGTGATCGCACGAGACAATGGACATGTAATGGTCTTGGCATGGAAAGACAGAAGAATTGTGAAAGCAATCAGCACTAAGCATGACAACTCTGTTATCTCCATAACAAGGTGGAAAAAAGGAGGAGGAAGTGCGATGGAAGAGGTGGAAAAGCCAGTGGCGATTTGTGATTACAATGAGCATATGTCTGGTGTCGATCATGTAGACCAAATGATATCGTACTATCCTTGTACTAGAAAGACTCTGAAATGGACCAAAAAAGTTTTTTTTTACCTAATGGAGCTCTGTGTAACAAATGCTCTCGTGTTGTACAAAGCAAAGACTGGAAGTCAAAGTATGACTTTGCGTGATTTTCAATTGGCACTTATTTTACGATTATGCCAAACATCCCAAGATATTAGTGATGATGAAAATGATGACGCTCCACCACCACGCTCATCAGCAGGAGTCGATGCTCCAAACCGACTTCGTGGTGGCTTCAAATCTCATATTTTGGAAGAATTGCCTCCAACAGCAAAAAAGCAAAAGCCGCAGAGGAAGTGCAAGTTGTGCTCTAGAAAAGGCAGACGTCGAGATACTCGTTATTTTTGCAAAGAATGCAAAGTTGCATTATGCCGAGTGCCATGCTACGCTGAATACCATTCTAAGAAAACATTTTAATTGTGTTTTCTTTGAAAATAAAATTTGATCATAAAAAACTTTGTTTTATTGTTTCTTTTCAAACATAATCTATTCTACTCTCTACACATGTTTTGAAAAAGTTATTTGCTGACAGTATGCTGCGAAGACAGTACAAACGACAAAAAAAGAAAAACAGCGCCGCCCCGCGCGATCGCTTTATGCGCGACTAGCGTAGCACTGAATGTGTTAAAAGACCATGCAAGATATGATCGGGGTCCAGAGATTCACGGTAAGCCAAGGAGAGTGTCGCTCCCATTCGGCAAAGCTCAGCTTGCTGGATGCCTGAGAGTACAGGTAGGTGGTCTGTTGGAGTGGGACGCAGGCATCCAGTGACTATGCGCAAGGCGTCATTCAAGACACTGTCAATGAGGCGAGTGTGAGCACTGCGACACCAGACTGGCACACAGTACTCAGCTGTTGAGTAGACTAGAGACAAGGTGGCTATGCGTAGTGTTTTAGCACCAGTACCCCATCCCGAGCCCACGAGTCGCCTCAGCAGTGTGACGCGCGAGGATAGTTTTTTGCACAATGCCACTAAATGGTGATGTATTGCAATATATTGTCAGTAAAACAAAGTAACAATATGCAAAGCATGTGTTGGTTTATCAAGTCTCTTCAAGAAGTGACCATAAATAATTTTTTTGGTGAAACTAACCCCAAATCCCCCCTACTACACAAGGATGGAATAAAAAAGCCAAGAAACAATATCTCCTCAAAAAGCATTAGTAACCACAGGGAGGATCCAAGTTAGTTTCATGAACAAAAGTCACTTACAGTGGCTTCTTGGAGAGATCCGGTTTTTCTTAAAAAATAATAGGAAAAACAAGACACACAATAAACTATTTCCTGTACTGTGATTTCAGCTCAGAAGATCCTCACTAGGAATTTGAAAATATTTACATACAAATGAATACAAAAGTATTATTTTACAGCTACTACAGCATACAGGTTTAAGTTCACTCCAAAGAACAATGTTTCCATCTCCACCAGCAGTACAACATACACCAGGAATCTTTTCACTCCAACAAACATCAAATAATCCATCTGCCCACCTTTTAGTGTCAACAACTGTCATTGGTTGAGCGAGATTAGGATCAAAATCTATTACCATTAAAACTCCATCTCCTATTCAATTTGCACAACATGTGAACAAGTATTCAATACATTTTGTGAAAAATCATTAAATGATTTTTTTATATTTCAAAAAACCTATAGATAATAACACTTAGACATTAAGTATTCCTTATATTCCAAAAAGAAATTCAAGGCTATTTTGTTAATAACTAAGCACAATTTTTGACAAAAAAAGCTATACACCTTTTCTTTAATATAAAAAATAGAAATACAATCCAATCTGCTATAAAAATTTTAGAACCTACTTTAAGTTTTTATTAGATGCAGCTATCAAAATACATTCAATTCACAATTAGTAACAAACCTACCAATTATACAAGTTACTGTTGTTTCTTTAAAAACTTTTATGGCACCATTAAATATGTATCATAGACTAAACTAATGAGAAAAAGTATAGTAACAACTCAAACTCAAATTTACAAACTAAAAAAATATCATAACTAGTGTTGTTAGAAATTTTTGAAAGTTAATTTACACAAAAAGCATGTAAACTAAATAAAATATACCTGATATACCATAATTTTGACAAAGTACACATGCCAATCGATTTGATGCAAAAGGAGAAAATTTTAATGAATATCCATGTAATCCTGGAGTTTGAAATAGAGCCATATTCATTTTTTAAAAGATTCAATAAAATTCATTATTCAAAAGATATATAATTCATGTTTAATTGTGCTATATTATAATTTTAATTAAACTTTTTTATAAAACAGCCAAATATCCTAAAAAATATTAAAAATATATTTGTTCAACATTCCACAATATTCTGCGATTCCGTAAAACTAATTATTTGTTAATTATGGGCCATTCTATTTTAATCATCACACCCATTTAAACAACCTTTTCAGATTCTTATTATATTTGTGTATAAAGTTACAATTATTTAAATCCAATACCAAAAATTTATTTGAAATATGTGGTATACAAAAAAACTTATAGCATGTTAAAATGCCCATTTAAGTTTAACAGAGAGATTTAACAGAGTTTAACAGAGTCAAATTTGATGAAATTATGATCAAAACTTTAAAATTGTACAAAATCACTGGCTTGTCAGCAGTGTAGTCCATTGTGGAGCATATTGTGATGAATATAATCCCAATATAAAACCTACTTGCGCCATTCTGTTGTGTCCTAAGGAAAGACACTTTATGCCAATTTTCCCTGCTAGGCAGTTTCGGCAAGCAGTTCTATATTACAGTCATATCTCTATAAAAAACTAAAAAATCAAACAAAAAAATTTCAACCAAACAGCAATATTTTGGGATTTCCAGAAACAGGTCAAGCCAATTGCATGCCATGTATATATTGCTTCTGTTGCTTTCCTGCAAGTCAGGAGAATAAATATGGAGAGATGAAATAATTAATGAAATGAAAAATAGAACAGTTGGAATGTTTACACAATTTCAGAATAAAAAGGAAGGTCAATATACTGCAAAGCATAGTTTATTAAAGAATGTTTAAATTGTAAGTGATTCCATCAGCAACTGCATTAAACTTTTATTTAATGCAATTGATGATGAAATAAGTTACAATTCCAAAATGTCCTTTAATAAAGTAGAGGAAACTGTTGGGGTTTTATCATAGAAAAAACATGGCAAATTAAAGAAAGCAAAAATTTTAGGGTTTTTTCAGAAAGTCAACGTAAGCGAACTTTTGTTCGTGAAACTAACCTGGATCTCCCTGAAGTTACTAGCGCTTCTTGAAAGATCCTTTTTCTCTTGGCTTCTTTTTTATTCTATCCTGGTGATGAAAGGGGAAGTCCGGGTTAGTTTTACCCAAAAAAATCGCTTACAGTGATTTTTTGAAGAGAACCAAATTTTAAAAAACAAAAAAAGAATTAAACATCGATTTCAAAAGTTAGGCCAAGTATTTGCTGAAGTTTCGGAAGCTGATGAAATGACTATTACTGCAAAACCATTACTTTAAAATTTGAGTACCGATAACAGTTTGAAGTTATTTTTAAAAAAATGTTGATTCATTAGTCCCTTAAGTAAAGGGCCATTAAAACACTTTAGTGAACACTTTAAACAATTGCTATTGCTATGTTAGAAAAAGTAAGAATAAGAAAATAGCAGGGTTTTTAACTTAGTAATCTACGATCTCTGCAAAATTTGATGCAATTTAGTTTTCAGCATTGAATTAGAAACGCTGTTGAAGATAACTTTAGGTTCATTGGTTCCATCTCTCTCTGATAGGATACCGTGAATCTCTGGTGTCGAAAGGCTATTTTACGATGTAGCTGCCATAAAAAAGGTGTTCAAAATTAAGTGAAGACCAAAAAAGAAGTCTGCACTTTTGTTAAGTTTCTCTGCATGTAAAGTTTTTGCAACTCTTTATCAAAACTAGTACTGTGTCGGATCCCGTAAATCTTTATCAGAGCCACTCCTGTGCCATTAAAAGAGAAAGCAGAGAAGAAAGAAATAACCTCAAGCCTTTGAACGTCCCTTTTTAATCCTCTATAAATAATATATTCTGGAAAAGCCCTTATGCTAGGAAAAATGCCCTGTTGTTACGATAAGGAATCGAACCACCAGCCTTTATTAATTATTGTTTAGTGGCACGGTGGTCTGTGTTTAATTCATTTGTAACCGTGCTTCGGGTAATTGTGTTTAGGCATAATAATAAAAAGCAACACACAGTCATTCGTGTTATGCTCTCGTTATTGGAAACATCACATTTATTTTTTTCTTTTGTTAAATAAAATAAAACAACAAAAAACGTAGTGTCATAAGTGGGATTAAAACCCACGCCTCCATTCGGTTCGAACTCATGCTTCACGATTTTTAACTAAAACTGAGCAAAGATATGCTAAAATAGAAAAAGAATGTTAAGCAATTGTATTTCGTGTGAACGTTTTATTCAATATCTACTAGGCAGAAATAAAAATACTCTCCAAAGCGATCATGAGCCACTAGAGACTATTTTTAAAAAACCGCTTTTTTCAGCCCCTAAACAACTTCAACGTACCGTATGTTGTTACGCTTACAAGGTTACTCATTAGATGTTGTGTACAAACAAGGTTGTAAAATGTAAGTCGTGATTCGTATATGCCGAATGCGTGGTTGCAACGTGCTGGGCTTATGTTTTGTTTTGTCAGTCGTGCCCCACTTCTCATTGCGTTTATCGTGCGAAATTTCGTGCGACGGCGTTTTTGTGTTTCACAGTCGGTGATTTATACATTCGGTCATGCTCACTATATATAGTGACGTGACTGTACCATTCAAGAGATAGGCACCGAAAGTATGAATAATGTTATACCGCTACTCTGCTGCAGAGATGAGCTTTTATCAAGGCTGCCAACTTTTTCTACCAAAAATAATCTGGAATTGCAACTAAATAAACCTAAAATAATCTGAAATTGGAACTAAATAATTCTAAAATAATCTAAAATAAAAAAAAATAATCTTGTACAAAAAAGATAAAATAAAAGCTTTTATTTTCCTTTGATAATGATAATCTTTACAAATAAAACAGTTCCTCAAAGTTTTCTTCATCATTTTGACTGGATTGACTGTTGTCACTAGACACTGAGGCTCTGGCTTCTTGGTTGACATCATGAGATTGATATGCAGAAAGGTTTCCAATTTCTTTTAATACATGGGATGGTAAATCATAAGTCGAACAACACTTTCCCACGTTTATTAGTCCAAATTTAATTGTTAGGATAGCATTCAAAACTTTTAAACACATTGAATTTCTTAATTTTGATTTTACGTAATTCATGCAGCTAAACACCTTCTCAATTTCTGCACTTGAATGTGGCAACATTAACACGGATATTGCACACTGATAAACAGCTCTCAAAAAGGATTTGAACCTGAAGCATCTTTGTAGTCACCTACTTCACTCCAAAACTTTTCTGTGTTCATTTTGTTGACCCAATCAACTAAATTAATTTTCAGCAACTGGTAATCTGTTTTTGATATTGTATCTTTATTAATACCTAAAATTTTCATGACGTTGCAAATGGCAAAAGCATCTTTTACACGCTGAAGAATATAATTAACTGAGAAATATAACATGTCTTTCAATATCTTGATATTTTCTGGCAGTCTCTACTTTAGTTGCTTTATTAAGGCTATCAAAAAATTAGAGCATCTAATTCGAATATCATTTTCTTCAGTATTAATAAGAATGTCTTGGGATTTCATTTCTGCTACTTTTGTTTCAAACTAGTACCCAAGATATGGCTTAGGATTTAAGAAACCATCCACTTTAGTAGTCAAAATATCAATGTTGGATGTAGGCAGAACAATCTTCTTGCCAATTGATGTAATTAATAAAATCAACTCATTTAGTAGTTTTACTTTGTCAACACTTTTTGCTCGAACAGCTTATTCACTCGTTAAACCTCAATTAAAACGGGATTTAGAAACAAAAAATAAAGCAAATTTTTCTCATCGGAATACATTTCGTACAGAAGTTCAGAAGTATAACATTTATCACTTTGACGAGTTATACTGAATAGAGTTGTAAGTTACAGCCATTGCCCCAGAATTCTTTCAACCGCAGGTTGTATCGCCAGCCACCTTGTTGGCAATCTCTGAGGATTTTCAACGGGTTTGCACCATTATTTAATGCCTTATACAAGTTCCTATATTTACTTTGTCTTACAGCGGAATATACAAGCCATTTGTGAGTTTCCGCTATGATAAAATTTAAGATTTAGGTAATGCTTCTGCTGAGGCATGTGAAGTAACCAAATGGATTGAATGACATATGCATCTAATTAAAATAAGTGATGGAACTTCAGTTTTTAACTTTGCATACACTCCATTGTTAATGCCAGTCATGACGCTTGCATTATCTGTGCCAATTGCTATTAGATTAGTTAATTTAAGATTTTTCGTTCTCAATAGGTTGTTAATTGCCAAAACAATGTTTTCTGCATCACATTCTTCAATCTCAACCAGCCCAAGATAAGTCGACACAACCTTTTTATAAATGTCACTGCAATAGATTATTGATATGCCAAGTAATTTCAATACACTTATGTCCTTGGATATATTAATTAGTAGACTGAATTTATTTTGACCAATGTCATTCAGCACATCAGCTTCAAATTGACTACACAACGTATTTTTGATTACGTTTGACATTTTTTTCCATGCATTTTCATATTTTGAACTATTTTACTGTCACACACTTTATTTTTGAACATGTGTACTAGATGATCGCAATTACTAACAGCTGAGTGACAACACAAAAACAATGTAATATTACCTTCTAGCTGAGAAGTTTTGTTATATTCCACTTTTACAAATGAATCTGAAGTTCTGTTTTTAATTGGGCATGCAGATAAGTGCTTTTTAGTCTGCCTGCCTGCCTGTGTTGCTTTAATCTTGATGTTTAGCTTTAAAATCACATTTACAAAATTTACAGAATGCTTTAGTATCATCACCAACTACTGCTGCTATACAATCTTTTATTAGTTCATCTTTCATCCATTCTTTTCGAAATTTTTGCTCGTATATTTTTCGGTGGCTTGTACTTGAACATTTTAAGGATTAATAATTTTCAAGTAAGTTCTGCAGTCTGTTAAAACCAGGCAAAATGAAATTTGTAGCTGGTTTTCTCTTTTACTGTACAAGTAACAAATAATCTAAAAGCATCTAGCCAACGTCATAAAGTAATATAAAATATAATCCATAATCTAAATAACTAATTTCTAAATCTAAATCATTCAAAAATAATCTAAAATCTAGATTTAAATAATCTAAGTTGGCAGCCATGGCTTTTATTATAACTAATTAATAAACTTTATTTGAATAAGTTTTGTTAGTAATATTGTGTTAGGGTTAGTTTTAAAACAAACCCCCTAATCCTAACATGTATATCGCTGAGTTTTTATTTCGCTCTGATCTACCTTTAACTAGAGAGCAAAATAGCCACACTAATGATAATACCAGTTTTGTGTTTGTTACTAATGATCATGATAAAGTGTGTGATTGGTTTGAAAATGGTCATTTCTCTGAAGATTTAGCAGTTATTGCGAAACGGTATAATCAAATTGAAAGCTGTACTGCTATTGATGAAAGTTGCAAGTTTTAAAAGCTACCGTTTTAAATGGTTCGCCCCAGTTGAAACGATTTTTCTAACTTAATTCACCAACTACTGGCCGTTTCGAGACAAGATCACCACTCAGGATGGTATTTGGTACAAAGACCAAACTGTTATCATTCCTACCTCTGCTCTACGGGACGTGAAATACTTGAAGTCATTCACTATAGTCATCTAGGTATTGCATCATGTTTACGACGTGCTCGAAGTGCGTTGTTTTGGCCTGGTATGTCCGCACAGGTTAAGGATTTTATCTCGAAATGTTCTACGTGTAATGAATATTCGCATAAGCAACGTAAAGAACCTTTGTTGAATTATCCCATTCCCTCTCGTCCGTGGAGCAAGTTAGCTATTGATCTATTTGTATATACAGTGTAAACTATGTTGTTTTGGTTGATTATTTTTTTGATTTTTGGGAAGTTGCAGCGCTAAATAATACTATGCATGTCGACGTTGATAACTGAGTTTTGTAAACAACAGTTTTTCAGTCATGGTATTCCTGCTACAGTAGACGCCGCTTATTAAGCCCGCCTCGGCGCCGGACGATTTTGGGCTTCTTAACCGACGGACGATTTTTTCTTAATATTTTGAGCTAAAATATTTGTGGCTAACTGCAATAAAGCTAAAATGTTTAAAACTAATTACATTGTATACAGAAATTCGTTAAGAAAATACATATTCGGATTATAAAAATCAAAGAGACCGTGTATCTACTCTCGCACGCAATTAACGCACTACGCTGTTACGAACGGTTCCTTTGAACTTTAGCACTTCAAAAACACAACTACAATAGCAAAGTTTTAATCTTCTTTGGATAAAAACAGCATTTATTTAATACAATATATTATACGGTATTTAATACAAAACAGTATCACCATTAATTTATTTTTGTACAAATTCATCAAGGGTAAGTTGCATAGGTTGTTAATAGCGTAAAAAATGTTGTACGCGGTCACCAAACTTCTCAAACTCGTCCATTTATTCAAATCCTCTTTGCTCAAGATCAATTTCTAAATGTTAGAGTATGAATTTCATTTCAGTGCTTGAAGAGGTTGCTTTGATTTTATTATTTTCTTCTTCATCATAGTCTACTTCGTCATGCCCATTAACATTTTCCGAAAATATTTGTTGCATTATTTCTGCTTCATCATTAAAATTACATTCGAAACACACACGAAAATCTTCCTCAATGGTTACCCATTTTTCAAACATTTGTTGTGAAATATCATTAAGAATCGGAATGAATTCTTCGGGCACCAATTCTGATTCTTCTAATGCTGAAACAAATTTAGCCTTTCCTCCAACAGTTCCGAATAGTGGCCACCTTTGACCAACTACACGAAAGCATGTCCAGAGCATCTAAAACAGAAAACTTTTTTGCAACAACACTCGCAGTGACATTGGTGCCTGATTCATCTTCAATTGTGTCAATAATTCTGGCTCGCATCTCATAGCGAAAATGTGCTTTAAGTGTTTGAATAACGTCTTATCACAAAGTTGCATCAACCAAGTGGTGTTTAGAGGTAGCTTTACTATTTCAATGCATTGAAGTCCTTTGACATCGCTATGAGCCGTACAGTTGTCTACGACTAGGGCAATTTTTTGCTTTTGATGGTGACGCTGTTTATCCCACGCCTACAATCAATCAGTCCATATCTTGGTCACGTCCAAGCGTTTTTTGAGGCAGTATAATCAGCTGGAAATGTTCGCACGTTTTTAATGCATCGTGGGTTTCGAGACAAAACCTAACGAGTAAACGATGTTTGTCGCCATTCATGCTGCAGTATACCAGTACTGTTAACCGATCTTTTGCAACTTTGATATCACGCACATCTTCACGAGTAGATTTCGCCACATAAGTTGAATCTGGTAGCCTAAAGCTCGAAAATACAAAGTTGTTTCATCTGCGTTATAAGTGTTGGCTGTCTCATATCATTTTAACAATTCCAGCATGTCGTTGCTAGTCCATTCGACTGCGGCTTCGATGTTGGCTTCACTAGTTTTACCATAAAGTTTAACGAATGTTAAGCCATGTCATTTTTTCCATCGATGAAACACCCTTCAGAGGCCGTAAATTCGGTGTGTCCTAGTCGTTTTGAAACTTCTTTCGTCTTTTGTTTTAAGATTGGACCATTTATGGGAGCATTACGAGACTGTGCAAATTTAATCCATTTCCACAGCCCTTCTTCAACCTCCTGGACCTTGAGGTGAAGCAACCTTGCTTCTATATGATACAACAGGTCACACTTTTCGTAATTAGCAAGTCACAACGTCAATTCGTTTTGTTGCTTCTTCCTTTTTCTAACCCCGTCTTTCAACAACTCACAAACTTTTCAACATTTTGTTATTTTGTTCATATGGCGGAGCAGAAATAAAAAAAAGAAAACTGAACCTTACCATGACGATGTCTTTTCCTTTCGCTTGGTCCAAATAAAGATGCTTCATTTTGAAGAACTGCTTCATCACGCAGAAGGTTTCGCAAGTAGCCACGAGAAATCTTAAGTCGTTCGGCAGCAGCACGCTGACTGCATTTCGGCAGCGCTCGGTAATTTTTTAAAACGTCAAGCTTTTTAGACAAGGTTAGATCTGCCCGTCTTTTCGCCATTTTGTTAAATAAAATGAATGTCTAAAATCGAAATAAATGTCTAGTTACAAGTTAAAAACAACAGTTGTGACAAAATTTGCGTCGCAACAGATTTATTAAACTTAGCATGTGATCAGACATGAAGGATTTGTGACGAAACAGATTAATTTTAGACAGTAACCAAAATGCGTGATGTCTATCCAAACAGAGAAAAAAAATCAGGAATTACGTATTGAAATTTGTTAGTTATGGAGCTTTTTAAACAAATTTAAAAGAATTGCGTAGAAAATTTGGGCTTATGAAACGGGTTTTTGGGTGTACAAAGCGAGTTTTGTTAATACACGGTCAAATGGAAGAATTCCGAACCGGACAAATTTGGGTTTAATATGCGGGTGGGTTCATTAACCGTGGGCTTAATAAGCGGCGTCTACTGCAGTTAAATTTTTTATAATGGTCTCCAATTAAAAGTTCTGAGTTTACCAAATTCGCTAGAACTTGGCAATTCACTCATGTCATGACGTCCCCGTACCACAGTCAACCAAATAAAAAAGTAGAGTCCGCCGTTAAAATAGTAAAAAGTATCTTTAAAAAATCTCAGCGCAACAAAAGAGATCTTTGGTTGTTTATACTTGGTTGGCGTAACACTCCCACTGAATTTATAAACACTAGTCCTGTACAAAGATTGTTTTCGAGACGCACTAAAACTGTTTCGCCCACTACGTCTGATTTGCTTACTTCTAAAGTTGAGAAAGGAGAAAATGTAACTAAATTGCTGAATGACAAACGTAAGATTTTTAAAAGAGGGGGCCACACCAACACAACCAAAGTGGAAAAATTTATTCTAGTGGTAGAAAAAAGGTCTTCAATTTGCTCAGTCCCGGATTTCATGATTTTCGTCCCAAATAAGAAGTGTTTTCTAAAAAAAGGTTGTCGTGATTTGTGTATGCCGAATGCGTGGTTACAGCTTGCTCGCCTTATGCTTTTAATTTGTCGATCGTGCTCCGCTTCCCATAATATTTATCGATTAAAATTTTGTGCGACATCGTTTCTGTGTCCCACGGTCGGTGGTTTGGATATTTAATTTTTATGTATATTTATGCTGTACTTGAACGTTTAAAAGACTTCTCTTAGTCGGACACCGAAGTTGCATGTTGGGCGGAAACCAAATAAAATACGAAATGACAAAGCAATACCAACTGCCTACGTACTTTCAACCCCGGTGTCAACCCCAAACCATTGAGAATGTACCTACCCAGACCATCTTGGGTAATCGCCTCCGCACTGGTGTTAGTTTATTCCGTTCTACAGTGCATAGATGGGGTATAACTGCCACAGCATCCTGTGAGTGTGGAGCGAAGGAGTAAAACCGCTAACCACATTATAACATCCTGCCCCGTTTTACTTATTGATCGTTCTGCCAAGAAAGAGTCCAAGAAAAAAGACTGCTCAAATGCCCGCCAAGAGCGATTGATATTTAGATGTCTGAATCGGTCAGTTTTTCGGAAACTAACAAAAACTTACCGAAAAAAGCATCTGCTATAACTAATGGACGAATTATACATAGTACATAGAGTATTGTGAGGGCTCGTCCATTTTCCGTGTTTTTATTCGGAGGGGAGAACTTGGTTCATTAAAAAAAAGATTTTTCAGAACATTTCGAATCAAGTTCAGTTGCATGAGGACGGGTGTTGAAGTTTGAACGTTTCTATATTTGTCTATGCACAAGTAGGATTTTGTTCCATTACTAAATCTAAATACATGTAGCGTCGATTTTTTTTTTTTGTAGAATATTGCTATGGTTCTTCAAAATGCATAGGTAACTTTACTTTTTTGGTAGGCCTATAATTATGTCAAGCTTCATAATAAGTAAAGAAAATATACATGTATATTTTTTTCTTTTTTAAGTCAGTAGCGTGGCGAGTAGGTAAGAGAGCATTGATGGCAAATGCAGTCAACATTCTATTGGTTTAATTTCTACTCATCTTACTCTGCTGGGTTTTTGAAAGGACGTAAGCCTATTAGCTTTATTAATAGCCAAACCATGTTTTTGTACAAAACTACATGAAAATTTTTTGTTAGTGTTCACTTTATTTTTAAAAAACACATAAATGTTCAGGTGCAAGAACTTTAAAAGTAGCGCTGAAAAGTATTTTACGGGCTCCTGTGTTAACTAATCAAGTTTCAGGATTTTTAGATCTCAACGATGTTTTCAATTGTCGTGAAAGGTCAGAACTACGTCACTGTTTTGTGACTAAAGTATAAAACCCGAAACTATGGTTGGGCAGTGAACTTACTACCCATGCAGGAGGCTACTGTAGAATAAACTTGCATAGATTTTTTCTCATACTCAAAAAACTTAACTAATTTTTTTCACCTTGATTCTACAACCTTAAAGTGATAAATTATGCTTTATAACATACAAACGTTGTGTAGACAATTGTTTATATATCATTTATTTACAAAAAACTTACTTTTACTAAATTTACATTTGGGGTAGGCTTATTGTGAAAATCATAAGCATTTTATTAATAAGAGCAAGATTAGGCTAAGCAAAATTACAAATGAAAAAATCGTTACACTTTTGTGTTGGAGGAGTCAAATCAGCAATTTTTACATTAAGCAAAAAACATTCTCCCGTTTTTTAACTCAAACGTATTGAATGATTATCTACACAGCAAAAATAATGTGATGCATAACGATATTGGTTGATAAGTCGGACGAAAAGTAGTACAGCAAACATTTGCATAATAACTTGCGAGAAAGAAACCATGTAAAGATTTAACACATAATCGATTACTAGCGAAAATAACCTTTAAAAATTTGCATAAAGATTTTCGCTTGCTTTCTTATTGCATTGCAAAACATGGACGGTAGAAACGTTGAAGATGCCCTTAAAAGAGCACAATCATAGTTTCAAAGTTTATGTTTAAAGACTTTCCGAGGTTCCTTTAGCAGATTTGCAATGTCAAAAATGAATTTAAAGAATTGTTTAAAAAAATTTGGAGAAACGTATGCTTAAAAATGCTTAATTGCTTTAAATCTTTATTTTGTTTTGGTCAATAGTAGTTTTATAAAATCATGAAAAGTATCTTTTTACATTTTTATAGGTGAATCTGTGAAACTTTATAACTTAGTATTTCCATCAGTGTGGTCCTAGTTTTTCACTCCTGCAGGCCACTTTTCTAAATTATTAAAAGTGGTGACCCGGAATCAATATCAAACTGTCTAAATTGAGTAGGTAATTGGCTAAAATAAAAGTAAAATTTTAAGTTTTTATATTTTTTCGATAAGTAAAGACTTTTTTTTGGACATTAAAAATAACAAACGTTTGAGATTATGATAAAACAAAAAAAGATCTTCACATGTCGAAAAGGTAAAAGCTTTACAATTTCTAGCCTTTTGGTGATGATTAGGGGCACCGGCAACCTTTTATGCTATCTTTGTCATAAAAGATTGCCGCTGCCCTAAACGACGAATTAAACAGGGTAAATTTTTCAGCGGGCCACAGAAAATCACGCTGTGGCTCGAGGGCGGCGGTTTGGACCACCCTGATTTAGATAATTAAGTGTAAAATTGAACAGTCTTGAATATCTATCATATAGAACATGTCTATCGTACTACCCGGTAAAATAGCCAAAAATTATGCAAACTAGTAATTGAAGGGTTAAAGTGTAACTTGGGAAACGACCAAGTTGCCTAAATATTTTTTTTCACTCGCACCACTTCTTAGATCTGCTTTTTTACCTTCATCATCTCATACACCCGTACCCAACTATCTACCATGGCCTTCACTGAGTACCAATTATTGTACAAATTAGTAGCCCACTACACAACTACTACGTCATGCTTTACGTTTACAATCAGAATTAAAAAGTATTTCAACATTTTGACATACATTTTAGAAATATTGGAAATTTAACTGTGGCTTTAACTGGACGAGTTATTTTAATACCAAAAAAAGATCTACACTTCCTAAAAACAATACACCATTAATTAAGCCTATTTTTTTATTTGTTGAAATTGGTTTATTCCACGTAATCGTTTTGACGTGTAAAAAAGAATTATATGTTTTTAAGTGCTTCATAATTCGATTTTTCATTAAATTGACATCAATTATGTAGGATCATCCACTTAAATTACTCTTCAGTATCGGTTGAGTTTGCTAAAATATGAGAACAAATGACTCTTAAAACCGGATTTACAAATATCTCAGTACTATTTTCAAGCAAAGGCAACGCATAGCAACGAATAAATTTGAACTTATGAACAAACTAGATAAAGCTTATTTACGGTACCTATGCTTTAAATTTAAAAAACGTAAAGTAAAACATTTTATTAAAAAAGATTGATCAAAATGTTTTGTATAAAAATTGAGATCTAAATTAAATTTTTGGATTCAAAAAAGGTATAAAAAACACGAAAACCAATTTTAAAAATTAAGATCTCGTTTTTAACAAAATGCACAATCACAAATCAAAAAAAAAAAAACATTTTGAAAAAAAAATTTCATCTGTGAAAGTAAAACCCAACAGTTGCGTATCTTTTTATTTTTTTTGGTTTTTCTTGCTTGCGATGGTTGTAGAAATGATTTGCTTCAGCAATTTCTGTCGCAAGTCAGCGTGCAAAACAGCGCCACCGTCTGGTGATCTATATCTTGTTTTAACAAAAAAACATGACATTTTGTTAAAAGCATGCACACATCTTTTGGTTCTCAATGCTATAGAAAAAGCGTTGTAAAAACAGAAATGGGCAATTGTGGCACAATAATAGTGATTTTTGCCTGGCCCTGGCGCTTCAAGTTTTCTAAAAAAAATAGTTGAAAAACGCTTACGTCGCGACTATTCTAGCCATTTTTTAACACAAGTTTAATTAGACATATATTTGGAAGAACTTTAAAAAATCCTAGTCTGTCTCAAAATCTCCGCGTTTTCATTATTTTTCTTTGGAAATACAGTTCTATTAATTACGCGTCTAGCATCAAAGCACAAGCTAAATTTTGTTATATACAATAGATTTTAGACTAATTCGCGTTTTCTCTGAGATTAAAGGTTTGTCAAACGCGAAGGCTTTTTGGTAAAAACAAGTGGACTACGGAAGTAAATGACTACAGACAGCTCCAAACTAATTCAAATACAAAAGACTACATAAAACAAAGAAAATTATTTTTTTATATCCAAATAGTTTAATTCAATGTGTTACTCGCTAGGTTCAACAATAGAAGTTTTTTCTTAAACAGATGAATATTTTAACGCATAAAACGTATAAAAATAATTATTAAGGAAGAAATTGTTTCTCCCGCAAAATATTTTGGTCTTGTGCGCCTATGAACAAGCAAAGCAAAGTAAATCAATATATGAAGTTTTCAGGAGTTAATTCTTGTACGTGGAATTAAAGACATATATACTCAGGGGTACGGTAGAGGGAGGGGCGAGGCAATTGCACCCGCTGCCCTTTTCAAAAAAAGAAGGATAGAGGTGGGCAGTTATAAAAACATTGGGTTTAGATTTGCCCCTACAGTGATAGAAACTCGACCAAAATATCAGATGTATTGAAAGTGATGACCTCTTTTTTTAGTCATCACCTTGAATTTAGGGCGAAAATAAAGATTTCAAAAACGACTTTTTTTTATTTTTTAGTCTTCATCTTGAATTTTGGGCGAAAATGAGATTCTGGACCCTAATTGTAAGTGCTATTTTGAATAATCTCGCCAACCCTAAACGCGAAAATTTTATTTGTTTAAAAGTTTTTCTGAATATATTTCAGTACAATGTAGCCAACAAAACAGTTTTTAAAGTAAGAAAATTTGTTTTGTGTTGAACTAAAAAGTGATATTTTAAAGTTGAAAGATCCTTTTATCAAATAATTTCGTCTAGAAAGATTTTTTGTTTAGTAAATAACATTTTGCGCGCACGTGGAAAGCGCTCAAATTAACTTACGAGCATTTCAAAACGTTTTTCTTTTTCAAAGAAACTTTATTCGTAAATTTTTATAACAACACTTTTAAAACGCGCTCGGTAAAGCCTATTTGTTACCTTTTTTTAAATAAATTGTTTGTTTTTTTCATCTCTATTTATATTAGGACAGCGCTGGGTTATTGCTGTCTCCTTGAAATTTTTTATTTTCTTTTTTAGTTTTTTATTTACAGATATTGACAGATTGACAGATCGACAGACTAAAATTTAGAGCTGCTTGCTGAGACCGCCAAGTAAAGAAAAGCGCCTTTTCCAAGGACACAACGAAATGACGCGAGTAGGTTTTAAACAGCGACCCTGCCGATCACGTTCGCCATCAGTACGGCAGTCTTAACCGTTTGGCCACGCTGCCGACCATTGTTTGTATTTTTTACATTTTTTTGTGTATTTCAAAAGAAAAAACCATAAAATCAAATTATTAATTTTTGATACTAGAAAGAATCTTGTGAAACTTGCGATTGCGACGCAGATTTTTAAGGGATTGCGCTTGCACTTGCGCCACAATTATCGCGACTTTCACTGCCCACCTCTGTGTAAAACTTAAGCATCTTGCCATTACTCCCGTTTTATTTGAAGAGACCTAGAGCTATTTTTTAACTTATTAGCTCCTAGCCAAATCGTAATATCTCGTGGTCGTACCGAACAAAGAAAATTAACCATCAAAGGCTTTTCCACAAAACGCAATAACAAGTGCTTTTACTGAACTTAAAACCTTGCGTTCGCAAATCGATTATTTTTCTTTGTGTTGACATCATCAAAAAATTAAACGCTACAAAGTAAATCATTTCAAATTCATCTATTGTATTTGAAGTATAACATAAATCAATTCAAATGGGTTTAAAAAAAAATTATTTGATTGAAAAGAAAAAGCTATAAAAAAATTAAATTTCTAAAATTAATTTTAGTCGAACATATTAGTATTTTGGGATTGCTACCTTATAAATCGCATACCTAAATCCATACAGAGACATTAAACAAAGAGCTTTTCCATTCATTTCAAATAAACACGGATCCACTTTAAACCGATATTTTTTTGAAAGCGAAAGAATCCAGATTCCTACATGTTGGGGATCCCAGTTTAATGGATCTAATCAAAAAAAATTTCGTTAAAGTGAAGTCCTGTTATATATCATTTATAAATAAAAAAATTCTCGAGTGTCTGAAGTAATTACAGTAAATAGATTTAGATTTTTTGCTCTTACAAAAGCAACCACTTAAGTAAAGCATTGTATTGTTTTTGTGTGGATTTTTTGCTTTTTGAAGCGTGCTAAGCTAGGATAAGCTCTAAAAAGCAGAGGTCAGGAAACTGGAATTAAAGTGGTAAAAGTTCGAGATAAAATGTTTTCATAAAGCTTCTAAAAGTTGATGCTGTGTATGCTCAAATATTTATATTGGACACAATGATTGTGTTTCGGTTTTCAAATGACTGTGGGATAATTTTATTTTTCCAATTTTCGGAAATAAAAAAAGATTTCCCGGTCTTTGTTACAGTGATGCTTTTAAAAAAGCCAAAGTATGTTTTGTGTGATAAATTTGTGAATGCATTACCAAGCATTCCAATTCTTTTAAACCTTTTTATGATACAAATGTGCTAAAAAGCATTAAATGCAATTTGAATACACTTCTAGTGCTGGCAAAGGTAAAACTATCCACGAAACACGAAACAGGATTTGCTTGTGGAAAAGTAAAACGGGGATGCGTTAGCACAGTGGTTCCCAACCTTTTTAATGTCATGGACCCTTTTGAGGATTTTCCTGAAAGTTGTGGACCCCTTAAATAAAAAAGGAAATAAAATCCACTCTTTTCTCCCAAAAACATGGTGATCTCTAAAAAAAAAAAAAAAGGTCTTCACTTCGATTTTATTTCCAATTTTGCTGTTTTTTCGCCCAGAGACCCCCAGTTGGGAACCACTGATATAGATAGTCTATAAACCATTACCGTTAACTCTAAAACGTTCAATTATATTTCAAAGAATTCCCCCCTCAAAAACACAAAATTCCCCCCTGTTGAGAACCACTGCGTTAGCAGGTGGAGCAATTTGATTCCTTTCTGATTTGTCACGTTCGGTTGGTATAATTATGACGTAATTCGCATATGACCCGGATCCTTAAATCCGGATGCAAAAAGTCGATTAGAATTGTGCGAACACGTAAGTGCTCGATGTGACGATAATGCTATAGTGAACCGGATGCTGCGTAGTTGTTGCGACGAAGCCGGGGTGTGGCGAAAAAACTTATTCACTCACTGAAGGACTAAGGCTGTTTCGCGTCTTATGAATCAACATTCAATTGTGAAGCCGTTAGTTCTTGACGGAGTCACATGACACTAAAATAAATAATCAAAATCAATCGCGGGATCCATCGAATTCAGCACCAATCGATCATGATAAACAGACCGATTTGTCTCGGGAACCATTAAGCGCAATCAATTGCTCTTGCACTTTTAAGCTGATAAAGTGCTCTCAAGCATTGCAATACAAAATCTGCGATCCGGTTTTAGAATTTTTCATCTTTTTTCATGACGTGTTATTCTCATCCGGGTCGCCAATGGTGTTTGTGAAAAATGGTGAACAAACATCATTGTGAAGAAAATAATTTTAATTTCATTTTAAAAACATATCGTTAGCAAAAATATTTTTTGTGGCAAGAGTCAAAGAAAAGAATCCGGTTGGTAAACCCTTTTGTTTTTAAAGAAAACGTCACTTTCAAAGATTAGTTAAAACATGCGTCAAGAAAAAAGTGACAATAAATACTATTTAAAATTCCATGGACCATTGCTGTCTTGTTATTTGTTTTTTTGCTGGTTTATTGACAAAAAAATGTGTAATTTCCAAATTTCTTGTTATTTGTTTTTTTCGCTGGTTTAATGACAAAAAAACCAAGGCTTGTTTCCAGCATTTTATTATTTTTTGTGCTTTTTTTTCACGACTTATTTTTAAAAGGTATACTAACCGTAAAACAATTAACTTGCTTGCTTTAGTTTTGTGTCTAAGAACATAAATAATAATAATAATACAGTAATAATAATATTTGAAAATATGCCATGTACCTGAAGGTAGTGTAGCTTCCATGCTTTTGTTTAACAACAATGCTTGAGAAAGTTTTCTTTTTTTCTTTTCTAGCAGTTTGGCTTGACGCAGTTGAATAGCCAAAATCCGAATTTTTTTCTTTTGCTTTCGTTCGCTATGATGATGCAACCTCCATTTTTGAAGCTTTAAACTTGCCCCAGGTTTTGTGGGCTTGGTGGGGGTTTGTCTTAGTCCGTTTCGTGCCTGTGTTGCAAAGAAAATTAAAAGTTAAGATATAAAGATGGCTTTTAAAAAGCAATTTTTTGGAGGAAAAAAATTATAGTGGGCTTGCTGCCAAATAAATAAGCTTCAACAAAGCTTGTTTTAGTTGTGTCAAACAAAACAAATAACAATTGGGTTTTTGAAATATGATTCATTTCCAATAATTCTGCAAATTTTATTCATTAAAATTCAGATTTATTTGAATTGCTTATCTTTTTGAAAATATAATACTTTCCAAACAACGCAAAAAATCATAAAGAATTATAAATTATAAAGAATTTTGAATCATAAAGAAATAAACTTTTATATAAAAATTAATCAATACTTATTATGAAAAAACAGCAGTCAAAAAGTGTGTAAAAAGATAGAAAAAAAAGCTATCCAAATTTTAAAAGACCAAGACTTACACACAAAAAACGATAAGTATTTTAGTTTACCGTCATCCGTCAACTGAAGTCTGCCCGTAGAGAAACGCGTCTGCTCGCATAGTACGCCGCAGGATCAACTTGTTTTCTTCTATCCACGTGGAAAACTCGTTTGACTTCCGCTGTTTACGCAAGCTATCGAGCAATGAGATCGAACGGCACCGATTCGCGATTTAAATATCCGCGCTCGACAAAACACTATAGGCTTCGTACGACTAGTAGCTACGATAAAAAAATTTTTCAGCTCAAAAGCTGCAGAAAAAATCGACTCAGGTTTTTTATCAAACTGTGCGATATCATTTTTTTTTGTTCCTCTACTTCGGTTTTATTTGTAGAAGGGTTCTTTTGCTAAGGCCTCTTTTAGGCAACAATCTTGCCCAAGTAGTTTAGTCAATTTTTAACACTTCTTGGTGACAAAATTAAAATTTCTCGAATTTTTCTCGTATCATCTTACCCTTGAGACCACAAAGAAAATAAATAAATTAAATCTTACTTGCAGTGATGACCGACCAAAGAGTTTCTACACAAGTTAATAAATTTATAAAAGAACTTTGATCACTGTTTTAAGCTGTTTTCTTTTACTATGTCACTTTCTAAAGTCGGCAGCGTGGTCGAGTGGTTAAAGCACCGGACTAATGATCAACATGGTCTCGGTTGAAAACCCACTTGCGGCATTCTGTTGTGTTCTTGGGAAAGACACTTTACGGCACTTTCCCCGCTTGGTGGTCTTGATAAGCAGTTCTAAATTAAAGTAATATCTCTACTAAATTACTAGCGGACAGCAATATCTTGGCATCTCCGGAAGCAGGTCGGGGTAATTGCTTACCCTATGTATAGCGCCTCCGTCGCTTTCCTGCGAGTCAGGAGGATAAAGATAGAGATAAAAATAAAAAAAAATAAAAAAATTCTAATTTCTCTCTTTTAGATCGAATCGAAGAAATTGAATTAGTAAAGAGGTAAAATAAAGTAAATAGTAAAATAAGGGATCAAGAAAGAAGGAAATATGGAATCAACAGCGCCAAGCAAAGACAGTGAAAACGAGCTTTTTGATTTAGCTATTAAAGTAACAAAATTTGGCTCGGTCAGTACCTAATTTTTTTCAAGGCAGCGTTATTTAATCGGGTAAATAAAAAAAGGTCTTGAAGATCGAAAAAAAATTTTGGTGGAAGGTCAAGTGAAGACTTTTTTTAGTCTTTACTTGACTTTGTTAGTGTTCAGAACAACTACGGCTTGAGTCTTTTTTGAAATACAAATGTTCTATCCTGAGTGATGAAATACGAAGCTCATTGTCGTCATTTGGAAGGGCGTGCACTCCTGTGTGATATAGACAGGGTTGCCATCCGAACTGACCAAAAAATAAGCACAACTAACGAAATGAAAAAAGCCTAAAAATGTCATATGTTTTGGCTTTTTGCCAGTGAAAATCTTTTTTTTGATTTTTGCTTACTTTTGTATGATTCATGCACATAATTAAAGCAGTGCTTTTCAACCTTTTTTTGTGGTGACCCAAATGCGAAGCGGAAATAGAGAGCAAAGATCTGGTGACCTACCCGAAACTTCTGATCGGAATTCCGATTATCCCAGAAAGTTCATTGTTAATGTTTAAACTTGAATTTAAAGTTGAATTAACGTGTTGGGCGATTCCATTCTTCCATGCGCAAATAGGATTTTGCTCTTTCACCGAATTGCGAGTGTGGCGCCTCTGAACAAACCGCAGACCAGGTCCTAACAGCGTGTCCTATACATCGGGCACCACATGGAGCACGAGGTCTGACGGTTTTGGATGACGAAACCCGATACTGGCTTAATAACATCACTGCCAGCATCTGATTCAGGCAGTACAACAGCCTGGGGTAGTAAAAAGATAAACCCTCGGCCTCAGTCCTGTTTGTGTCTGACCTGGAGTGGATACCTCTTCAAACGACGACGACGAAGACGAACTTAAATTTGTTTCGGATTTTTCAATTATCGTCCCTAAAAAAGTATTGATCCCTAAAAAAAGTTCTTCACTTTAAATCTGTCTCGAATTTCTTGATTTTCATCCCTAAAAAGTAGCGATTCAATTTTTACCCAACTGCAGTCGTCGGCGACCCAATCAAACTAAATCAAGACCCACTTTTGGGTCGCGACGCAAGGGTTGAACAGCACTGAATGAAAGAGTAAAAAAAGGCCTTCACTTGATCTTTAACCACAAAACGACATCTTTTCTTCGGATATAGAGTGAAAACCTCATAATTAGCGCGTTTTCTGAAAAAAAAACAAAGTTAGTAAAAAATATGCACAAATAAGCACGTAATTCTAAAATAAGCACATTTTTTAGAAATAAGCATATTAAAAATTTCAAAACAATGTTCATAAAAATTTTAAAAATAAGCACGAAATGGTAACCCTGGATATAGACAGGACTGAGACTGAGGGTTCCTCCTTTTAACACTCCAGGCTGCTATACTGTCTGGATCAGATGCTGCCAGTGATGTTGTTGAGCTAGCAATGGGTTTCCTCATCCAAAGCCGTCAAACCTCGTGCTCCATGTGGTGCGTGATGTACTGGGCACGCTGTCAAAATGTGGTCTTAGGTAGGTTCAGTGACGCCGCTTAGCGAGACCCCATTTGTGCATGGACAAAAGGAATTGCTAAACACTAATCCGCAAGCGATTGAGCTTAACCCAAACAATTAGCGGCAAGACGATTCTAACAGGCCTGTTGGTAGTGGTCGTCGTCGTTCGGAAGGCCATCCACTCCAAGTCGGACACAAACAGAACTGGAACCGAGGTTTATCTTTTTACTACCCCAGGCTGCTGTTTACTGCCGGATCAAATGCTGGCAGTGATGGTGTTGAGTCAGCATCGAGTTTCGTTTCTTCATTCAAAGCCTTCGGATCTTGTGTTTCATGTGGTGCCTGATGTAGAGGTACGTTAAAAAGATGTGATCTGCAATTTGTTTAGGGTCCCGCATTCACAATTTGAAGGAGCGAGACCCTGTTTGTGCATGGACAAATGGAACTGCCCAACACCAGTCCGCAGGCGATTGAGGTTAACCTAAGCTGTTGGGAGGTAAGCTCAATCCAAAAGGCCTGGTACTGGTCATGGGTATGAAAGCACGAAACCTGGATGTATTTTCATAGTGCTCCGTGTTTGACCTATAATTCGTCCACTAAAAAGCGCGGATGTCAAGTCCAGTAAGGTTGTTTAATAGATTCTGCGCAGCTGACACAAACGGTTTTCTTACATCTTAGTTTCTCTTGGTGAGTATCTGAGGACTTACTTAAAAGACCATGCAGAATATGGTCAGGGTCCAGGGATCCGCGGTAAGCCAAAGCAAGTGTCGCTCGTAGTCGGCGAAGTTCAGCTGGCTAGATATCTGAAACTATGGGTAAGTGATCCGTTGAAGTGGGACGCAGGCATTTAGTGACTATGTGCAAGGCATCATTTAGGACACTGTCTATGAGGCAAGTGTGCTCAGTGTTTTGGGATCAGCACCCTAACCTGAGCCTACACTAGCCTCAGGAGTGTGACGCTCGAAGATAGTGTTTTGCGCAATGTCACTAAATGGTGACAGAACTTGAGCCATCTGTCCAGTTTTACCCCAAGGTAAGTAGGGGCTGGACAAAACGGTAAAAGTCTATTGCTGTTTAAGACGTTTAGCTCACGTTTCGGTAGAATAAATGAAAGGCTGCCGTCACCGTCTTAGTGTGACTGAGATTCAACCTCCAAGTCGGGAGTTACGCTAAAAGTGTAGTCATGTCTTACAGTTTCCTCCAAGTCCTTCCAATTTCCAGAAAAGTACAGCAAGCTAGATTGCCTGCATAAGCAAATTTTCAGGAAATCGTGGAGGGCAGGTCTTGCGTATAAATGTTGAAAATGAGGGGAGTAAAGACTGATCCCTGAGGAACGTTGTAGTCTGCTTTGCTTACTGTCACCGGTAGTAAGAAAAAAACTTCGGTTTTGGATACCGCCTTATGATCATTCTAACCATGTGCTTATCCAGAAGCCTCAGCAGCTTGCAGGTAAGGCCACTGTGCCAGACAGTGCCATATGCGGCTGTCAGATTGACAATTACGACACCGGCCTTCTTTTTAGCCTTGAAAGAATCCTCGATGTTCTGTGTCAACGGAACGACTCGATCCACGTTTGACTTCCCGCGTCGAAATCCAGGCTGCTCTGTAGGAAGCAGAGGATCAACAATTAGTTCGACGCGGGCGTAGATAAGCCTCTAGAGCAGTAGTCACCAAACTACGCCCGCAGAGCTCTTTTTAAATAACGTGTACACTCACTTTGCGCCACAGTTGGATAGAATTATATCGGGAACACCCCCAGTTTCAGGTTTTTGCCGTGTTCTTTTTTCTCAAGATTTTGGGAGAAAAATAGGAATAAGAGCTCGAATCGAAGTGAAGACCTTTTTTTTTCTTTTCTTTTAGAGATCACTATAATTTTGGGAGAAAATTAACAAAATTAGAGATCCTTTTTTTCTCTTGTTTTGGCCCGAGGAGGTCCAAAAAATCTACATCCGGCCCCCGGCTCGAAAAGTTTAGGGCCACTTCTCTAGTGGATCTTGTAGGGGACACTGAGCAGATATATTGGTTGATAATTTTTGGGTCCCTTATGGACTTCGTCGGCTTCGGCATCGTGACTACAAGCGCTCTTTTCTACGTAGATCTTGGGAATTTTGAGTCGGCGCGAGCAGGAAAAAGGAAGTCATTTAATCAGGACTTTAAAGCAGCTCCAGCATGGATTACAAGCTCTGGGAGATGGAATCAGGGACCGGAGCTTTACCTGATTTTAGGTGTTAGAGGGCAACAGTGAATTCTCTCTGTGAGAAAGTGTCAGAGATATTTACTTGGTTTGGTGTTGTGCTCCTCCAAAGGTCAGACACTTTTTGAAAAACAAGTCAAAATGACTTGTGGTCAACAGCCTCGTATCTTGCATATGTTACCAGCTGAGATGAAATAGTATCAGCTAAAACGGGACAGTGACGAAGAAACTGTCGTGACCTACCAGTAAAGTTGTTCAATATATTTTATGCTTTTAGGACTAGAGTGTGAAAAGTCGCCGCTTCGAACTGCTTCGGACCATCGACCTCTCCGTTTCCTGTCAAGCTGTAGCATCCAAACTAGAGTCGTCTCCCGGAGGAAACTGCAGGAACATTGTGTAAAGGAATTCACACTCCGCAATATAGTTGTTTTGATGACTTCGTGGGATGGTCTTTTTTGGCTGCTTTTCTGATGATGTTGCAAAAGTCCTAGTAAGCCGCATCCATATTAAGTGAATCAGGTGGCAACGAAGTCTTGAAAGAAAAGTTAAAGCACATTGATTTCAGGCAGCGGCTTCCAACTGGGGTAGGTCGAAAAGTTGTAGGGGTCAGCAAGCAGCTCTTGCTAAATTAAGAAAAAAGGCACTTTAAATAAATGCAAATCTTCGAGCAATATAAACTTAGGTCTTTACTGTGATTTCTTGAAATGTTGCGGTCGAAAATGCCATTTTGTTAAAATGATAACTTTTCGCTCTTTACCATGTTTTCTAGGTGATAAGTTAAAAATTACTTTTAATTAAGTTCACGACCAAAACAATTATTACGTTAACAATAGGTATTTTGCAAAATTAATACTCAGGGTCAGTGCTAAAAATTTATTGAGTCGGTAGGCTGGTTAATTTTTTAAAAGAGTTCCAAAGTAAAAAGTAAAAAAGGTTGAAACCACTGGTTCAAAGTGAGCTGCGAATTAATGTTTCGCGCTGTGCTTATAAGTAGTAGACTAATCACGATCAAAAATGACATTTCTCGAAATATCTCGTTTAACGCGCATACTTTATTACGATTATAAACGTACAAGCTAAATGCATTGAAAACGATCGAAATGATAAAAAACACAAAACGAAGACAGATGACAGAGAACATTCTGGAATAGCAATCAAGACCACTACGCCCTGCGATTAAATGAAAACAATACTAACCGAATGGGGTAGTGGCCTCACTAAAATCAAGTCACTCTCCGTTTAAAATATCATAAAACAACGACATCTACCGACAGTAATAACAATTAAACTAATACAAGGTGAAGAACGTCACGAAATCAATTGATAAAGAGTCAATGAAAAGAGTAACACTGAACTGATTTTCGGGTTCAAGACCACAATGAACGACTAGCTACCAAATTAAACTGCTGCACCAAACCAAAAGCGTCAAAGTTACAATTCGATAACTTAACGTACTCGGCCCAAAAAATTTTAAAGTCAAAATTATACGACCAATAAACATATTTTGTCCTTGAAACAACAACAAAAAACTGAATTTTTTCACATTCCTAGTCAAAATAATTATTTTTCAAAAAACAACAAAAACAGAACTGAAATAAGATGTTAAACTGGTAAACTGAACCGCGTAAAAAGTAAAACCGTCGTCGATAAACAATTTTGCATTAAATCAATCAAAAACTATAGTAAATGCAAGTAGTTTTTTACAATTGGCTTTATTTCCAATATTAGCTCATGCCTAAAATTTAGCAACTGTAAAACCAAAGGTTATATGAGAATGGTAATAATGGTAACGATTAAAAACAGGAGATAAAGGCATAATGCAACAATTGATCAGATTCAGTACCAAAAAAGCTTTGTACTGCAAATGAATGTAGTAGAATGACACGTACAATAGACTTAAAAAAACTAAGGGTTCGTCGATTTTGCAAATGATATAAAATTTCGTGCGAAAAGGAAACACAGCAAATACAACCGTATGCGCTGCTGTCCTAACCTAGGCCCTTTGCCACTTTTCATACGGTTCTTCCTTCTCCTTTTTTCCCCGAAATTAATTTCAGATGATAACCTTACTTGACTTTTAAAGACGAAACAACGTTTTGGGCGAATGATTAAAAGTGAAAACCTTTTATTTGCTTTGCTGAAAGTAATAACCTTGCCCTGCCTCAAACAGACATTGCATTTCCCAAAGTAGCCCCTACGTTCAAAAAGTTGCCCACCCTGCAGAGGAAAAAACGAAACCGATCGGCAATTAAAAATTTGCTTTTTGCAAACAACATTTGACGAAAACACTGAATCAGTCTTGAAATTATCCAAAGTTCGAAAGTGAAACAAACTATTTCCGGTAAGAAAACGTGTACAACATCGTGCGTAAAAAATCCTCATCCAAATAAGCGCGACAACAACAGAATTAGGAACAGTTTGATTCAAAATTTATATTTTTTAAAATTTAAACGGTTTTGCGATACATATCGAAATCGCCACTCGTCGGAACTCATCAGACGCAAATTTTCGCGACAACGTAATCGATTGAAACGACTGCAATAAGCGAAAAATATCAACTGGCGCGATCGAAAAGCAACAAGTCCAGGTTCACCAGAACCTCGCCGGCGTCGACTTCGTGCAGCAGAAGTCGCTTTGTTATCGGTCCTTTTGTGGCTTTGACGTCACGTTGAATATCGACTAATTTCACTTCAGTTCGTCCCAAAAAGTCTTCAAAAATATGAAAATTATTTTAGGTTTAAAAAGCAAAAGCTTAAATTTTTATGGATACGAAACCTGGAAAACCTGGATACCGAAGGGGGTAAAAAATTAAATGCTTTTTCATTTCTATTTTATTTATTGGGGAGAAAAAGAACTAAAAGAAATCTCATGCGTGCAGTGCAAAAAAAGGTCTAAAAAACCGAGCTGAAGAGTTCGTTTATTGCAGGGAGAAGGGACTCTCCCTAAAGCTTGATGACGGTTTTGCGCGTTCAAAGGTCAAGTAGTCGCTTAATCGTTTAAAGCAGTTACAATGCGGTCGTAAACAGCACAAAGCGTACTTTGAGATATCGAACCTGAATAAACTCTTTCCTAATCCGGCAATTGACAATATTATCGACAAACTAAACCAAAACTGTACTCGTTTCACACATCGAAGACTGTTGTGAGTTTACTGTGCTGACTCTGGAACAGTAGGACTTAAGGAACACAGCCGTTTACGAGGAACTAACGCAATTGGGGCGAGTCACTGAGTCAGATTTGGTCGGCCCATAAATCGTAGCGGACTTTCCGGAAGCAGAAATGCTAACCACCACACTGATCGGGAAGTACAAGACATGGTCGTCCTGACTATCATTACCTTTTTCTTACTCGACTTAAAACATATCCACATAATCAGTTCTACAAACTATAAATTGTAAGCGTTTCCAAGTCAAATCACGAGTTTCCGAATAAAATAATCATAGTTGATTGATCTAATCGGGCAATAAAAATCGAAGATGTTTTAAAGGTATATGTTTAAGTCAAAGATAATCATAGTAGAAGTTTTTAACTACCAAGACGTAAGCTTTAGAGTCCTTTCAATTTTACAAGTTAAAACGATATTTCAATTATTACATCAGAGGTTCTCTATCGTCTCGAATAATTCTTTACAATGCAAAGTTACGACTTGGATGGTAAACTAGAGGCACATACCCGACACAATATCAAAAAATTCAGAAGAGTTTAATTTAAGAGTTTAATAGCAATTTTTGTGAAGTTTGGGCAAATTTATGATGGAGATGAAAGCTAAATTTGCTTAAGATGAAATCTAATGATGAGTATATATCATTCAAGTTGTTTGTTGAAGGTAAAAATATGACCAAATCTGTAAGAATTGCACTGCGTCATCTGTGTTACGTTTATAACAAGTTTTAGTTTTTTTAATATTTTCGGGCTGGTTTATAAGATAAAACAATCAGCAATAATCTATTACGCATCTTTGTTATAGATGCAGATACAAAAACTTTGGGATTTAAATTACAAACTGCGTTTTATACCAAATTGGAGTTATTGTCAAGGATGATATGATTAAGGCCAAAAACGTGTCCGTTTTCATTCAATCAAATATTTTAACGAGTCAGCCAAATACAGCCAACAGTCAAGTGACTTTAAGTTAAACACTCTGAAATTTTTTTAAAGTAAAAATTATGAATTTTTACGCCCTAAAACAATTTTCAGCTAAACGCAACAATAAAAGAAAAGCGAACCATCGGGTGAGAACATGAATCGCTGGAAAACCGAAATGCACAGAACGTCGAGGTTGATGTCCTTGACGAAGAATTGCATTGTGCTGTTCCATTTCGGATTCAGGGTGTCCTGGAAGAAAAACCGAAGTCAGACGAAGTCAGGGACCGGAAAGACCAAAATCACGACCTGTACTATTTTAGTCGTGTGACTTTGCTCGCCCATGGTGACCTCACAGTAGGGGTCGTGTCTCCCGCTCGACGTCTTCACCAGATTGCAACCTTCGACGATTTTCACGACAAGCCGGCCCACTCCGCTGTTTCGCTGAGTTCGAACTGAAATCGAAACAAAATCAAACACGTGACAAACTCACTTCCCAACTTCCCCCCCCCCAAAAAATATTTTTATCGGAATTAGCTTCATCACAAAGTTTACGTTTTTCAAAACTGAACAGCTTAGAATACTTAAAAACAAGATCGATTTTAAAACAACCAAGCTAGGAAAAATGCACGGGGAAAGTTTTGCGTCAACTCGTGATCAGTTCACCAGTCAACCACGAGCAGTTCGCTTACGCTGATAAGCTTTCTCTCTCTTCTTCTTCTCTGTGTCGATGTAGAGATCAGCTGCTTCGTTGATCTTGTTCAGCCACGAAGTTCGTTCGTTGATGTTTTCGGCGCGCAACATGTAGACGTGCTCGACATGCGTGAGCTGGAATACTGCTTCTTCCCCGCTGCTGTCTGTTATCGGCTTCGTAAGCACTTCGTTCAAAAAAATCGGCTGGAAAAAAGCATTAATCGTTAAAAAATCCCCGAGAATTTTGCTTGAAACTCACGCCACTGTCAATTCACTATGAACGTGGGGTTTTAACTTTTCCTGATTTTATCGGTAAAGCGGCCAAATTGAAAACAAACTTACATTAAGAATTAGTACTGAAAACTAATTACTGAAACTCTGATATGTTTCGAAATACAATAAACTGTTTTAAGCCCATAACTTGCGTCATTGAGTAAGCGGTTTTTTAAATAGGTTTCTGGACACTAGGGTAAAAATTAGGTCTAGGTTATTTTAAAAAGCGAAAAAGAGAAGTTGTTATTGCTTGAAGTTGATATTAGTAAAAGCCGTAAAATCTTATTTCTGATTGTTAAATTTTGTTAACAAACTTTTTGCAACACAATTCGCAGAAACAAATTTTTTCAAAATAGCAGTGTTTCCAAACGTTAATCAAGAAATTTTAGAAAGTAAATTAGTTCCTAAACAAATCGTGTACAAACATTAATTGCTGGGTTTACTTCATTCAAGAGGTAAAGCATAAAGACATTTAAAAAACAGAATTACAAGTTCAAATTAGACTTATTTCTTTCTCCTCTCCCCTCTAAAAAACGAAGCAAATAATTTATACCTGTTTATACATTTTAAACTGCGGGCTCGACTTCGATGTAAAAATCTTGTCGTTGGCGGGGCCTCCGAGCGATTTGTTCGGCGTCGTCAACAAAAGAAAGTCGTTGAATAGAAAGCCGACGAGCTCCTTGTTTGACTTGTGCTTGTACAAAGTACCGCAATGCAAGAACTTCCTCTGATCGAGGCAGTTTGTTTTCGAATTGAAAACGAGCTTCTGCAAACAGGTTTCAAGTTTTTCTCAGCAACAACTTTTCACTTGGCTTATTCATATTTAAGGTTGCAAAATGTAATAATATACTCCTAAATGCATGATTTCAAGATTTCATATTCAACACAGAGTTTCTTACATAAACCGTATAACTTTTCAAAAAGAAAGGAAAAAACAGGAAAGAAGGCCTGTTATACAAGCTTAAATTTAACTTAACTCTTCTTTAAACTTAAAAAAATTCTGGTTCTAAATTAAAGTCTACTGTTCTAATGCATAGTAAACATGTGATTAACAATAAGTAAAAAACCGAAACGAAGTCAATGATTATGACAAGATCTCCTCACATCGCTCAACCCATCCAACTGGACGTGAGTCTGGAGCCACTCCAATCGATCCGAATTCTCCTTCTGTCTCACTCCCTCGTTCACTTGGGAACACAGTTCTTCCGCTTTTTCGAGGGCTCGGTTGAGATTGTAATGATCCGGATGATCCTTCGTCGTGGTTTCAATGATCTAGAAAGTTCAAAGAAATCAACAGCGATGCCATGAAATCGGTTTGAAAAAATACTGGATCGCAACCAGTCAAATGAGAAAATAACGAAAATCTCGTACTTTTTTAATGAGAAGAGAGTACTTGGTGACTCTTTGCATTGGTTTAACCAAGTAACTGCTGACCGGTAATCCCTTCCACAAGTCACCGCTTTCGCATTTCTGAAATAATGAATAAAAGATGACAAAAAGTGAAGATGGAGAGTAAAGTTGTACTTTCTTATCACGACTGTTCTTTGCATTGACAGAGACAGTATACGCGAAGCAAACAATCTTCGTGTTTGCACGTCATACGATAGATTAAGGGGTAATGTGAGTTTTCAAGTTTGGTTAAATTAGCGTTAACAGCTATGTAGGAAATAATAGATGTCTAATTGATGATAAAGACAAGACAATCGATAGAACAGATCCATAAAAAAATATATTTAGTACATCGTGCATTGTTACACTCTTTTTAGAGTAACGGCTATTTGGTCTCAACTTTAGTATCGTCAATGCAGAGAGAAAAGACAGCTGGTATACCAAATAGATTAATTGTATAAGTCACCGAATATTTTAAAAAATCAGGTGGAAAGCTTATTAAGCACGGACCTTCACAAAGGCTTTAAAGTCGGAATCAGAGTCAAGCTTCTCTTGAAGGAGCGCGGACGCGTTGAGCTGACAGCTGCAGAAGCGAATGTATGGATGAAGATGAGGAATTTGCTCGCAGAGGATGTCGCCGATCATGATCGAGGAGAGATTATCGTGCGTCATCTTGCATCGGACACGAAACGCCCTGGGACGCAACGTGAGTGACGTTTGAATACAACGAATTCTGCTGCGCGAGTTTTTCACATTACAGTGACATCATGACGCAAAAGAAGACGTAATGGTTCATAAAGCTTGAAGATTTGCCTTGGTAATCTACCGATGAATTTATCTCCGGATTAGATCCATCCAATCACAGAAAGGCTTTTCAAAACAATGTTTTTAAATTTATACAAACTAAATAAAAAATTGCAACCGGACAGCAACAATTTGGCATTTTCGACAAGTCGGGATAATTGCTTGACCGTTGGTCTAAATTTAACGCCTCTGACATTGTCCTGTGAGTCAGGCTTACATACGGTACAAACAGAACATAAAGGGATTATTTTATGTTGTTTACTCCGCTACTATTACAGCACTGTCAAAATAAATAAAACTAGAATGTACACAAAAATGGACAAATTACTCATTTACAATTCAACGATAGACGTTGCTGTGTATTGAATTTTCCGATTTGTTGAGATCTTTAACCAAAATGCTTAACTTTCCAATTTTAACCGTAATTACTAAGCCATGGCTTTAAAACTGGACGAAACCGGAATGGGAGATAAACCCGCACTTAATTGCCAAATGATAAAAAAATTCATTTATCTTTGTGGCAGAGCTCAAATTATAGCAATAAAATTTATAGGCTAGATTACCTGACCAACTTGGCGCTGATCATTATCAATTCGTTGAGGTTTACAAATAGAGCATTGCATTCTTGCTCTGTCAACAACGCGCTCTTGCGGAGCGGTTGTTGAAAAGCATCATCCGCTAGTTGCAAGTCCTGGAACAAATAAGCGCTGAATGAAAATGTGTAAAAACTTATGTGGTAATCCAGAGGTGCATAACCTTTTGCCATTGCGGGCTTCATTACAGAGTAGGTTTGAAACGGCCGCCATTGGGTTAAAGTAAACAATAAAAAATTAAATATTATAAAAAAATAAATTTCATAGATGCTGTTTACTCTTATTAAAAAATGTAGTGCAGTGGCATGCACCCCACAGGTGAGAACTGACAAAATTCTGGTGGAACATGGAGATTTAAGCATTATATAAGGGGCCCCCAAGCAGAAGTTTTTGCAAAAGATTCTTGGGAGAAAAATGAAGAAATCGGGGACAGTTTTAAAGTGATGACCTTTTTTTTAGTCTTCACCAGCCTGTTGCACAAACTCTCTTCCCCCCCTAATATGTATCACCAGATGGGGGACTTCAGAATTTTAGAAAAGATTAAGTGGAACATGACCAAAAAAAATTAAGAAACACTGATGTAGTGAAAACAAATATTACAATCTTTTAACGAATTTGTTCAAGCACCATTTATAAAACATGGCAGTAATGGTTTCTTTGGTCTTTCATGCTTTCAGATAAATTTGCAAATTCAGTGAATTAAGGCTGCATTACTACAGTAAACTGCTGAAATGTCGTATAGTGACGCGACAAATTGTTATTTTATACAAAAACTGAACCGAAGTAGTACGGCTATAATACATCTTTATTGCTGCAAAGAGAAATTTAATTAGGTTAAATTTGTAAGTGCGAAATATAAGTGCACGGCAGCAGAAATTATTATCCAAGGTCGAATGCGGCCATATGGTAGCAGGTTATACACCGTTGCAGCAACCGAAAAAGGTATTAATTTTAGTGATTGCTGCAATACTGCATATTTTAGATGGAATGCTAAATACAGGGTGACCCAAAAAAAAAACAGACCCCATACAAATTTTATTAAATCTTATCAACATCAATAGAATTTCAAGAAACTTGGTCGACTTAAATGTCAATCTTTGTACCATCATTTCTCAAAGTTTTAGTTATTTTGGTTGCTTTGCATTAAAGTTATGAATTGTTCGAAATATGCTCCAAATGGGCGCAACAGCATTGGAGGCAAACTCGCAGGCTTGCTCTAAATTTCATTTGTTCAATGTTTAGTTCAAATTTTTAAGAGATTTAAATTCAAGATTAAGTAATGTTAAATGCACAAATTCCCAAATTAAAAACTCTACTTTTAAAACAAGTGCATCAGTCTCGCACATTAAATAAAGCTAATTTTCAACCACCTTCAAATAAGTTTCCTCCGAAGACACGAGCTCCATGACACGATGTTGATATTCGTTCTCCTTTAAGAACGGTGATGAGCGAGCAGCTGTGAAAATTAAACCAATACCGGTAATATTGAGCAGAATCTAGCTTGGCTTCGATTTAACAGAAAATGCTTCTGGTTTTCTAAACTCTAATCTGAATCTTTTAATCGCCGACTAAATTCCCAACTAATATTTCAAAAGTAATTTCCTAATTTCCCTTTTAGCTCACTAAACCAATAAAACAAGATTCCTGACTACAGAAATACTCCTGTTGGGAATTGAACACATGTCACCTAATGCTTTTGATTTGAGATCCAGAAAAGTTCAACACTTAGGACTGTCAAAGACTGATTTATTACAAGTTTGATCGACTATTCATATGAATGAATACAACGTCATAATATGACACACATCGAATCACATAAAAAAAAGAAATCAAGTTAAGGTAAAACATTTTAAAAAATGGCAAAGCTGTTTTTTCTTTTTTTGATAAAGACAAACGCACAATTTAGATAACACAAAATTAGTAATTGCTATGCAGTTTATTTTCGAAAAACTCGCAAAAACAAAACAACAAAAAATATAAATTTGAGATTATTTAACTTTTTTTAAAAAAGCCACCAGGCAAAAAAGTACGTTTAAATTTTATTAAATTTCTTTCTTTTTAATTTAAGCCGAGATCAAAAAATTTTAGTTGAAATCGCTATAAAAATGTGTGCTAACAGAATGAAGATATTGCAATCGTTTCACTTTTCCTTACTTAACAATAGAAAAGCACAATGTTGACGCTTTACACGGGAAGACTACAGACCTTAAAAGACAATTAAACACTGCAAGATGGCGTTGTTGGCGAATGAAGGCGATTGCGCAACCCCACTTCTGCTAGCACACATTTTCAAGCTTTCACACCAGGCTCCCAACCACAGAGTTGGTTATTTACAATGACAGATGAGCAGCAGTTTTGACTGCACGACGTGTTAGAAATGACGTGTTTTAGATTGCAGATGAACAAGCCGATTCTCTTTTTAAGTCAATCAGCGCTTTATTTGCGATCCACGTGTCTTGCAAGTTAAAGCACATCCAAGACATAGGTTTATAGATAGAATATATAGCAGATATGCAGTTAGAAAACAAATTCGCGACGCCGCATGCAAGAGGTAATGAGCAGAAGTGGGGGTTGCAAATAGTGACTGATTAAAACGTCATCGACGAACGAACGGGAAATCCCCGGGTTCGACGGCGACGCGACGATGAGCAGTCACGTGGCAAACGCCTTTCCATTCGATGACAACAGAAGAGCCAGCTTGCAGTTTGACAGGTTGTGGCAGTCGAGAGTAAGACGCGCTTTCCTAGAAAGAGAACAGACGAGTAATTTGATCTTGTTACGAAGAAATCGCTCAGCGCTACGGATTTTCAATCTTTACGAGCATCAGCAACAAGTTGTTCGAAGGCAGTATTAAAGAGCGCCATCTTTGCGATTCTACGGCATTGTGCTATGCGCACGGCGCACGACGAACCTGAGCTCACTGCCTACCACTTTTTCAAGTTTTAGCTTGCATCGAAGACAGTCTGCTTGTAGCATATGTTTGCAGAGCTTGACATATAAAAAAAGCAGAAAAATCTAAGATTTGTGGCTCTTATCAATATATTGCTGCTCCCAAAAGAACGGCATTATGTATCGCGCACGCCGATGACCAGATGCTAAATCTTAATAATGATAAACAAATTGGATCAGGTGTCTGTTTCAACCTTATTTTTAACATTTGCGTGCTCAGCTATACACAAATTTTTCACTTACACTTGCTTCCCGTCGCATCTTGCACGTAATTGGACGGAAACAAACCGGATGAGGAGCCAAGAGAGCCTTTCCACCAATCAGGATCGGACTTGTCCTCGACAGTAATGACGTCACCGCGCTTAAAGTTTAGTTCGTCGATATTTTGAGCGGTGTAATCGTACATGGCGACCACGCGACACACATTCGGTTTTTGCAGCTGCGAAGAAAGTTGACGTTCAACCGCTTATCGATTTGATTGAACAGGAACAAATTAAGTGAAAACGATTGTTTCCAAAATTGTAAGCCTACGTAGGATCAACTTTAAATACATGCAAAACTAAATCTACATTATTTTAAACCACTGGTTCTCAAAGTGGTCGATAACAACCTTCATATCTATAAATAGTCAAAGGGTCGAACGAGGGTCATTGAATGGCAAAAGGAATGATTAATAATTGCTAGGTTCTATTGGAGCAATAGTTTCCAATTCAAAATTATCTTTAATCGGGCAGCTCTAGCTCAGCCATTAAAATTCCCCACCTTTGTTTTATCGGTCGGTGTTGATTTCTCACTGGCGGCCGCTGTTTTCAGTTTGACGTAATTAGCAGGGAACCAACCAATTTGTCGTTTCTTGCCTCGAGCCTAAAACAACCAGCCAATCAGAGAAGAGCAACAAATCGTTTCTAACAGGAATTTAGATAAAGCAGCCAATCAGAGAAAAGCAACAATCGTTCTAAACAAAAACATGCATAAAATAGCCAATCAAAGACGAGCCAATTTTGAACAGAAAACTGGATGTAAGTAACCCACCTGCAATTCTCCTTCCCACCAGCCGTTCTCGTTCTTTTTACGAACTGAAACCATTTGTCCGACCTCGAGCGACAGCTGCTCGCGACTCGTCGCTTGATAGGAAGCGATCACGGTCGCCACTTCCGGTTTGGCAAGGTTCGTCGTTTTGGATTGCTGTTGCGTCGGCGCCTGGAATGAAACCGTGAAGCGAAGGGAAGTCAAACAATATAAGTACAAAATCGAGATGCTTTCGAGTTCGAACGCGTGTCAACGCAGCGTCGCCGTCATTGTGACGTTTATGGGTCTGCAGATCTGTAGCCTTCGCATTCTTAAGCCAGGAGTGGTGAATCATTTTATTGAACAGATCAGAAATGTAAGCTTTACAGAAAATGCTTAGTAATTGTAGATTAATTTTCATTTCATTTGTATATATTTCCTTCTGACTCGCAGGAAAGAAACGGAGGCGTTATACATAGAGCAAACAATTACCCCAACCTGCTTCCGGAAATACAAAGATATTGCTGTGCGGTTGAAATTTTTTATTTGTTTTTTTTTAATTTTAAAAACACAGCCATCGGAGGCATATTCCTGTGTTTCTTAATGCCGGTCTTAAGCTCGGATAAACGGGGAGGGTTGCGGCAGGAAGGGCATCCGGCGTAAAACTTTTTTTGCCAGATTATACAAATGCGTATTGTTGATAAATCCATACCGGATCGGTCGCGGCCCGGGTTACCAACGATCGCCTCAGGTGTCGCACAGCACGGCACCTGTGGAAATTATGCTACTGCTAGACATAATGAGAACAAGAGCAGGAAGACAGGAGGAAGGCGAGTGAAGAGGCAGCGGGAAGTGTTGAAACGGAGACGCTCACTCATAAGGGTAGGTACCTTAAATATTGAAACAATGACTGGAAGGGAAAGAGAGCTGGCAGATATGATGGAGCGAAGGAATGTAGACATATTGTGCCTACAGGAAACAAAGTGGAAAAGGGAGTAAAGCAAGGAACATTGGAGGCGGATGCAAACTATTTACAACGGAGCTGATGGAAGAAAAAATGGGATAGGGATAGTGCTGAGGGAGGAGCTGGCTGAAAGTGTCCTGGAGGTGAAGAGGGTGTCAGACAGACTAATGGCCATGAAGCTGGAAGTTAAAGAGTCCATCCTAAATATAGTAAGCGCATATGCTCCACAGGTTAACAACAGCAAGGAGGAAAAAAATGATTTTTGGGAAGACCTGGATGGGTTGATAGAAAGTGTATCAAAAGAGGAGAGGATAGGATATGTGGGCAAGGAAACATAGGAAATGAGGAAATAATGGGAGGTACGGTGCTGGAACAAGAAGGAAGGATCAATGGTTGTGGATTTTGCGAAAAGGATGGATTTGGCGATAGTCAATACTTATTTCAAGAAGAAAGATGAACACAGGGTGACGTATAAAAGTGGCGGAAAAAATACCCTAAGTAGATTATGTGATGTGCAGAAGGAACTTGACGGAAATGTGCGATTGTAAGGTAATAGGAATGAGTGTGTCGCAAAGCAGCACCGTATGGGGTATGCAAAATGGCTATTATGGTGAAAAAAAAAAAACAGAAAAAGTAAAGCCAAAGATACGATGGTGAAAACTGAAGGAGACAAGCTGTCAAGAAGCGTTTAGACAAGAGGTGACCAGGATTTTGGGAGGCAAGGATGGGTTATCTGATGAGTGGGACAAAACAGCAGAAATGCTAAGAAAAACAGCTGAAACTGTGCTGGGAGTGACATTTGGGAAACGAAAAGGAGACAGGGAGACATGGTGCTGGAATGAGGAAGTTCAAAAGAGCATAAAAGAAAAGAAAGAGGCAAAGAAAGCATGGGACAAAACAAGAAATGAAAATACTAAAAAGGTATACAAAGAAAAGAAGAGTAAGGCAAAGAAGGCAGTTGCAATGGCAAAGGGACGTGTGTATGATGATTTGTATGCTTTGGAAACAAAAGAAGGTGAAAAAGAGTTGTACAGATTGGCTAGGCAGAGAGACAGAGCAGGGAAAGATGTACAGCACGTGAGGGTTATAAAGGATGAAAACGGTAATGTTATGGTAAATTCAGAAGCAGTGTTAAAGAGATGGAAGGAGTACTTTGAGAAACTGATGAATGAGGAAAATAACAGAGAACCTAGGACAGAGGAAGCAGAAGTGGTTAACGAAGAGATAAATTGCGTCAGTAGAGAAAAAGTAAAGAACGCACTAAAAAAATGAAAAAAGGTAAAGCGGTTGGACCAGATGAGTTGCCAGTAGAAGTTTGAAAGTGCATGGGAGAGATGGGGATAAAGTTTTTGACCAGACTGTTCAACAGACTATTAATGAATGAACGGATGCCAGAAGAATGGAGGAGTGTGCTTATCCCAGTCTATAAAAACGAAGGGGACGCACAGTGCTGTGCAAACTACAGAGGAATAAAGCAAATGAGCCACATAATGAAGATATGGGAAAGAATTATTGAAGCCAGGCTAAGAGATATCGTAGAGATCAGAAAACAGCAATATGGATTTATGCCAGGAAAGGGAACCACCGATGCCAAGTTTGCTTTAAGAATGTTGATGGAAAAGTACAGGGAAGGTCAAAGAGAGCTACATTGTGTATTCGTAGACCTAGAGAAAGCTTACGACAGGGTTCCGCGGAAAGAGCTGTGGTACTGTATGAGAAAATCAGGAATGGTGGAAAAGTATGTGCAACTTGTACAGGATATGTATGAGGGAAGCGAAACAGTGGTAAGGTATGCAGTAGGAACTACAGAAAGTTTCAAGGTTAAGGTTGGACTGCACCAGGGATCAGCGTTAAGTCCGTTCCTGTTTGCAGTAATAATGGACAGCCTAACGGATGAAGTAAGGAGAGAACCACCGTGGACGATGCTGTTTGCTGATGATATTGTGATTTGCTGATGATATTGTGATTTGCGAAGAGACCAGGAAAGATTTGCAGCAGAGGCTAGAATGCTAAAAATATGCATTGGAAAGAAGACCGATGAAAGTAAGTAAGTCAAAGACGGAATATCTGTGCATAAATGGAGGAAATGACAAAAAAACAGTGAAGATGGATGATACAAAAGTGCCAAGAGTAAAGGAATTTAACTATTTGGGATCAACGGTGCAAGAAAGTAGTAGTTGTGAGAGGGAGGTAGAAGAAGAGAGTGCAGGCAGGATGGAACGGATGGAAAAGAGTATTGGAGTAATCTGCGACAGGAGGTTACCAGCTAGAGTAAAAGGAAAAGTGTACAGTTTAGTGATAAGAGCAGGAATGGTGTATGGACTTGAGACGGTGGCAGTCACAAAGAAACAAGTGGAAGAGATGGAAGTCGCAGAGATGAAAATGTTGAGGTTTGCTATGGGAGTGACGAGAAAAGACAAGATTAAAAACGAGTTTATCAGGGGTATAGTAGAACGGTTGGGAATGAAGATGAGGGTGGGCAGGCTGAGGTGATATGGACATGTCATGAGGGGAGATCAAGAGTATGTAGGAAGAAAGATGATAGAAATGGAGTTACCGGGAAAGAGGAAGAGGGAGATCAAAGAGAAGATCCTTAGATGTAGTGAAAGAAGATATGGGGGAAGTTAGACGGACGTTGAAAATAGGACGGCTTGGAAAAAGATAATACGCTGTGGCTACCCCTGATTGAAGGGAAAGGCCGAAAGGAGAAGATTTTTTAATTTTAAAAAGATATGACTGCAATTTATAACTGCTTGCCAAGACCGCCAGGCATTTTTCCTAAAAAATATTATTTTTATGCTTTGGTTTCAGAAGATTCAGCGTTGAAATATTTATAACAAAAAATGGGCCACTGAATGCAAAGATTTTCAAATCGCCAAGTGGTTCCCTAAATTGCCGGTGGTCCACAGTTCAGTGATTTGCCATTCCTGGATAGTACGAATGAAACTGGGCATCGAACGTTGTTTCAAGATCTTAGTTCAGGACTTCTTTGCTAATTAAAAGCCTGTCTAAACAAGTATAAACGAATTCAATCTTTGCAAAATATTTTTGAAAAAGTCACAAAAGCCCTGCAGACTGCGTGGCCGTAAGAGTAAACTCTTACATTGTATGGAGCGACGTAGTTTGCAGGAAAAATTCCGGTCTTCCCGTTCAAGCTCCCGGTCCACCATTCGCCGTCGGTTTCGGTAACGGAAATGACGTCGCCGGCGTTAAAACTCAAGTCTCCTTGCTCAGTTCCGGCGAAGGCATACGAGGCCATATAAGTGGCTGAAATAAAAATTTCCCGAAGTTTGTCAACGAGCTGCTTCACAACTTTAACATTTATTTCATAATCAACAAAAGTTTTCGACCTTACACACTCTATTTGACAGGGAAAACAAAGGCTTTATTATGGAAACATAAAATTAAAAACGAAGGATGTGTGCATGGAAGCGTTTGATTTTTGCTGTAAAAAAATTTCCAAACAGTTAAAATTTTACTTGGTTTAGGCTTTCCGCTAGGTGGATCTGGCGCTCTTCTTTTAAGAACGGGGGACGTTTTGGGGGATGAAGGACGCTGCGTTCCGATAGGAGTGGTTGAAGTAGTCTCTTTAACATAGGACTTAGGGAACCATCCATTCTAACAAGCAAGGTGTGATAGTGAGCATGAAAATCGAGCCATGCATGATTCGAGGCTCACCTTTCCTTTGCAGTGCCCGAACCACCACATTTCCTCCTTTTCTGACACAGCTATGATGTCATCTTTATCGAAAGATAAGTGATTGTCTTTCTTGGCGATCCAAGGATAAATAGCGCGATACCGAAGACCAATTTGAGGTGGCTAAAAAAGGCGGAATTTGGCATAACAACAAAAAGTTCTGATCTTTGTTCATGATCTTCTGGTAAAATTCGAGTCTTAACTGCTGTTAATTCTTTATTAAAAGGTAAAAACAATAATAAAAACTCAACGTTTCGGTATACTATAACTCAGTAAACCTTCATCAGGAGATTAAATGAAACACAAACATCATCTGTAATGAAATCATAGTGGTGAAAAAAATAAAATAAAATAAAAGTACATTTGTGATCTAAAACGACATCTAACGGATTTTAAATTTTAAATTATGATAAGCAGTTGGATAAAAACAATTGGTTTTGTCATTAAAAGCATAATCATTAAAATGGATAAAAAAGAACTCTAAAAATTTTCTTCATGCATAATCTTTTTCTTTTTCCAAAATTTTTGTGTTATTCCAATCCATATGATGATTTTTTGAATATACATGTTTCAGCAAAGCAGATTTGTTGTTCATATTATTATTTTCTAATCGTGTTATATTTTTTGGATCACATCACGCATGTGTTCTTTACATCTTATACGAAATGCCCTACCAGTTTCACCTATGTCAATGCCATCACAATGTAAACACGAAGTTTCATAGATTACTCCTGGCTGTTGCTTTGGTTCAGTTGGATCTTTTAATGACATTAAACAGAGTTTTGAAAAAGCGGGCCACTTCTACAAATCTTCATAATTACCTTAATAGAGGCTTGCTCTTGAGTTTGCGACTTTTGAGCGACAGAGAAGGCAGATGATTTTGCTGACCACTGCTCACCAACGACCGATGACCACTGATCACTGGCCGATGATTGCGGTTCGGTGTGTCTATTGAAAAGATCAGCAAACTCTTTTTAAATTATAATACAGAAAACAAGAAAACTAAAACAAATAACAATATCGCAAAAAATAAAAACCGCAATTAAATCATCGTCAGCTGCATGACTCAGCTTGTTAACAAACTACGAAATAGCCGAACCAATATGCGAACAACTAAATTTTTCATAACACAAAGTTTATGTAATTGATCAAAAAGGCTTTATTCATCTTTACACTAACAAAAAACGAGGCTAGATATGAAAACATTAAAGTAACGAAAAAACTCACTTCGCAGTTGGTTTCGCCGACTGAGGAGGAGGTTGGATCGCGGGACCTAAATTCAAGTTAAAATTATCACATCTTCAATATAATTTTTTGTAGTTTGCGAAAAACAAAAACAACTCTCTTTTTTGTATGATCGTACGATTTTATCGTGAAAAGATTATCGTCATAAATAGGTTGTAAGTTGATGTCCAGGAGCTTATCATGCGACACGTGACATGGCTTCGACTTAAAAAAGAAAACCTTGTGTTTTCAATATCACAAGCTGTTGCAATTTGTATTGACCCAGGGTGTAAGAAGCAGTTTGAGGTGTAAAAAGTGGAAACTTTGATGTTATGGGTTCCCAACCCCACAATGATCAATTTCTACGTGTTGAACAGATATGGCAGGAAGGCAAAACTATAAAATTAAGTTTATAACGTCAATTAAATAAATGTTTGCAATGGTTTGGAATCAAAAAGCACAAAAAAAAATTAAATAAAAATCTTCTTTGATAAAAACTGCCTTTTTTTATTAATTAAATCTAAAAGTGGGGCTCTCAAAGTGAATACCAGCGCCCTCTTGAGAACGACGGCAACTTTGGCGGAAGCCAGTGAGTGAGCAATTGGGAAAAAACAGATAATAAATATTTAGATAACCAAATTCAGTCTTTGCTTTCTTCTAATTTTATTTTTGTTTTAGTGCCTTCAACTCAACAGCAAGACAAAAACCAAAGAACCATTTTTTGTTTTTTTATTTTATTTTTGGGAGAGCACAATTTGTTTTAAATAATTGTGATAGAGAAGCAAACAAAAGTTCATTGCACTGTTTTTTGTCTTCGTAAAAAATCTTAATTAATATTTCTTCGTAAGCATAAGCTGTCTTTTGAAAAAATTGCTGGGGAAATGGAAATCGAATATAGATGTGGCGTTAAAGTCGGGAGTTTGCTGGTCGACAAGTTGTCCAGGGGACGCGCGAGGTAGAGGAATCGAGAAACACAAATGAGGTACAAGATACAAACGACATGATATATAAAATTGCACTGTTTATAGAAACTCGCCACAGACCCGGGATTCGCTCAACGTAATTAGCAGGAAACCATCCGGACTTGCTATCCTTAGATCCGGCCAGCCAATCCGGTTCCGCATCTTGAGACGTGTCGACCTGAAAAAAGCTTACGTTACAATGACGTCAATTGCAAAGATCGCTCTTGTCGCTTGACAAGCAACAATGCGAGCCTTTTGGGCTATTGTATTTCATATAGTTAAGGATGTTTCATCAGTCAATATCAACTTGATGTTGTGCCGGGTCGCAATTTTCAATTTTGTACCCATAGAATCGTAATCTATATATTTTCAACCGATCAAAAATCCAAAATTTTTTTCTCTGCTCATAAAAATTCTATCACTCAGCTCTTGGAGCGATCAAGGAGCACTTTATGTTAGTTGTCATGGCAAAGTTTCTTTTCTAGCAACTTTTTAAGATGATAAACAAACCAATAACCTGTTTCTTATATTGCGTTTGCAAATGAGCCGAAAAATAAATATGATTGAACTGTAAAAAGCTGAGTGAGAATTTTTTGAGCAGAGAAAAAAATTTGGATTTTTGATAGATTGAAAATATGTAGATTACAATTCCATGAGTACAAAATTGAAAATTGCCGCCGGGTCTTGGTTATTAGTGTTCGCAGTTAAGAGAACCAATGTTACTTTGTTTTATCACCGGCTCATGCATCTGACTGCATATTAATATAAGTCCCACCAACAATGGATCTCCGCGCGTGGTGGCGGGTGAGTCCGGTATTTTACAAACATCGAAATAACCATCAACTTCGCGGATCATTTTATGTTAATGATATTTTGCCGAGCGTGATTCTTGCTTCAACCTTTGGGTGTGTCCAGGCATTCGCACTTCGTTCGAAAAATTGGAGATATTTGTGTCTGATATTTTAAGTGTTAGAGTGAGATTTTGTTTGGTGCTTATGTACCAAAAATGATTTTCTTGCACTCTGTTGAGGAATGCAAGAAGCTCTAATCCGGGCGTTCTTAAACAGGGATGTTGCATGCTGCATGTTGTTGCATGTTGTATGCTTTTTTTCAAGTTGCCTACCTGACTGCTAAGTCAAAAAAAACCATACAATTGGAGATGAACTGATCAAACAAACCGTGTATCCTTAATATGGCAGATATTGTTCTTGGCAAGGAGGCAGCAAAGAAACTACAAAAAGTGTCGTTGTCCAATGATACTATTCACAACCGAATTCCCGACATGAGTGCAGATATCCTGGAGCAAGTTGTCGAAGACATCAAAGCCAGGCCAGACCAGTAAGTAAAAATTTCTCTGCAGTTGGACATCTGTCTCTTCACAACACACCAGCTTCATCGTGACAGGATTGGTTCGATTTGCACCGATGGAGCGCCAGCAATGCTGGGCAACCGTTCGAGGTTTGCTGCATTTCTAAGAAATGAAATTCCTGACCTGAAGATCCCTAACTGCTTTCTTCACCGGCACGCGCTTGCAGCAAAAACATTGCCCTCTAAGAAAATTTGGATATTAATGTGAAAGTTGTGAACGCTATTCGTGGCCGTACTCTGAATCACCGACTGTTTCAATTGTTTTGTGAGGAAGTGGGTGCGCAACACACAGTGCTTTTTTATCATAAGAAAGGTGGTTGTCTCGTGGTCGTGTGATATCCCGTGTCTTCGAATTGCAAAATGAAATTAAACAGTTTCTCGGCGAAATGGGACATGAATTGGCTCAGCATTTTGATGAACCAAAATTTTTTCAGACTCTGGCCTATTTGGCTGATATATTTACAGCACTCAACGAGCTGAACTGCTCTTTGCAGGGAAAGGTTATAAACATTTTAATTGCATGTGAAATGTTTGCTTTTAAAGAAAAAATCCCAAGTGGATTAAGCACATAAAGAAAGAAAACACGTTACTCCCCTTGTAAAGACACTCAGCGATGATGCTTACCTGCACCCCAAATTTGTTTCAAATACTGTCGATCATCCGCAATTACTGAGAACTTTATTTAATGACTACTTCTCGTGGAAAGAACTGCAAACTTCTGCATACTGGATCCGGCACTCTTTCAAAATGAATTTGGAAGATATTGATGATGACCACGATTTTATGGAAGATCTTATCGATATGAGAAACAATGTTGGAATTCAAATTGAATTTTTCAATAATAGCCAGGAGAACTTTTAGGCTTCTCGATTGGAAACATATCCAACATTGGCAAAAAAGGCACTCGCTGTATTGATGGATACATGTGCGAAACAGGATTTTTAAGCCTGCTTCAAATCAAAACTTTAGCATTTTTTTAGTTTGTTTATTTCATTTTTACACGAAATGAAACGCTTGTGTAGTCAACTGTTTGTTCTTTTTCTATTTGCTATTGTTTTTATGGCATTCCAATTTTAATATTGCCGTATTGACAAACTTTGTTTTATAAGGAGTGCGAGAACATATCAAAAGTTTTAAAGGGGTGTGGAGCATAAGAAAGAGTAAGAACCACTGCTTTAATCCCTAGGTGGGAGCCGGGTAAGTAGAACAACAACAGGGTCGAAAACGCGAGCGCGACACGGCTCAAAAACTCACCACGATAACGTCATTGGAGTTGATTGACAGCTCGTCAGGATTTCTTGCTACGAAGTTGTACAGAGCGCGATACTTGACCAGGTGAGCAGGATCTAACGTAGCAATAAATATAAACTAACAAAGCAACAAAAAGGGGAACAGTCGAGCGGATTATGCGCACACAATTTATAAAAAAAATATCCGTTTTTTCTCTAAAACAAAAAAGATTGCGAAAGCAAAGCAGAAAATCAAGATAGCCTAAGACCGACCGAATAAAAACGAAGTACAACAAGAGAAAGCACAGAAAATTAACCTTTCGACAAGACGAGCTCAAAACCTCGCCCTTGTTGTTTGGAGTTCCCATCGGTCGAAGTGGGTGAAACAGTGGTTGCCTGCGTTTGCTGCTGCTGCTTTTGCTTTAACCTTTCCTGTTGCATTTCTTGAATTTTCTTTTTGATTTCGGCTTTTTTCGCTTCTTCTTCGGCTAAATAGCAAAAAGAAAATGTCGTAAATTATCGATCTTAAATGATAACTGCAAAAAAATTGCAGGTTGTTTTCTATTTCAAATTAAAGATGAAAGATCCAAGGACAACTTGCATGTGACCATTTGTCATCGATTAAGCGGGCCAATTGCAATAGCTTTGATGCCGCTTCCATGCAAAGCTGACAAAAAACGACGTTATTTGAACTCGTTGCATAACTCACCCTTCTTTTTCGCTTCTTCTTCCAATCGCAATCGCTCGGCTTCGGCCGCTTTCGCTTTTTCCGCTTTCAGTTTCTATCAACGCGAAGAAAACAAAGTAAATTTCGATGACAGCAATAAAAGCACGTTGCTTCTCGATTTTCCCGTGCATTGCCAAGCCACGCACGCTTCCTCAAGACGTAACTTGATACTCCAGCAGCCACTTAACAAAGCGTTGACCAGCGCGACCGCAGCTTGAGATCGGTGACAAGCGTGCAAGCAGAGGTCTTTTCCCGGTTTGGAGAAACTGATTGTTCGGAGGCATTCAAGGACAAACACATGCGCGCACGTATTTAACCGGTGCATTCAAGCACTTAATGATAGGTTTCTATTCAAGCGTTTATCAATAGTCAAAACCATAGGCAATAATAGAGAAAATCAAAATTTTAAGAGAAATAGTGAATTCTATACATTTCAGCGAAAACATTATCAAAGCAACGGTATTTTTGAAAACTCGATATCGCTGCGCAAGAGCGGAGTACCCATCTAGACCCAAACTCGGTAAACAGTGAGAATAATAACCCGACAAAAGAAAACTTCGAATTAAGTACTTTCGACTGCATTCGTCCTTCGAAATCAACTGCAGACCAATAAGCAAAAGGTCATCACTAGGGCAACTTTTTGCAACTTTTACAACTTTTTTTTACAGCTTCGGACAGCTTCCTGAGTGGCACAAAACTTCAATATAGCGTGTAAGGATATTTTTGTCCAAATTTTATTTTGCAACTTTTTGCAACTTTTTCGGTTTTTAAGCGTAACTTTATGTCAATATTGCAAAAAAAAGAGAAAAATAATGAACAATCCAAGTGTAATTTTTGTTAATAATTGAAATCCCAAGTGTAGGCATTAGGCAAGCCTGCTTTACTTCTTTGTTTTAACGTATGTGGTACATAACATAGCGAGTGCGTATAAAACAGTTTTGGTTCAGGCTATATTGTCAACCTTTGTTGCGTAATAGTAGTGGGTTTGGTCAACAAGCTGGAAAACTGCGGTTAAAAGTAAAACGAATTGTGATTCGTACGACTTCGCATAACTTGTAGAGCCAGCCAAACTATAGTAAACATTTTACTGCAGACGTCCAACTCCAAAATGTTTGAGAATGAGATAGGCCTAAGCGAAGGCTACCTCTAACATGAAGGTGGTAGAAAAGCCATGAGTCTACTTGAAATATGTGAACGATAAGTAAATGTTTTTGCATTATTCCTATCGTGAACTAGTTGTTTAATCTCATAAATACTAATTTTTATAAATTCGTACCTTTCTATTAGAGTCAGGCATAAGCAGAAAAATTGAGAGTGTATAATAAATTTGTAAAAATGCCGAAAGAAGCGAAATCATCCCTTTCCAAAGTTCGAGACTTTGTTTCACGCCACCCAAAAGAGTTTATGACTTCCGCTCGTGGACAACTGTACTGCACACTGTGCGCAAAAATTGTTGCGCATGACAGAAAATCTTCTGTGGACAAACATCGCCTAAGTGCAAAGCATCAAAAAGCCTTGTCATCAACAGTGCTGCAGCGGCAGCAGCCTATAGACTCTACCAACGTAGGTTGGGGCGATTATGTTGGAAAAGTTACCTCAGCATTTCTCTCAGCCGATATCCCACTCTACAAGCTACGTAATCCAGAAATGCAGTCGCTATTTCAATTTCTAGGTCGTAAAGCTCCATCCGAGTCGGCATGTAGAAAGCGAGTTGACGATATGGGAAAATGCGAAGTAGATCGAGTTTGTGAAATTCTTTTGGATAAGATTATTTTCATGGTGATTGATGAATCCGAAATATCTGGCTGCAAGTATTTGAATACCTTAGTAGGTGATATCGAAGTTCCAGAAACAACTTATTTATTGCATTGCAAGATTCTTTGTACGTCTCCAAATCAGCAAACTATTGTGCATGCTGTTGATGATGCAATACGAACCCTCCAAGCAAACCGAAATAATTTTGTTCTCTTGCTTACAGATGCTGCCAGGTATATGACAGCAGCAGGCCGCCTTGTTAAAGGAATATACCCAAAGTTGTTCCACATCACTTGCACAGCTCATGCCTTGCATAATGCAGCCGAGCGAATTCGCAATCATTATGAAGATGTTAACAAGCTCATTGCTACCGTGAAGGCTTCGGTAGTTAAAAATAAACACCGAAGAGGAAAATTTTCAGAAATCGGCAGTCCTCCTCACCCTATTGTCACCCGGTGGGGGAGTTGGTTAAATGCGGCAAAGTACTATGCTGAAAATTTCCCCAAAGTTTGTGATATTGTGAATGCATTCGAAGGCACAGGGCACCTGGTAGTGAAAGCAAAAGAAGCAGTGGCGGCTGAAACTCTTCCAAACAGCCTCAAGGAAATTTATCAATGCTACATGAAGTTGGTGGAGGAAATAAAACGAGCTGAAAGTGTAAAATATACAGTTTCTCAAGCTTATGAAAAGGGATACAAGTTAGATTTTGGAAGCGATCCCGTTGGAGTTCAGTTGTATTTGAACCACCGGCTTGAACTGAACAGTGATTTGAAAGCTATTGTAAATATGTCAAACACAAATGTCAGCCCAGCACGCTAAGCTATTGCAGTGCCAAGCTACTTCATGCAGTGTAGAGAGGAGCTTCAGCATGCTTGGCAAGCTCTTGGCTAAAGATCGCAAGTTTGCCCAAGACAATGTGTGGAAGTATTTGGCTTTGTATGTTAATAAAACAAGCGCAGAGTAAACGCAAACCTTCTCGGTGTTGATTTCGCTATTCTTTTTATTCGTTTTATGCAACTTTGCAACTTTCTTTAAAATAAACGCAACTTTTGCAACTTTCTTTAAAAATAAATGCAACTTTTTAATTTTTTTACTGCAACAAAAAGTTGCCCTAGTCATCACTTAACGTCGAATAGGGAAAAGTCGTAACGATTCCTGATCACGCAACTTCCTCTATCCTACAAAAGCGACAGCACGATATGAACATTTGAAGGGTCAGAAAGGAGACAACGGTCCACAATTTAAGTAGCCCCATGCTAGATAAAAAAAGCTTTCGTCGTATTCCGATGATAACGATCATACATTAAAAATTGCATGGCAGAGCATATAGTGTAGTTTAAACGCTTAAGCATTGTATATACCGCAGGGGTGACCAACAAATCGATCCCCACATCTTCGCTAGTCGATAGCGTTTGATTTTTATGCTTCCTGTTTTTCGTGTGTAAAAATTTGTTGTTTTGTAGCATATTACAATCTTTCAACAATTTTTATATAACTGGTAGCCTACATTTTTTTTAACCAAAATAAAACTATTAGGCGCGGCTGTTTGGGCACTTTTATTTTGCGCCAGCTGGGCGTTTTAACATAAGAAAAACTTGCTTAGGCGCCTGCGGGGCTAAGGAAAAAATTAATGTTGAATCGACTGTGGCTGGCTTTTTGCAATTGTTATGTGATTAAAAACAACCTCTTTGCCGAAACTTCTCAATAAGATTTGTAAATGTTTTTAGCGCCAAAACGGTCATTGCCAAATACAATGGCGTCCGAACGACCGTGCCTAAACGACGACGCTCGAATGGCTGTGATAAAGCGTACCCTACCCATTTTTTTCACCCAAACTTTCATAAAATTAACCTCCGTATATACACTAAACTGTCAGTTGCGCCATTAACATTCCATTATCTGCCGAAACATTCCGTCGATCGCGAATTTCTAAATCTAAAGTCAAACTTAACAGCAGACAAGTTGGCCAACCCTGATCTACAGCATTTAACATGGGAGATATTGATACATACTTCCATCTGAATTATTTTTTCTTCTTCCATTTTCTTTTTTTTTGCTTCTTCCTCCTTTCTTCTGTCATTTTCCAACTTTCGAGCGACGGCGACGCTGGCGAGTCTTTCTTGTTGTCTGCATCAAAGCAAGCTGATGATAATTAAGTTTTTTTGTTTAGTTCGTCGTTGCTCGTTATGAACTTAAAATGGTTTTTGTTAATTTATAACGATTCCTATAACTCACTACAGTAAGCTGTTTTGTTGTTATACTCATAAATTTCATTGGTGGTGGCTTTTTAAAGATATTTTTATCTTAGTTAATCACCTCTTAAAAAGTGCATAGGAGTGAAGCGAATCTATTTCAAGTTTATATCAAGTGCATGGTTTACGAAAGAGTACATCTACTCGTATAGTATAAGAGACATAATACCAGTGACGTCATTGAACTTAATCGCTTTGTACAATTATTTCATGGCTCAGCAAAAACTTAATTTTCCAGAGTTTCGTTACATACCAGAGTCTTCAGATATATATAGTGTTTTGACACCGTGGTTCATTACGAATAGATCTTCCACTATGTTAAAGGTGGCTTTAACATTTTAGACCCTCCACTATGTTAAAGCCACCTATAACATAGTGGAGGATCTATTTTTAAAACAAAAGAAAAAGCCCAGTGTGTAATACTTTACTCATTATCAAAAAAATAATTATAAAATGGGGTTTAAAGGAAGGTTTACAGTTTATAAAATTTTGGAAGTTCGGGACAAGTTATTGTATTTTTTTACATTTTATTTTTATCTCTATTTTCCTCATGAGTCGCAGGAAAGCATCGGATGGCTGCATCCGTCAAGCGATTGCCTACCTGCTTTTGAAGATGCTAAAATATTGCTGTCCGGTTGCAATTTTCCATTTGTTTTTTTTTAGTTTTTTATAAGAGATATTACTGAAATACAAAGCTGGTTGCCAAAAGTGCCGTCTTTCTCAAGGACAAAACTGAATGATTGAAGTAGGTTTTAAACCGCCATCGTGTCGATTACGTTTGCCGTCAAAACGACGCTAATAACCACTCGACCACGCTGCCGACATATGCTTTAATATTACTTTGCGAAAGCGGACTTTCGTTAATAACTAGGATGAAAGATATTGCGTTCTATTCAAGAGTAATGAATACTCTACACTAGCGCTTATCATTTTAGCTCATGGAAGACTTGATCCAAAAATTTCTAATCACAAATTTGTCAAGAATATGAATGGACTTTGATTTTGCATGCCAAAAACTAAAGTAGCTTAGCTTACTGTCAAAACAGAACGTAACATATGAAATAAGAAGATGAAAGACATACATGTAAAAATTATGTAAATTCGTCATTTTCACTGTTTAGCGAAACACTGAGCTCGCGGAGCAAGGGAGTTCCTAACACAGTTTGAGAAACGCTGATCTACATTAAGGGTCTCCAACTTAAATTTGTCTGAGGGCCAAACGAAAGCGTGTATATTAACCAAGGGCCGCAATTCACAATTAAAAAATAAACTCACTAAGAGCACAATAGCAAAAAAAAAGAGCAAGCAAATGTAATCGGCAATGTTTCTTTTCGTTAGCCGCTAAATCTTAATTCTGCAAGCAACTGTATTAGGAGACAAGCCTATGTCTTCAAACAGTTATTTTTTAATAGCACATAAAATGTCGCTTTAAAGTCTTTTAAAAAAGGCCATGATGATTCCGCTATCGTTTGGCTTAAACCAAAACTTGCTTTTACAACGTCTTCATTGAATTGATTACTATTCAGAAACGAACTTCTTTAAATTTGCGTAATGAAATTTCAGTTGCTTTACTTTTTCGCTCTATTTATCTCCATGCATTGTTTCGCAGTCCCAACGCACGTTGTATGTTTTGATAACAACTATATTTTTCGGATAAAACAATGACTTATATCGACGACGGTGCTGAAATAATACAAATCAAAACCTTTCCTTTCATGTGCAATTTTTCTTTTTTTCGAAACGAAATAGATTTTACAAAACGTTAGTTGATAAAATATTTATTTTTTTTTTCTAAAAAATTTATTAATAAATTCTAGTACAGTTAATTCAAGGAGGAGTGAAGAGAAGATTTGCGAGAATAACAAGGTACTAGGTAGTCGAGACCCAATTACATGGAAGTTAAAACGGTGAATAAAGCTGCTAGAAAAACGACAGACATCTGATTGAGAAGTGGAGGGAAGAATGTTTTTGATCCTAATAGGAATCTAAGAATTTAAAAAATGTGTATTTCACACATAAAAGCAAAAACACAAGAACAAGAGTAATAAAAGTTCGCAAATTTGAAGTGAGAGTGAACAGTGAACACACTACATAAATTTGAAACGTAGCTGGCGGCAATCAAATGGCTGATGAACCTTGCCATAGCACAGCGGTTTCCAAACTGGGCGCCGTGAGACTTTGTCAGGGGCGCCGCGAAAGCATGCAGAAGTTGTTGTATTTACTGCTTTCCTCAGAAAAATTACAATGTGAAAGTTGTTAGCAGCTTTTTACTATTTTACAGTGTGTGGTTAGCAGCAGCTGTGTGGAGCCGCTTGTTAGTTGATGCGTGATAGACTGGCAGTGATTGGAGAGAACTTGTCCGTACTAAATTCACTATATAGGCTACTATTGTATTTTATTGTAATGCAAGGTGGCTTTTCAAAGGCAAAGTTCTTTTACGTGTGTACGAATTGAGAAACGAAATCTCCATATTTTTAAAAGAAAACTATACATTTGCTACTACCTTTGAGGATGAAGTTTTCCTGACTCAGTTGGCGTATCTGTGTGATATTTTTTCAAATTAAGTCGATTAAACATCTCACTCCAAGGAAAAGACACTCACCTTTTGCAACTCCATGACAAAATTACAGGCTTTAAAAGAAAACTACAGTTACGGAAAACTGATCTGCTGATAAATAACGAGCAATGTGATAGTTTTCCACTTTTAAATCCCATTTAAACTCGCAATCTGGCAATCTCTCCCTGCAGAATACCGATGAGTGTGATATGAAGACTGTTATGTGTTCGCATTTGGATGCTCTAATCTCACATTTTGAGAAATATTTTTCTGAAGACATGGAGAAGCACAATTGGATAAGAAATCCTTTTACTGATAATGCAAATGCGCCTCAGGGTTTACATCTGTGGAAGCTGAACAATTTATGGGTCTTTCTTCTGATCTCATTTTGAAAAGCATATACAACCCTAATTTACTCATTTCATTCTGGGTTAAGGCTCGATCTGAATTTCCACTCGTAGGCTGTAAAGCTCTCCGTGTTCTTGTTCCATTTGCAACGTCATACTTGTGTGAAGCCGGTTTTTTTGCGGTAGCAGTAATCAAGTCGAAGTATCGCAATAAGATTGACAGTGAATACGACATGTGTGTTGCAATATCAAACATTGCACTGCGGTTTAATAAAATGTGCATAGAGCAACAAGTTCACTGCTCACATTAAATGTTTTTTAGTATTTTGCGAATAATGCTGACATTTTTGTGCTTTTTGAATAATAAACGTGATTTAAATACAATTTTTTGTTAAAACTTGAAATTTGCAAATTTTGGCTTCATTACAGCGCCGCGAGTATTGATAAGTTTTCGAAGGGCGCCGTGAACAAAAAAAGTTTGGGAACCGCCGTTGTAGCATTATTCTTGATTGTAAAAGACCGCCCTGTTACTGTACAAAAAAAGAGTTTCAACACTTTCTAATGACGCATCTACACAAATCAGGCAGGAAACGGCAACCAACCTCATTCAGCAACGTTGCAGGCCGTGACTCAATGAGAATTTTACTGTGTCAAAAGCTCACTGTAATCTTTTTACGATTGACGCAAGCTATTAGCCAAGCAGAACAGCATTTCGACAGAATAAGTCGTGGGTAACTTATCCGCACAGTAGTATGCTTGAGGTGAAAATGACGGAGGGCTATGACTGTAATTGCTAAGTTGCGAGGTCGGTACGCGCTGAAGATCTGGTTGTTGCGACTTTGAAAAAGAGTAGCACAAGATTTTTCAATACGATTCACTATCATTTTTTAAAACAAATGAAACATGAAGTCATCCCCAAAACCAGGTCAGGATAATAGCACAAAGGGCACTTTACATTTAATAGCTTCTTGGATGTACCGAAACGAAAAAAAGTTTCTTGGAACACATTGTATGAAAAAAAATGAAATGAATCGGAGTCATATTTAAAAGTCGCAAATTTACGTCACTTGTCTTCGAAGCAACCAGAAAACGTGTCAAAGATCAGAAAATTATTTTTGGCAGCCAGGGAAGATTGGAAACACTTCGAGTAAAAATCTCCGGGAGCACTCGGTGCTGCCCTATAGTGGACATAATGTTAGTGTTTTATGCTCGCAATTAAAATAAAACGTGGTCATCATTATTATTTTTATACTTTGTCGCAGCTTACTTTCTAGCTTCTTCAATCGAAACTTTACGAACATCGTTTTGTCTTCTGGCTTCTTGCAAAGCTCGAAGTTTGTCTTGCTGAATTCGGTTCAGGTTTTCAACAGATAACTTCTTCTTGTTTAATTCGTCACGGTAATGCTACATCAACCAAAAGTATTAATAAGTGTTTTATGTATAATAGAAAACGGTCTACGACGTCTGTCACAACCTATCTTTTACCACAACTATGGCTGTAGTTCCGGTAAAAAATAGGTAGTAACACACTTCATATATTTAAAATCTTTTTTTTATCAAGATAAAAAAAAGAGGTTTTTTTTTGATCTTTTTGTATTAATTTTTTTTTTTTATCTCTATATTTATCCTCCTGACTTGCAGGAAAGCGACGGAGGCGCTATACATAGAGTAGGCAATAACCCCGACCTGCTTCCGGAGATGCCAAGATATTGCTGTCCGCTAGTAATTTAGTAGAGATATTACTGTAATTTAAAACTGCTTGCCAAGACCACCAAGCAGGGGAAAGTGCCGCAAAGTGTCTTTCCCAAGGACACAACAGAATGGTGCAAGTGGGTTTTGAACCAAGACCATGTTGATCATAAGTCCGGTGCTTTAACCACTCGACCACGCTGCCACCAATCTTATTGCTTCTTTTGTTACAAAGTCAAACGATCTTATTTCAAAACAAAACCGAAAAATTTTAAGCATCCAAATCAATTGTGCTCGTCGTTGTCGTCGTCGTCGTCGTTTGAAGGGCATCCACTCCAGGTCAGACACAAACAGGACTGGGGCCGAGGGTTTATCCTTTTACTACCCCAGACTGCTGCACTGCCTGGATCAGATGCTGGCAGTGATGTCATTAAGCCAGCATCGAGTTTCGTCATCCAAAACCGTCAGACCTCGTGCTCCATGTGGTGCCCGATGTATAGACATGCTGTTAGTACATGATCTGCGGTTTGCTCAGAGGCGCCACACTCGCAATTCGGTGAAGGAGCGAGACCCCATTTGTGCATGGACGAATGGAATCGCCCAACACCAGTCCGCAGGCGGTTGAGCTTAACCCAAGCTGCTCGGGGTAAGCCCATCCCAACAGGCCTGGCACCGGTCTCGGGCACAAAAGCACGGAGCCTGGAAGCATTTTCGCAGTACTCCGTTTTCCATTTGTGATTTGTCCATTCAGAGGCGCGGATGCCAAGTCTGGCAAGGTTGTCCAAGAGATTCCGCGCACCTGGCACAAACGGGCGTCTGGATCTTAGTCTCACTTGGCCAGTATCTGAGGACCCACTTAAAAGACCATACAAGATATGATCGGGGTCCAGAGATTCACGGTAAGCCAAGGAGAGTGTCGCTCCCATTCGGCAAAGCTCAGCTGGCTGGATGCCTGAGAGTACAGGTAGGTGGTCCGTTGGAGTGGGACGCAGGCATCCAGTAACTATGCGCAAGGCGTCATTCATAACACTGTCAATGAGGCGAGTGTGAGCACTGCGACACCAGACTGGCGCACAGTACTCAGCTGCTGAGTAGACTACAGACAAGGTGGCTATGCGTAGTGTTTTAGCACCAGCACCCCATCCCGAGCCCACGAGTCGCCTCAGCAGTGTGACGCGCGAGGGTAGTTTTTTGCGGAATGCCACTAAATGGTGACGAAACGTGAGCGATCTGTCCAGTTTTACTCCAAGGTAAGTAGGAGTTGGACGGAACGGTAAAAGTCTACCGTTGTTGTAGACCTTTAGCTCACGTTTGGCCTCTCGATTATTTAAGTGAAAGGCTGCCGTCACCGTCTTAGTGTGACTGAGCTTCAACCTCCAAGTCTGGAGATACGCTGACAGTGTGGACATGTCTTGGCTTAAAGTCCCCTCCAAGACCTTCCAGTTTCCAGAAGAGTGCAACAATGCTAGATCATCAGCATAAGCAAACTTTCTGGAAATCATGGAAGATCGTACGTATAGATGTTAAATAGGAGAGCCAAGACCGATCCCTGAGGAACGCCGTTTTTAAGACGGCGTAGCCTGCTTTGCTTGCTGTCACCTGTGGTAAGGGTAAAACTTCGATTTCGGACAAGTTCCATGATCATTTTGACCATGTGCTTATCCGGAAGTAGTCTCAGCAGCTTGCAGGTAAGGCCACGGTGCCAGACAGTGTCATAAGCAGCTGTCAGATCGATAAATACGGCACCGGCCTTCTTTTTAGCTTCGAAAGAATCCTCGATGTTCTGGGTTAGCAGAACAACTTGATCTACGGTTGACTTCCCGCGTCGGAACCTAGCCTGCTCTTTAGGGAGCAGTGGATCGATTAATGGTTCAACGCGGGCGTAGATAAGCCTCTCAAGGATCTTGTAGGGGACACAGAGCAGAGATATCGGTCGATAACTCTCTGGGTCCCCCACGGGCTTTGCTGGTTTTGGGATCGCGACCACAAGCGCTCTTCTCCAGATCTTGGGAATTTTGAGTCGGCGCAAACAGGAAGAAAGGAAGTCACGTAACCAGGATTTCAAAGCAGCTCCAGCTAATCGAAATAGCTAATCAATTGTGCTGTAATCAAGTAACAAATTTGTATTCAGAGTACGGCAAAACACAATCGTTTGTTTATCATGACACTTTTATCTACACACCAATATCTTACATGAATATACGTACATGGTGTGTCATTAATATACGTATAACTGCTATGAAAAAATACCGCAAGGCTTATAGCTATCTTAGAGTACTACTACATAAAAGCAGAACCAATCTCGCCAACAGAACCAATCTACTACATAAAAGCAGCAAGAACATTGTAATTTGAACAACACTTAATTATTAAATTTTACTTCTTAACTATTGCCAAAACTTCAAACACAAAAAAAGATAAACTTTTTCAACATAGGAAAGGCGGTAAACATAAAAGCAAAAAAGTTTCGGTCGCAAACGTAAACTAAAACTCAAACACCCACGTTCAGCTGCGTGTTGAGTTGGTCGAGCTCGTGCGCTTGCGTCGATTTGCGCGATTGAATTTGCTCGAGTTCTTCGCGAAGTCGCTGCATCGCGAACATCTTGGTCTGGTACTCGCGCTGGCTTATTTGCAGGTTTTTATCTGAAAAAAAAAAATCATTCCGCAATTTGACTCCTAAACAGCTCCGAGGGATTCCTTTTTCCTTTGCTTGCGATCGGCGCAGAGATCGAATTCGCGAACGAATCACAGAACTTCTGAATCAAGCACGGAAAGACAAACAAGCTCGCACGACGTGGATACAAGCACAGGCGATCAGTCAAGATACTACGATGATAGAGCGTTTCGATTTAAAGAGTTTGGCAAACAACTCTTTATTTTATGTCAATAAGCTTCGTACCAGGCTTAACAGTTTGACTTGTTTTTTACTCGGATTTTTTAAAGTTTAATGAAATGTACCAGAACTTCCGCATTTCCACGTTCTGAGTCAGTCTGAACGGAAGATATTGATCAAAGTAATACAATTTAAAGCAATGCAATAGAGAAACGCTTCGTTGCGCTTTGCTGCGAAAAATTAAGTCAAACAGTAATCTTCAAACTTTACAAGCAAATAAAAACCCGATTTGATAAAAAGCCAAATGCTTTGAAAATTCATATTGAATAACAAAAAAGCTCCATGATGTATCGAGCTTACTTTTTTTCTTTTTTGTAACAGAAAAAAGCACAAGTTTTCAAGATTTTCATAAAAATATAATAAATTCAAAAGCGGAGTGCGTGGTTGACTACAAAACGGTAATTACCGTCGTTGGTGCTTCCCTTGAATTGGATTCTTTCGTTGAGGTTTTGCTTCTCGGGAACGAGACTGTTCAGCTGCTGTGTGAGAAGCTGGAAGCAAAGCAGAAAAATTGAAATCAGCTGCGATTCAAACTAATAACTGAAACTTAATTGCGGCCCGAAAGCTTAAAGCGGAAGTAAATAACGAGCAAAAGCGACGCAGGGTCGGTGTCGCTGACGCCGTTCAGAGACGAAAAAGATACTTACAGCACTTTTTCTTATGCAAACATTGCGGAATTTCGCAAAATTAATAATTAAAAATTTTTGCTGGCAAGCAATTGCAACGGAAGCGAAAGCGCGAATTCGCAACAGTTTGATTCTGCGACAAAACAAAAGTGATCAGTCACCTCGAATTGTTCCTGCTGCTTTTGAACGACAGCGTGCTTTAGCTCTCTCTGCTTGTTCATTTCCTTGAGCTGTTCGCTTTGCTCTTTTAATCGGGTTTCAACGTCTTTCACTCTTTGTTCCAACTGCGAGCGCTTCTCTTGCTATGAAAATAAGCAAAAAGTCAAGTGCTTGAAACGAAAAAGCCTCAGTATGGCTCGTGTTTGCAAAAGATGAATAATTTTCAATTAGGAAAAGAATTAACCAAGATTTTCAACGGCTTTTCTAGTTCACTGGTCCATACATTATAACCATCTTTAGTAGAGTGAAGCTTTTTCAGAATACAAAGTTAGTAACTTCAAAATTCAATGTAATAATGATTCGGTAGAGCGACAGATAGCAGCAAGAAATAAAGCTACAACAAGCAAAAAAGAGACTCAAAAGTTGATCAAATGTAACACTAAGCGACTATAGACTACACGAAGTATTAAGTAATTGCCGAATTACTTGCGAGCTCAGTTCTACATCCAAGGTCTTCGTCTTGGCTCGGAGACTGACGACCAGTTCTTGGTCTCTCAGCTTATTTTGAAGCAATTCCTTACGTCGAATTCTAAAAGTTCAAAAGCAAAGCTTAACAACACTTGTGTTATAAATGATATTTACAGCAACGAGGAAACACCAGAAATAGACGGGAAATGCCACGTTTTGTGCACTAACATGCATGAGGTTTAGGCTAAGCATCACGTTTGCGTCAAATTTCAATTCCTATTAATTTGAATTGTATACTGACCCTCTTTAGACACGTTTGTGTGTGTGTGTGTTTTTATACAGCAATTTTCAACACTTTTTTTACCGTGTTTTTAAAACCTTAGATTGGTTTTTTTTTAAACGATTTTTAATTCTCATAACAAACCTACCGTTCTTTTTTGGCTATAAAGATCATTTTGTATAAACAGCGAGCGTTTCCAGTTTTTTTAGTACTTTTTTCATAACATTAACCACTACGGCTATAACTTAAAAAAAAGGTATCAAACGACATGGATTAGTTGGCTTCCTACACGTGGTGAGTGTAATGGAAAGCTTTGTCAATGTGCATTGTGCGTGAGAAAACGAGTGCTCACAACTGCAATTTTTACTGTTTTTTATATCTCGTAGATTACTAGTTCAAAGTAAAAAGAAAAGCGCAACAAATGTTTTAAAAGTAAGTCTTCCAAGTAAGTTTGATGTATGAACCACGGCTTTCAGAAACATGAACGACAGACATAATCTACTCGCCTTTCCCATTCCAACTGCCGCTGTCGCTCCATCTCGCGCTGAGCAGCTTCTTTCTGTTCGATCGCTTTGCGTCGCTGCTCCTCCTTCTCCCTCTCTGCCTCCCTTTGTCGCTCGAGCTGACGTTCGAGCGCTTCCTGTCGCTTCCGCTCTTGCTCCAGCCTGAAAGATTAAAGAAGTAGTGGTTGTTGATGACCTTTGTTGGGATTTTAGAGAAAACCATTTCAAGGGGGAAAACTAAATGAGGTCTTGCACAGAAACTTTCGCGTTATTTGCCTTCAGAATTTTAAAGGATTTAAACTTTAAGATTTAAAAATGTCTTGTTGTTATACGAAAGGACTGGACATTACGAACACAAATCAATCTTGAAACTGAAAGTTTAATGGTGATAAAAATGTTAAACTTTTAAAAAAGAATACCATATAATTAAACCTTCGCAAAACATAAAAAATTACTTCATACAAACAGTAAAAATTAATATTGTAATGGTCAACCAAAAGAAATAATCAAGTTTTATTACTACACAATTAAGATAAAGCAAAACACAGCCCGAGGCAACTATATAAACGCTAAATTAAAATTAGTCCGTTCAAATATTTAACAGGCTATCAATTAATATTCAGCCTTTGGAAAACAAATGATTCAATAATTAAATATTTACGTTATTTTTTTCTTATAATGGCAAACTGAACCAAATCAGAAGAGTTTCTGAAATCACAATCATTGGAAATACGTAATTTTTAATCAAAGTTTTGAAATGTTATGATTGTAAATTTTTAAGCCGCAAATCAACAACCGGAACTTTTTCCAAATACAGAAACATTTCCAAATATAGAAAGAGTTCTAAAAATTGTTTAGGGGTGAAATTGTATGGCTGAGTACAAATGAAACACATCTTTCCATCAGCAAATATGTCACCTCTCTTTCTCCCGCTTCTCTCTCTCTTCTCTTTCTTTCTGTTCCAAGCGTTCTTTTTCTTTTTGTTGGATTTCACTAGAAAAATATCAGAGAATAAGACACCCGGGGCTTTTTTAAGGTTTTACTTAGCGAAGCGCTCAAAAATTTCATAATTCATGTTGCAAATTTAAAGAAATGTATTTTAAAAGTTTTCAATAAATTCGTCGGGTTTCGGAGTCTCGAAAAAGCTCAAGTCTGAAGCGAAACAGGATTGTCAGCGACCAATTTCAAGCTGCAACGTACAGCAGAGCAAGCCGACGCTTCTCCAGTTCGAGGTTTCCTTTCTGGAAGTTATCACGACGCTTGTCTTCGAACGTCGTGAAAACGCTTCCGGTATCGGCGGAGGAATTCGCCTGAAAAGATAAAATCGTTTATCGAAAAAGCGAATTCAAGAAACCGTGACATTGGATGGTTATAAAAATGATTATGAGGATTATTTTGGGCTAAGTGCAGTAAAAGAAGGAATATTTATCAGTGTTATGAATTCAAGAAAGCGTGACATTGGATGGTTATAAAAATGATTATGAGGATCTTTTTAGGCTAAGTGCAGTAAAGAAGGTTTTAACAACCAGTCAAAGCCCAAATAAGACAAAAAGCTTTGAACAATTCAAGATAATTAGTTTGGGCATATTGTATCTATAAACTGCCGTTTTGTATACAAGCAAAATTGAACCATAAGCAAAGCTCCAAACAAGAAATGACAGGGGAGTTGCATGCATGCACAGATCAACAAAACATAAGCATCTACGATAAAGTGTCAGATCAAACCAGATCAGCGTTTAAACTCTACATGCCTACCTTATTATTCATTTCCATTTGAGTCAGGGGAACAAGCAAACCAAGTTGTCCCGAAGCCTGAACAGCGGGCGCAAAAGAGCGGTAAGAGGGAGGAATGAGGTGAGGGGGTAAGGTAGTAGGCAATTGATTACCTAAAATTTTTAACATTATTTTTCTGCGGTAAAAACATTTGCAATGAACTCGACATTCTTTATAGTGTCAGAAACGAATATGAGGTTTTTTAAAAAAAGTTCGGTTCTTTTTAAAAAAATTAGCACTGAATAATTCTTAAAAAATCAATTATAAACCCCTCAACATTAGCAAAAGTTCTTCTTTTGCTAAGTTGGACGGTTCATTAATGTTTGCAAATTGCTCAGTTAATGACGCTTGGTTAGAAGGGCATACTTTATCGCTTTAAAACAGCGCTGTCAACGGTTTCAATTTGAGCTTTTCTACTTATCGGAGAAGTTTTTTCAGGCAGTGAATCACTCAACACTTTACTGTTGACTTTTCCATAAAAGTAAGCAAATGTAACCACACAAAAAGCATATTTGAGTTTATAAATAAATAACATTGTACTAAACGTAAAAAAGAAGTTTGCCAGTCAAAACCAACCTGCTTTAGCAATATCACAAAGGTGCATGGCCAAGACAAACTCATCCTGCGACAATTTGCCGTCGTTGTCAATGTCACTTAACTCCCAGATTTTAGCAAGAATCATTTGACCCAAACCACTACCACTCATTACATGACGCGCCTGCATGCCTGTTTAATAAAAAAAAGCATCCAAGTCTCATTTGAACATTTTCAAGTCGTTATATTTTCATCAATACACACAAGGGTGGAGTGAAAAAACCTTTTTCGTTATTAACAACACATCACCCATCTAGAAACCTGGCAAATTACCCAAAACTAACTTTTGAAAAGTTTGGCAGGGTTGGCATTTGAACCCAGCCACCTACTGAAGGTCAAAGGTCACAAAAAGGTCAAATTTTGAAAAATTGACATATTTTGAAAACTACACATGGTAGAAAGTTGGTATTGATCTTAAAAGTTGCAGAATCACCATGTTTATATCTGCCTTAAAAAACCTTTTTTTTGTAAACCCACTCGTTTTGGAGTAAATTTGAAAAAACTACTTTTTTTGTCAAAAAGTGACATTTTATTGTAGTTTTTGAAGAATGCAGTATAGTTTGCAACTAAACAATTGTCTTATTACAAATATAGCCAATTTTTGTCAAGATTGAGCACCATTATATAAGCATTGTTTCACAAATTTTTTATTTCAAAATGAAATCAAGCAAAAATTTATATGGATCATCAAAAACTTATGCAATTTTGCATGAAAACGATATGAAAACGACCAGTAAAAACAAACTAGTGCCTACAAAACAGAACAGTATCAATAAACACTATCTTGTATTTGTATTTCTGTGCTTTCATAATTACATGTTGACGGTACTTTAGCAATAATTTGCATAATGCATATCTGCAAAAGTAGAGCGAAGATAACCAAATAATAAGATACCACAATAGAATAAACAATATGCAATCTATTGCAAAAATCGTTGTTGCTGTTGTTACACCAACACCAATACACCCAAGAAAAAACATATTGCAAAATTGTTGTTGTTGTTATTATTGCATTGTTTTTGTTCAGAATGCATCTGACATTTCTGGTTAACTGTTTTTTCATATTTATCTTTACATCACCAAAAGCGGCAGATGCAGCTCACATATCATATACAGGGTGTTTGGAAAGTCACTGTGTACTTAGGGTTAGGAAGCATTAACCCTAACCCTAACCTAACCCTAAGTGCACAGTGACTTTCTAAACACCCTGTATAACGATTTGACGAATATACAGTATTTAGTTGCTTAAAACAGAATACAAAATTTGCAAGTCTACCACTTGAGTAAATTGCAAATCAAAAAGAAGAAAAGCTTAGATGCACAACTAAAATATAAGTTGCACCCTAAACTTTAGCATAATTTAGCCCAAAGTATGTTTTTTTTCAATGTAATTGTGCTGAATTGATTATTTACATTGTAAAACAAAAGCAACTTGTGCTCATTAACACGTAAATCTAAATGGTACCTTACAGATACAATGCATAATTAACATTCAAATACTGGTAAAGTGTTGGCAATCAAGAAAAAATCCAGGTACTGTAGCATTAGGACTGACAGTATCACAAGTTATCAATGCATGATTCAAGTATATGCTCAAAAGCTCATGCTGCTTTCTGTTTAGACAGAAAGTGTGATTTTGTATTTAATTGTTTCAGCAATTTTCTGGAGTGAATTTTTTGTCGAATATATCCATCACATCTCTCAAACAATGTTACTTGTCAAGAATGATCAAGATGGTCAAAAATGACCATTTGGTGGGTCTACAAGCCATTAAACATTTAAATTAAGAAAACTTGAACCAATTAAAGAGCAATGCTTTAAAACTAATGCACCCATGCCACAATCAAGCAGTTGAATGACACAAGAAATTGGTCAGTGAAGCAGCATCACAAGTAACATAGTTTGAGAGACGTGATGGATATATTCAACAAAAAATTCACTCCAGAAAATTGCTGAAACAATTAAATACAAAATCACACTTTCTGTCTAAACAGAAAGCAGCATGAGCTTTTGAGCATATACTTGAATCATGCATTGATAACTTGTGATACTGTCAGTCCTAATGCTACAGTACCTGGATTTTTTCTTGATTGCCAACACTTTACCAGTATTTGAATGTTAATTATGCATTGTATCTGTAAGGTACCATTTAGAGTTGCGTGTTAATGAGCACAAGTTGCTTTTGTTTTACAATGTAAATAATCAATTCAGCACAATTACATTGAAAAAAAACATACTTTGGGCTAAATTATGCTAAAGTTTAGGGTGCAACTTATATTTTAGTTGTGCATCTAAGCTTTTCTTCTTTTTGATTTGCAATTTACTCAAGTGGTAGACTTGCAAATTTTGTATTCTGTTTTAAGCAACTAAGTACTGTATATTTGTCAAATCGTCATATATGATATGTGAGCTGCATCTGCCGCTTTTGGTGATGTAAAGATAAATATGAAAAAACAGTTAACCAGAAATGTCAGATGCATTCTGAACAAAAACAATGCAATAATAACAACAACAACAATTTTGCAATATGTTTTTTCTTGGGTGTATTGGTGTTGGTGTAACAACAGCAACAACGATTTTTGCAATAGATTGCATATTGTTATTCTATTGTGGTATCTTATTATTTGGTTATCTTCGCTCTACTTTTGCAGATATGCATTATGCAAATTATTGCTAAAGTACCGTCAACATGTAATTATGAAAGCACAGAAATACAAATACAAGATAGTGTTTATTGATACTGTTCTGTTTTGTAGGCACTAGTTTGTTTTTACTGGTCGTTTTCATATCGTTTTCATGCAAAATTGCATAAGTTTTTGATGATCCATATAAATTTTTGCTTGATTTCATTTTGAAATAAAAAATTTGTGAAACAATGCTTATATAATGGTGCTCAATCTTGACAAAAATTGGCTATATTTGTAATAAGACAATTGTTTAGTTGCAAACTATACTGCATTCTTCAAAAACTACAATAAAATGTCACTTTTTGACAAAAAAAGTAGTTTTTTCAAATTTACTCCAAAACGAGTGGGTTTACAAAAAAAAGGTTTTTTAAGACAGATATAAACATGGTGATTCTGCAACTTTTAAGATCAATACCAACTTTCTACCATGTGTAGTTTTCAAAATATGTCAATTTTTCAAAATTTGACCTTTTTGTGACCTTTGACCTTCAGTAGGTGGCTGGGTTCAAATGCCAACCCTGCCAAACTTTCCAAAAGTTAGTTTTGGGTAATTTGCCAGGTTTCTAGATGGGTGATGTGTTGTTAATAACAAAAAAGGTTTTTTCACTCCACCCTAATACACACTTAAATAAACGCAGTTGCTTTGTTAATTGCTAAAAATGAGATTAAACTTGAAATTACTTACTTTTGTGTGGGGAGTTATTTCATATGCACCAACATAAATAAAAAATTACTAGTTATTTATAGATAGAAGTTCACAGTAAATGTAAAAATCAGTAAGCTGGTGCTGTTTTAAATCGAATTTGAAACAATAAAAATAAAATCAGGTTTTATTTACTTTTGCTGGTGCTACCATAAAGCTGAAAATTTCAATTAAGGTCTAAGCCAGGAGTGGGCAATAAATTTTCAACTTCAGGCCACATTAAGGCTTGTGGATTGATTTGCAGACCACACATAAACTAACATTAGTAAATTTTAATAATTATGGTGACTACAAAATGTCATTCATGCCGAAAATGTACGGATCTCTATAAAAACATCTTTTTTAAAACACCTGATGGGCTGCACAGATGCCTTTGGTGGGCTGCATTTGGCACACCAGCTGCTTTACCCACCCCTGGTCTAAGTTAAGCAAAATTTACCCAGAGACTTTAAGATGGTGAATAAATTGTATTAAGCATTAAAAAGCCAAAGTCTTCTTACTTGACAAATACCCAGTTTTAGCTCGATCATTGGAATTGAATAATTGGTTATACTTTAGTTTTGATTGCTTTGGGACTGACCATTCAACATTTGACCTATAAACAAACCTTATAATAACTGATCACATTAAAAAGATCTGAAAGGCAAAAGATTAAGAAAGTAATAAGTCTAAAATTTTAGTAGCTCTAAGACTAGATAAAACTTGTCAATGATGTAATTAATGAAAACATTAAAAAATCTATAAAAAATGAGCGAAAAAAAAGATTTTCAAAAAATTACCTAGGTGATGAATCTGAAACCGAATTGTTTCGCGACGAGTTACTGGCAACTGAAGATGAAGGCAGAGCTGAAATAAATTTTAAAATAATATAAAAACATTGAACCACAGTTTGCAACAAGCATATGGATTAGTAATTTGGCATTTACAACAACACTAGCATAAAACTAAAATAATATAAATGATTTATAGTAGAATTTAGCAATGAGTAAAGTAATTTACAAGTAAAAACTAAAAAGAAACAATAAGATTGACAAAATAAATAAAATTGATGGGGTGCTCATACATAAGTGCTTTTTATATTACATTTATGTGTAACTGCTCTTTTATAAATTTAAACTATTTAAAATTGCCAAATTGCATGGTAAAATAAGAAATTTTTTGTGTATTTATAATTTATTAATTTTTGTTCCACTGCAACTGAAAATCTATGTTCTCAAAACAAAAATTACGATGTGAGCAAACTTAGATCTATAGGAAAAATAATCATTTAATGCAATAAAATTGTAGTGCATTAGAGTAAAATACCATTGAGTATAGAATAATTCCAATTTAAAACTGTTTTTTCTTATTTAACTGAAGCAAATTAAACTGCAGACAAATTTTTTTATTGAAAATGACAATTTACAATTAAAATTAAAAAAAGTTTAATAAAACGTGGATATAAAATGTAGACAAATCATTTGTTTAAATAGGTAAATTCAATCAGAAAGTAAATAAGAAAATTAACACCAAGTGCTGTTGCAAAAGGTAATTTTAAAATTTATAACTTTTTTTCTATAAAAATATATGTAATAAACTAAAAAATTTTATTTCATTAAAAACTTTTTAAATGGTCAAAACTTGCTTGAGTACACTTGTTTAGCTTGTATTTGCAACTAAAATAATATACAATATATATTTATAATTTAGTATAAGCTCTATTGTCAACATATTTTATACATTAAATGTAAAGAATAAAAGATTGAAAGATAGTTAACAAAGCTTTGCTGAAATGTAAAAAAATTCAATTAAAAAAGTTTTATAAAAAACATATACAATATAAAATTGCCAAAAATAATTTGACATATTTGGTAAATCATTGTAAAACAAGCCAAAAGTCTGGCACATGTAAATTTCAAAACACCATAGAAAATAATAAGTGGGCATTAAAAATTAATCAGGTGCTTTTTAAATCAATGTAAGAATGATTTTAGGTGTCATGCAATTTGGTTTGAATGGTGTATGTAAAACAATAGTTTTACATTAAAATCAAACTTCTTTATTGTATAATCTATTTATTTTTCTGCCATGCAGGACAAGAGTAAATATGTTTAGCATGCAGCAATTGTCAACTGATTATCTAAATCAATTTAGTGGGATTTAATTAAGCACAATCACTTTTTTTATATTTTACTTTATCTCTATATTTATTCTCCTGACTAGCAGGAAAGTGAGGGGGCAGTATACATAGGGCAAGCTATTACCCCAACCTGCTTCCAGACAGTCCAAGATATTGTTGTCTGATAAAAATTTTTATTTTGTTTTAGTTTTTAATAGAGATATGTGTAAATTTAGAACTGCTTGCCAAAGATGCCAAGCAGGGGAAAGTGCAATGATGTGTCTTTCCCAAGGACACCACAGAATGGCGCGAGTAAGTTCTGATCTAAGACCATGTCAATCATAGTCATGATGCTCTTAACCATTCACTATCTTTTAATCACTTGAAGTTATTTACTGGGTAAATAATACCCAGAAAAGTTAATAGCTGGACAGTTATTTTCTATGAATGCAATTTATAGTTGTTTGTATTGACCACCTAGAAAAATGATATGAAATGTCTTTTCCAAAAGTATAATAACATAGAAATGGTAGGAGTTAACAGAGAAAATTTTGAGCACAAATTCCAGCCAAGCAACATCTCATGCAACTCCATATTGTTTACCAACATCTCTAAATTAAAAAATAATTGTCAATTTTGTCTTAACTTGTTGATGACATTTGTCATTTTTGAAATTTACCCCCTTAATGATGGGCCACCAATATTTTGGCATTGGCAATTTGTCCTCATTTGCTGGGAATGCCACTATTCTGCAAAATAATTTAAATAAAGAAAATACAAATAAAAATCAACTTTCAAATTGCACTATAAAAAATCCTAAACTTAACTTGAAAAATGTGACATTTATGAATGCATGGGTGCAAAAGTGACGCTAACAGGTTAAACAATTAAAACACACAAAATCAATAATGCCTACCAGCTTGGGAAGCAGACATCAATACTGAACCATTTGTCATGGAAAGTGAACCAGTAGTTGACATAGCACCTAGAATTTTTAATACATTTTGTATCAAGATAAGGTTGTCAACAGCAATAAATATCAAAAAATAAATATAACTGAAAGCTAATTGAAAACAATTATTAAAATAAAAAATTTAATCCATTGAACACGAACAATGAAGATAAAAAAGTTAATCAATTTACCAAAACCTGCTCCTCCCATCAAAGGCTGTTGCTTCATTGAAACAGGAAGTGATGTAGGTAACATTACTCCTTGAAGTTTTAGTTTAATTAATTTCATTGCAATTGAAAATTCCAGTTTGTCCATTTTTCCATCACCAGTTATGTCAGCTAGTTCCCTAAATATCGTGAGTGATTGCTTTACATAAGAAAAAAAAGTGTTTCAAATATTACCAAATCTGAGCAAGTACTGGTGGAGGTAAATTGGATTGTAAAAAGAAATTTCTAGCTTGATCTCCTCTAAGGAAGCCATTTGTTGGAAACATTTTATCAAACTGAGAGTCATGATTCATTCTCTCTTGAGGTGTTACAATCCACTGCACATTTCCTTTAAAACAAAAAATTATAATAATACATATACAAAAAATGGCTTAGGTTTGTTTGAGTCAAACAAAGAAATAAAGTGTTTTAAAGTTTCATGAATATTTTTTTAAACTCAAAAAAATCAGCTTGTATAATTTGATCTTTGAAATTAACTAAAATATCAAAAATGTACAGTATTTAAAAAAATTACTATTGCCATTATAAACAAATATCCAAACCACAAGTAAAGTTTCTTTGTTTTTTAACTGTTACTTTAAACTATTTTTTAAAAAAACTGTTTGTCTAATTGCTACAATATAATTTCAAAGCTTGCTAAAACATTAATGCTAAATAAGTCAATCATAACTAACACTTTATAGATTACTGTTATTTATCTGACTGTTGCTTTAGTGATGTAGTAAAAACTTTTTAAAAAATTTAAAATCGATTCATGAAGTCATTGGGTGGGAAAACAGTTAATAACCTACTAAAAGTAAGCACCTTATTTGAAACATGGGAGTTTTGTCTATTAAATATTGCACAAAGTTTTATTTCAAATCATCAAATGAGCCTAGCAAAGGTTGTTCCAAGAACCTTTTGCTTTGAAGTAAAGACTAAAATTCCTATAAACATTATTTGAAGAAAATAGAAAAGGCAGTAATACCAGTATTATTGGAAAAAAAATCGTTTAGTTAAAAAACAAAAAACGTAACTGTATAATCAGAGCAAAGCAATGCAATTTAATCTTTGTAGAAATAATTCAGATGAAACACACAGACAGTACATTATTCGTTTTTATATTTTACTAATATATAGCAATTAAAGCTGTTGACAGTGAAGATTGAAAAACAATTGACTAACAAATACAACTGATCAAAAAATCTCAAAAAAATATTTTGTTTTATGAATTTTTATCAAAATCTCTTTATTTTCTTTGGTTACAATGCAATAGTGCTATATTTACAACCATTACACATACAAGCAAAGGAAAAAAACAGTAAAATACATATAAGAGCAAATAAACAAATAAATTGGTGGAGATTTGTATAAATACTAATAAACTAAACAAGTCAACAGTAAATTGTTGTGATAAGTTTCACACTGAAGTCATGCAATGAGAAAAGAATTACTTATATTATGTTTCAGGCTACTCATAAATTTAAAAATATTAAGTCGAAAAGTTAATGCAGGGGTAGTGGCAAAATAAATAAGAAAAAAATTTAAACAAAATTTTTAAAAAAATAAAAAAAACTTGCCAACAAATTTTGTAAGTTAAAATCTATAAAAATATGTAGATTTGTATACTCAAAGCACAAGAAACATGTTTAAATTGCTTTATTTCTATTGTTTAACAGGTGCAGTTGCTATATATCACTATAACCACAAGCCTTTAAACCAGTGGTTCCCAACCTTCTTGAATGCATTCCTTGCTTTGCTCACTTTGAAATTTCTAATTCCTCCTTTAGTTTACTTTAAAACTTTTAATTCCTACCTTTGATAAATCAAAAAATCTTCTTGAGTGTATCTGTATACTGGTATTAAGTAACTATTTTTTCTGAAAAGTTAAGTGAAGACCAAAAAATAAAAAGCTATTGACTTGATTTTCTACCAAATGTAAGGGAAAGACCTTTTTTGGTTTGCACTGGTTACCTTCATTAGAAAAATATTTATTCCAAAGTCAAATCAAAATTTGTTTTTTAAAAGCCTGTTGCATAGTAAAATTTGTGAAGTATAAATTCCTTGCCTGAACTCATGATATTCCTTTGGGAGAAGAATTCCTCCCCAGCTGAGAACCACTGCCTTAAAGGTAGGGTCCACCCAAAATCTAAAATTTTTCCATAAATAAAGTAGAATTTTTTAAATCTATTGGTTTTGGTTTGATGTAAATCCGAGTCACCATTGCCCCAATATTTCAAAAAAAATATTGGGGCAATTTCAAAGAATTTAGTCAAAATGAGTGGTTTTAATTGGTCCTCAGTTTTATGACGTCAATGACTGGCAAATTAAGCAAAAACAGCATAAGTTCAATACATGTTACAATTTTAGTCTGGTTGATCAGTGTATTTCAATACAAGTAATGGATGTTTCTTGTATGGTTACCAGTTGTTTTAACAGAGTAAAACAAAATGTTATTAGTTTTCACCAATTAGCCTACCAATAAAGAATTATACAGGGCTACAGAAACGGTTCAACAATATAAAGTTAATGAATCTACATACTGTAATTTGAAATACTACAAGTTATGTAGCAAGCATTTTACTAAAGATTGTAATGAATGAGACCTGAGATTGCAATTGCTAGGAATCAAAAAAACAAGTTTAATTAAAGAATAATGCACCAACTTCATTTAATTTTTCCTCCTATAACATGTTAACAGGTAAAAATTTAAAAAAAAAAAAAAAATGTCAGAAAAATCATAGGCAAGACGAAAATGGAAAAAACAAAGAGAACAAAAGAAGTTTTTGCAAAAGGTGAGCAACTTGTGGTGTTTTTACTTTAACTGGCATATTTAGAGAACTCTTTTGCATTTTTTGCTCACAATTTCAATGCACTTGTCATGACTTAAATAAATGCTGTCTAGCTAATTGGTTATAAAATTTATACAGTTGGCTGCACTTAACTGGCTCACAGATAACTGTATCATTCAGTTATCTGAATTATTTTTCTAAGTCCCAAATTACATAAGCATTTTCAACGTAAAAGTATGCCACTTTTCTGGATCACTGGATCAATTTTTCATGTAACTGGATCACTTTTGCATGAAAATTCACAGTAAAATTCCACATTTCACATGGCATGTGTTTCCACATTTCACACGACATGTGGCACAATCACTGATCACGTGCTCAAACACAATACAGTTGTATATACATAATAAATACAGTTGTAGTATTGATTTTATTGATTCTCACTTCATTATTTTTTTTAAACTTGGGTTTCTTTGTTGACTAAAAAAAACTTGACCTTTTTTAAATACAGTTCTGTATCTTTTCGGCTAACTGGATCAAAAGCCATCAGCCCAAAGTGATCCAGTTATGCGGAGCCAACTGTACTGTATAAACTTGAAATTGCAAAAGGAAGTAACTTCCAGTAGTTTTACTTTGGGTGGCATATTTAGAAAACTTTTTTGTGTTTCTTGCTCACAATTTCAATAAACTTGTCATGACATATATAAATGATGTCTAGCTAATTGGTTATAGATTTATATAAACTTGAAATTGCTGAACTTATAAACAATCTGAAAATTTCTCTTATCTGTTTTCAAACTTACAGCCACTTATAAAAAACATTCATATTTTTTGAAACATTTAATACATAATAAAAACTTGAAATATATTGGCACCAAAATAGGAAATGATATACCAAGTAATATAAAAATTTTGTTTACTCAAGATTTAAAAATTAATAAAATTTCTATTTTATTCTATATCCTTATATGTTATTGTAGAGTTATAAAATAGTCCCACACAGCAGTTTTTTAACCATATGCATTTGTAATTAGGTATAGTTGCTCATTCTATGTTGGCTGCCTTGGATAATAATAGTAATATGAAGTTGGAGCAAGTCAAAGGTGAAAATGGTAAAAGTACAGTAGTTGGAAACTTCAATGGTCCCAACACAGCCAAACTTTTATTGTGAAGAAGCAATGTGTCTCAAAAAACTTCTTGCAAAGATCTAATGTCATGTACATAAATTCACCTCAATTCTGGCTCAAAAGGTAAAGTGCTAACTATTTTACAAGCCTTGTGTAAATCAGCTGGGCTATAGGTAAAGAAACAGGAGACACTCAATCCCACTCACCCATTTTTACAGTAAATTTACTGTATGCTTTCGCAACAAAAAATTTTACAAATTAGAAATTATTTCATCCTACATGCAGTCTTGTGATAGACTATGACCTCCTCTAAGATTGGTCGATGGTAGACTTATTAGTGCTGCACTTGTGGCAACCCAATCCAAGCAATTTCACATCTCTTCATTTGATTCTACCTTTAAAATATGTCATTTTTTGCGTTTTACCATCATCTTGTGAATCCTAAAGTTTGCATGATTTTTGGGTCTCCGTGGAGTGGTTCCACACCATGTAAGATGCCTGGTAACACATGCAGAAGGAAGGTGCTACAAGTATGCTAGCTACAGCAAATTGTTTGCTTAGATTAGAAGGTATTTAATCACTTTAACAATCGTATCTGAACCTATTTTTTGAAATATGTTTGTGATCAAATAAATTAAAGATTACTGCCCATTATTGCTATTTAAGTTTTTGATTTTTAGAAATTTAGTTTTTCGTTTTTAAATTGTTAGTTTTTTTTGATTTAGAAATTCAAGACATACACGTGCCAGCTTTGGCAAAGTAAACAATAGCTCGTGAACAGAAACCATCTAAGGTTGAAGCATTGAAGCTTCACAAATATGTTTCCATACTTGATGTTTTTGTATATACAGTATATTTTTTTAACTGAAAATAAATATTTTTTATACCTTAAATTTTGTAATGTACCTTACTAGTCAAAAGTAAAATATATCATATCAACCATATGTTCTGCTCAGGACAATGTCAAAGACATAAAAAATAGAGCAATTGTTGAGCAACTCAATCTGCTATCAAAGATGCAAAAATATTGTTGCCCATTTGAACTTAATTTTTATCTATAATACAACTGAATTTAGAATTGCTTGTTTAGACACCCAACCAAATAAAAGTACTATCTAGTGTCTTGCCTAAGAACACAACATCTTGACAAGCTTAGGAGTTGAAACAAGACCATGAAGATTGCAAACACCCTCAAATTCACTCATGCCGTTCTGTTGCGTCCTTGGGAAAAACACTTTACAGCACATTCCCCTGCTTGGTGGTCTTGGCAAGCAGTCCTAAATTACAGTCATATCTCTATTAAATTACAAAGCAGACAGCAATATCTTGGCATCTCTGGAAGCAGGTCAGGTTAATTGCTTACCCTATGTATTAGTGCCTCTGTCGCTTTCCTGTGAGTCAGGAGGATAAATATAGAGATAAAAATAAAAAAATTAAAAAATAAAACCAACACTCCAACTCAGGCCATGCTTCTGACTAAACTAATATTTGATACCAGTACTTGATCTGAATAGCAACAAAAGAATAGCAAGCAATTGTGTTGATGAATTGACATTTTATTCAAGATACAATGCTTTATTTATTTACTCTTATCTAAGATTGTCAGCATATTGGCTTAATGAAAACCTTCATATCTTTCATCTTCTTTCAGAAACCGTTTTCTTATGGCAATTACTGCACAAGCAGGTATAAGACTGAACATCAGCACCTCAGTGTCCAGACATAGCTTGTTAAAGCTTGATATGCTGGTAATGCAGTTTCCATTTATTAATTTTTCTTGGATTATTTCAACTTTTCTGCAGCATTTGTTTTTAACTATTGATCGCATAATATAACAATGCTTGCAGGAATAGTAAAATTATTTGACGTCGTATCAAACTATTGTGCTTGGTCTATTTTATTAAATTCTTTTGTAAGATCATATAAAAATCTTTTACTCACAGTGTTTTCCAATTTTTCTTTTTACCAGCTTTAGAACTGTACTTTCAGTAGTTGATAGCAGATGCAGCTGTAAGTATCACTAATAGCAATCATTGTTTCAGTTGCTTTGCCAGTCATTGACGTCATCACTCACGTGTGCCATCAATGGCAATTTTTTCTTTTTGGAATAACTGGCATAATAGAGACTTTTTGAGTAAAAATTTTTTCAGGGTTGATTATTAACTATTTAAAGAATATTTTAAGCTCAACTTGTATTTTGACTGGACTTCCCCTTTAAACTGTTCTTCTACCAACATTTTCATAGCAAATTTTGGAATTTATAAAATCATTTTTACACAAAAAAGCTAAAAAATAAAAAATTTTAGGAATGCCTGCCTGCCTGCCTTCATTATAAATCTTTAAACATCTTTACATTCCAAGCAAACAAAAATATTTTACAGTAATGTTTATTATGTTTTAATGTAAAGAAAAAAATACCTCCTTGAGATAATCCTCCAGTTTGCATTGCACTAAACATTGATGGCACAGAAGACAAATAACCAGTCATATTGTTTAAATGTTATAATATTTACAAACTATTAATAACAATTCATGGATATAATCCCATTTCAATAAATTAAGTCACCATATTATCACCCTTTCATCTTAAAATAAAATGTAAAAATTTAAAATCAACTTTTTAGTAACACAAAGTTATGAACTACTTATATCAATGCACTAATTCAATTTAATTTTCACTTATTTTAATGTTTATTTATCTTCCTAACTTGAAAGAAAACATTGAAGGTGTTATATTTAAGGCATCTGACATGTGATGATCCTAAATTGCTTTTAGAGATGCCAAAATACTGTTGTCTGGCTGAAAGATTTTTTATTTGACTGTCAGTTTTTATTTAAAGATTTGACTAACATTAAAAGCTGCTCACTAAGACAGCAAACACAAAACAAAAAAGAGGTTTTATACTGCAACCAAAATCAATTACATCCACACTCAATATGCTTCTCCTGTCTACATGATCATGGTGGCAACAAACTAATCAATGGAGTTGTTACAAAGTATTCAAGATCATTTGACAAAATTTTTACTGTACCTTTTAAAAGAATCATAAAACCTTTTTTTAAGGCCTACCAATGACTTTTTCCACTTAAAAGCTTGTAGTATTTTGTTTTACAAAACATTCCAATATTGTAGTGAAGTGTTATTTACTGCATTGAACAAAAAAGCACAGGACACAAATTCAATCCCCAGTTAGATTAGTTAGTTTTTGTTTCGAATAGAAGTTTTTACCAAGTTTTTTAAAAAAGATTTAAAGTTAGATTAAGTTTATTTTTAAATTAGATTAGTGGTTAGCACTAGTAGTTAGCTAAGGCTATATTAAAGGTTAAATTTAAGTTATGTTAAAGCTTGAGTTAGACTAGGATCAGGAGTCAGTTATATTAAAGTTCTGTTAAAATTGGGGTTAAACCTAACAAAACAAACTTCAGTAATTAGAAAATAAATTTAAAAGCAATTGCCTTTCTCCCTGTTGATCTAAACCTTGCATGACAACACTATTAAGGTTCTTTTAAAATGTACAGATTGGCAAGGTTGACTTGGTTGGTCATATAAAACAGTTAGATTTTGTTGAAACCAAGTGTATTTGCAATGTAAACAAATATGGAAAACAGAAATAATCATTTAGTTTTGAAAAGTTGTCAAGGTTGTCTAAATGTTTGATATTGTTGCTAATATTTACAAGTAGGTTCCAAAAAACGCATTAACATAATAGACTTTGCTGAACTAGTTAATCTAGCTAACCTATTTCAGCCCCACATATCAAAACATGTCAACCTTGCCAATCTTGTTTCTGTCTGTCTGTCAAACCAACAATTTTAAAGCAAAGTGTAAAATAATTTAGCAGCAAACAACATTAGACCTACAAAATGCAAAAAAAACTTAAATACAATACCATCAGGTTTCCATTCTTTTTTTTAATTAGGAAAAATGGGACATGTGAAAAAGCTTTGCGAGTGTCCCAATTTTGGTTTGATTAAAATAGTAAGACACAAAGTTACTCATTTTGTGAGCCAAAAATATGAAACAGAAGATGATATACTACTAGTAGTATGTACTTATTGCAAAATCACTCAAAAAATTTCAATTACTTCAGTTTAATTTAAACAAAAGTGCTCATAAAACAACAAGTTGTCCCTGTCAAGCTTTGCAAAACATGCTCATGCAACTCTTCACTAGCATATACCACATTAAGCTTTTAGCAGATGCTGCAGTTACATATTCTGGCTTTCTTTGAGACAGCGACTTTTCTAATGAATTTAAAATGATTCACACTATTCATCACCTGGGATGTCATTTTTGAGAAGATTGTTTAACTTAGTTCTTTGAACAAATGTTGAAACAATTGCTTTGAGCTAACCTTGATCAATTGGCAAAGTCTCTCATACTGTATATTCTATTGCTTCAACACTAAGCCTCCTGTTTCTGCAAAAATGGTAGTGCTTCATCAGATCTAAATTTTGATGAATTCTTCTTATTTAGCCATCTTGAAAGAGTTGCTTGTAGAATTCCAGTTCTTTGTGCCACCTTTTTTAACCCTTTTGGCACATTGTTCTGTCTTACAAAAAATACAGTGCAGTGTGGCACACTTCCTGCGAGCTGACTGTCTAGCACAAATGCATAAATTGCCATCTACACACAAATGCCTGACTAATCGTTCTGGATTGCTATGCAATAACAAATAAACACAACAATTCGAAAAAGCAAGAATCACTCTTTTATTTACAAGTCTAACAGATCACCAATACAAGTCTAACAGATCACTAATAATTCAAGTGGTAATCAAAGAAGCAGCTGACCACACATAAACAAACTGCATTTTATGCAAAAGTATCTTGTTTGCTTTCGATTTCCCTTCCTGTTGCAAACCCTGCAGCATCTCTGAGGATATTTTGTTGAACCGAAATGTTCATATGTCTCAAGACTGTGAAATTTGAAACCACCATAAAGTCAATCTATTGGATCATTAACAGATCTGTTTTTCCACATAGTTCCATGATCACGCTGTATTGAAATTTCAGCAATGTCCAGATGCCTTTCCAGACTTTGCTTTGTACAAAACATTAGCATTGTTCAAGCAAATTTCCATCAAATAGTAGAATATTTTCTTGGTCCATTTGACAGTTTTCCTCATGCAAGCGTAGAATGATAATTTTTCATCCAAATTGTCTACACCATTTATTGAATTATTGTAATCAATCATGCAATTTGGCTTTAAAATTTTTTCTATTGAACCACCATTTTCTTTTTGTCTTCATTGGATGGTAACCATGCTGTCATCATGTTTGGTTGTAATTGCTTTGACCAGTCGCTTATCTCTCCAAACTATCACAACAACTTTTCCATCGTCCTTTGCAAGCACCCCATGTTTGGCCAGATTTTCAGGTTTTCGGATCTCGGGAGGCTCACCCATGAAGCTGTGTAGAGTCCCAACAGTGTGAATTTTCCTCTCCAGAAGCTTTTCGCTTAACTCGACTGAGTTATAAAATTGTCCATATATAGTGTATGCCAAAGTCCAATGCATTTATCTGTGAGCAAATACTCAACTGTCTCTTTGATTGACTTTTTCTGTTGGTGGTAAAAATCAAGAATCCAACAATATCCTGTTTTGGAATCTGCCAATATGTAAGTCTTTATGCCGTATTTCGTAGGCTTGTCAGGGTTGTAAACCCAAAATGAGAGCCTGCTTTTCCACTTCAGCATCTCTTCATCAATTGCTATATTCTCTCCTAGTTAGAACAACTTTTGCCATTTCTCAACAAACATATTCAATACCGGCTGTACTTTGACCAATCAGTCTGTGTTATCACTGGGTATAGCTGCATCATTATTAAAATGCAAAAACGATGAAATTAACTGAAAGCAATCTCTTGGCATACAATCACCATATAAAAGGCATTTGCAAAGCACACTTTTTTGTCCAATATAATTCCAATTTGCCTTTTTTATCATGCAAGCCAGTCAACAACACCAGGCCAAGAAAAACTTCCATTTCCCCCACAGTTACTGGCACCCAATTACAAAACCTTGATTTTAGCGTAGGCTCCATGTGCAGCCATAAACTGGGTGGCATAGCAGTTGGTCTTAACTACCAAGAAATCAATAAAGTTGTCATCAATAAACAGCTTGAAATATTCATAAGGGTTCTGAAGATTATTTACCTCTGCTTCCGATGTGGGACCTGGTGTACCACAAAAAGGAAACAGTTGCAGGTTCCAAATGTCATCTTTCCAATCATAGGAATCACACAAATTTGCAATATGTGATTGATGTGGTTGGGTTTGTTGGCAAGGCTGACATTGCTTGTGTTTTTGTTGGGAAGTTGTAGAAGTACTGACATGCTCATCATCCATACTGTTATCTTGATCGTCAGAAAAACAAAATGTACATAATTTACTTGCAGCCGGCCCAGCTAACATGTCTCTCAGGAAGTCGAAGGTATATTGGGATTAACACAAATGCTTGCTTCATCACTTGAAGAATCAGCTTCTATGCTTTCAACATCACTGCCAAGCTTTTTCGCATCAACACCCTTCCCAGTGGTAAAGCTTAAGCCAGGCATATCTAAAGAATTACTTTCTGTCTCTGTTCGTATCATTGGTCCACTCACATCTTCAAGAATAGATTCATCAATAAATTCTTCATTGCTGAATTCTCCTGAACAATCCAAGTCAACGTCCATGAATAACTCAGCAAAATCACTTACATTTAGCTTGTTTGTTTTTTTACTTTTATCCATTCTCATTATCTGCTAATTATGTTCACTTCCTGAATAAAGAAATAGGCAAACAACATGAAAAATATATTTATCACTGCAACATCAAGTTATGAAAAAAGATTCAAACAACAAATTTTTTGTTTTACTTAACAAAATTTTTTAGTTTTATTCATTCAATGTTTCTTTGCCACTTGCTGAAACAGTAGCAAACTAATGCAGTATAAACTCCTTTCTGTACAACCTTATCATGTCTTCTCTGCGTCAACAAACTCAGTCAAGTATGACAACTATAAGCATTCAGAATCAACTATCTTCCAAGAAAAAGGCAGTCAAACAGCATGCACAGGACTTGATTTATAGTCTTGTAGCACTCAAGAGATGCTACAAAAATCGAGAAATCAGTCAGATCACACCTTTTATGTCACATTCAGAAATTTATTTCTAAGTCATGATGTGTCAAAAGGGTTAAAGATTGCTCACCACCTTTCACAAGCAAAACAGCATTTCCAAGATCCTCTTTATAAAAAAATGTCACTTTTTTTATGTAGTTGCAAGGCATGTTTAAACACACTAACTTTAATTTAACTTTAGGCAATTTTAGAACTAAATAACTTTGAAATATTTTATGCATTAGTTTATGTCTTGCAATATTCCAGAGCATACCACTTCTCCATAGTTATCCTGCATTAAAAAAGGTTATCCCTTATTTTTTTAGCTACCAGCTTACATAGCACAATGAAAATAATGCTTAAACATTTGCTGTGGTAACAAGCTATCAATGCTTCTATAAAAATAAGTTTTTATTTTAAATTCCTATAAAAAACAGAAGCTTAGATCATGTTCATGTCAACTAAACACAGTCAAGTTTCAAGGTTAAGGTTGGACTACATCAGGGATCAGTATTAAGTCCATTCCTGTTTGCAGTGATAATGGACATGCTAACAGATGAAGTAAGGAGAGAACCACCGTGGACAATGCTGTTTGCTGACGATATTGTGATTTGCAAAGAGACCAGGGAAGAAGTGGAGCAGAGACTAAAATGTTGGAGGTATGCATTGGAAAGAAGAGGGATGAAAGTAAGTAGGTCAAAGACCGAATATCTGTGCATAAATGGAGGAAATGACAAAGAAATAGTGAAGATGGATGATACAAAAGCACCAAGAGTAAAGGAATTTAACTATTTGGGATCAACGGTGCAAGAAAGTAGTAGTTGTGAGAGGGAGGTAAGGAAGAAAGTGCAGGCAGGATAGAACGGATGGAGAAGAGTATCGGGAGTAATCTGCAACAAAAGGTTACCAGCTAAAGTAAAAGAAAAAGTGTACAGTTCAGTAATGAGACCAGCAATGATGTATGGGCTTGAGACAGTGGCAGTCACAAAAAAACAAGTGGAAAAGATGGAAGTTGCAGAGATGAAAATGTTGAGGTTTGCCATGGGAGTGACAAGACAAGATTAGAAACGAGTTTATCAAGGGTATAGTTAAGGTAGAACAGTTAGGAATGATGAGGGAGGGCAGGCTGAGGGAGTATGTAGGAAGAAAGATGATAGAAATGGAGTTACTGAGAAAGAGGAAAAGAGGGAGACCAAATAGAAGATTTCTAAATGTAGTGAAAGAAGATATGGGAGAAGTTGGTGAGGGAGACAGACATTGAAAGCAGGACAGTTTGGAAAAACATGATAAGCTGTGGTTACCCTTGATTGAAAGGAAAAGTTAAAAGAAGAAGGGGGTGTCCTATTTTTCCCATGTCCCATTTTACCCCACTATATCCTACAGCACAAGTACAGTTGCTTTCAAAAATAAATATTTATATAACTAACCAAGCAGCCACACCAACAACTATGCCAACCAGACCAATCTTGTTTACCAAGCACCTTGCAGACCAATGTCCAGCCCAATTTTATTGACTTGATCAACCAGTACATTTTAAAAATACTACACTATTGTCAGACTCTGGTCATAGTCTTACTAAAAAAAGTATAAAATAAACATGTAAGAAAAGAAATTATTACCAAACCTCTAAATTTAAAAAATTAAAAATCCCATTGCCAAGGTAAGGTAATTGCCAAGGTAATAAAATTATCTTAAAGTTGCTAAGTTTTTTATTTTCTTTCTTATTGACACAAATTAAATAAAACTTGCATTTTTTAATGATACTGAGCTTTCATAATGTCATAATTTCAAACAAAAAAATTTTTTTAATGCACAATGTAGGCCAATCATATCAAATTCACGGGCCTTAGTGTTAATTGTTACAACCCACACAACTGTTATTTTGATTCTTGTTCACTATTTGCTGAGCTTACTATATTAACTTCAAAAATATTAAAGAATCCCAAAAGCTTGCAAGGTTAGTAATAGAAAGCAGTTAACAAGACCTATCATTTTTTTATGAGTTTTTTTATCTTTTAAAATACCTTGCAAAATTCACAAGACAATTAAACAAGGTTTCAAAAAAATTATTTCAGCACATTTTTCTAAACCACAGTAACTTCAGAACAATAGATCTAATCATTCAGAATCTTTGTAAGACATTGAAAAGTTTGGTCAAGTGGTTAAAGCACCAAGCTGATGATCAACATGGTTTCAGTTTAAAACTCACTTGCACCATTCTGTTGTGTCCTTGGGAAAGACACTTTACGGCACTTTCCCCTGCTTGATGGTCTTGGCAAGCAGTTCTAAATTGTGGTAATATCTCTTTACTAAATTACTAGCCTACAGCAATATCTTGGTATCTTCAGAAGCAGGTCAAGGTAATTGCTTACCCTATGTATTAGCGCCTCCGTCGCTTTCCTGTGAGTCAGGAGGATAAATATAAAGATAAAAAAAAGAAATATATCAATCTTATTTAAACTTTAAAAAATTCAAAAGATTTTCTGATTTTTTTATTAATTGAAGACCAATTTGTATCACTTTCATTTCCTTTGCTTATTATGCTGTTCAGGCTAATGCTTGCAATTAAATGGAATTGCTAAAAATTGAATTAAGCTCAGTGTTACAAGTAGCCTAAAGTTTAATGAAGTTAGAATATTCATATCTGATTTTTATTTGCATTTAGAATTCACATTAAAAATTGTGGTGTTATTTGAGTCAAATTATGTTTCCAAACAATTATTCCTGATAAAAATTATTAAAACTAGTCAGAAAACCAAGCTGACTTATAATTATCTTTGGAGTCTCCCCATTATAAGTGATTTTTGTTAATGAAACTAACCCTGATCCCCCCTGTAGTTACTATTGCTTCTTGAACATATCTTTTTTCCTCATGGTTTCTTTTTTATTCTATCTTGGTGCTGGTTTCATAAAAAAAATTGTTAGGGGTGACTTCTTGAAAAGACTCCATTTTTGTTGGTCAAAGTTGGGATTGCAAATATTTTAACCAAGCATTTAAAATTTTGTAAGCAAAAAACTATGAGGGGACAGAACATTTGTACATAATTAAAATACTTATTTTTGATAACTGTTTGTGAGAAATAAGATTTTGATTTGCAAACACTTTAATTTTACAAATATTTAAAATGGTTTCTTTTGATAATTGCAGAAGAGCATAACTTTTTAGAAGCCAAATCGAGTTTAGACACAGATGTAAACATTAAACACTTCATCACTCCAAAGATGCAAAAATAGTTTAGCATCCATGGGCTTGCAGTCCACAATCTCATCCATGTCAATAATGCGACCTGCATAACCTCACGAGTTTGACATGCAGATGTAGATTAATAAGAATTTTATTGCAGCTACCCCAACAACTTTCAAAACTTAATATACCAATAAAATTTTATAATTTATGCAATAAATATAATTGAAGCTACATTACCCAAAGTAAGAAACCTCTAGCTTAAAAATAGCTTTTTAAAAGATCATCATTATCGCTTAATCCTAAAAACTTTAGCTGCTTCCGTGTTCCGTGAGTTCATACAAAACAAAAAATTAATCTTTTGCGAAAAAATTTTTAATTATTTTTAGCGACAATAATAATTGCAAAGTGACAATAAACTAACCAAATAACAAGCGCCACTCCTTAACTGCTTAAGTTTCACTCGAGCCGGTACATTGACGTAGAACACAATCATAGAAAGTAGAAACTTAGATAAAAACTCGAAAAAACTAAGTTATTGTCCGCTAATGGCGCAATCGGCATAATTTAGGAATAGTGAGACGTTAAGTTATCTTATTGTCAGTAGCTCTCAGAAGCACAGCAATTCACTTCTCAAAATGAGTATTTGCTTTTTAGAATGTAAAATGAATATTTATGTAAAAATGTATGCAAAAGTTTTTACGAATTTATTATCAAAATTTTTAACAATTTGAAAGATTTTGAAAACTAAAAAAATTAAGAAGTTTAATCAATATTGTACTTGACGATTGTTGATAAACTCTCAGCTAAAGTATTTAATATCTTTTTGCAACTATTGTAGAAATTGGTCTTAAGGACAAAGCGTTGAGAGATTTATTAAGTTGTTTTCACAAATCAGCAAATATTTAGTAATATTAAAGTTGCTTAACATCCCGGCTTAGCTGAAACAGTCCGATTTCGACACTTTGTCTCTGTATCCCGTCCAGTTAACTATTTCGCCCCAAAATTTTCTATTTTAAATTTGCTTTTTCCACCATTTTCAACTAGATTAGAAAAATAGACGCCATTTACACTAATTTTGATGTCATAAAGGCTTAAAAGTTTGCTTGGAACCTTTCCAGTAAACATTCATCATCGCGCCAACGTTGGCTTTAGCGCGGCTGGGTTGGGAAAAAGTTGGCAAAATTGCCAACATTTAACCAGCAATGTCAACTTTCTGCCGATGATTTATTTTTGAGTTCTGATTTGTTCTATTTGTTGCGTTAAGTACTAAAGTGGAAAAAAATTAAATTTACGCTCAAAAAAGCTTTTTTGTCGCTGTTTCTTTGCTTAGTAAAATTCGTGTTCACAGCTGCTGGCAATGTGTTGGGCCAACGTTGAAGGCGGCATTGGCTGTCTCCCCTGTGACTAAGTTGGTGATACACTGGTAAGAATTGGCCAAAATTTTTTATTCAAAAACATTACCAGTTGTTTGTGTTAAATATTGATGCAAGCTTTTTACAAAACAGCGAGAATAAGTAATGTACTTCTGCTACAGTTCTTTGCTTGATGAAATTTCAATTGCTTTAATTGTTAAATAATAGAACATTTTCTGTTCAAAGATAGCCTATATGTTTTTGTTATGCCTCAACGTTTAAAAAGAATAAAAAAAATGTTAGTCTCTATGGTCTGATAGTTGAAAAAAAATTCGAACAGTTTTTGGATGACAGTAAAAGTCGAAAAAATTGCTAACTATTTGTCGACTCTGCCAACAAAATGCCAATGTAACTTTGTTCTCCTTTGTTCAACTCTATATAAATCAATATTATTTGAGCGGCATGAGCCCGGTGCGTGTTGCACAATGCTCCATTTAATATGCGCATAATTTTATTTGAAATAGTCAAAATTTTTATTTATAATTTGTTTTTTAAGCGTTTCTATTTGCTGAATTAAAAATAGTTTTTAGTTAATTACCTATGCTGGCATGGGCGTCCCCTTGGGGGCAAAACGGGCATATGCCCTCTGGAAATTGACTTTTTATTAAGAAATACTTTAATTTCGCTATATAAATTGCATTTTCGCATAATTCTGCTCCTCCCAGAAGTTTTACACCCTCCTGGAAATTGGTTACGGGACGCCCATCTATGCTGGCTTCCTCACCAACGTCATCGTCGCTCAAACAACGTCAACCAACACGCAATCAACGCACTCGAAAGCATGAAGGAGGAGGACGAATATAGCAATTACATCGCCAATAAAACCACAAATGAATGATTTCAATGCAGTCTACCTTTATATTCAAATCTCAATTATCATCACTAGGGAGTCAACTCCAAATTAATTGATCATCAACTGCCGGACGCGTCCAATCTTTTATTAAACAACTTAACGAGGAACCGTCACATTGGCCCAGAGTTGTATGAGGGAGTCAACTCCAAATTAATTGATCATCAACTGCCGGACGCGTCCAATCTTTTATTAAACAACTTAACGAGGAACCGTCACGTGACCAGCACGAAGCTAAGTGAAACATTCCAACGGTTCTTTAGTTAAGTTCGCTACAGTGGTAATGTTGCATGGTGGTACAATTGAGTAAACGTGGGGTAAACATTGGCAAAATAGAAGAATCTACCTCATACAACTCTGGGCCAATGTTTCTCAAGTTGGCAGTTAGCGTTTTGCCAACGTTAGTAAGATTGCTGAAGTAGTTAGGCAGCTGCAGTAGCATGCGCTGGTCATTCATAGTTAGCCAACTCTCTACAGCGTCTGGAATTTCAGTGTTGGCTAAACGCTGGCAAAGCGCAATTTATCAGCGTTGGCGGAAAACGTAATTTTGGTGCACTCGCCTCTGGGCCAACTTTGGACGCCATCATCTTGCCAACACTTCTGCTGCTGGAAAACTGCCTTTCGCCAACGTTGGCTAGATGAAAAAGATTGGCACCAGTCAATCAAAACATTTGCAATTAGTCTACTGGTATAAAAAGTATGTAGTCTGATAACAGAAACAATATGCTAAACCAGGCGTGTGCAAACTGCGGCCCGCGTCCAGAAATTGTGCGGGCCGCCGAGGGTTGCGGATTTTGAATAGAGTGCGGCTTGCAAACATTTTACACGTTTTTTGAGGTGCTTGATAAAATCAATGTCACAAATAAAGCGTTTTGGTTTGGATTAGAATGAATATCATAAATATTTTTATAGGTTAATGTTATAAATAAAGCCCTCTTGATTTGATAATTCAATAAATTTAGTAATATTTAAGATATCTTTAAGTTATTGCAATGAATATAGCGCTTATAATTTGATGAGTAAGTCTTAAATTGATAAAGTTAAATATTTTGAAAGTTAACCGCTTTGCAAAAATATATTTCAATTGAATGCTGCTCGCTGCGCAGCAAAGATAATAAAGAAACAAGTTTTTCAGCTAAATATTGTGCGTTAGTGACGTTATAATCCAGGGGTGGACAAAATTTTTAATAAAAGAGCCACATGTGAAAACTCAAAACTGCTGGAGAGCCACAAATTCTGTTTGAGTTGTTAATGTAAATACAGTAAATAAAGCAAGTTTTAATCAAATAATAAAAACAAATACAACGTTACACGATTTACAATTTTTTCAAGATCTTACCAGCATTAGATCTACTTTGAGTTTACATTTTGTTAGCTAGCTCTTGAAAATCTGCGCGGTATAAAGTCAAAGCAGTGCGAATTAATTCTCTCAAATCTTCATCTGTTAGACTTGCACGATATTATGATTTTACAAATTTTATTACAGACAAGCGAATCTGAGAGAAGCAACCACTATCTTTGTTTCTTTTATTCTAATATTACCAGCGTGTCTCGACGGGCGAGAAATAAATGAAAGAAAGATAGCGTTCGCTTTGCTCAAATTTTTGCTGTAGTGTAAATGGTCCTTAATTTAAACAAAGAAATGATTTATTTCCACGCTGCAATCCGACTTAGCACCTAATTAGAAATCTTTGTTTGACCCAAATTCAACTGTGAATAACAATTGTACATTGTTCGATTTCGTTATTATTGTTTAGCTAGAAGAGCCGCAAACGAAAGGTCGGCGAGCCGCAATTTGCCCACCGTTGTTATAGACAAATACTATTGTGTTTTTGCTAGAACGTTCCATGTATTGTAATTGGTTAATTTTGCTCTATTTTTGTTCTTCTCGCCTTTTGGGAAAAATTCCAGAATCTAGTGAGATTTGTGTAAATACGACAAAGAAAATTATTAGTTAATCGGAGAGATTCCTCCTTTTGACGATTTGCTAATCTTTAGTTTAGATTCATTCGTTCGTGGCTTGAGGAATTAGCGCGTAGCTAATTTGTGGTTGATAGTTGTGCTAGCGAATCAAGTGGTAGCTAATTTTTTAACTTCGTGAATTTTGGTCTCAGCATTATCAAGACAAAATCAATATTTATTGATTTTGTCTTATTCTAATCAATCTATATACAAGAATTTAGCAAATTTAAACGTTGGTTTCAATTAATTCGTCACTCCGCATGGCAAGTTCCGCAAATTCGAAAGAGACAAGAAAGAAGAAAGTAGAGGAAGAGATGCAAAAATTTAACGAAAAATGGACTTCTGAATATTTTTTCATCAAAAATGCAGACAGTAGACCCTTGTGTTTAATTTGCAATCAAACTGTAAATGTTAATTAAAAATACAACATTAAACGACATTATGACTCAAAACATGCTGACGGTGTTTACGGAAAGCTAAAAGGTGATGACAGAGAGGTGAAAGTTAAGCAATTGAAGGAACAATGGAAAAGCCAGCGTTTCATGTTTCAAAAAATGCATAATAATAATGAAAAAACAGTTTGATGCAATTTCTTAATGGCACAGAGAATAGCTCAAACTATGAAGCCGTATTCTAAAAGTGATTTTGTGAAAAAATGCCTTACTGATGTCGCAGAAAAAATATGTCTTAAAATGGTACAGAAGTTCGAGAAAATAAGTTTATCGCGTTGGACGATAGCAAGGCGCATCAATGAACTTGCTGGTGATATTTGTGACACTCTTAAAGACAAAGTGAAAAACTTTGTATCATAGAGCTTCGCAATCGATGAAAGCACCGATGTGAAGGACGCGTCACAGTGGGCTATATTTATAAAAGGAGTGGACAAGGGATTGAACGAAACCGAAAAACTTAATCTGTCACTACAGTGTATGAAGGATACTACAACTGGTGCTAAAATCTTTTCTGAAGTTCCCAATGCTTTTGATAAGTTTGGTTTGAACCTATCCACTTTATGCGGAATCGCAACTGATGGTGCTCGAGCCATGTCCGGAACTGGCATTGCATTTGTAGGTCTCTTGAAATCTGCTTTGAAGAGAAAAATTTCAGTGTGTCACACTTCATAATAATTTTAATCATAACGATGTAGTTTATTCCCGTTAAAAGTAATTCGTAGTTTTATTATAAGAGAATAATGGCGTCTCTTGTAGCGCTGCTTTCGTACTATGTGATATAACGTCCGATTCGCTTTTTATTGCGTTATATGTATCTTTTTTCTCTTTCGTCCGACAGTATGACGTAATATGTTTTTCAAGCTTTACTACAGCTCGCATATTGCAGAATGTTCTGGCGCATTCAAGCGTAGCGATCTCTCTAGGGAATTCGAGCTAACCTCAAATTTACGAGCAAGTTTGTGTCACGTGATCTTGTTTTCTATATAAAGCCGATGCGTAGCGATTATTATGATTATTGTGAGGTAATTTGAAGGGACTCGAGGGACGGCTCGAGTGAAAGTGATTTTGTTTGGCCACAGGAGGTGGATCGTTAGATTTCGTGTCGATTGACGATTGTTAAATTTATTTTGCGCCAGTGGTTGGAGTTGTATTCTACAGTGGTAGAATTATCTGTGTTGATTGAATCAAGTTATAGCGTTGAGTTCGCTTTGCAGTTTGGCAAAGCGTGGAGTAGAAGTTTCGTCGGTCGTGATTTTTGTAATACAGTCGTTCTTATTAGAACAGTGGTCTCTGTTTGTTGGGAAGAAGAGTCTTCAACGAAACCAATCCGAGCTTTTGTTAAACTAGCTGTATAAAAGCTTCTGGCTCATAGCAAGATTACTTCTTGAGCCGGAATAAAATAAAATTTAGACACAGATTTGTTTCAGCGCAGGTATTCGGGTTACCTAGCTCAACTGGTCCTTTGGGATTCCCGAACAAAGTCTGTGACACAGTGACAATATAGCAATTTTTCATTGTGTCATTCATCAACCAAATCTATGCGCAAAATCCTTGAAATTCAAACATGTCATGGGCCCGGTCATTAAGGCAGTAAATTTTATTTGAGTTCGAGGACTTAACTACCGGCAGTTCCAGAACTTTCTGGATGATCTCAACGCCGAACATCAAAATCTCGCTTACTTTTCCGAGGTGCGTTGGCTAAGCAAGGGTAGTATGTTGCGACAATTTTACGAACTGCGAAAAGAAGTCGCACAATTTTTAAAAAATAAAGGGCGACCAACGGCTAAAATGGAAGACGAAAGTTGGTTGTGTGATCTAGCTTTCTTGGTCGATATTACTACTTGCATGAATGAACTCAATACAAGGCTGCCACGAAAAGCCCAGTATGCGAGTGAACAAGCACCGGCACATAAAAGGCTTTATGAAAAAGTTGAGACTTTGGCACGCACACATACAGAATGCAAATCTCTCTCACTTTCCAACTTTAAAAGAAATGGTAATCCGCCCAGAGAAAAAGACCGAATTTGCAGATCAACAGATGCCAGGGCCATCTGAAAACCAGGTGGTCCTGGCAAGCAGTTCTAAATTTCAATCATTTCTCTATTAAATTACAGCAATATCTTGGCATCTCCTGAAGCTGGTCGGGGTAATTGCCTACCCTATGTATTAGCGCCTCCGTCACTTTCCTGCGACTCAGGAGGATTTAAAATAATCTTTCAAAGAAGCCAATCTAGATTTCCATTCTTGGATTACCTCTGCTGCTTCTAAAGGCTTTTTCCACAAACTAGTGGTGTTTTGTTGTGTTGGTATTGACTATAGTTAAAGAGGTGATTAGTGTCATGTGTGTGCAGGGCCGGATTAGCAAATTTAACCGGCCTGGGAAATTTGAAACAAAACCGGCCCATTCTTTACAAATAATTGACAAATCTTACTAAAACGTCACACGGTTCATCTTACAAACTACATCATATTTAGCCCATTTCAAAGAAGAATATTTAGAATTAACAAACAAACATTATCAAACACTATTTATAGAGCAACAGTCTTCGCATTTCTGCGTTCATTTTTGCTAGTTCGTCGATGATCGTATAGTTCGAAATGCGTAACAAAACGTCTCGTTCTACGCACAGCAAAAGAAGGGAATCCAAGCGATCTTCCCTTAGCTAATTTCTTAAACAGTTCTTTACATATCTCATCTTGCTAAAGGTTCTTTCACAAGCAACTTGTGTAACGGAAAGAGTAAAGGTTACTTTGTATGCCTGATATAGAAGAGGATAATTTCTGCAGTACATTCTAATATATCTCCGAATCGCAGTATAACAGCATAGAAAACAATTTTGGCATCGACATTTTCGAATGTTGGGGTTTTCGTCCGATCTCACATCTTCGTCATCTGTTTTTTAAAAACAAATTAAAATTTAAGTTGTATGAAAGAAAATTTATTAGTATCAGCACAGTTGACCTGCGAAAAGTGCTGGATGATAATATCAGAACAAAATTTTGATCAAATAATAACATTTTCATCGGTATGGAAAATGGACATCACGTAATTATAGGCTCGGGTTGTATCATATAGTGAGATAAAAGGTCAAAACATTAACCTGTAAATAGTTTATCAATAATAAAATCCAAAAAATGATCACCTGTTTTATCCAATTCAGTGCAGTGCTCAGGTAAGATTTTTTTAAATTCCGGCCATTTTATGCAAAATCCAAGAGCTCTTGCCGAAGATATTGCTGAACAAGAGAATCTGATTTTTTATTTGGAAAAAGATTGCATATCATATTCACACCTGAGATAGGAATCCCATGAAGAAATGTTTCAGAAAAGCGTTTGGGATCGAAGTAGCCTAAGTCAGTACATAACTTTGTTGCGTAGCAAATCTTCTATGCAAAGTTTGAACCTCTTGATCTAGAATTATGTTATGTACATCGACCTCAAACATTTTCATTGAGTCTGAAAGACTTTCATCCATAAGTTCATTTTTACTTTTTCGAACCCGTTTAGCAGGAATGCTTCTTTCAATCACGACATCACATCCACGTTCTTCCAAAACTTCGTTGACGTGTTGAACAAAATGGTCAGTTTTGGTTATAACCATTGCGAAATCGCGATGAATCTGTTGAATATCCTTTTTTGTAGCTTCCACCATATTAAAAGCATTAATGAAATCCAGTTTAGAGGTCTGCAAGTACTTTGAAAGTGCAGAGGTTATCTCCATGATGCGAGATAAGTAATGGCTGTCAAAAAATGTTGGTATCGAATCATATTATCTAACATGGCACTGGTATCAAACCGCGCTTTAACACTTAACTTTTCAGGAGTAGAAACACAATACAGAACTTCAGTTACATCGCAGAACATGCCACTGGAACCATCTTCAAATGTGCCGAAAATTTTTCGAAGACATTCGTGCTTAGACCACCATCTAGTTGCTCCAATCAAGTTTAACCTACTCTGAATATCATGACCATGTCTTTGGCTCATCTGCTCTTTCCACATATCCATTCGCAAATATGATTGCCGAAAGAATACTCCGACCTTTTGAACTAATCCAAATAGAGATATGGATGCATGATTAGTCGTAGTAACATTACAGAGAACCAAGTTGAGAACGTGGGCATAGCACCATGTGTGAATGTGACCAGGAGATTCTTTTTCAAGAAAAGCTGTAAATCCATTATACTGCCCCGACATGTTTGATGCTCCATCTGTACTGTCAGAGATGCATATGGAAACGTCTATGTTTTGCTTCTGCAAAACTGCTTTCAACAAATTGCACAGGTCTGCTCCAGTTGCCGAATGACTGTCAACTACGGCAAGAAGTCGATCTTCAACGTTTTTCCTAATAAAGCGTAGAATAACTGAACATTTGTCGGTTGAAGTTATATCTTGAGTTGAATCATTTTGAACTGAGTAAATGCCTGCTTCTCTAACCGAGTTTAAAATTTCTTCTTTCATTAGCTTAGATATAATAGCAATGATAGAGTTAACAGTAGTTTTGGAGATAAATGTATTTCTGTTTGCGCGGTTATGCTTGTGCTTGTCGGGTTTGTTTTGCAAACATTTTTCAATAACATTTTTCGAACGACACTTTAGAATGTTATCGTACTTCGCAAAAAGAAGTATAGTTTTTAAAAACATTTCATCACATAAAGTAGATTCACATAAATTTTCATCACATAAAGTAGACACCGCTTCCGAACTCCCTGTTTCTCTAAAGCTCGTTTCCCGTTTTCCAAATCATTTTCACAATGGAGACGACTCTGTCAAGAATTTGCCTTCTTGCATGACCTGTTTGTTGTGTAATGATGTTTGACTGACAGTAAGTAGGTCTACCACTGTCTTATTACTGCTGAATCATATGTGCGCTTCAACGCATGCCTTGTGTTTTTGAGAACTTTCGTGTTCCTCAATTTGTTGGTAAATGTATTTCCACGATTTGAAACCCGTTGGAAATTTGCTGGGGTTCTGATTGCTACTAGTAGCAGTACCATATGCAATGCAAAGATTGCAAAATAGAGCTTCTTTTTCTTCACAATACGAGAGCCATAATTGCTGCAAACGACCTCCAGAGTCATCAGGTTGGAAGTACACATTTGTAGCGTTGAATTTGGTTGTTTATGGTTGACGTGGGTGAAACTCGAAATATTCGGTTAGTTTATCTTGTTTTGGTTTTAGAAACCACGAGTGGTACGCGGTCACAGAAGGAATTACAGATTGATCTTGTTGAACTTCTGAAACTTGCGTTAGGAGAGCAGAACATACTTTAGGATTGTCTTGGCTGAGGCTGTCTGGTTCTGGTTTATCAGTATATACAGTCTGGACTTCGCTTTCTGATACTGGCGGAATAGATGTGTCAGAGCAATTTTGATTTACTAAATTTGATACTGGTACTTCATGATAACTTACAGACTGATGCTGATCTTGATGTTCTAATAGCAAAGCGGGATTAACTGTCGTTTGGCTTTCTGTTGAGGTGCTTGCTGATCTTGCAAATGCTTCCTGAATGTTCAGTACATTTACCAACAATTTCATTCAATTTCTTTTTCTTTCTTTCACGCTCTTTCTCAGCTCCACCTTTCCGCTTTTTCGTTTCTTTTTCCATTACTTAAAATTTAGAGAGGCCTGAAGAATAGATGGTAAACAACTACGTGGCATACGCGATATCAGTTCTCGTGCGACTCTTTATTATGTCATAGTAGGCTACTGCAAATTAGGGAAAGAAGTTACCACTGACGCTTTATTTATTATTCTACGTCAAGTCAGTCATAAAAAACAATAAGAAAATTATAGATACCGGTAGGCTATACAAAAATACTGTTACTGATAAATAATTGCGAAATCATTATGTATAGAACTGGTTTATATTCTTGATCATTTGTTAGCTTCTTAAAGTTAGTTTTGAGGCAACCCAATGAATCGCTGGACCGGCCCACAGTCCAGCGGCCCACCGGGAAACTCCCGAATTCCCGCCGGGCTAATCCGCCCCTGTGTGTGTGTGACAAGCATAGTGGGCATTGTGGCGTGTAAGTTTCTGTACGAGTTGCACATTGCAAACCAAAAATCGCTTAAAGTTCTCTTAGAATACAAATCGCGTGCAAAGCCACCATGTTAGAGTTTAATCAGTTCTTGTTGCATACCTACCTGTCGCAATCTGCAGCGTCTGAGCGTTTGCGGTAGAAGTATTCTGAAGATATGCAACTTCGGCATCATCAAGACTAGGAAAACACGAGGCAATACAAAAATACTCGTAGCCTTCAATTTCCTTTTTCAACTTCACAACATGTTCAGTGACTAATTCCGAAAACCTTGTGGTCTCAAATTGAGGATTTTGACACAGAAATTCTGTTACAATACTTAACATGGAAAAGGTCTTAGAGCAAATATTTCCTCTCCACAACCGAACTTTGGCCAAAAATTCTTTGACTTTAGCTATGAACTCACACACTGTTAGGTCTTTTCCTAGGAGTCTTTTGTTTAGCATATTCTGAGCATTAAAAATATCAACAAGAGAGGCAAGGATCAAATAAAAAAATCATCACCCAAGAAAGCGACAAAATTTTTATATTTGTGGATTGTTGAAAAAATCCCAACAATTATTTACAAAACTCAGATATACGTTCAGTATATTTCTTCTAGAAAGCCAACGCATATTCTGTAAAATAAAAGTACACTGTGATCGGCACTTAATTTTTCACCGAGAATTTTAGATAACCAGCTGTTTAGCGCACTCCCTTTTACGTTGTTAACTATGTTAATCACTAGTGATAAAACGTTGAAGAGTTCAGCAGGATGGACTTTGCATAACAACGCAAACTGGTAGATCATGCAATGCAAAAATATCACATGAAGAGCTACTTCCAAAACACGAGCTCTAAAACCAAACTTTCATCCTAACATAGCTGGAGCCCCATCTATTTGCAGTCCCTTAGATTTTTCCATTTCAAACCATGTTGCTTGAAAAGTGAATTTACCATTTGAAAAATATCATCTTCTTTAGTTGTTGGTTCTAATGCTGCATTCATCAAGAACTCTTCTTTAACGTCTTCTTTTTCTACATATCAAACAAAAATTACTAACTGAGCACAGTTTTTTTTACATTTGTAAACTCGTCAAGTTGAATTGAAAATCAACTTTCCGATCTACAAATATCACTAATCACTTGCTGCAAAATATCCACTGACATTTCTTCAATTCTTCGTTGGACTGTATTATTAGACAGGGAAATGAGTCTAAGTTTTTTTTCTAATTCATTTCCAAAGACATAACGTACCATTACTTTTGCAGCAGGTAGGACTAGGTTTTCCCCAATGGTATGTGCTTTTTTTTGCTTGGCAATCACGGGGGAAACTTCATAACATGCCTTTAGTGAAGTATTGGTTTGTTGCAAAACATGCCACCTTTATCTAAGCGTTGCTTCTTACACACTAATTTTCTATGCTTGAAAAAGTCAAGATCTTTGCCTTTGAATTCTGGATGAGGTCTTTTAAGTTGCCGAGTAAGAAGTCTTGGTTTCATAGAGTTCTTTCCCAATGATTTTTGACAAAGTATACACACTGGTATATCCAAGCCATTGTACATTGTAAATGTAAAATTGAACTCTAAGTAGGTTTCTGAATATTTTTTTTTGTTTTGACAATCACTGTTTACCTTTTTAGAAAGTCCGGAAATAGACAAAGTTTTTAAGCAAAACAATAGAAGTTTTTGAACTCAGCAGCGTGATTAGCTGATTGTTAAACGAATTTATATTGCACACTGAACCTAAAAGAAAATGAAGGCCAGAATTAAAGGACTACAAAAGTCGCGAAATACAATTTTTGAAAAAAAGGAAATTGAACTGTTGAAAAACATTGCAAATTTATTTCAATCTACTTGTTAAATCTTTTTAGTCTTATCGTAAAGTAGGGTTAGGCTACAACTGAAACTCATGCAGTCTTCAGTTTTTTTCTAGTTCGCTCCATAGACTTTCTTTTCATTTTCTTGCAGTTATTGTCAATATTTGCTTTTTAGCCCTGGTAACTGCGGTTCTCGCAGCAATCAATTAGCTCTTTTGTCCTGCGTGTTGTGATCGGAGAAAATAAGTGATGTGAACCGCGAAAGTAGACTTGGTAATTACTGTAGTTAAAGCTTCAATTTTTGTGAAAGTACTGAAGTGAAAATGTAACTTCCTAAAGAGTTCTTAAACTGAGGTATAAAAATATAACATCGTGAGATAAAAAATATTTTAAGGCAGATTAGAATGGAAAGAATATCCTCATACATAGCCTAATGTATCCATTGAAAAGTCGAAATGTACCCCAGTTTGGGAACCTCTGTCTTAAGGTGTGGTGTTAGTAACTTTATTGTTTTTTTCTAGAACTAATTACTGTGAGGTGATGATAAGGTGAATGTGATTGAAGTTTTCTCTACATTCCTCATGTGTTATATCCAGTGTTGTGCGTTGACGGCGTTAATTTGACGGCGTCAAATGTCGGCGACAATTTTTTGTTGACGATGACGCAAACGCCGTAAAGATATTTTTCGGTTGACGGAATAGGTGTTGCCGACAACTTTTTGCTTGTTTTTTGCGTCAAGCGTTAAGCGTCAATTATTTTTTGCAAGGTAAAAATAATACAAAAATTTTTCAATCGCTGACTCCAATAGCGCATTTTCATTCAAGAAAAAAAGTTACGGAAGCTACAGTATGTAACAGACAGATTTCGACTATGTCAAATAAACTACTTGCAAAAACACTATAAAGTTATAAAAGGATGCTCACGAATTCTTGCTTTGAAAATGCAGCTGCTTCCAATTGTTAAAAAGGTTCTCAAGGATCACAACTTTGCTTTCTATATGTTTTTAGAAAATCCACCTGCTGGAACTTAATTAAAAGCCGCAAAATCAAAAAAGCGCAGTCGTTTTTTTAAGGGCACGATAGTAACTTTCTTTGTTTTCGCAGGATGTTGTTTGAGCACCAAAAAAAAAAAAAAAAGATATGCGTGGTGCTTAAAAGTGTTCGAGTCCCAGCTCAGTTGGCAAATTCAATCAAACTAAAAATCACATAATTGTGGTCTGTCGAAAATGTTAGCTAAACAGAGACTCAGAAGACAGAAAATTGCTATCAGAAAAATAAATTTTAATTTTAGTTATAGGCAAACAGACGAGGCTACAAAATAAATAATTTCACAGTATAGTTAATTTTCATACTATTAAAACTACGAAAATATTATTTGCAATTTCAATATAGTCTGTATAAGATCACAATAGTAGGCTTCAACCGATATTCAGCGCTATCCTTAGTAAGTGTCAATGCAGACTCGAGTTCAGTCGAGATTAGATTTTTTAACTAAAATTGATTTTTCCACCAATGTCTTTAAGTGAAAAGCTGCTTTATTTTCGTTGCCTTACGTAATTGTTTTCGCTGTTTACATCATCTAAAGTTGTCTTTTCCTGCCAATATCTCTTGGATCATAAGTTGTTTTATTTTTGCCTTACGTAATTGTTTTCGACAATAACATCATCAGAAGTTAGTTTTTTCCCGCCCATACTTTGTAAACCAAAAGCCAAAGTTACTTTATTTTTTATTGCATTACGTAATTCTTGCCCATAATGACATCTTTAAAGTTGCTTTCTCGTCCCGCCTCTCTCCACGTGTTATTTTACTATAAATAGTGGGCCATTTTCAAATCAAACGCAAACATCATTCTTGTTTGAAGATCATAAAGCGGATTTTAGTTAGTAAGTGTTCGTGTGTTGTGTTAGTTTTTGAATTTGTGTTTATCGTAAATTCCGGCGTATAAGTCAAAAATTTGACATTTAACTTCAAGTTTAAAAATTCATCCTCGACTTATACGGCGATGACGTTTTTCATAACATGGTACATATTCAACTCAGGATTTTTAGGTCAAACTTATAGACCTCGACTTATACGCCACGTCGACGTATACGCCGGAATTTACAGTATTTCTGTTTTATAATTTTTAATATATAAAACCGTATTCATCCAAGGTGCGCGTATTTTCATCCCAACTTCACATATTGCGACAAGTCAATTTCGCCGCAATAGTAAGAAGGACGTTTGCTAAAAATACACGTACATAACCAAATAAATTTTTTTGACGTGTTGGCTGTTGTCAAAATTTGATAGCTTGTTAATTTAATTTTTTTCTGATTATAATCAAAAAATTGTCTCCTTATTTGTAACCTCAGCGTAACCTCTTTATAAAAATGTGTTTCTTAAATTCAATGCTTTTTAAATTAGCGATAGGCGAGACTAAATTGACAAAAGGTTTTATAGCCTTGGACTAGGCTTCCAGAGAGTTTCTGAAAATTAGTATTCAAGTTCATAAAAAATATCATAAACCCGTCTAAAAAGCTACTAAACTATCTTGTAGAACAGGGTTTCCCAAACTTTTAGTTTATCGGTACCCTTTGGACACTGTAGCAGGTTTGCATGTACCCCCAAAATTTTGTGAAATTTCTCTAAAAAAAAGGCTTTCAGTTAGAATCAGCCATTAATTTTCCCCCTATTCATGCCTAAAATCAAGGTGATCTCTGAAAAAAAAAGGTATTTACTTTGAATCAGATACAAATTTTCCCAATTTATGCCGAAAATCAAGGTGATCTCTAAAAAAAAGTCTTCCCTCTTAATTGTCCTGTTTGACGTAATTACAATCGAACGGATTCGAAAATTTTAGACATTTGAGTCTATTATTTCTTCCGGAAACGGAATTTAACTTAAATAAGGACATTCTGTCACATAATCATGTACCCCTTGAGAAGTCTAAATGTACCCCTAGGGGTACATGTACAAAAAGTAAATAGGGTAAAGGGTAAATATTTTAAAGTTATTCAAAAGTGCTTTGCAAGTATTCTAAGTTCTTGTAAGCCTTTGAAACAAATTGCTGCTTTGTAATTGAAGAATTTCTCTTGAGGTCTATTTGACTCAATAGTCAAGCCATAGATGTTTGACGAGCCAGATATAAAAATAATTTTCTTAAGTTTTTTCCCGCTTTTTGAAATCAACCATCTATCAACATTAAATTTTAGAAAAAATTTTTATATGAATATTATATATATTTTTTCTAATTATATTTAAACAAAAAGATAGAATGTTTCAATCGGGAGACACTAGCTTATTTTGTTTTGTTTTTTCAATGCAAGTCAGTATATTCTATTGATTAGACATAACGTCTTTGCGCATACACTTTATGTATCTGAATCACATAAATAAAATCCAGAAAAAAATGATATAAATCATTAAACATTAAAAAGAAATTATTTTGCTACAAATATCATTAATTGCATTTAAAGATCATATAGAATTATTTGACTTACTTTAATTATAACCTCTTAAACGAAAAAACTTGACAAATATCTTTGCTATAGTTTTCGCTGACTTGTTCAATAAAGCAAACATTGAATTATAATTAGTCTTTGGGCTAAACAAAATTTTGTTTGCAGTGGACATGAAGTTTTTTGAAGAATATAAAAGCATAATGAGTCCTATAGCCATGAGTTTGGATATTCTTCAAGGGAAAGAAAAAGCGTATATGGGCCGATTACTACCTACGCTGGCGGGCGTACTAGTAAAATTGAAATTCAAGCGAAACGATGATCTCAATTACTGCCTGCCTTTATTTGATTGTTTCATTCAAGGAGTGAAATCAAGGTAACTAAACTGCATTTAATCTTTTTGATTTTCAAAGATTAAAATGGTCGAGATCGTTAAAAACTTAGACATTATAAAATTTAAATAATCTTATTTCGACAGCTTCAAGTTTCCTGACTTGAAAAAGCAATATTTTTGTGAAAAGCATTTATTTAGAAATTTGCTATTTCAGGTTTCATTATCTTTTCGAGGATTTTGAGTGCGTCCTTGTCAGCACGACGCATCCTCGGTATAAACTTGCACCATCAGTCGACTGGCTTCCTGGTGTTCATGCGGAAAGACTTCGCTACCGAACAAAGGAATACTTAATTAAGATAATGGAGGAGAGCGAACCAGAAGAATTTGAAAACAACAAAGCAGGACACCAGATTGAAACCAAAGATTTAGAGGACGAATTTATGAGCATTTTATTAGAATTCCCTGATAAAAAATCAGGAGTGAATCAAACAGAATAATTTCTACGTGAAAGCTCACCATTAAAGCACTTCGATTTAAGCGTTTTCTCAAACGATACAATTAAAGACTTATTCATCAAATTTAACACTCCAATTCCTTCTAGTGCAGCTGTTGAGCGTCTTTTTTCAACTGGAAAAGATATTTTAAAACCAAAGAGAAGCCGCTTGACCGACAAGCATTTTGAAATGCTATTGTTTTTACGAAAAAATAAATAGGTCTGATAATCCACGGATTATTGCATTGCTGTTTGTTAATCTGGCCTTTGGTTTGATTAACCAAAAATTTGACCACCGATCGTCACTAAGATTATTACATAATACCCCATGCTTTATCAGTGCACGAGAATCTCAGGTCTATCGTAATATTACTATTTTATGATGCTATTTTAACAAAAAATATACGTCCACTTTTATAAATTGTAGTTTTCAGTCAAATATTAATTTTATTGATAGTCTTGTAAACTTTGATGTTCTTTTTAAATCCTATTTTTATGGCTTTTATAAAAATCTGCTGTGTAAAATTATTTAGCCTATATTGTGCTGCAGATCCGTGAAGTAGTATTTACTTCAAAGCAATTTTTTTTCTTTTACTGTTGTGCTTAGTTGTTGTTAATGTTTTGTGTGCCATTGCTCGTATGGGCTCTAAACTTGAAGTAAACAAATGAATAAAACAAGTGTAACAATTATTTTGTGACGCGTTTGTTTTGAAATTAAAGCATTTTATGACAATTCAGAAATTCCTAATTTTTTTGCCCTACTACATAATCAATGATTTTTTCGTGACAGTACTTTAATTTGTGGGATTGACGCTAACGCCGTTAACATTTTTGAGCGTTATCGGCGTAAATGACGCCGATAAGAATTTAACGAGGTGACGCTGACGCTAACGCCGTCAAGATTTTCTGTAGACCCGCACAACACTGGTTATATCTGGTTTTGAAATGTTGATATTAGTGTGTTCGTTGTTATGAGATTGTGGCTTTGATATTTCTGGGTTGATTTAAGTATGCATTAAGATCATGTAGCGGGTGCATTTGTGTTTGAGTCAGTTGTTTAAATTGAGTAGCATGTAGTTAGAGATGATTGTCCATTGGAAAAACCTTGATTTCGTCGCTTCGGTGTTGAGTGTTTGTATCTCTTGCGCAGCTAGTAGCAATACGCAATGCTGTGTTTTGAATGGTTTGCAGTTTCTTGATTGAATCGAGGCCACCAGACGTTCCTTTTTTTCTAAACTCTGCTCTATTGTTAAGTTATTGTTATTTGCTGGGGGCTTTTTTCGGAAGTTTGGTGGACCTAATGTCTACAAATAGATATTTTACCAACTTTTTTGCAACAAATTTTGGTCCAGATAATTTAGTAGTAGAGACAAGCGTTACCAATTGTTTTTCTTTTTTTAAAAGCACTATCTGCTTCCATGTGGCCCTTGCCTCCGGCTTTTGAAAACCCAAGGGTTGCGAATTTTTTCTGCTTGCACCCCTAAGTCAATTTAAAAACTTTTACACTTTCTTCGGCTCCTGTAAATTTGTCATAACTTTCTCCAGCCACGAAAATGCCCGCCTTTAACGCTGAATTATGTTACTAATATTTTACAGTATAAAAGCAACAGCAATTGATCCCCCATAGAAAATTTTACAACTTCAGAGTTTTCTTTGCTGTTTTCCATCGCAACATTAAATTTACCGTATTAACATAGCGACAAGCCTTAATTCTTGCGTTTAAGCTAATGTTGAACCCTACTCGCAGAACAAATTAGTTTCGTGTTTCAATTGTCATAACACAGGATTGCCTTTAAACAATTTAATTTATGAGAAACTGATCACGCTCAGCAAGCTGTAAAACGAATTAATGGCAGCGGAATAATGAAACTATCAGAAATAATCAATAGTTATGAAAACAAAAGTTGGCTTTACAGAAGAAACGCTTGTTCGTAACTACAAAAAACCACGACTTGACATCAATCGAACAAAGCCAAACAACACTTGGATGAAAACCCGTCTCAATCCGAGAACTGTTTTAAATTAGGTGGTGTCTACATCATGCCACCACCCATACCACCCATCCCTCCCATTCCGCCCATTCCTCCCATGCCGCCAGCAGCAGCGGCCGGTTCTTCTTTCGGTTCCTCGGTCACGACGCACTCAGCAGTGGTCAACAGCGAAGCCACACCGGAAGCGTCGAGAAGGGCTTGCTTTACGACCTTGGTAGGGTCGATGATTCCAGCTTCCATCATGTTGCAAAAACAGTCTTCGCGAGCATCGTAGCCATAATCGCCGGAGTTTTGAAGCAGCTTCTCGGCGAGCAATTGTCCTTCCATACCGGCATTGTCGGCAATTTGAGAGCAGGGAATGCGCAAAACTTTCTGAATAATGTCAATTCCAATTTGCTCGTCCCTGGAAGTACGAAGTATATTATAGATGTAATAATCATAGATAAAGTACACAGTATTATAGATCAGTAATGTTGTCGAAAACCGAGACCCATCATTTTTCCGAGACGAAGACCGAGATCGAAAAGGGTAAATTTCGAGCCCAAACCATCAAAACCAAGACCGAGACTGAAAAATTTTACAAAAATCTAGTTCATTTTCGATTTTTGCAGCCCAATGTGTCTGGTCTTCAGTTTCATTCCGCACCGCACCCAATTTCACCAAATCGTTTCTTCACAAAAAAAAGCCCTGGAATAAATAATTTTAACACTTTTTCACACCATCTCTGTGTGGCCCACCAAAAAAAACTCGCTGTGGCTCATTGGTTGAAACCCCTGTCTCAGCTTTTTTAACACATAAATTTTTGTATTTTATTACACCACTATTTGTCGCTATATTACGTTTAATGCAGTTGCTGTAAATTGTTTGGTGTTGCATTTTTATCTTTCTTCCGTTGCACCTGACAAAGCGAGCTATAGTTCACAAAAGCTTGTGTGATTAGTCATAATAAAAAACTCGGTCAACTCTAGTTTACACTTTTTTGTTATTTTCGGTAGATTGACTGAAAAAAAAAAAACATTTAAAAATCCATGTCCACTCCATGGAGTTGCTGCTGCATTAGGCTAAATTAAAATTACATGATATTGCTGTTGTAGATCTAGTTTTTTTTTTGTATTATTTCCTTTCTTCATTTGTTAAAGCTTGTTTTCCAACTGAAAACTAGCTTTAAAAAATATTTACGTAATCAAGTAACTTTGTTTGTCTAAAATCGGATTGATTTAATGTAAATGTTTTAACAGGCAGGAGTGTGGAGTAGAAACATTCAAAACATTACCAGACTTGTTGGTTGCCGAAAGAAAATATTTAAATAAAGTTTTTTCGTAATCGGATTAGCTTGTAACAGATGGCCCTTATTACAATGAAAATCTTTATTGGAAGAAACGCAAGTCCCAAAACTAAAGATTAAAAATAATATAAGAATAAAGAAACAAGAATAAATATACAGAGATAAAATGAAATGAATGATTCTTAAGCTTTTTACTACTTCAAAGTAAACAAAAAAAGCTCGTCAGTTGAGCGTCGTTCCTAAGCGAATTGCAAACTTCATTCAATAACATTAAATAACAAAAATATTAAAAAATTCCGGTCACGAGACCAATTTAAAACACAAAACCGAGACCACATCACCCTGAGATAAAGATGGAGACCACATCACCTTGAGATAAAGATGGAGACCACATCACCTTGATCGAGACCACAAAAATTCGGTCTCAAGATAAAGACCGGTTAGTGAAAAAAGCGTATCTTGTGTGAAGTGGAAAACAAGCGTTTCCTCTCGAATAAATGTCGATTTGCAAAATATTTTCCATGCACTTTTACAGTCATACCAACTTAACCAAGGGACTAAACAATGTATGTTATAAAGGCAAACAAAGATTTCATACCAACATCGGCGCGATCTCTCGTTCTTGTGGAAAGCAATGCGTAAAAATGTCGAATAATTTAAAGAAACATGAAGTAACTCACTTGGTTACGTTTTTGATTTCAGACAAAGCGTCGTGACACCTAAGCAGCGCGACGCCACCGCCGGGAACGATGCCTTCTTCGATGGCGGCGCGAGTAGCGTTAAGAGCATCAGTGACGCGATCCTTCTTCTCGTTCACCTCCACCTCGCTGCTTCCGCCGACCTGTTGCGAAACAGCAAAGAACTTGGCCACGGTCCCAGAAACTTAATTAATGGGATGTACTGAAGCAAGACTCCACCTTCAACACGGCGACACCGCTCGCGAGCTTAGCGAGTCGCTCGTTAAGCTTTTCCCGTTCGTAATCACTTGTCGTTGACTCGAGCTGCTCATGAATTTGAGCAACGCGTCGTTCGATGTCCTCTTTCTTGCCTTTTCCGCGCAGCAGCAAACAGTCGTCCTTGGTAATGCTAATTTCTTCTACCTAAACAATTTAAGTCAAGTTACAAGCTCATTAGTCCGAGCAAAAGCTTTAATGTAAACGAATTTCAAAGCAATAAAGATTTCTGTACTTACTTGTCCAAAATCATGAAGTTGAACATCTTCTAACTTGACTTCAAGCGCTTCTTCGCCAAAAATAAGGCCTCCAGTCGCTATAGCCATATCTTTCAATGTGTTTTTGCGATTGTCTCCAAAACCTAAAATATTAAAATACGGAGTCCAAAGTTACAGTATCGGAAATTATATCTAACCAAATTAATTTCTCATTCTAATTTGCACAAAACAGGGGCGTTAAGGCGCGTTTACGAGTAAAGCAACCGCGTCGTGTTTTTCGAGATGCCACGAAATTGTTTGTAGAAGGGTTAAAATATTTATTTGGTTGCTATTTTTCAACAAATGCCATAACTATAATTTAGAGCTGCTTAAAAGTTGAAATAAGACCGTGTCAATAACGGTCGATATAAAACTGTGCTCTTTCTCACTCGACCATAGTGCCTGCCAGCAAAATCAAGCGAGCAATTGAGATGCAATTTAATCAGATATAGTCCTCAAAAGCTTTTTTTATTATTTACTAGCAATGTAGCAAACACTAATAACTCAGCCAAAATAATAATATTTTTTTTTTTAAAAACTTTAAAATGATTAACAGTTGTTGAGTTGGAAGAAATATTTGCGACTCCAGCACATCTATTAAAAAACTTATTCAATTCTACCAAATCTGAAAAACTAGTCCAGCTCCGACTCAGCCGTAAAACATGGATGGTGACTTCGACCACACAACCTTGGTGCTAACACACACAAAATGCATACCTGGTGCCTTAACAGCAGCAATCTGAAGTCCAACTTTAAGGCGATTAACAACAAGAGTTGTTAAAGCTTCTCCTTCAACATCTTCAGCAATTATAACTAAAGGTTTTCTTTGAGCGTTAGCTAATTCGAGGGCAGGTACAATACTCTTTAAAAATAAAAGTCAAAATTTAGAACCAAAATACAATTTTGAATAAATGACAAAAGCATTGAAGAAAAAGTAATTTAGAAATATAAAAAAGTTAATAAACGTCTAGATCCGAGATAAATAGGAAAAATAACAATTCAAAAATGATGATTAAATTTAAACGGATAATAAGAAATATATACCTGAATGTTGCTAATTTTTTTTTCCGAAAATAGAACAAAAGCATCTTGGAATTCAACTTTTTGGCCTTTTGCAGTGTTGATAAAATATGGCGATATATAACCCCGATCAAATTTCATTCCTTCAATCACTTCAAGTTCATCATGAAGGGTCTTGCCATCTTTAACAGTTATTACTCCATTCCTTCCAACACGCTCCATAGCACCAGAAATGAGCGCGCCAATTTCTTTATCTCCATTTGCAGAAATTGTCGCAACTTGAGCTATTTCTTCAGGTGTTGTAACTTGCTTTGATAACTCCTTTAAACGCTCTACAACTATGTCAACAGCTTTTTGAATTCCTCTTCTCATTTCAATTGGGTTTGCACCACGGGCAATTTTTTCAGAACCTTCTTTGGCAATTGCACGTGCTAATACAGTAGCAGTTGTCGTACCATCGCCAGCTTCTTCATTTGTGTTATTAGCAACATCTTGCACAAGCTTTGCTCCAATGTTCATATATTTATTTTTGAACTCAATACCTTTTGCAACAGTAACTCCATCTTTCGTTACTTTAGGCCCACCCCATGACTGTTCAAGAATAACATTGCGTCCTTTTGGTCCCATGGTAACAGCAACAGCATCAGCTAGCTGATTGACTCCTAAAAAAATTTTTATTGACTAATTCAAATAAAACAAAATACTTTAAATAATTGAGCATGTTTAATGTATAATATTGCTAAAAGAAAACTATATATATGCATTAATTAATATTTTATTAAAAGTAGTTATGACAATTCTTACAATTATTCAACTTTATATAAAAAAATTGGAGTAAAACTAACACTAACAAAGCTCCAAATCTGTACTCATATAAAATAAATGTTTGTTTTATTTTGAGTTAAAAAAAGAGTGAAAAATTATTGAATTAAAAATTAGTTTAATGCGTAAAAATTACATGCATAAAATATCAACAATTGGTTTTTAAAAAATTCTTCCAAATGATTTAAAATTTTAATCATTAAGGCAATAATTTTTGATTAAGCACATAATTTAATCAATTATACAGGGTGTTCATAAAGTTCTGATACAATTTCAAAATTTTTTTATGAAGTCAATTCTAAAAATATCTTAACCAGGTTTGTTTTATTTTAATCAGTGGTGCTTAAAGTTTTTATTTAAAATAAAATTTTGTGCTTCAGATATAATTTTTATGTGTTTTATGAATGTGTTAAATAAACCCTTATTAAATGGTTACTTTTCAAGAGAAGGCACGATGCGTATCCTGGTTCATTGAAACAAAACCGGACGTTTAGACTCAGCAAAGGTACAGAATTTGTTTTAGTGTCGAGGCAACGTTTCATGTTTCTGGTAAACTAAACAAACACAATGTAAGGATTTGGGGATCAGAACACCCCCATGAGATTAGGGAGCTTGAAAGGGATAGTCCAAAAGTGAATGTGTGGTGTGGAATCATGTGCAATCAAGTGGTCCATTTTTCTTCCACGAGACAACAATTACTGCAGACGTTTATTTGGACCTTCTAACTGAATATGTGGCACCACAACTAATTGAATCTCAACCAACTATCATATTCCAGCAAGATGGTGCACCACTGCATAGGGGACTGCGTGTTCGTCAGTTCCTTAATGAAATATTTTCAAACCAATGGATTGGAAGAGATGGACCAATTTCATGGCCACCTCGTTCACCAGACATCACTCCCCTGGACTTCTCTGGGGTTATGTGAAGGATATCGATTATCAAACAAAGGTGCGGGACATAACTGACTTGAAGCAAAGAATTTCTAATGCTATTGCCATCATTGACGAGGTTGTGCTTCAACGAACTTGGCAGGAAATCAAGTACCGTCTTGATGTGCTTTGTGTAACTAAAGGTGCCCATATAAAAATGTATTAAATGAGGTAAAAAAGCTTTAAGCAACACTGATTAAAATAAAACAAACCTAGTTAAGATATTTTAAGAATTGACTTCATAAAAAAATTTTGAAATTGTATCAGGACTTTATGAACACCCTGTAGAATTACTGTAAAACCTCTATTTTACCACCATGGTGCTCTATTTTTCAAACTTTCCTTCATACTGATGTTCTATTAGAGGTGACGTTCAATTAGAGAGTGGCGCTCTATTTTTTTGACTAGCTGGTCAGAATTTCGAAAAGATAAATTTCATGAATGAAAAGAAAAAACATCTAACACATTTATACAATTAGCAAAAGACACGAATACAGGGTGATTACTGGTAAATAATCACAAATTCACTGGTGAAATCAAGTGACACGTCGCTGTTGTGGCCGTCCTCGTCATTTTCAACAGCTTCCGCATCAACGTCGAGCTGCTGAATAAGTTCACATTTACCGGTAATGTCGGCATTGGCCCGCGCTTGTTGGAGAAGCTTCTGTCCAGTTGGAATCGAGCTTGTGATCGACTGCTGTATAGTGTCGAATCGTTTGTACGAGCGTGCGTGTGCTTCAACAAGGCCAGGCGTGTCTGTGTTGATTTTACCGCTTATTCGAATAGAGTCACCATTGATAGTGTGGTTGGCGTCTAGGCAACCGCCATTAGTCCATTTAAAAAACTACAGGGACTTTCCAGCATCTAAAAATAAACGTGCAATTCGACAATCCACTCTTCCCTTCTTACATCTCGAAAGGTGATAACTCAACACTGTGATCATTTTTAATCATCTACATTTAAAGATAATTCTATAAATTTTTGATAATTTTGACACTCCACGAATCAATGCATTTCAATTTAAATCGTGATTTAATTCTTATCAAATAACCACCAATCATGATAATGCCATCAAGCATTCTCAATTTAGTAAAATTCTTTTTGCCTTCATTAAGAAAATCAAAATCTCGATCTTTTGGCATATTCCAAACAAATGAAACTGTTAACATTTAAAAACAAAAATAAGCATGTCATTGATTAGGTCCATAATCAGGTCAAAAAAAAAGACCATCACATTGATTGGCTACATAAAGAAACCTTTCGACCACCAATGCAAGAATTAAACCAGTGGCAATAATTTTTTTAATTTTAAGTCCCTCAATAAATTTTCTTTAATATGACACACAAAACATTTAAAACAGTAATTAATTACTGCTTTGTCCACCAATTTAATTAAAAACATTGATTATTATAAATCTTGAACTTAACTTTTAAAAATGCTTTATTGTCCCTTGAAACTTTTTAAAAATTGCAGATTAAACTTTAGCTTTAGAATAAAATATTTTGATCAAACATTTAAATTTATGTGTGTTATCAAAGTCACTCTGAGTGCAGGGTGACTTTGATCAGATACTAAAAGTCGCTCTGCTTCTAAACATGACACTACACAAAAAAAACCCTTGCTGCATAAATAAGGTGGAACCTAAAGTGTTACAGGCAATCTATTTTGGAAAGTTTATTTTTCAAGGTGTGATTTGCAGAAATCAAGATAGCTTTAAAATAATAAAGTCACCCCAGTTACAGTACTATAAAAAATAATTTAATATCAATTCTCAGTTTATTTTATCTTGGAGTAAGGATGTCATAGTTATCAGGTTATATAGTCCACATTTATGGCATGAATAAGATTGTGGGTCACAAATCCAGGAATTTTAAACTATTTTTTTCAACTGAGGCTCCCCCCAAAAAAGTCAGTTACTCCAAAAATTTTAGTTTTGCACAATTTAAATTGTTTTGCAAAAAACTAAACTGACTTTCATGTGAGTGCAATGTGATTGTGATAAAATTTTATTACTTAATAATATAAATAGGTTAAGTGGTTTGCTGTTTTAAGTTCAATAATTTTTGTAAGCTTGCACATAGTAATTTACTTTTAAATTGTACAGTAGTAGTAATTGTACAGCAGGTGATTAAATTTTAAAATTAAAATTTGTTTTATTTTCAGGTTAGTGATAAAACAATATAATTGCTTAAACAACCATTTGTAAAATGTATATGAAAATCAGTAATAAAGCGATATAGCAACAGTGGTAGGTTGTTTTAGTAAAACTCATCAAAACAAACATTACTTTATTTATTGAAAAACTTTTATTTTTAAAATTTAGCAAGGCCTATGCAAAAAGAATTTATGCAAAAGTTTTTCTTAAATACAGATTTTTAAAGATAAGTGAGTTTCAATAAAACAACTTTCTGAAGAGTTGTTTTATTGAAACTCATTTATCTTTAAAAATCTCCATTACTTAAAAGATATTTTTTTGCATAAATTCATTTTGCACAAGCCATGCTAAATTTTGAAAAAAAAAGTTTTTGTTTCAATATTTTTATTTTAAAAGTTATAAGTGAGTTCTGGATAAACATATAATTGCTGATATACAGTTATTTTACCAAAACTCACTAAAAAATAGCATGTTCACTCAAATACAATTTACATTTTATTTGAAGCAAAAAACAGGTAGCAGAGATTATCTACAAACAAAATAAATTGAATTTCATTCTTAGTTAAAAAGATACAAATGAGTTTCAGTAAAATGACTTTTGGAAAAGTTGTTTTACCGAAACTCTAAAATCTTTAAAAATCTGTATTGTTTAAAAGATACTTTTTTGCATAAATTCATTTTGCATAGGTCTTGCTAAATTTAAAAAAAAGTTTTTGTTTTAATAATTAAAGTTGGTTCCAACGAGTTTCAGTGAGTTTTGATGAGTTCCAGTGAGTTTCGATAAAATAACCTACCAAAGCAACAGTTATATTTTCTTTAGATTTACTTTTAAAGATGATTTGACAGCCTTGTTATTATTATATACAATATGTAAAAAAAAAGAGCTATGTAACAACAAAGCTGATCAAAACTAACCATCCATCTTTTAAAAACAAGAATTTCCAGGACAATTTAAATGCAACAATGACTCAACATTAATTTTAAGATTTGTAAAAATTCAAGATATATTATAAATCAGGGTGACTTTGATCATGCAAAATAACTTTGATTATTTTTGTACAGCTTGAGAAGTTGGGTGTTGAAATAAAGGGATTTAGATCTTTTATCATTGTTTTGTTTTTGGCAGATTTTCATATGGATTTTTACTATTTATAAGAGAAAAGCTTGATCAGGTATTAAACCTTAATGTGCATAATACACCTTTACCTATCAATGCCAATCATGGTTATACAGCAATGCATTTTTTAATTTGGTAAAACATCTTAGCATCTCCATCTAAAGTTTTTTTATCAGAAATCTATTACCCTTCTTTCAGTAAAGTTACATTGACGATTTAATTTAACTGATCAAATTGCGATGCATGAATTTATTAATAAAATCGGTCAACTTTCAATTTATTATAGCAAATAAAAGTTAAAATTTAAAAACCAACTGTATTATTATGAAAAATCGATTTCGACCTATAAAGGTCATCATCAGTTTCTGTAAAAAATTAATTAATTAAAATAGATTACCATATATTTGACAAGACATTTTGAAAATTCTACTCATACTATACGGGTCCTGACTCAATGACACAAAGTGAAGCTTTCGATAAAAACTAAGAGCTAAACGACACAATAACTGACATAATGATTATGGATTACATAATAATGAAGAAAACGTACAGTGTAAAAACTTGTAGTGAAATTAAAACCGCAAACTCCCGCTAAGATTCAAAGTGTTGACTGAAAAGATTAGCAAAACTGTTGTAGTCTAACTGTGTATAGTAAAGGATAAACGGGTTTAAAATTCAATCGCAATTATAAGACAAAAAAAATTTATTAATATTAATTTTAGCATTCAAATTATTAATCCATTTATTTTCACACCAATCTAATAAAGTTTTATCTGGTTGTTCTACAAATATGACCATGTAGCATTCAGTGATGTCAGGTTTACCATTAAAAGCATCAAAATGAAATGTATAAAAATGTTTAAGGAGGGCAGCTTGGTCATTGTTATCCTTAACGTTAAATTTGTTCCAGAATGAGCGGTGGTTATTCCATTGGGTAGAAAATTTGTTTTTAGTTTGTCCTACGTATTGCATTTTACAAAATTTACATTCTGCGACGTAAATACCATAATTTTTGCAAGTAAGATGTTGTTTTAAATTAAATTTTTTGCTATTTGAGTGCGAAGTAATATAATCAGGTCCTTACGTATTATCGGGAGGACCTTTGATTTTTACTTTTTCCTTTTTTTCACAGTACGTATTAAGGGTTTATTGGTTAGTATGAAGATCTTTGATTTACCGCGCACTGAGGATTAGGGTTAGGGTTAGGGTTAGGGTTAGGGTTAGTAACCCTAATTTACTTTAATAATAAGTAACCCTATTTACTTTAATTTTTGAGTCGTTTTTTTAAAGGTCCTCCCGATAATACGTAAGCACCTATAATCAACTGTTTTAACCATATTTTTATAGTTTTTAAAGTTTCCACATAAAGCACATTTTCCACATGGGTATGAACCTCGGTTATCTGTATTAGGAAGAATCTGTGATAATTTTTTGTAATTCGTTAATTTAGTAGCTAATGTGGGTGGGTTTTTATATACAATAGCTGCTTCCGGTTTTAGTTTCTTTTCTTGGTTAGAGAGTTGAAGTAGATTAGTAAACTGCGTTGCCCAAACAATTCTGTTTTGATGTGAAAATAAATGGATTAATAATTTGAATGCTAAAATTAATATTAATAGAATTTTTTTGTCTTATAATTGCGATTGAATTTTAAACCCGTTTATCCTTTATTATACACAGTTAGACTACAACAGTTTTGCTAATCTTTTCAGTCAACACTTTGAATCTTAGCGGGAGTTTGCGGTTTTAATTTCACTACAAGTTTTTACACTGTACGTTTTCTTCATTATTACGTAATCCATAATCATTATGTCAGTTATTGTGTCGTTTAGCTCTTAGTTTTTATCGAAAGCTTCACTTTGTGTCATTGAGTCAGGACCCGTATAGTATGAGTAGAATTTTCAAAATGTCTTGTCAAATATATGGTAATCTATTTTAATTAATTAATTTTTTACAGAAACTGATGATGACCTTTATAGGTCGAAATCGATTTTTCATAATAATACAGTTGGTTTTTAAATTTTAACTTTTATTTGCTATAATAAATTGAAAGTTGACCGATTTTATTAATAAATTCATGCATCTCCATCTATTAACATTTTTTAAACATATTTTAATAAATTAAAACTAAAAACAAACATTGCATAGAGTGGACCTACCACAAACTTTTTCATACTATACCAATTCACACTATATAAAAAGTTTATTAAATTACCAATCTAAAAATCAAACCTGTGCCAACAATTTTTATTTACTTATGTTTCCCTGACATTTCTTCACAAAGATATGAATCAAAAAACAAAAGTTGTAATAGAAAGAGTTATCTAAGCTGAAATTAAAATTATTGATCACCAAATAATCTTTATCTTGAAAAAAAATGTTTTGTGGCCTCATACAACTTTTTTAAGTCATTAAATATTTGAACTTGACTCTTAGAATGAAATACTTTTAAATGATGAATTTATGTGAATGAGTGAAGTCACCCCAAACTCAGTTTGACTTTGATCAGATATTAAATGGTGTTCTGCTCCTAACACATGATGTCAGACCTAAAAAGCAATGCTGCATAAAGAAGTTGAGACCTAAAATGTTTCAGTAAATTTGTTTTGGAAAGTTTATCAACAGAGTTGTGGTAGCTCAAAATGATCAAAGTCAACTCAGTTTATGCTAAAAGTTGTAAAAAATTACACTTCCTTGGTTAGCAACAATTGGCATCAAGGGCTGCATTGCAAGCTACTAGTTTATGATGCCTGATCCAGAACTGTATGATAAAATTTTTAAACTGTTAATAAAACAGGTTTTGTTAATGGTTTTCTATTAATAACCTTGCAAGCCTTGGGAATACCCAAAATTTAAATGATATATAATTAAACTAGGCCAATTGTCAACAAGAACCAATAAAGCGTGGATCAATTAACTTTCTTGCTTAAAATTTCTATTAATACTCAAATCTTCAATAGAAAATGCAAATCAATAACTATTATTTCGAATTACCTGCAATCATTTCATCTCTAGCAGTTGCACCAAACTTTACTTCTTTGGCATAACTTCTTTGAGAATATATTAAGGAAGCTGAACGAACATTACTTTGGACAAGTTTTGTTAAACGATGCATTTTGATAAATAAATTATTACAAAAAATGAAGCGAAAAATTTAACTCCAAGAGTCTTGCAACAACTGCTAAAAAGGAACAAGTTATGCAAAAATTTTGCTTGTACTTTAATGTAATTAAATTGCGTTTATCACCAACAGAAACGAGATTAATATTTTAAGTAAATATCATAATATATTTTAAGGTCATACTGTCATAATGGTTTTTAAAAAAATTAGCAACTGACAAATATGTATTTTAATAAATAATGATTTCATTGTTTAGTAATTTGTGTCTAAAAGGTTGTTTAACATTAAAAATCGAAATATTTTGATCAACCCACTTCAGTGCCTGATCAACTCCTTTCGCTTAACCTACAACAGTCACCTCTAAACTCACTTAGCACTTGAGCACAAAACACACGTGCGTCTGAACGCGCTTACATGCGTGAAACGAAATTGCTAGATTATTTCATCATCCGTGACGAAGTTCCACAATATCACTTTTTTCGGAATTACATAACTTGCAACAAACGTGAGCATAAAATGTTACAAAAAATACTATAGTCACTAAAAATAGAAGTGCAATTTTTCCTCAAATCTTGTTTTTAAACTCAAGTCTACTTGCTCGAAGGAATATTTTAGCATTGATTCTTACTCCAAACAGGAAGTCGAATTGTTTAAAATAATATTCTGGTTCGGGTTCAAGTTCAGCAAATTTTATTCTGGTCGAGTCTAATTCCAAGTAAAACCGATTGAAGTGAGAGTTAGTTTTAGGGAGATTCAGGTTTAGTTTTTGAGAGAAAGTAGTTGGTTCAAAAGAAACTAAGTTCTTTTTGAGCATCTTGACAAATTTTTAAACTTAAAAAAAATTTTAGGTCCACTTTGGGCCCGCAAAAACAATTTGCGCGGCGTTTTTTCTCTTTTTATCTCATAGAGCAACTAGTTTTGTTTCTTTTTACTATCCTGCAATCGGTTTCTCTTCGAATTAGAATTGACTTTTTATTCTTAGCTGTTTAGTTGCCACCTTGGCTCACTGAATTTACATTCAACAAATTTTTTTTTTGAAGGTTTAGTTCCGGTTTAGGTCCGGTTGGAGTTGAAACAAAAGAACTAGGATTAATCCGAATTTTCAGTTAGGGTTCGGTTTATGCCCCTCTTTTATGGAATATTTTTTTTGTCTAGCTGACAAGCGCGGAAACTGAGAACATGATTCGTGAATCGTGGCCATAGGTGTACCACCCTAAAACCTTTGGGAAAGGGAAGCGAAACAATTTTGCTCAAATTTTATGCGATGATTGCCCGAATTATGCCTTAGACTATTTTACTTAGAAGCCTCAACATAAGAAGAATAATTGAGCAAAATATATTAGCTTTGTTATGTTGGCCTATCAGAAAATCTTTTTGGTGCCCAAAAAGTTTACAAGTTTTACACACTAAAATAATTAACTGTAACCAAAAAAAAAAAATTATGGTTGAATCTGGTGTATTATCTTATAGCACAGTGCTTCTAAACCTTTTTCCTTCGCGACCCACTTTTATTGATATTTTTTGTGCGCCCACAATGAAATCATAGGGTTAAAGTTTTTAAAATTTTTGTAGAACTTAATTCAGTAACTCAGTACGTTTTTCAACCGTCTAACTTTTCGATGCCTGCAAGAAGGCTCACCGAATAACACAATCTTGGCTGCCTACCACAAGAAAAAATTCTTAAATCTTCTTACTGGACCTGCCGTAGAAACCAGTAACAGCAAAAGTATAGTCTAGCTAAACCACAGCTCAGACTACCACAATAACTTCTTTATTAAAAAATATGCCCCAATCCACTTAGGAGCCCACAATAGTATACAAACAAAAACAGGTAAAGCTCAACAGCTTAATTCTTCACAATAACGTAGGCAACCAGAGACTTGCGTTCAAAAATTATGAATTCACACAGCTAACAAATTTCCAATACTAAGTTACCACAACGAATCATAATAATGCTTCTGAGCGAGCCTTATTTATATCACTCGGTCATAAGTATCTGGAACGTTCTGAAATTTACTCAAATCAAGTTAATCACAAACAATCACTATTACGTCTTAGTCAAAACAGGTCAAGCGGATAATCTAGAATTTACTCAAAATATTACGAAATTAAGCAGTGTTACCATTTTCTTTTAAATAAATGTAAAATATTTAAATTGCTTATAAAACCGTTATTTCTTCGGCTATTTGAGCCGGACCAAAGCGAAATCAAAGAGATTTTTCAGAAGATTGTAAATATACATAATGGGGGCGATTTTTAAGAACGGAACATGTAGCTACAACTAAACGAATGAAATAAATTCATTAGCAAAGAAATGATGTAGCCTATGGTAGAAACGCAATTTCATTTTGTATAATGGCAACATTTATCACTTGATCCATGTGCATCTAACTGTGTTGAATTTTTCTTTCTGGTTTTTAGTTTTTTGGTTTAAGTTTGTAATGCACGTGGTCGGTAGCGTAGTCATTGAATATTTTTAAAATTGGTTTTATTTAGCTGTGCTTGTTCTAAATTGCCTTCACTTAGACCTTGCCAATAAAATTTTCTCATATCCTTAAAGATTAAATACGATATAGATTTACGTAAGGTAAGTTAATAACGACAGCCATAGACTGATAAAATAAATAGACCGCGGCTGCTGACGATACAAGTAGCAAACTTAACAGCCTATACTCACATGAAATTTACAATTAATGCGAAATTTAAGCTTGCATATCACTTACTATAAGATCCAGTCAAGGCTTGATAGGCAGTGATGGCTTTACAAAAAGGAGGGCCGGTGCAAGAAAAGTAAGGGGGGGCCACTATTTAATGTTCCAAAGCAAATAAATCTCTAAAAAAAGATATTTTAGGGGGCCACTGTGTTCAAATTCTTGTGGTCTCTAAAAAAATAGTCATTCTTTTAGGAGGGTTACTTTTTATTGGCTCAAAATAAAGTTATCTCTAAAAAAAACTTTTTTGTCGCAAATTTGAACTCGAACTTAAACTAAAAAAACTCGGTCTTTTTGCCGAAGTCGAACTCGAACTTGAACTCGAACTCAAAAAACATATAATGAAATTTTAATTCATTAATTCAAAAGTTTTAAAAAGAGAATAAATAATATTTTGGATTTTACTTTGATATTAAATTGTTAAAGTTCAAATGCAACTGTATTTGACTTAGGAAATATTTGTGCTAGGTCAGAATTTTTCGGGCAGCGATAGAAAAATATTTGGGCAACAAAAAATTTTTGAGCCCAGAAAACCAATTACTTTTGCAGGAAAAGTTTCCAAATTCAGAAAAAAGATTATAGTTTGAGGTGAAGATTTTATTTAGAGATCGCTACTATTTTGGGATAAAAATCGAGAAATCTGAGACAGATTCCAAGTGAAAACTTTTTTGGGGGGTTTTCACTCTAAATTTGAGACAACCTTTTTTCTCATTTCTGTAAAGTACTAAAGATCATGATTTGGATAAAGTCATAAGATTTGGGTAAAACTGTATTGCCATCCTCCAAACATTTTTTTCGGCTGGTGGCCTATAGCCTTGTTTCATTATTTTTTTTATTTTGTTTATTTCCTCGTGATTGCCTTTCAATTTTTTAAAGAGGTTTAAGTGATTGTCTAGATAGGCTTAATCGAGCTTTCGATTTTTACAGCATTGAATAGAACTCGAACTCGAACTTAAACTCAAAAAATTAAAAATAAAGAACTCGAACTTGCAAAATTTTTATGAACTCGAACTTGAACTCGAATAAAAATCTATCGTGTTCACAACCCTGGTAGGGGGGCCACTTTTTGATGTATTTTAGGAAGAGCTTGGTGCAGCAGCACACGCAACGTAATTTTTAGAGTTTCCGTGTTCAGGCAGTTCCGCGGCTTCGATTTAGACACAGCTAGCTGAGAAGCCGGAGTCACAAAGGTATGTGGTGGTAAATGGCAAGAGGAATTTTGTTGCGTGCTCTGATAGTAAAGTGTATTTTTTTCTTGCATGAATCCTCCCAAATGAAGTAATTAGATCTACTTCTTGATAGTTAAGTTGGAGAGTGCTGTCTTCGGACAGTTTGGTAAGTTTATTATCAGGTTCTTTGGGGCATTAAGCCACATCTTTTTTGCTGCAGAATTAACAGCAAATCGGTTTAAAATCCTTAAATTTATTTCTATTTATTTATTTTAAATTTCCAGGACGTGATCTTTTGGAAAATAGAAATTGAACTTGGCTATGCCAAGTGCAGAATTATTTGTTCAGATTTGTCTACGTGAGCAGTAGATTTAAAGGTTTTGCTGAGGAACGACTAATTTTACCAGCAACTAAAAATATTGAACTGTTTCCACCTTGCATTGACATGCTAAGTTAATTTAATTGGTGAGATATACTTGTAAGGTAAGCCAGTTTTGCACAGAAGTAGTTATTAATGCAATGTTCAGCAAAAGAGTAATCGTTTATCCTATAAAAACATGTAAACTTGACCTTTCAGTTCAAAAAGACGATTAAAAACGCATCCTTTGGAGAACTACCTAACCTCACTGTAATATAAGAGCTGCAAGTGATCTGTATTGAGATTGTCACATAATGCAGCAAAGCATCTTAAATATGCAGGGCATTCTTCTTAATATATATAATTTAGCTTACAATCTTTACAGCTGCAGACATGATATCATTCAGTTCTGGTGACATCTATTTTGTAGCAAGGTTTTCTCTGGGTAAAAAGCAGTGAGTCCACTTGGCTTGTTCTGCTCTCTCCTGGATTTGTCCAACAAGGCCACAATGAATATTGTAGCGTTCTACTAACTACAGTATAATTGCTCAAAACTATAAGCTCAAAACAACTGCTTCTTTATTAACGTAACGAACAACGACTGAACTGTAGCAATACACGAGGCAAGGTTACAACATACGAGTATTGTGATGTCATAATACTCTACAATACCCCCTCCTTCTTAAAAGAAAATTAATAATAACAAAAAAATAAATAAATAAATTATGAATAGCCTACAAGCATTATCGTGACATACGTAAAAAACAACAGGGGAAAAAAAACACTGCAGACAAGTAACGATAACACGGAATCATGCAGTCAACAATAATCACTCAAATATTTAGGAGGGCGACACACCCTAACAAACCTGGATATCCCCTTCAAATTTTGACCGGACCGTTGGGACCCATTGGTATCGCAATCACCATCACAACCTTCGCATTCATCCTTGTCAAACTCGTCATCACTATTGGTTTTACTTATAGATAAAAGATGTCGCCAATCGGAGGGCATGATCTCTGCCTCATAGGGACGCAAATTATCTACGTGTACGATTTTGGGTCTAGATGAAGATGAGGCCTGGATCTGATACAAAACATCGGAAACCTTATGCGTTACCAAGTATGGTCCAGTCCATCCTTGGCCCAACTTTTGCTTGGCCTTTGGGGGGTAAAAATACCAGACCCAATCATTTTCCTGCATTTCATTTTAGGACACACGCTTGTCATAATTGCGTTTTTGTCTCAGCGCTGCCTTTTTCGAATGTTCATGCGCAACCGCATACGAGCGTTGGGTGGCTTTCTTCACCCACTTTACATACTGAACGTAACACTGTTCTGACGTCGCGGACGGGGGTTGTTCTACCATGACGTCTAATGGTAGGTTGATTTCACGACCAAGCATTAATTTATTTGGGGAAAATTTTATGGATTCGTGGACGGTGGACCTGTAAGCCATGCACAGGTACGGCAAATGGTCGTCCCAATCATTCCGACTTTCATTCACATATGATGCCAACATTTGCTGAATTGTTCGATTACAACGTTCAACCAAGCCATCAGATTGAGGTCTATATGGGGACGTGCGCGTCTTTTGAATACCAAGTAAGTCACAAACATGCTGAAATAACTGAGATTCAAAATCTCTTCCTTGATCTGTATGCAGAAAATATGGCACTCCAAACCTTTTAAAAAATTTTGTGACAAGTGCGTCTGCGACAGTGTATGCCTGCTGATCTGGCAGAGCATAGCACTCTATCCACATCGTGAAGTAGTCACTGATGACCATGATGTATTCATTACCTGATACAGTTTTTGGCAAAGGACCTAAAATATCAATCGCAATTGTTTCCATTGGAGCCGTTGCTACAGATTGTTTGAGCAGTCCACGATGCCGCCCATGAGTAGGTTTTCGTTTCGCACAAATAACACACCATCGGCACCAGGTGCGAACATCACTTTGTAGGCCTGGCCAATAAAACCTTCTTTGCAATTGATAGACAGTACGTTTTATCCCAAGGTGGCCTCCAGTACGCAATTCATGTAAATGGTGAAACAGCTCCCGACGTAGCTGTTTGGGTGCAACAATAACACGTGACTCGCAATCTGAATCATGCTCGTACGAGTGTCTATATAAAACGCCATTTTCTACAGACAACAAGTCCCATTGATTTAAGTAGCTTCGAAATTCTTTTCCAACAACTTCGGGGCTAGTTGGGGGTACTGACTCACACTTTTAAAATATAAAATGTTATTAATTTCATCATCAGCAACCTGCCATTCACGTATCTGCTTTAAACTCCAAACATTCATCCAATTGGGTTTAGATTCAAATTCCAAACTTCTGACAGCAGCTGCTTGAATTTTTGGGGAGAGAGATTTGTGCTCACAGCCGTGTTGAAGGGCTACCCCACAATCTGCACACTTGGCGTTTGTACAACTTCGCCTTGACAATCCATCAGCGTTGCCATGATTCATACCCTTGCGGTGAATGATAGAAAAATCATATGTATTTAAAACTGCAATCCAACGTGCAAGCATTCCTTCTGGTTCATGAAACGATAACAACCATGTTAAAGCACTATGATCTGTTCTAACGACAAAACGGCGTCCCCACAAGTAATGTCAAAAATGTTTAACAAATAAAACTAACGCAAGAAGTTCTCTGTAGGTAGTGCAATAACGTTTTTGTGATTTACTTAAGGTCTTACTCGCATAAGCAATGACTCGTCTTGACCTTCCTGCATTTGCGATAAAACAGCGCCGAGTCCTTGAGAGCTAGCATCGGTATGGAGTATAAATGGGGTATCAACTGTGGGATATCCCAGAATTGGAGGTTGTGTTACGCATCTTTTCAGATCTTTAAATGCCTTCTGACAGTCCGGGGTCCAATCGAATTTGTTTCCTTTTTGTGTTAACTTTATTAACGGGCATGCTATTTTCGAAAAATTTGGGATGAACTTTCTATAATAAGAAGAAAAACCTAGAAAACTTCGCAAGTCCGTAACATTCTGAGGTACTGGCCATGTTCGTACTGCTTCCATCTTTTCTGGGTCTGGTGACACTCCGTCTCCGGAAACTACATGACCTAAAAATTTAGTGGAGCGAGAAAATAATCTGCATTTTTTAGGTTTCAAACGCAATCCTGCTTCGCGTAAACGTTGAAAGACTATCTTTAAATTATTATATGCAGTTTGAAACTTATCCGCATAGCAAATGACATCATCCATGTACACAACACATATCTTCCATAAAATTCCTTTTAATACTGTTTCCATAACCCTTTGAAACGTAGCCGGAGCGTTCGTGAGTCCAAAACACATTACTTTAAAGTGAAATAGACCTTTTCCATGAAAAGTGAACGCGGTTTTCTCACAGTCAATAGGGTCCAATTCGACTTGCCAATAACCATTAGCTAAATCTAAAGTGCTAAACCATCGTGACCCACTTAATTCATCAATTAGTTCTTCCGCATTTGGAAGTGGGTATAAGCGTCTTTTACAGTGACATTGTTGAGTTTGCGAAAGTCAACGGAAAAACGAGGGGACCCGTCTTTTTTCTCTATCAAAACAACCGGGACGGCCACGAGCTAGTACTGGGTTCAATAATACCTTGTTTCAGCATTCTGTCAATTTCAATCTCAATTATCTCCCGCTTAGCTTGTGGTAAACGATGTGGAGCCTGTTTGATCGGTTTTGCAGCACCCGTGTCTATTTTATGCCAAATTGTAGAAGTGCGACCTAATGACTCCTGCTCATCTGCAAAAACATCTTGATAGTCACAAAGAAGATTAATTATTTGTTTCCTCTGAGACACCGAAACCCCCTCAATGCGATCAACCATTGATTGCAAAAACTCAGGTAGGACTAAAGTCGGATCCCGACATGCCGGTGTAGAGACAAAGGATGTATGATCCAGAGGGATAATATGCCCACCTAAATCAAGGTAGCCCCCCTAAATTTAAGACTCCTTTGTGATTATTTAAGACATCTACTCCCAAAATGCCTTCATAGCCATCTAAATCACCTACAATCACATTATGCCTTAACACAAAATTTCCGAATTTCAAGGGTGCGTCGCACTCACCATGACATTTAACAGGGCAACCATTTAAAGCGGTAACATATGACACATTAATCGGTTTTAAAGAAGAGCGCAATGTTAATGGAGCTTTTTGAAATAATTTAACTCAATCATACTTATGCTTGCTCCACTGTCTACCAATAATTTAGCGGTTACATTAAAGATAATACAATTAACAAACCAACGAACCTCAGACTGATTGACCTTCATTCCGCCTTGGACTGACGCGTCGGTCATCCGGTCAGTCCTCGTTAGTTTAAATATTTGTTGTTCGAGTACGTTTGAATCCCTCTGATGTTTTGTTTGGACACGAACGAGCAATGTGACCGGTCAGTCCACAATTAAAGCATAAAGGGCCGATATTCACGTCCGACTGCCTACGATTGTCACGCATGAGACCTGTGTTTGAAACAGCAGGACAAATTTGAAATTTGAATTTGAAAACAGCACGACTTAGGTCCGCAATCATTTGTTTCAAATCTTGAATTTCATCGCTTGATTCTTGATATGACCGATGAGATTGTGATGAAAAAGGTTTTTCAAGAGCAACGTGCTCACAAGCTTCCAACGATCTTACTACATGTAGATCGACAGCTGATTCCAGAGACAAACAATTATTTGCCACAATATGTCGTCGAATATTTACGTCAGCTATACCATCAATAAAGTGTTGGATTAGCAATTCTTTTGCATTTGACGAAGGTAACGATGGATAAGCCTCACCCAAAAGACCACGGAGCCGGTTAGCAAAATCAATTACATCTTCGTTTGTTCTACGTTTGGCTGTATGAAACTGCGATCGAGCTAAACTAGTTGAAGATGATCCAAATCGATAGCTTAAAGCATTAACAAGAGCAGAAAAATCCCAACGTTGTTTATAAGGCAGACTATTCTGAACATCCAATGCGATACCTTTTAAGCTTGCTGCCAGTTGTCGGCCTTTAGTAACCTCATTCCATTTATTTGCACACGATACATTTAAAAAATGTGGAAAACACTGTTTCCAGTTATTGTCGGAAAAACTCTCTTGCAACGCCACACTGTTATTAACAATGTTTAATTTTCCTTCATTCTCGGGTAATCTGGTTGAAGACATGGGTGCCATATCTGGAGCCGACTGCAGAACGAGCTCAAATATTTTTTTAGAAACATCCTCTTCATCTTTTGGTAGGTATACATAGTCTCCTAGCTTTCTTAAGAAGCTTATATTCCCACTGGTATTAATATATTTTAAGCCCTCTGCTTGCTTGTCAATTCCTTTCAAATAACTGCAACGAACTGCTGTGTACTATTCAAGTCGGCTGAAATTTCGTACAGTTTTTCTTTATACTTAATTTGCAACAAAATTACGTCCGCCATTCTTCACTCTGTTTAATTTGTTTTTTTTTTATTTGGGTCCTGGCGTGCTCGCCAAAATGTAGCGTTCTACTAACTACAGTATAACTGCTCAAAACTATAAGCTCAAAACAACTGCTTCTTTATTAACATAACGAACAACGACTGAACTGTAGCAATACACGAGGCAAGGTTACAACATACAAGTATTGTGATGTCATAATACTCTACAATATCAATCATTGATGCAACAACATCTTTGCACACACCTACACATTTTTTTCAATCAATAATTTTGTTAGCAAAATACAGTAGATGTTAAGGCAACAAAACATCTTATCGGCAGTTGCTATTTATGGAAGTTTTTTTGCAAAAAAGCAGGTCGTCCTGAACATTGGCGTCACCGCAGTGGTTATTTTGTAATTGGCTCTTTTTTAGTAAAAATTCAACTTAACAAATAGTTATTGTTTTTGAAAATTTGATCAGTGTTGTTTGGCTTCAGAGAATTGAAATTAATCAAGAATCGTCCTGAATTTTATCAAAGTCTCATTGTATTCAATTCACATGCTTATTTGTACTCATTCGCGCCAAATTAGTTCGCATTGTATTTACTAGTGCTAAATGCAGTGACCAGGATTATTTTGTTTTTTTTGTTATTGTTAATCGATAGAACCACGTGTTGCATCACAAATGCTTTGTTCGCTCGCCATAACTTCTTAAGCTTCTCTCTATAAATTAGAGAGCTGACATAGAGAAATTTATTCAGTTGAGGTCTTTCGCGTAAGACAGTGCTCTGTACAGTACAAACAACGTAACATGTTACGTTTACGTAAGACAGTGCTCTGTACAGTACAAACAACGTATCATGTTGTTTAGACACTGGTACTAGCTCAAGTTTTGATGCAGCGTTTCCTCCAATAGTTTCACAACACATATCAATAGCACTGAGTATAATGAGTTCTTCGACAATTGTCAATGCTTTTTTGGACCGAGCCACTTGACTAGCCACCAAAAAACGAGATTTCAATGCTGACTGTGACCGAGTAGTAAATGAAGTCAAGATACACTGTTGTGCCTGCAGATCATGCCCCTTTCCCTCAAAATATTTTTTGGGTTTTATTGCACTACTTGGGTGGTAGCCTATGTATCCAGGTGTCTTTTAAGCTTCAATGGCTTCAATAACAAACTCGATAATATTTTTGCACACACAACATATTATGCGTTTGGTTCAAAATCATTTCCTGCCTTAATGAAAGCATATCTACTTGATGTAATCAGAAATAATATTTTCTCATTACAACTGCCTCTTCGCCTACCTACACTTTCAAACATGTAGGAGTATGCTAAAACTGTTATATTGTTGCATAATCCCTACAAACACACCACGTGGATTCCATGTAGATTCCACGTGGAATCCACGTGGTGTGTTTGTAGGAATTGGTGTGTAATAATAATGCAAGAACTTCCAGATTAAATAGAAAACTGTAACATTTAGAAATGCTTTGCGGCCCACCTGAAATAGTTTCTCAATCCACCAGAGGGTCCCAAACCGCTGGTTGGGAAGCACTGCTATAGCACATAGAAATAAACTATTTATGCTTAAAATAACTTTCTATCTCTCAAGATATTTTTATAGATGCATTTTATGCCTCGAAAAACACTACCACGTAAAATTTACGTTAAATTCATGTAATGTAGAATCCACGTGGTGTGTTTGCTGAGAGTGTTTTTTTTTCATGAACAGATTGAGATTACGATATCCAACTGTCCTCCAATTTGTAAGGCTACGTTCGTAGCAACATGTTGTCATAGCCTAGGTACAGGCGTTAGCTGACATCTTTTTTAAGGGGAGATGGTAAACAGTTTCATCTCCAGAAATGTTTAAATGAGGCCTAAAAGAAATTTTTCGTACAGGTTTTAAACAATTAAAGACTAAATTTATTCACCCGTAAGTTATTTAGGTCTCAATTGTAACAACCAAATTTGTATATTTTAACAAGATTTAATTATGATGCAAAGTAATATGATTTTGCGAGGTCAAAATTTTTGGCCCCCACGGACACCAATGTATATTTAGGTGCCTACTTAGGGAAAGACAAGTATTCTTTGCTTTAACTTAGAGCCCAAAATAGTCATTCATGACGTTTCTATTTTGCAACACAACAAGTAAATGACCAAACAAATTGCAGCAACTTCAAACAAAAAATTCATCTATTTTAGGCTGATTGGCCCAAAATAGATGATAAGCTGACTCAGAGTCCTGAGGTAAGATTGCGATTTACGTTATAAAAAAAAAAGTAAAATAAAATCAAGTAGAGATTGTAATTCTGTTGGTGGCATTTTCCAATCTCTTACTGCATATAGGAACATGAACTCATTTCAGCGTAGGCTAACCCAATAGCCTGCTAATAATCTGCATCAAATATTCTCTTGAAGAGTGGTGCCAAAGAAAGCAAAGTGAAAGTAATCAAGATCGACTCAGTGAAGCAGTGGCAAGAAAGATTCTGTGTTGGGTTACTAAAAGCCATGTCAAAAGAGATTTTTCCTTTTTCTCATCCACAAAAAAATAGAATAACAAAAGAGAGGCTGTGATTAGGCCTATTACAGAAAAGTTTAGTTGCAGTGGATAAAGCGCAGAAAGAGTGTTTTGTCAGGGACAAAAATTAAAAAAAAGCGTTTTTAGCTGTTACATTTCACGCGTTTAGAAAAAGAGATAAGGAATGGAGAATAAAAAAAGTTATACTGCATCTTGTTTGGCAAGCTGATAAGTAGTAGACTTACCATATGGCCTCTTCTATCGAAGACATATGATATTCACTTTTTTATCTATTATATCATATGATAAGAACAAAATTCTCCAAAAAAAGAAAATTGGGATAAAGAGTATTTAGCCGTGTAACAGAAGAAGAGCAGAGAAAATGAGGGATAATCATAAGCATTTAAAGCCACCATAATTTTATTATGCCTACCTTCAAAATCACTTCTACATGACCCATCACTTGTCAATGACATATTTTGCTATGTGGAATATTGCAGCAGTAGTTTTGCGACTCTTGTTTTAACTCTCATATCCTAGTTGTAATGAGTCCTAAACTACAGGACTTGAGTCAGTTAGAGTTTTTGGGACCCGTGACTCGATTCGATTCCGATAGTGTCGGGGTAAGACAAGTCGGAGTCCATCAAAGCTAAACTTCTTTTAAGTCCAAGTTTACGACCAAGATTTTATATTCAACTTGTTTTAAAAGTGCAGATTTTTTTGTTCTTTAAATGATTTTGAACAGCTTTTAGCTGCAACGTGAAGTAAAGTCAAAGATACCATTTACCAATAACCTAATATTTCAGGATCTGCAACTGCGTTTTTACTCTGAGCAAGGTTTAGATGAGCTATGAATGCAAGAAAATGTGCTATTCTAGAGGGACAACATTGCCTATTCAGTAACTTGCAGCAATTCAACTGTCCGATTCTTTTATCAATTACTTTGCTTTGCTAAATAAAATTTATCAACATAGCCAGTGATAGGTTCAATAGGTTACAAACGAAGCGGCGACACCGGTCCCCCTAAAATGCATCAAAAAGTGGCCCCCTACACAAAATATTGCTCTATTCTTCATAGTAACACCAGGACATCGGTGGCATGTTAGAAATAAAGACTTTTTTTTTAGAGATAACTTTGTTTTGAGACGCTAAAAACTGGCCCCTCCTAAAGCAAAATCACTTTTTTTTACAAGAACACACTAATTTTAAACACTTAACAGTGCCCCCCTAAATTAAATAACTTTTTTTTAGAGATCACTTTGTTCTCATACACTAAAAAGTGGCTTCCCCTATAACAATGACTTTTTTAGAGATTGGTTTGCCTTGGAACACTGAATAGTGGCTCCCTTTTTGCAAAGCCATCACTGAACGTAGCACAAGGTCTTTTGCAGCAAAAAATATCTTCATACCCAGATAAAGTTTAAGGCTAGTTCAACATTGTTTAAGATACCAAGAAGCATTAGTATGGTTTGAAATACCAACTTCAAAAAATCTTTGCAGTTTTTCTTGTTTAAAAAAAACAAACATTTTTAACTAATAGGCTAAATATAACCCTTAATAAGGCTTTTCATTTCCATTGTTTGTTTGCTTTTTGTAAATCCACTTTTCATTGTTTTGTTTATTTTTTTCTTCGGTTGTATTTAATTAACTTTAACCTCCGTATTTAACCAGTTTGTAAAATTGTTTTATTTTGCTTTAACGTTTAACGTTTTGTTGCTTCTTCCTTTTTCTTCTTCTGCTATAGTCCTATATGTTTGTTTATTTCTTTCTGTTTTTCTTGTGGCGGAGCAGAAATAAAAGATACTGATACTGATACTAATTGCTTGTTCATTAAATTTATTGTTTTGCTTGTTAGTTAGGTTTATTTTTTTTATTTGAATTTTGATTGTCAGTTTTATTTATTTTATTGATTTATTATTGTTTTGTCTTATTTAAGCACTTGTTAGTTCAATTTATTATTGTTTTTCTTTATTTAAGCCTTCTTTTAGTTAGAGTTGTTTCCGTTTGCGTATTAGTTAAATTTATTATTATTTATTAAACAACTGTTATTATTTGCTTGTCAGATTGTTTAAGCACTTGTCGGTTATGTAATTAAATGTGGTTCAGTAGCATGATGACCAGATCTAGTCCTCTTATTGATCCACGGTGTTATTTATGTCACAGTAGTTTTCAATTTGTTGTGTTTGTTAATGCATTTCTGCGCCAAAAACATAAATAAAGTTGAACTTGAACTTATAAAGATATTTATCCATTCGACATTGTTCTTAACATAAACAATTAAAAATTGAAAAATGGAGCCTCGAGCTTTTTGTAGAGGATGATAACATTCATGGTGAAAAGTGATCTAAATAGGCGGAGTCAGAATTTCAAAAAATGATGCTCAACATTTTGATACCGCAGTTATAATAGAAGACACAATAGAATAAAAAGTTTTGTGGCAAGAAAAGAACTTTGTTTGAAAACGTTATTTGTATAATGACTAAGGATAGATTTTTAAAATTTTGGCCTACAGCAGGAAAAATAAGTCTAAGCAAAATTTAAAGCGAAGGGGTTTAAAGAGTGGGGTAGTATATATAAGAAACTTAGTGAAGAATAATGGCACAGAATGAGTCTTACATTTTTTAAGATTAAGAGGAAGGGATTAAAAATTAGATCAGCAAGTATTGAGAGCAGATTCATTGCACACGAGATGTGCCTGATGGGACATAGGCCGAGCAAAAAGAGAAATAGATAGCAAGATTATCAGCGTTACAAACACCAAACGGAATAAAAAAAAAAACGACTGGTTTATTTTCGTATCTGGTAGGAAGAAGCCAGTCTGTCTGATAAAGCAAGAACAAAGAAAAGTCACGAAGAGAAAATTCTTAAATAAGCTGGATGCATACCAAAATTTGCTTGCTTTACCAGTAAGTCTAAACTAAGCTAAAAAGTTAAAATATTTCAACTTTAATATTTTTCCGTTAAAAACGAAGTATTAATACTTGCATTATAAAAACGAAATATTAATGCAAATTTGCATTATGGCGTTTGATGATTCTTAAACGGAGTCGTTTTTTCACTTTGATTTTTTTGACTTTCCGCCAGACCTTTTATTTTTTTTTCGTCCGCTTACAGTCGGAACAGATCTTTATTAATTGCCTGCTTCAAACAAAAAAAGGACTTTTGTTTTAGCCAGGGCATGCTATGGAATGGAATGGAATAAAAATTTTCGGAAGAAATTCCATAACCATCAAAATCTTCCATTCCATTCCATACTTATCTTCCATTCCATTAAATGCTAAATTTCTTCCATTCCATACTCCATACATTTTCCATACTTTGTACATTATATTAAAAACCCTAAATTTTATACCGTATAAATCCAACTCAGGGGTGGGCAAACTTTTTAGCTCTAGGAATTGAGAAATTGGTTTTGTTTGAGGGCTGCATTATAGTGATCTCTAAAAAAAGGTCTTCATTTTGAATTTATCTGGATTTTCTTAATTTTCATACCCAAAAAGTAGTGTAGTGGTTAAGGGCGTTATGTTCAAGTTTAATTCAGCATGGTCGGCTGGTTAGAGCACCGAGAAAGTGATCGACATGGTCCCAGTTCAAAACCTACTCGCGACATTCTGTTGTATCCTTAGGAAAGACATTTTACGGCACTTTCCCCTGCTTGGTGGTCTTGCAAGCAGTTCTAAATTAAAAGTCATATCTATATTAAATTACAAGCGGACAGCAATATCTTGGCATCTCCAGAAGCATGTCAGAGTAATTGTTTACCCTATGCATTAGTGCCTCCGTTGCTTTTCTGCGAGTCAAGAGGGTAAATACAGAGATAAATTAAAAAATAAAATAACTAACTGCCGCAGTTCAAACCCAGAAGTTTAACAACTAACTTGATTCTATTTATATCACATGTAGCTCTTATTCAAATAGAAGATAAAAAACAAAATAAAAATTAAAACAAACAATTACAATATTGAAGACAATTTAATATAGCATAATCATAACAGAAGTCTAACTTATCTAACTGAAGTAAGTTGGAGAGTAATTCTATATATTACGATTTGTGACTAACCCACAATGCTGAATGAAAGTGGCCGTTTTATCACATAATCATATGATAGGGATCGGCAGGATGTGAAATACGAGAATGCATAATAAAAGAGCATGAAAAAATTAAATTTAACGTTTTAAACAAAACTTTATATCTCCGATAATAACTAAAGTTGTATTTCGTGTGAAAATATGAAATTATATTTGGGCTATCCAATTAATCGCTGCAGTAGTAAATTGGTCTCGGATTTTTTGATTTTCGTCCCCAAAAAGTAGTGATCTGAAAAAGGTTTTTACTTTGAATTTTTCTCACTTTCTTGATTTTTGAACCTAAAAATCAAGAATTGCTACAAAAAAGGACTTAGAATTTGATTGAAGACAAACAGAAATTAATAATTTTTTAAATTATTTGTTTGAAGCTTTCGCGGGCCGCATAGAAGATTGTTATAGTTTGTCCAACCCTGTTCTAATTCGTCCAAGTGATAAATCTTTAATTTTAGTCTTTATTTTGATTATGTGCATTTAAATGTGTAGATAATCTAAAAATTTTGTTTTTTTTGTAGTTGTTATGGTTTTTTTCATTCATGCTTAACCGCTCTGAGACTAAGAACTTTTTGAATATAGAGCAATTTATAAATAAATCTTATTATTATTTTAACTGCAAATACTCCAAAGGGGCAACCAAGCAAGTTTTTATCTCTGCTATCCAAAGAAAGACGCACATCGCAAGCGAACTAAGCACTCAGAGTTGTACTTTAGAACTGGCCCTATATTGAAGTTGCCAATTGTTTAAACGCCAATGTTGAAATATTATTAATCTGGTTTTACTTCCCATTCTTTTTTCCTACCCTATTCACTTGAATAGACCTTTGACAAGTACGCTTTTTCTTCATTATTTTGTGTGTCTGATCAAAGCTGCTTTATTGACTGCACTTAGTACGGTAAACAGCCTTAAAATGAGCAAGTATGGAACATGTATGGAAAATTTTTTCCATTCCATCCATACTCTATTGGAATTTTCCTTCCATTTCATGCCCTGGTTTTAGCATAGAAAATTATTTAGTATTTATAAAATATATCTATTGAATATAGAAATTATTTTCTCTTCTTTACATTTTTTTGCGATAGAAGTGGGCTTAATAAAACTTTTCATGCCTATTTCTAAATTTACAATTTTTAAAATAGTTTTGTTATTCTGTAACAATATCAAATTGCATCTTTTGTTTTGCAAAAAGTGAAAACTTGAAAGATGGGCGCCGAAATAGATTAGGCAGAATTGCACACATGCGTAGCAAAGGAGAAAGTAGAGCTGCAGGCAAATTAGATAATGCTGAAAATTTTGTTCCAACACTAAAAGCCAAATAGTGCTTAGCTTTTTTTTAAACTTGTTTTTCACCGATATTTTGAAATGTGGGCCAATCTAACATAACGGATTCTATAAATTAATGAACTTTTTTCACGCATTAAAACCGCGAAAGTAATAAAAAGAAATTATCAACCTGCGCAGCAACAAGTGTGTTTGGATTGAAAGGGAGTCCCAATAATTGGGAAAACTCCAGGGACGAGACCAGAGGTTTAGAATGATGAGGGAGTGGCGGAAGATGGTCAGACATAAAGAGTCAAGTGCAGGGCAGCCCAACACGAGATGTGCTGTGCTTCAGGGCGACATTTGCTGCACGAAGTCTCGCCTCGACCAATCCTGTGGAAGTATGTAGCAAAGAGAGCAGTGCTCCTTGCAGCGTAAACAAAAGAGGGCACAGCGACCAAAGCGAGGGAGGGTGAGCTCCTCAGATGATACTGCTGAGATTAAGTGTTGGAAGGAACCGGATTGGATACCGCGTCTCCAACTGGTGTAGACTGTAGAGGGATAGGCGTTGGGAGGAAATAAGAGAGTGGTATGGTGGAGGGGGTCATCGGTGGCACCAAATTTAGCAAGAGAATCCGCTAAGTCGTTGTCTGGAAGAGAAGAATGACCAAGCATCCATTGAAGATGGACTACCTTGGAGTTAGATAAAGAACTGGGTGTCAGTGAGGGATTTGGGTATTAGGTATGGCAAGAGTGCAGAGTAGTTGTCAGGACAGATTGGGAGTTGGAGAATAGGGTGACAGATTCCAAGTTACACGAGACAGAATTCTCGGCGCTACAGCCGGTGGCCAAGCGTCCAGTCGAAACATTTAATACTTTTAAAATGAATCCGATTCTTCTCCCAGCACGCCAGGAACCGAACCATCAGTTAATGACGTTGCTAAGTGGGAGGGTACATAGATGGGTAACAGCGGCAGGATTACGAGGGAAAGACAAGTCGTTACGAGAACATGGGAAAAATGATGAGATAGAATAAGAGGAAGGCGAAGGTTCAGAAACACAAAGGATTAGAGGTTCGCGAGGTAATTGTAGGTTAAGAATGAGGTTATGGCAACTAGAAAAAAATCTTAATGATTTTTTCTCAAGACGGGTACCAGGATTATGATAGGCAAGAAGGGCTAGAGGAAAGGACGAAGATAATCTTAGAACATGTTAGAACAGAGAGATTAATGAGCGAGGGTGACAGGATGTGGAGGGGAAAAGAGCCTCCAGGTGTAGGAGAGAAATTGAGGTTAAGTTAATGACAGGCAGCCTGTGATGACTCTAAAGGAGAATCTGTGCATTCTCTCGACGGAGGTAATATGGATGAAGGACGAGAAATAAAACAAGCCTGGGGAAGCATAGGTAAGAATGGGGCGAATAAGTTTTATATAATATAAATACAGATTCTTAAGAGGGGCCCCAGGAAGCAAAGGCAATAGAGCGGAAGGCACGAAATCAGTTATACAATTTTTTCCGTTAAAACGTGATGTTTAAAAAAGGGTTCGGTCGAAGGTTACACCAAGGCCGGATTTGGATTATAAAGTTAAATGGGGTATTGATAGTTTAAAACGGGATTGGCAGGGTCTAGGCCAGGGGTCGGCAACCCCCGGCACGCGGCGTCGTGAATATTTTTTAAAAACATGTTTACGGACCTTTTTTTTTTTTTTAGAGATCACCCTGATTTTGGGAGAATAGGGAAATCAGAGATGAAATCAAAGACCTTTTTTTTCAAAGAACATCCTGATTTTGGGAGAAAAATAGGGGAAATCGAAGTGAAGACCTTTTTTTTTTTTTTAGAGAACATCCTGATTTTAAGAGAAAAATAGGGAAATCGGAGATGAAATCGAAGTGAAGACCTTTTTTTTTTTAGAGAACATCCTGATTTTGGGAGAAAAATAGGGAAATCGGAGATGAAATTGAAGGAAGACATCGGCACGCAAACGTATATTTTGACATTGAATTTCACAACTTGGCACACTGGAAAGAAAACGTTGCCGACCCCTGGTCTAGGCTAAAGGAAGATGACTTACATTTGCGAAGTTGAAGAGGTTGAATTATAGATTTGAACTTTCGAACGGCGATCTAGGAGATAAGATCGTATCCATTCGACAAAAAAGAGAAGACCAATACTAAAGGAATTTAGAGAGAAGGGCAGAATGCCAGAGTGAATCAAAGCTTTCGCGAAATCCACAGCGGCAAGGACAATACGTGCACCTGATTTAGATTGGTGAAAGGAATCTGCGATTGAGAGAACCTGATCCACAGTTGATCTACCAAGTCTAAAACCAGCTTCCACGGGGGGTGAGAATATTATTGTACTCTGGAAAATTGGTGAGTCGTCCGAGATTTTTTCGAAGAGTTTACACGTGCAAGAAGTGAGAAAGATACGGCGATAGGAAGAGGGTTAGTCAGAGGGTTTGTTTGATTAAAAAATAGGGATGATGATGATGGATTGTTTTCAGGCTGACGGGAAGGTATGTGTAGACCAAGATCAGTTAATATGCAGCAGGAATTGTAGACCAGAATAAAAGAGGTGGGTTAGAAGCGGGTAGATGATTCGACCAGGGCTAAAAGAGTCGAGTTCAAAAGTTGCGAGTAGCGGAGGAATGTTCTAGAAAAGTGAAAGACGAGCAGAAAGTGAAGATTACAGTGATCGGTTTGTAAATTGCATTGACGTAATGTGACAATTGATTTTTGGGTTAGTGTTAAGCCTCGATATTTATTTAAAACTTTGATAAAGTTCTGACTAAATTTAATTCCTTATTGCAACCAAGCAAAACTTCTACTTTTCAAAACTACTCCAAAGAGAATTATTACAATTTATTAATGCAAGTGATAGCCCAAAGACACTAATTGTACGTCAATATCTTTCAACTTGTCGGCGGCATTGATTACAGCTTGCTTTCGCAATTTCTGCAACAAAATGCACTAAAATTAATGAACTACAATCGCTAAATTATATCGTTTTCCTACCTTGACTTTTTGTCTGTTTTGCCATTGAGCCAGGGAACGCGCCTTCCGCTTTTCTTCCATTGTCTCGATTAGAGCTTTGTGCTTCCAACCGACCTCGTGCGACAAGCGCGCAAGCGAAGCGAAACGACGATGCGACTTGAGTCGGATTATTTTCATGCAAGATGGAACGACCCAGCGCTTTTGCTACAAAAGTTTAAACACATAAACGATTGTCAAGTACAGCAAGATGCGAGAGTTTAATTTAGTAACAGATAGAGGTGAGAAGCTAAATCAAAGACATGCCACTAATTCAAACAATTATAATTTGTTAGCGACTACAAGTAATAATGCAGTCGCTAATAGTCGGTACATATAGAATTGTAGCCAATAGACCAGTGCTTTCCAAACTGTGTCGTTTGCAGTACGATGGTGTGTCGCCAACTGGACTTGAAACAATAATTGACACTAGCTATTTACAGTTCAATAAATTATATTATAGGGGTTTACGACCAACAACATAACTTTTGCAAGCAAGCTCATATATCTTATTAAAATTGTACGTTGAAATTTTGCTGTTGAAAGATTTTTGATTAAAATTAAAATGTGTTTATTAAAAGTGTGTCACTTACAAAAAAATTTGGAAAGCACTGCAATAGACAGTGAAAGCAAAGCTTACTATAAAATTCTTAGGTTCTCTTTTTCTATTTATTTGGTGAACTATTCACGAAAACACTTTATTCAAAATTTTAAGTCAGGCAAACACACACACAATCTTCATCTGAATCACATTAACCCTTGATCTTTGCTCCATTAGATATGGGTAGTCGAGTGCTTAAATTTCTGATTAGGGCGACTTTTTAAAATTGTTAAAATTTTCAGGCCGCAAATGGTGCAAATCTATTAGAATAGAATACCAAAAAAACGTTGTTTTGAACATTGAACGTCAGCTTAAGTCGAAAAAAAGGTTTTGAAAGACAAGTTTTTTTAATTTCTGTTATGGTTTTTTAAGACAAAACACTTGCGCGATCTTCCAAACCGTTTTGCCCGGGCAGTTATAAAAAGCTGTCGATGCCTTAATTGACATTTAGAATGTTTAAAATTGTTTAGACCACCTTTTACTCACAGCGGACCAATTTTTTTCGCTGAATGTCTTCGCAGGCAGCAGTTTCAATGGTCATTTTTATTTTGATAACATTAACTGACTTAATTAATAAATAAATCCTTAGAGCGGTATTCTGGATAACATAATTACGGCGTATTTTTACAGCCGTTTTATTTTAAAAGGCATTTATTCCACATAACCAGCATCATTACAGTGCAAAAATTGTCAGTGAGAAGATTACTTTTTTTCTTGGATCAAGTGGTCAATGATGCAAAGGTGTTGTCAGCAAATGTAACCAATTTTTAAGATGGTCGTCAGAGATAGCAGATCGTTTTTTTTATTTAGTATATTTCACGCAAAAAAAAAATTGTTCACAAAGGTACGTGCTGCCAAAAAATGAAATTAACCATGCTGCGTGTTTCTTCCGCTTGAGAAATTGTCTTATGGTAAGGGCACACACTTATGGTAAAAATCAATTGTTAACCGTGTTTTGATTGAAATCGATACATTGCAAATCAATAAGCTCCAGTTGTTGTCGGAACATCTTCGGCTTTAACAAAAATGGCTGCGTTAAAACAAAAGTGTTCAAAACGCTCAAATTCGTTTTGCAGTTGTGTAATGCATTCTGCAAAAATAGATGCATACTCTTTGCAATTGAGTTGCTCCATCACTGGAAAATGAGGAAGATTTTTGTTGTTGAGGTATTCTTTAAGGTTTCAATTTTCTTTGAATGCTTTGATATGACTAAAAAGAACTTTTCCTTTTTGTTGAAATTTCAGATTTACGATCATTAAATGATTAGAAACATCAGTAAGAAATGCAAAATGTGCAATGAATTTAGGCTCGTTGAATTCATGGACAGGTCTGTTTTTTGATGTCATGTACTTTTGAATAGCGTCTTGAGTTCGATAATTCTTTAATACATCTTAGCAGGACTTAACCAACATACATCAATGTGATAAATAACATCATCGTAATCAGAATCCTTCACTAAGAAAGTTTTGAAACTGATGATGACTCAAACCTCTTGCTCAAATGAAGTAAACTATTTCTGTAACAAACTTTATCACAGATTCAAACCGTTACGACTTTGCACATAAATTTTCTTGGTTAATAAAACAATAATAATTGTTGACCTTTAACTTCTTTCGTTAAGAGCAATTAATCCGGAGCGCTTACATCGATCACGGACGGCGCTCCATCCGCTGCTACCCCCTACAAAAAGATTCTCCAGCCCTAATCCGTTACTTTGCAACATATTCTTGAGCGCTTGCAAAATATCAATTCCTCTTGTTTGCCTTTTCAGTGAATGAAAGGACAAAAGCTCTTCAACGACATTAAAATCGATAATACAGTATCTCGAACAAATAAAGCCAATTGAGCCATGTCAGTCAGATTTGTGCTTCGTCCACGGCAAGGAAATACAAAATGTATCTGTGCAGTTTTTCCTTTAACGTGCTTTCTACATTGCCTGCAAGCTCTTTCACACTTCTGGTAATCGTGTTTTGTAACAGACTGATTTTTTAAAAGTTTTTCACGCTTTTTGGACAAACAAATTCCGCTGCATGAATTATGCATTTTTCACAAAATCCCCGTCGCTAAAAGGTTTTGAGTTGAGAGTAATTCTTTTGGTGGCATAACTGACTCTAACCTTGCCTTCACTACTTGAAGCAACGTTTTGAAAAACAGCTTGCTATGAACGCACGGATTTCAATAACTGCCGTATGTTATCCTCTCGCTCGTAACTTAGATGATATCCTCTCGTATGATTTTAAACTTAAAATGCTTGCTAGCGTAGTGCCGATCTAAGTTGTATTCTTTCATCACAAATACTGTTTTCTGACAGATTATACAGTACGTAGTGGCTTTCCATGACTTTCAATAAAAAATTTTTTGTCCAACTATCTATGAAATTACGCCCTTCATCAATGTAAGAACGTTTTCTGTTGGTAAGGCTATTTTTTATTGAGTTTTGCTAAATTTTAATTAAAAAAAGGAATAAATAACTCGTTTTGATCAACTTTAGTTTTTAGTTATACAAAAGCGAAATAACGATACCTTAAGAAAACTGCAGACAAAATGAACAATAATCGCTTTTCATTCAGTACTGCCTAGACCCCGTAAAGTCATTCAATCTCATAGATGAAACAGCACGTAATTTTAGCGCTTTTAACTTGCCCTGCTTGAATAGCTCAATCGTATTTTTCAAAAGGGTAAAGTTTTCCAAACCAGAACTACCCAGTCAATTTAATTTAGTTCTGGCGCTTCAAAACTTCACAGTTATAAAGCGCTATAAAAATACAAAATCCTTCGTTTACTAATAAACTTCTGCAACTAATTTTAACATTTATTCTCGAGCCATTTCTGAGGTCTACGCGAGCCGCGGGTTGGGCACCCTTGGTTTAGACCAGTGGTTCCCAAAGTGGGCGCTACCGCCCCCCCAGGGGGCGTTGGCGAGATTTAGGGGGGCGGTAAAAAGAAAGGGAGCGATTGGGGGGCGGTAAGAGAACAAGGGGGCGATAGGAAACAATGAGAAGAAATATACATGAAGGACGATTAAAGACCTTTTATAGGTGATCTTGCAGCAGTGTTTCCCAAAATATCACCAAAAATTTGGGAGAAAAATAGCAAAATTACCGATAAATATTCTCTGTCGAACATTCTTTTGACTTAAAAAAAGAAGCGAGGTGGCGCTGGGAATCGAGCTGAAAATCAAGGGGGCGCTGGGAATTTATCTGGAAGCCAAGGGGGCGCCAGGCCGAAAAAGTTTGGGAAACACTGGTTTAGACGGTATAAAGGTTTAACTACCTTGTACAAGATTGTGGAAAGTTGCCTGGTTGTTGGCTTTATTTATTTTTTTTTACTTCTATATTTATCGTCCTGACTTGCAGGAAAGCGTCGAAGGCCCTGTACATATGAGAACAATATGATACGATAAGAACAATAGTTTGTTCTACATACGTAAAACAACTTTCTTCGACCTGCTTCTGGAGAAGTCAAGATGTTGCTGTTCAATTTTTTAGTTTTTATATTAGATAGTTTTTATTTAGATATGAACAAAATTTGGAGCTGATTGCTGAGACCGCCTGCAAAGTACAAATGCCGAAAAATGTCTTTCCCAAGGACACAACAAAATGACACGGGCAGGTTTTGAACCGAGACTGTGTCGATCGCGTTCACCATCAATCACGGCGCTCTCTTCAATTCGACCACGCCTTAAATGGCGTAACTCTGCTATCTGCACAACTGAGTCAGAGAACACAAGCAGATTTATATCTTCGGACTCGATCACGAACTAAGTCAAAATAGCTTAACTATTATTACAGTTCAACTATAAATCTCTTTGATATCAGTGGAAGTAATGTTATATATAAAAGTATAGGATTATACATGACACGGCACTAACCCGGTCGTAGGTTGGAGGAACGCCTTCATATACGCGAAGCTTTTTAAGAGCTTCAGCACCACGCCTTAGTTTGTGGGGAAGCATACCACGAATAGTTCGATAAAGGATTTTGGAAGGAGCTCTGAAACAACAATGTAAACCATCGTACAACTAGAATAGCAATTGTTTTGCATTTAGTATTTTATACAACTCGTAACAAAAAAGTACAAATTTAAATTTTTAAGGATAGGAACGACTGTACCTGATACAACGATTTTAGCAGTTTGTAATATACTTTTTTCATTATTTTTGGTAACATTTAAAAATGTACTTCTAGTATGAAATAGTTCATTTTTTAGTCTGAAAAGTTACAGTAAAACGTTAAACCTCTTAATGATTTATGATTGTGTAGATAACAACTGTCAGTGTGTGTTTTTTTTTTTCAGTGTTTTTTTTTTTATTCTCGATCATTATTAAACAGTTTAACACAAAAATTATAAACATTAAAAAGATCAAGAAAAGGAAGAAGCAGCACAACGTCAGACGTTAAAACATGCATATGACAAACAAAGTAAAAGTACAAGATAGTATAAAGCATGGCTGCAACACCTTAATCATATAAAGACATAAGTGAAAAAAGAAAACAAAATAAATAAATAAATACGTAAAAATAATATTATGAAACAAACTGAACAATTAAATAACCAGTGCATGACTAGGCTGCGTAATGATGATGGGTGGCACAGCTAGCCAAGATGGGAATTTAGCTCAACTGAGCAAGGTGAGTAAAGAAAAACCACCCAAAAAAGAAACCTCACCAGGTCCGGAAACCTTTTCTAAATGCAACTGGTGACTATAATAGAATAGTAAATAATGCCGAAAGTATATACAAAAAAAAATTACGGAATTATACAGCTAATAATAAACAAATATTAACGATAAAAGAGATAACATAACATAAAAAGAAAAAAAAAAAAAAACTATTATGCTAGTCAAAGTTGATGGAAAAACATATATTAATAATATAACAATTATAAACAACAACAAAAAAAACAAAAAAACATTTACAACAGAATTCATGCACTACAAAAAATATTAGATAAAATTTTTGCAGACCAGCATAATAGCAACATAAAAAAATTAAACAAAGTCCATAACATTTAGTAATTGTTTTGAAACTTATTTTACAATTCTAAAAATAAAAAATTAATTGCTAAAACGAACAGTATACCATTGCCAAAAAGAGCCTAAACGTTCCAAACCTAACGTTCCAAAGAGCCTAAACGTTCCAAACCTTTTTGTGAATAATCAAAGGTGTAAACTTTTTTCTAACTTTATTTGGAACAAGTCAAGATTAAGGAACCTAGCATTACCATGTCAAGTTTAAGAAACCCAAAATTTTACACAATTAACAATTTATATATTGTAAAGTAAAACATAAATTAATTACTAACCCTAACCCAGCCAAGTGTCACGCACCGTTTCGAGTTTATCTTGATTCTAAGCAAAGCGAGATATGAAAAGTATTTCAAGACAAATTTATAGAACCAAAATATATACATGGCCAGTTGGGAGAAATCAAATTATATTATGTCAAGTTTAGGAAACCCTGATAATGTTGGGTTATTTAATCTTGACTGAATTCAAATAACTTTGTAGATGTACACAAAGATAAAAAAATAGCAAAAAATTGACATCTTGGTCTTATCAATAAAACTTTGCTAAACATGGCTTGATTGAACTATTATTAGGCTATATAGGACAACCACTGGTTGCCTAAAGGCTTATTTAAAATTAACAGTATTTTTAAAATTAAAACAAAACTTAAATAAAAATGTAAACTTGTTAGTTGCAACGACTTTGCATGTTACAAGAATTTTTTCAAAAACCAAGTTAAACATGAAAAACAATAACTGTTTATAAAAAATGTAATGGTATTGGTCATGGTCACCAGGCATTAATCGTGTCGATAACTTTGAATGCTCTATGAGTGACAATATCAACTGAAAAATCAGAAAAGTATTTTTATTCTCACTGGCGTTTTGTTAGTTAGTACTCAACCAACATTTTTAGAAACATTTTACTGTTCACAGTAACAATTGCTGAAAAGTTTATGATCACTACTTGTAAATATACAGCCAACTTCAAAAACCATCCAAGTTACATGAATAACTGCCACGGCAACAAAATTATGCAAAACTTTTGCTTTTGTTTACTTATTTCTGTTGCAGTAGAAAATAATGAGGTAATTAGCATGCTTTTCAACGTTGGGTGTATTTTCACAGTGAAGAATGGCAAGTTTTTAGGCAGTTATTACAATGAATATTTTCCCTCTAAAAATGTCAGTTGGGTGTTGATCTCTATTAGTCAGTTTAATATAAAGTCCATTAAGTCAGTTTAAATAAAAGTAACAAGCTGATTGTTGGTTTGACACTATCACTGGTAGAGCATTTTAAGTTATTGACAAAATTGCAATCCGTGTTAATATTATTATAGGCAACACACAATGGCACTAGAACCAACATTCACTGCTGCACTTGCAAATGAGGTTAAATTACAAATGTCAAAAGACAAGCAGAAGAAATATTATAAACATGTAAAGCAGTTTAATTAAATTATCTTCATATACAGGGTGTCTCAAAAAAATGTACTCACTCTTAGAATGACCAGAAAACCTTTATTTATGAACATAGAGCGAAATAAAATAGCTTCAAATACATGAGACAAATGTTCAAATTGATGACTATTATAAATGTGCTCACTCTTTTTTTGTGTTGCAGATATCCTGAATTTTTTAGCAAAATATCTTGAATTACTGAAGCCATTACTACCGCATTAGGCATCATAGGACCTTTCTTTTTCAACGAAACTGTCAATGGTGAGAGCTACCTCAAGTTGCTTCAGGAATTTGTTCGTCCACAAATTAAAGAGATGTTTGGTGATGACCACGATATTTACTTTCAGCAAGATGGAGCACCTCCCCACTACCATCTCGATGTACGAGCTTACCTCGATGCAGTGTTTCCTGACACATGGATTGGACGAAGGGGCCCCACTGAATACCCTTCGCATTCCCCAGACCTAACACCCATGGACTTTTTTTTGTGGGGATACTTAAAAGACAAGGTTTATTGCAATAAACCAAGGACAATTGATGCACTGAAATTGGAAATTGAAAGACAATGTCGTGATATTCCTAATGACATGTTTTGCGACGTTTGCGAATCCCTAGGTGCGCGTTATCAGCGTTGTCTGGACAATAATGGTCATCAATTTGAACATTTGCGAACATGATTCTTAAATTACATTTGTCTCATGTATTTGAATCTATTTCTTTTCACTCTATGTTCATAAATAAAGGTTTTCTGGTCATTCTAAGAGTGAGTACATTTTTTTGAGACACCCTGTATATCAACTTTTTTTAACAGCTAAGACTTTTCAATAAAAACTGACAATTAATTACTTCAAACTGCTTTAAAAAAACATGATATTGTTGTGCTTTTTGAACATAATATTCAATTTAATTAATTAAAGATATATACAGGGTGAAACAGTAATTGAAACTATGTTTAATCTACATTTTTGCCTTAATCTCATGTGTTATAATTACAAGATACTACTTTTGTTACTATTTAATTCACTATTTTCTATTAACACATTTTGTTGTATTTTTTTTTTGTTTTTTATTCTTTTGTACTGGATAAAGTTGTTTGTTGACAAAATAAAATTGAATTGAATTTGTATTTAAATTTATAGTTTTAGACTAAACTTCACTTACAATAAAAACAGCATTGAAAAAAAGCAGAGATCAGTCATTGCAAAATTACATCACACAAGAAATAATGTATCTAAAATAATTAAGATTAAATACATAAGAATTATTGTTCTTTAAATTGTAGCACAGTTTTTTTCTTAATGGTTTTTAACCAGGTTGTTATTATGTTTCAATGTCTTCTACAATAAAATTTCATTTTGAGGTCAAATCTGACAGCTTTTGAAATTTTTATCTTGCTCATATTCTACTTTCCACTAACAAAGCCATTTACTTGAAAAGATCATTTTTGATCAATGGTTTCAAGCCTGTTAGAAAGCAAACGGTATGCTTTAGGTCATTTAATGGCTTGAGAGACTTTTGTTCAGTGCTTTTGAGCTTTCAAACATGCTACAATTAAAAAAATATTTTACTTCTTGCAGATCTAATAGATGTAGTTTTTCTAGATGCACTATTTTCCATGCAATGTAATTTTGCAATGGCTGATCTCTGCTTTTTTTTCATAATTGTCTTTCATTGTAAGTCAAATTTTTAGTCAAAAACTATTAAATTTACACACAAAATTAATATTTTGCAATATTTTTTTCAATTAAAACACATGACATCATAAAATAAAAATGCATATTAAATGGAGTCTCAATTTACTGTTACATCCAATATAACTGCTTGGCAAAATCCTCTACCAATGTGTAAACAAAAACATAAACAAAAATCATACATTTATAGATATAGAAAGTGACTAAAGCAGAATTAGCTGTTTCGATATATACAATATTCAGTTAAATTTAAGCAACTAGAACAGCTAAAAGGCAACAATTGCACTGTAAGAAAATACCTTTATAAGTGGTTTTAATCATCAATCAGTTTTACACACTGAGAACACTATTTCAATAATAATGTAACATAATATTTTTTTAAAATAATCATATGTTTTAAAAATGATTAATATAATGGTTACATGTTATCTGGGATACATTGCCCAATAAATTTATATATGCCATTACCATAAAAATTGATAATTGTTATCAAAAAAGTAGTATAAACTGGTTATTAATGTCTATTTTGACATTTAAAGATCTAAAGTTGAATAAAGTAAAATATTTATTTCAGCAAATAACATTATACTAAGTGACATAATCATAAGTAAAAATATAAAAATGACTATTAATGAATATTAAGTTAGAATTAAAATAATAGTCTAGTAAACACAGAAATTTGTTGGAAAAATAAATTTTTGTTTGACTTAAACATAACAAAGCATATAGCAATATTTCATTACTTACAACTTTGTTTTATTTTTTTCATTTTATGTGGTTTGTTGAAAAGAAACAAGCATCATTTTTTAACAATTTATGCAATAATACAGCTTTAACTTAACAATAATTTAACAAATATGGCAATGTACTTAAGAATATAGTTAAAAATTTTAAGTTGAAATTACCTATGATGAAATGGACCTTTTTTGGGATTTGTAACTGATCTTTTACGAAGAAATTCCAAATACTTCAATTTGTTACGGTAAAAGTTACCAGAAATAAAAATGCCTTCACATCTTACAACAGCAATTCTTTGACCTTTCAATAAAAAAAACAAAAAGCTGGTTAGTGTAATAAAAAGCAGAATATTTTTTATAAATTATGTTAATGATGCAATTATAATAATATTAAACTACTAATAACAAAAAAATTCTGAAGAATATTTGTTGTCATAAAAACATAAAAATCATGAATCTACAAATGTAAAAAGTGATTAAAAGCCAAATTAACCTTCCAAATATATAAAATATGCAAGTTTAAGCAACTTAGTCGAATTTAAGTATTTATTTAATATTATAAAAAAAATTTAAAAAGAACTTATAATAAAAATTTTACTAATAAACTTAAAATTTTATGTAAAATATTTTTTTGGTTATTTTTGTGAAATCAACATTTATTATTATTATTATATGCGACACACAATAGCACCAGAACCAACATTCAGTGATGCACTTACAAGAGAGGTAAAATGATACTGCACAAAAATCTACAAAAGCATACCGTTCAACAAGTTTTTTGCTATTAATGCAGCAAGACGACCAAGAAGATGCCCTTTTGCATCAATCACACGCAACTAAAAATAAATATATAAATTAGATATATAAAACATGAAATTTAAAGCAAAATTATTAAATAGTTTGCATTTTTACTTACATTAACATATTTACACAATGAATGCTATAATTGAATTTAATTTATTTTGTGCATTGAACTGTGATATATTTCTAGACAAGAAAACAGCAGAAATGCTACTGTCACCCTCAGACATATTATTGAGCATTAGACTATTTTTATAAATAACCACAACACCAAAGAACAAAAAAGAATCAAAAAATAATAAAAATATGGATGGGTCTTATTTACTGTTTGCCATTACTAACCTTGCAAGCTTTAGAGATTTTCTAAAATTAAAAAGGTAATCAACTAAACATGGCAAATATCTAGTAGTGAATAAGTACCATACGCTTTATGTATGATATTATTAAAGGCACTTTTATTTTTTGTTTAGAAGATTGTACTTTCATGTACAGATATTAAAACAGATATAATGATTTCTAATTATGTATTAAAATAATATTATATAATAATCCCTTGCTTTTTGGTCTTTTCAAAAGTCACTGAAAGCGATTTTTGTTTGTAAAACTAACCCAAAATCTTCCCTTTGATTACTATCATTTCTTGAAAATTATTTTTCTTCTTGCTTTTCTTTTATTTCTTCCTGATGCTGTGTGATGTTTTGAATCGCTTTGCCCAACAAAAATCAATTATAGCAACTTTTTGAAAAGAACCATATTTTTCTGGGTATGATGGCAAACTACATCTGATTGTGAGCTTATCTTCCAATAAGTAAGAATAAATGATGAAACCTTGCAACAACTGTCTTAAGTTCACTCTTGGGTTTGGTCTAGCACCTGTGAGACCCTTTAACCCTTTAAGAGATATAAAAACTTAATAGAAATATACATTATAATTATTTAATAATGATATCACAAATATTCAATAATCAGAAGATTTTATAATTTTTTCACAAAAACTGTTTCTGTGATGTCATTATTGTAATTATAATACAAATATATACTTTTGTCTCTAAACACATTAGTGCTTAACATTCACCAATATAAAGACAGTGATAAGCTCCAGCTGTGGTAAATGCAAGTTTTTAATTTTTTGCCATTTGGCTTTGAAATTGGTACCAACTGTCTACATACACTCTGTACAGTCTAAATATGGAAAAAATTTTTGCCAATTTTCAACCTTTCCCTGAAAATATCTTGATGCACATTTTAAGTGTACCAAAAAATAGCTTGGCACTCAGTGCACCAAAAAATGTGTTAAAGGGCTAAATATAGATACCAGCAAATTTGTTGTGATAAGATTTGTTGTTGTGAAAATGTTGTGATCAACATGGTTTTGGTTTAAAACCTATTCATGCCACTCTGTTGAGTCGATGGGAAGACACTTTACAGCACTCTCCACTGCTTGGAAATCTTAGCAAACAGTTTTAAATTTTAGTCATATCTCTCTATAACCAAAAAAAACAAAATATATCAACTAGACAACAGGATATTTTGCAATGTCTGGAAGCAGGATGGAGTAATTGCTTTCTTTTTATATGGTGCTTCTGTCACTTTCTGATGAGTCATGAGGATAAATATGGAAATGAAAAAATGAAATGCATCATAATGCAAATTGACTTTTCTTAAGTTTGTTAGAAACACACTTACAGGTTGCCAGCATGTTGCTTTATTCCTATATTTAAATAGCCATTCTTTGGGGTTTTATTTTATCTATGATATTTAAGGGTGATCGACCAGGTTTTCTTAACACCTGTTTTTCTATAAACAGTTTTGTCAGTTTTTTCCTTGACATACGTTTAAACATATATTGTTTTGTCTATTTTTTTGATCAAATATATTGGATTTTTTGTGAATAGGTGTGGTTTAATGGACCAAAATAAAACTCCGCCTTACTGTTTTTTGTACTACAACTAAATATGTTTAAGATAAAATAAGTATAGTTTCTGAATCTTTAACAAACTGTAATTAAGCTGGATGTCTAACTTAAATTGGCTGATTTTACATAATCCAAGATGGGAAAAAATAATATAGTGAAAGTGGAAGTTTGCAGTTAAGCTAATTTGACAGGCTTAAACATAAGATATATTTTTACTAACCCGAGTAAAGGCTTCAGCCATGATGCTGGGAAAAAAAAGAAAGATTAACACGCACAATTTTCGTTTCAATGTAGCTTGCGCCAATCATCTATCTTCTGTTTTATTACGTCATCAAAATTATTTTATTAGAAATAGTAAGGTATTTTATTTTGAGAAAATCGTCTCAATATTACAAAAAGACAAAAAAAGAATCACTCTTTAATCTACCACGCTTTAAAAAACATAAACAAAACTGTTTATAGCATTTAATATATTGAATTGATTGAGAAAATATACACATAGGAGTTGTTCTTTAGAAATATATTTTTTCATCGAAGGAATAAAAAATGGAAAAGCCGTGTCAACTATTGAAATCAATTGAAAAAAAACAAAAAAATATGCCCTAAAGTAAACTGAATTTTATTTATTCCAAAAAATTAATAAAAATTGCTATTATATTTAGTCGTATTATGGATCAAGAAAACATTTTACTCTCTTCCCAAATTGTATTAATAAAAACTCGTTCACTTTTTTTACTCATTTTTTGTGTTTTCTCTTTGGAAGTATAGTAACACACAGGGGTAATTTGAAATTTTTTAATCAGATAATTGATATGTTTTTGAGAAAAAGTAGATGGGCTTGTTATATTTCGACGAAACAAAATTACAGATAAAACGTAAGTTTTTTAATTGCAGAAAATAATTCACTTAATTTTAATGAAAAAAAGAATAGGCCTAGCCTATATTTAGTCTTTATTGCGATATTGTCAAAATTACACGAGCCATGGTACTTTTTTCTTTATGGCAGTATTTTTTAACCTTTTTTTACCTCAGCACTCCTTTTGGTCAAGTCTAAGCAGTCCAGCATCCCATACCATTGGCTAACACTATTTTTTAAATTTTGACCGCCACATATGTGATCTTTTCCAGCGCCCCCTAAAATTGATTTCCGCACCCCAGGTTAAGAATTAAACACTGCTTTACGGAATCATTTTTTAATCTGTAGAATATATCAAAAAATAAAAGCACTTTAATCATATTTTTGTGTGGTAGAGTTAGGTTGTAATTTTCGGCTCACATTTTATAAAATTTTTTATCAGAAAAACTAACGAATTCATTACTTCTTTATTTATTTTATTACTTACTGATCTACCTTTATTTGTCAGTACTGCTTTAACTGCTTGCCATAATAAAATTAATTGGAATAATGTAACACATGAGCAAAAATACGATTACAGTCTAAGCATCGTAACAAAAAATAAATTATTGTCTGAAATAAATGTACCCGTTTCAGTTCTTAAATGTAAAATTCCTCTATGTAATGATCCTCAACATGTTGCATTTATTGAGAACTTTTATGAACAGATTATTTTGGAAATCAAAACTGCTTCAAAACACTTGCTTCTATCCAAGCATAACCAAACCAATAATTTTATTTAATGTTGGAATAATAATGTTAAAAGAGCACATGTAACCAGGGAGTCAAACCGAACCTGAACCGGAGTTTTATAAACCGGTTTTACACAATTTTTTCCGAACCTTAACCGAACCCAAACCGTAATTTTAAAAATCAAAAAGAGCGAACCGGAACTGAATCGAATAATTTAAATAATCGTGAACCTTAACCGAACCCGAATCAGTTGAAAAAACCGGTTGGCTCCGTGACGTCACCCGTATCACTTAGCATAGTGTGATCCAACTACGGGCACGCGGGCCGCATGCGGTATGAAGACTTTTTTTTTTTGGAGAACGCTATGATTTTGCGACGAAAATAGAAATTTCGGAGACCGATTCCAAGTGAAGACCTTTTTTTTTTTGGAGAACGCTACATTTAGAGAATGCTACAGTATTTTCCTAATTATCTTAATATTTTCCTAATGATGCTGCGAACCCGAACTGGAACTTTATAAACCGGTTTTGAGGTAATTTTTACAGGAGCGAACCTAAACCGGAGCGTTTCAATTGATCTGAACCCTAGCCGGAACTTAACCGAAATTTGAAACAGCTGTTGAACCCGAACCGAACCTGAACCGGTAAAATCAAACGGTTCGACTCCCTGCATGTAACTGTTAGAGCTGCCTATCTGAATTGGATTAAAAATGGTAAGATCAGAAATGGAAAGTATTATAAAGCAATGAAATCTTTCCGAAGATTATTTAAATATGCTCTTCGCAAATGTAAAAGAAATTATAAATGTCATCAGGTTAATGCTTTAGTACTTGCTCTACATTCTAAGTCCAATGCACCTAAATCCTTTTGGAGCAAAATTAGATCTTCTAATAATCCTTGTTCTCTTCCTGCTTTTATTGGTAAAATAAAAGGTGCTAAAGTATTGCAGATATGTGGAAAAAGCATTTTTCTTCTCTCTTAAAGACTAGTAGTGCTTCGTATGCAAAAGAATTTTTTGATTTCAAATTATAATCGTTTGAATCTTATCAAAACTTTTCTTTAGCTGAATGCACTTGTTCCGTTCCTAAAAATTGCCCATACTATATATATTCACAATCTCATAAAAAATCTCTTTGATTTCGTTTTGGTCTGGCTCAAATAGCCTAAGAAATAACGGTTTTATAAGTAATTTAAATATTTTACATTTAGTTATAAAAAAATGGCAACACTGCTTAGTTTCTTGAGTTTTGGAGTACCTTCCAGAACTATCCGCTTGACCTGTTTTGACTATGACGCAATAATGCTTATTTGTGATTGGTGATTGCCTTCATTGAGTAAATTTCAGAACCATCGAGAAACCTTACAGATTGGTATAAATAAGGCTCGCTAGAAAGCAATATTATGATTCGATGATTCGTTGTGGTAACTTAAATTTGGAAATTTGTTAACTGTGTGAAGTCATAGTTTTTGAACGCAAGCCTTTTGTTGTCTACGTTATTGTGAAGAAGTAAGCTGAAGAGTTAAGCTACTGAATCTGTATTTGCTGTTGAATTTATACTATTGTGGGCTCCTAAGTGAATTGGGGCATAATTTATTAATAAAGAAGATATTATAGTAGTCTGAGCTGTGATTTAGCTAGACTATATTTTTGCTGTCGCTGGTTCGAAGATCAGATCCAGCAAGAAGATTAAGAATTTTATCTTTTAGTAGACACCGAGATTGCGTTATCGGCGAGGCCTTCCTTACAGGCGCCGAAAGGTTAGACGATTAAATAACGTACTAAGTTACCGAATTAACTTCTACAAAATTAAAAAAAAAAAAAAAAAAAAAACTTTTTACCAGCGGAACATAAATTTCAAAAACTCTCCAAAATTTAAAAAACTAAAATTTGTGGAAGTAATAGCACTGACACAATCAGTCAATTACTTCAGCGGTCGCCAATCTGGACCACTGGTGGTCCGTGAAAATATTTAGGTGGTCCGTGGAAAAAAATGGGTCATTATTTATATTCCATGAACATTCAGAATACCGTAAATTCCGGCGTATAAGTCGATTTGGCGTATAAGTCGAGGTTTATAAGTTTGGCCCAAAAATCCCGATTTTAATATGTACCTGTCGTATAAGTCGACCCCCTTCCCTGGCTCAAATCGCTTGCTAGAAATATTTCAGTCGGCATAAGAGGCGAGGCGTAGTTAAGGAAATCAGCAGACTTCGGCAGACGATGTTGTTCTCAAGAATTCAAATTATTCACTGTGACGTAGCAGGTTTGCTTGATCATTCTACACCGCATGTTAATTTTGCTGACTCATCTTGCACTTCGTCGCGCTTTTACTCATGTATCGTTTCGTTGCCAAGGTAAAGTGTGAATTCTGCATTGATTGGTAAAATGACAAGCTTGTTTGACTAATACCGGTAAGAATTTTAATAAAAGAATTTATTTCAGACAAATTTATAAATATTGTAATTATAAAAAAATAGTATATTTCAATTTTGATGTTTGCTTTTGAGAACATACGTAATAAAGGTGTAACGGCAACAGTTTTGTTGAATCTGAATTCACGCCATTTTTTTATTTTTTTTTTATTTTTATCTCTATATTTATCCTCCTGACTCGCAGGAAAGCGACGGAGGCGCTATACATAGGGTAAGAAATTACCCCGACCTGCTTCCGGAGATGCCAAGATATTGCTATCCGCTAGTAATTTAGTAGAGATATTACTGTAATTTAGAACTGCTTGTCAAGACCACCAAGCAGGGGAAAGTGCCGTAAAGTGTCTTTCCCAAGGACACAACAGAATGGCGCAAAACCATGAAAAACGTCACCGCCGTATAAGTCGAGGATGGATTTTTATACTTAAAATTCAGTGTCAAATTTTCGACTTATACGCCGGAATTTACGGTAAGAAAAAAATTAACAAAACTTATCATAGACTACAATTTTTTAAGCAACTTTTATTAGCGAAATTCCTTCGGAATGAGTGACTCTGCTACGCGTTCTCTAGCTCTTGCATAGTAACACTGGCGCTGACCATGCGGTCACGTTCCTTATAAAGGAAGGAATCGAAGATTCGGGATATATACTGTTTTGCCCTGTCTGTCTCTGTCTGTTTGAACACAGTAAAAAATTGGCCATAACTTTGTAACCGCTTAAACAGGTACAGCTTTCATATTTCACATAAGTATTTCTTGAGACAAGACCTTTCAGTCGGCATGATAATTTTGGCCCGGTGACCTTGACCTTGCTTTAATACGTGGCATCAGTGTTTTACAAATACAGTTTGTTCTTTCCTAACATCAAATATACATAAACTGAGCATTGGCATACGCATCAGATGCATACTCATAAGTATTCATAAGATATATATTCATAAGTACTCGTATCCGAAACCTTATACATTTTAATTGGGGCGTAGCCTTCCTCTTACAATTACAAAGTTGGCGTTCCCTGGACTAGCCTATTTGTTAGAGGTTAGCTGTCCAGCTTAAAAACAAATGGGAAGTTTTTAGCCTGCATTATTCATTATATATATATACATATCCCGAAGGACTCTAATTCTGATAGAGTAACAAATTGTTGGTGTATCTGTAACTTATAAGTGGAGCTTACCAAAGACAAAACGTACTGTTATTCCAAATTAATAATTCTTCTTCTTTTCCAGATTCAAATATAATAGGTAATAGACCCATAATGAGTGAAAAAAAGCAAGTGAATATTTTGCACTTCTTTAGTAAAACTAAAGATAAAATAATTAATGAAAATAACTTCACTTAATAGTGAGCATATCAATGAATCAGAACATCCACAATCCTCATCAGGCAGCATTAGAAAGAAGATTCAAATTGGAGGCGAAAAGAAAAAACGCAAAATATCAAGAAAATATCCTTCAGTCTACCTGAAATTTGGATTTATTCAAGAACCTGGTAGTGAGCTAGACCCAAGGCCTCTTTGTATTATTTGTTGTGAGAGTTTATCTAATGATGCCATGAAACCGTCAAAACTTGAAAGACATTTGCAATCAAAACACCCAGATTTAGCTGAGAAACCACTTGAATATTTCCAAAGAATGCATGAAGGTATGAAAAAGCAAATAGGTGCTTTAAAAAATATGGTTGTTGAAGATAAGCCCCTATTAATGGCTTCCTACTTGATAGCACTTCAAATTGCGAAAAATAAAAAGCCATACACGATTGGTCAAGATCTAATCAAACCTTGCATGTTACAAGCCTGTGAAGCAGTTTTGGGAAAACAAGCTGTTCAAAGACTGAATTTTATTCCTATGTCTGCTAACACTGTTAAGCGCAGAATTGAAGAAATGGCTGAAGATATTGAAAATCAAGCTATAAAAATGGTAAAAAATTCACCATTTTATTCAATTCAACTTGATGAATCTACAGATGTAAGTAACAAGGCACTTCTCCTTTGTTTTGTGAGGGTTGAGTGTGAAGGAGAATTACAGGAAGAACTTCTATGCTCGCTTAACTTGCCAGGTAAAACAACTAGCTTTGAGATTTTTAAAGCACTTGACAGGTATTTCGTGGAACACAAAATTGAATGGAAAAAATGTATTGGCATATGTGTAGACGGTGCTGCAAACATGGCTGGACATTGCTCAGGAGTTGTTGCAAGGGTAAAAAATGTTAGTCACCCAGACATTCTGTCTACACACTGCATTATACATCGTGAGCAGCTTGTGGCAAAAAAAATGTCCCCAGAACTACACGAAGTATTATCAAATGTTATTAAAATCGTAAATGAAATTCGACACAAAGCACTCAATTCTCGAATATTTGAAATGCTCTGCGAAGAAATGGGTTCCCAGTATACTCAGCTTCTTCTTCACGCTGAGGTAAGATGGCTATCGAGGGGCAAAATACTGACCCGACTGTTCGTCCTGCGTGAAGAAATTAAGTTATTTTTTCAGCAGCAAATAATCAGAAATTTCAAGAACTCTTATCCGACGATGAATGGGTAGCCAAGCTTGCATACCTGGCAGATATTTTTTCTCTATTAAATGAACTAAACATATCTTTGCAAGGACAACTTAAGGACGTGTTTACATTACAAGGTAAAATAGATGCTTTTCGAAAGAAAATATCACTGTGGCAAACGCGGTTGGCAGAAGGAGATCTACAAATGTTTATAAATTTTGATGAATATATGGGAGAGAAAGATCTCAACAGGCAAGTGGTATTCATTATTCAACAGCACTTACAGTCACTGACAGAATATTTTGATTTGTATTACCCAAGTGAAGAAGATCCTCGGCCTGGAAATATGTGGATAATAGATCCATTTGTAGCTAACATCGAAGAGAGCAAATTAAGCATAAAGGAAAAGGAAAGTCTCATCGATCTATCTTGCGATGACAGTCTCAAAGCTAAATTCAAGTCATCTTTATCAAGAGCTCATTTTTGGCTCTCTGTCAAAAATGAATATCCATTACTGAATGAGAAAGCAATGAAAATTTTGATTCAATTTTCAACTACATATTTATGTGAAAAGGCATTTTCATCTGTGACAGTAATTAAAAATCGGTACCGCTCTCGGCTTGAAATAGAAGCAGCTCTCCGTCTTGCAGTGACATCATTGGAGCCGAATCTCAACATACTGATGTCAAATAGACAGCAACATCCATCACATTAAAAATGGGTAATATTTTACTAAACTTCAGTTTTTTTCTTTTCTTAATAATGATTATGTAACTTTTTTTTACCTTTAATGTGTGTATTTCTTAATGAAAAAAAAATAATACTTTTCTGATTGTTATTGTATAAATATATTTACACTACGGTACAGCACCTTTTTTTCTAAATCCATATTAGTGGTCCACCAAATAAAAAATTATATATTTAGTGGTCCATGAAGCTCTGAAGATTGGCGACCACTGCATTACTTCATAAATCAAAGCTGAACTGTGCTGCTGGTGTTGATGGTATTTCTGCTGAACATTTGTGCCATTGTGATAACAGTACTAAAGAACACATAATGTACAGTGGTGGGCAGTACCGTGTACTAAAGTACCGCTGTACTTTTTTTAGTACCGGTATCGCGGTATTTTTTTATAACGTACCTCGGTACTCCGTCTAATTTTTGGGGTCATTGAAAGTTTTTTTGCAAGCATTGCAATATTTTTTTGTTTCAATGATTTTCAATAACCATTCTTACTTAATGCTTTTGTTTTTCGTATCAATTGCAGCTTCAAAGTAGTTTCTTGATTTACAGTAGTATCATAAATTGACATTTGTCAAACTTAAGTGTTTACCAGTACTTTCCCCATTCTTCCGGTAATAGTCAGGCGACTAGTTGATTTTAAGTAAGGTCAGATTTAGGAACGTTTTACGCACTTCATAGCCAGTAGCCTTTTTGCAACTTTTTATTTAGGCTAAGCTTACTCAGGCTAGTAGGGTAGTCTGGGTAGACTAGCATTTTAGTTATGTTTCAAATAAAAACTAAAAAAGTAAATTAAAAATTCCAACCCACTGCAATATTTTGGCATCTCTGAAAGCAATTATCTGCTAGATCTTTTGGTTGCTTGCGGGCCTGTATATATAGCATTAAATAAGCAGGTACGGTATTGCTTAAAAATTGCCCTTAGTATAACGCCTTCAACGTTTTTGTACAAGTCTGGAGGATAAATGGAGTTGAAATACGGTAAAAATCAATAAAAATTTTAAATCTTGAAAACGAATAATGGGTTTGTGTATGAAGCTTATTTTGTTTTATTTTTTTCCATCAATCTTAATCATGTTACTAATGTGCATACAATAAGAAACAAATTTAAAATTGGTTGAAAAAATATTGTTTTAACTTATTGGTTTAAATGTCAGGTTTTGTTTTAACTAAATTGAAGAAATATTATAAATTGCTTATGTGCTTGAAGTTTTACATTATATAATTAATTGTATCATTTTTTATACGCCAGCGTCAGTCTATGTCATTCGACTAGGGTGTTTTTCTTGAAACTTTATTCAAACTCCATTTTTTGACCAATTTCAACAGAATAAAAAGAGGTTACTGAAATGAAATCAACCAATAAAATTCTAATTACCACAAAAAATAACACAATCATTTTTAAGTGTTAATATTGGACTTAACGAAAAACGCACCAACAGAGGTTATTTGACTTGTTTTTATTCAAGCAGATGACACATCAAATGCAGCAGAGTTAAAAGATCCCTGCTCCAGCTTTTTTCTTATATTTTTGTTTGCAACAAGAACAAGCAGTGGAAAATATTTTACTACACTACGCACCGGTATTAAAATTTAGCATAAATGACTTGGCGTGAATAGCTATTTTATTTTTATATGTTACTTTCTGTACAGTACAATTCTAGATAAGTGTGCGTTCGTTTTTCCTCCTTGTAAGTTTATGTTTGAAATAACTTTAAATAGAACAGCTTACTTTTCTTTGTTGCACTGAACGTTTCATAAAAATGACCAAAAAATCGAACTATATAGATTCATTTAAAAAGTGAAATTTCAAGAAATATTTGTCGCAATTTTCTTAAGGTAATCGAAAATTATCAAAGGACTTCCGTCCTACTTTTGATTTAATCTGGGGATTGTATCGGACATTTACGTAAACAAGGTCAAAAGACATTTGAATGGCATACATATTGTGCTATGCTTGAGTGGAATATCATTAAGTGGTTGCATGGGCGTACCAGCCAAAAAAATTTGAAAGGGCAATGAAGTTTTGCCCAAATTTTGTGACGTTTACCCAAATCATAATTTTCTAGCACATTACGGATAGGACAAAAAAATTGTCTGAGATTTGCGAACCAAGAACAAATTTTGTCTTAAGATCATGGTGATCTCTAAAAAAAAAAGGAAAAATCTTCATTTGAATTCAGTCTCATATTTTTCAATTTTCGACACAATAACAGGTGTCTCTAAAAAAAAAAAGTCCTCACCTAAATTTGGTAACCATTTTTTGCAGTTTGATCATTGCCACTGTCCTAAAATTTTTGACTTTGCCCATATATTTTCTTGTCACTGCCCGAAAAATTTCAATTTTTTTCAAATCTTAGAAACTTGGGTCAGAAATTGCCCTCCCTGCTTCCCCGGCAGGTACGGCTATGATTGGCTGTACCGATGTTTTATTTTTTATTCTAATGTCAAAATTCTTACTATAAATTAAATAATTCTGAAAGAAAAAATGTTCGTCGTTGTTTGAAGGGTATCCACTACAGGTCTGACACAAACAGGACTGGGGCCGAGGGTTTATCCTTTTACTACCCCAGACTGATGCACTGCCTAAATCAGATGCTGGCAGTGGTGTTATTAAGCCAGCATCGAGTTTCGTCATCCAAAACCGTCATACCTCGTGCTCCATGTGGTGCCCAATGTATAGGGCACGCTGTTAGTACATGATCTGCGGTTTGCTCAGAGGTGCCACACTCGCAATTCGGTGAAGGAGCGAGACCCCATTTGTGCATGGACGAATGGAATCGCCCAACACCAGTCCGCAGGCGGTTGAGCTTAACCCAAGCTGCTCGGGGTAAGCCCATCTCAACAGGCCTGGCACCAGTCCCAGGCACAAAAGCACGGAGCCTGGAAGCATTTTCACAATACTCCGTTTTCCATTTGTGATTTGTCCATTCAGAGAAATCCCTGATTCCCTGGGGTCAACAACAAGCTGTAGTGTTCTGACGAGTCCTAAGAAGGACGAAACAGGTATGTCGGTACTTGTTTGTTGATTGACTTGACCATTCTTACTTAATGCTAGCAATGGAACTGCAGGGTTTAGCTTGACTTTACCCGATCCGTGTCTGCTGACTCGATGATGTGGTCAGCATATCGAAACCACCGTCAGTATGCCCTTGCGGTTTAGCGTTACTTATCGTAGTTACGCTGGTAGTGCATTGTTTTCGTTATATACGTTATAACATGTACAAAAAAATTGTCCATGGTCATCGCACCAGTTGTGCAAAAAAAGAGTGATTATCGTGCTTAATGTGCATATAGTAATTATTGTACAAAAAAGACATTGTAGCTTTGGAAAAAGTAGCATTTTTGCGTGCAATTATGACAAAATCTTTAGCACTTTCGGCGCTAAATATGATATACCAGAAATTATAGGACTTAATGTTAGTGTAGTAAATATTTTCTGAAAGACTAATAATATGTGAATTTCTAAAGAAAAACCCTATATTAAATATCAAAATGTTTACATGCATGCCAAGATAACAGTTAACAGAAAAACAACAAGAAATATTTTCAAATATTTCCTCAAGTCTCTTCAAAACGATCCAGAGGGGCCCACATATTTTGGCCCATTTACTCCTATATATTTACACCTAAAGCCAACCAACTCACGCGCCGCGCTTTGTGAAGATTTTACTATGCAAGTCAATAGCACAAAATTGGGGCCAGCGATGTCTGGCCCAAACAGCAATCGTAACTTATAAGCAGACGTTAGCTGCGCCTGCCTTTTTTGGCTTAAGCGTGATCAATTGTATAGTTTAATTTGCTTTAATTTTGTGAGTTTGAGTTCGTTTTCAATTCGACAGTTTTAATTTTTTTTCTATTTGAATAAGGTATTTTAACTTCAACTTAAAATAAAGAAATAATTTGTTAAAGAATAATTTTGGTAAAACAAATATTTTGGTTTTCTATTTGAATAAGGAAACAAATTGGTTAGTAAGAAATCTCTTCAAAACGATCCAGAGGGGCCCACATATTTTGGCCCATTTACTCCTATATATTTACATCTAAAGCCAACCAACTCACGCGCCGCGCTTTGTGAAGATTTGACTGTGCTAGCAATAGCACGAAATTGGGGCCAGCGATGTCTGGCCCAAACAGCAATCGTAACTTATAAACAGACGTTAGCTGCGCCAGCCCGTGTGCAGCCTTAGAAAATTAATTGTTATTCAGTTGATATTGGGTGATGTGTTGCATTCTTTTGTGAGACAGCAGTTTCTGCTTCTCAGCACATGTTTTTTCAAGCTGTGATTGTTTATCAGTTATTGGTAACGTGATTTATTGTTATTTCGCTGCGCTTACCTCTTTGGCGAAGGAAAAAAGATTAAAAGGTTAAAACTATTAGCATTGTAATTCAATAACGTTATATGCGTTTGAATTTAGGTCGCTGCAACTCTAGAAGAGCTGCAACTCATGCATCTGTTTCTCGTTTGCAATTGCAATCATGTGTAACGGAAGCATGTGATACAATCACAGAGGAAGTTAAAAAAAACTTCGGATCTTCGGATAAATTTCGTTCATTTTCCGTAGTGAATCCAGCTGAATTTGAGCTTTATAGAAACTCTTTTCCCGACAATTATGTTAAAGAAATTGCTTCGAATTACGCAATGCTTAATAAAGATAAACTGAAGTGTGAATTGTCCGTTTTGTATGCAAATGATAATTTTAGTGGAATTTCCAATATTAGCGAGCTATTAAAATTCATAAATGAAAATGGACTTGATGAAATATTTTTTGAAGTGTCTAAACTGCTTGAAATTGTTCTTGTGACACCAATTTCAACTGCTGACTCAGAGAGAAGCTTCAGCACAATAAAGCGAATAAAAACGTATCTTCAAAACACCATGTTGCAAGACAAACTGAACAGCCTCGCTTGCCTGTCGATACATAAGGAGTATATTAGCAAAATCAGAGATTACAACAACAAAGTCATCAACATTTTCGCGCAGATAAAGGACCGAAGAGCTGACTACTTATACAAATAAAGATTAGAGTTGAATATTGCATTTTTTGTTAAAAATTTATTTACCCAGCCTTTGAATTTAGGTAGTCTATGAATGGAACTTTTTGACATTTCAAAAATTGTTTTGCTGGCCCCACCATTAATGAAAGCCACGAGCCGCCACTGGTTGTACCTAATGAAAATATACTTAAACTATACTTTGCTTGAAGCTTAAATCAACACTATTAGACCGTTATTTACTTTATTAGGATACAAAAAAAACACACATACGCATGCTTAAAATAATTTAAAAACAAAATTTAATTTTTCAAGGTCAATGGCAGCTTTTTCCTCCTTTTCGTTCCCGCCAATTGCAAAGCTACTTTGAGACTTTTTTCACAATTTCGGTTTCGGTTGGACTTTCCAAGTTATTATTGTGCAAGGCCGAATCTACAAAAAAAGTTGAAATTAGTTATTTGATAACACTGCATTCAGAGTGTAACAACTTCGCTGCGGGCACAAAAAATCACTATTTATCACTTAAAGGTTTAAAAAACCAGCGTCGGCAAAGTTTTCTTTAATACAATAATCAAACCTATTACGGTAATCAGAAGTCTTGTGACGCATGAATTAAACATATAAGCGGGGCAAAAAGAGAGCAATATTTTGCTTAGGAGGAGCACTTTTTGGCATTTTTTAGGGAGGCCTGGTGCGGCTGCTTCGTTCTCTCCGTACTAAAGCCATCACTGTGCATGTATGTGTGTAGTCGGAGCACGACTGCACTATCTGACTAAAGCAGATAACTCCATGTGACCAATTTAGACATAATTAGTAAAAGTATTTGCAAAAAAACCAAATGTGCTCAATCCAAATTAAAACATCCACCCTTCCACCGATATGTGCTGTCTGAGCAAGGTTCCTATAAAAATAAATGTATACCAGTATACCGGTATGTTTATGACATTTATAACCACTCATTTTATAGAACATTGATTGTTGCTAAGTGCTGCTGACTTTTCGAATATTGACTTTATTCATCGCCTACAACGTCTGCAATAGGATTTCGTTTACTTGGGCAGAGAATCAGCCAGTTGTCCAGAATGCCCAAACCTAATGTAGAAACGTCTTTTAGTCTGTTGATTTGTAAAAGAATATTGCTAATCATGATTTTTATAAATGCCTGCAGAAAGAAAGTCGAAATTTATTTTTAATTTAAAGTACTTTATCAATTTATCATCTTCTTGATTAATAATAGCGCAAAAACAGTACGTTGTTCAGGAGAGTATAAAGCATACCAATACGCTGGTATGTTCATAGCATAGTAAGAAATACGTGTAACAATGTAAGGTTTTATGATGATGAATAAATTGAATTTTTTCTAAATGAGATTTATTTAAAACAACTATTACCACAATTTACAGCTAAATGATTTTTAAAATTTTGTGCTTTGCTGTATTATAAACAATCTTTAATTTGAAACATTTCTTAATTTACTGAGTTTGTCTGCTATTAAATTGTTGTCTATAGTAATTTTCTTAAATAGTTTTATTTAAAATGGCATTTAGTAAAATATTTAAAGTTTTTAGATCAAATCAGCTGGTAAGTAGTTTATTTTTTTTTATTTTTTATATCAAGATTTGACATGAAAATAATTTATAAAATGTTTTAGTTTTTAAAATAAAAAATATTATATTTAAAAATCAGATATTATATAAATGATAATACGTTTTTGTGTTGTAAAATGTTGATTTTCATAATCTTGTTTTTCTGTTATTTTCTCTATGTAACAAATTCAAATTCAAATTCAAATTCAAATTTATTTATTTGTAGCAAGCATAAGAATATCAATTAGTAAAACAGTATATTCAGCAATGCTTACACAGGAGACAGCGAAAAAACCATACGGTTATCAAGTCAACTGCCACCTTAAATTTGGTAATAGTTTGCATTTCAAGATTAAACAAACAATAAAAAGTGAAGATAAACAAGAAAGCAAAAAGAAGCAAAAAAAAAAAGCAACAGCATAAAAAAAAAAAAAAAAAAAAAAAGCACAACAATAAGAAAAAGGTCTGCATTAATTTTGATTTGTATCAAGCAAGTAATTTTTGTATCTTTTTTTAAACAAAAAGGGTGAAAGATTTTTTAGTTCATGTGGCACTTGAAGCCAGACGGTTGGTCCTTTTATTTTCATTTGGCGTTTTCCCAAGTCAGTACGAGATCTAGTGATGAAATAATTATTTTGAACTGATTGACGTGTTTCATATTTATGAGCTTGTGAAATTTGTTGATAATTGTTGAGTAAAGTTGAATTTCTATTCAAATGTATTTTGTGCATGTATTTGCTGATCTCTAGTTTGTATATGTTATTTACGTTTAATAAATTTAATTTTTGAAAAAGTGGTTGTGTGTGAGTATTGTATTTACTAAAAGTTATGGAACGAATAACGCGTTTTTGAAGTTTTATTATTGGATCTAAAGTTGTTTTTGGTGCCCCACCCCAACTTGTGATACAGTATTGTAGATGTGGATATATTAAGCTGTAATAAATAATTAGTAGAGTTTTAGTATCAACAAAATGTTTAATATTTGCAATTGCCCAGGATCCTTTTGAAACTTTGGAGCACAGATTTTTAACATGATTTTTCCAATTTAATTTGTCATCAATAATTATTCCTAAATATTTTGAGGAATTTTTTCTTTTAATAGTAATGTCATTTATCTTAATATCAAATTTATTAATTTTTTTCTTAGTAATTAGTATAAATTCAGTTTTCTTGTGGTTAATTGTTAATTTATTAATTTGCATCCAGTTATTAATTTTATTTAATTCCGCATTAACTTCTTTTTCTAAAACTTCATGGTTTTTATTAGCAAGTGTTAAATTAGTGTCATCTGCAAAAAGATTTGCATTAAATGAGGTGGCAAATGCCAAATCATTTATATATATGTTAAATAACAGTGGGCCCAAGGTGGACCCTTGAGGAATACCACAAGTTGTGTTTCTCAAGGTCGATTTTGCATTACTGACAACAGTATATTGCTTACGATTATTCAAGTAGTCTTGGATAAGTTGTAAAGGCAATCCTCTGATGCCATATTTTTCTAACTTAGCTATTAATATATTGTGACTTACTGAATCAAATGCTTTGGCAAGGTCTATAAAAATTGAACAGGTTGTTAGCTTATTATCTAAGTTCTTAATAAATTCATCACAAATATTTAGTACAGCATCAGCAGTTGACTTTCCATGTCTAAAGCCAAATTGTAAAGAAGATAGAAGTTTGAATTTGTCAAAAAATTTGTATATTCTATTATATATACATTTTTCAAATAATTTAGAAACAGTAGGTAAGAGTGATATAGGCCTATAATTGCTACATAATTCTGTAGAACCACTTTTAAATATAGGAACAATTTCAGCTACTTTTAATATATCAGGAAAGGTTGCTTGGCATATGCATTGATCAAACAATTCTTTAAGTATGGGTGAAATTATACTAGAGCTCATTTTTATAAATTTTATTGGTATACCATGGATGCTAGTCTTTTTATTTGGATCAAGTTCAGCTATATTTTTTCCTACTTCATTTATTGTAATGGGATCAAGAAAAAATGTATTAGGGTTACTTGGAATGAGAGCAGTAGATGATGGAAAATAGCTTTGTTGTGAAACAGAAATTTGTGAAGCCATTTTGTTTCCAATATCAGCAAAAAAATCATTAAAACAATTAGCAATTAAGTTACCTTCATATATAATTTCATTTAGATTATTTCTGATTTTTGAGGTATGATTTACTTTACATGGTTTTTTATATTTCACTATATCATTTATAGTTTTCCACAGTTTTGAGCTATTATTTTTACAAGTTGTAAATAGGTTAAAATAGTATTGTTTTTTGGATAGTTCTGTGATGTGGTTCAACTTATTTCTATATTTTTTATATGTATAAATTGATTCTTGTGAGTTTGTCTTAATTTTGATGGTGAATAGTTTGTTTTTGTGTTTTATAGATGTTAAAATTCCTTTGGTTATCCAAGGTTTTCTTTTTAGTTTTTTTTCTTTGCGGGTGATGTTGTGTAATGGAGCATGTAATTGTAAAGTTGTTTCAAATATGTTAATAAATGTAGTCATAGATTCATTCACAGGGGTATGTTGAATGTCAGGTAATTTGGTTAAATTTTTTTCTAGATCTGATAAGAATTGGTCATGTTCAAATTTACTCATATCTCTCACTTGTAAATTTATTTTTTTATTTGTATTTTTTTGTATTTTTGTTATAAGAAATATTGGTAAATGGTCACTTATATCGGCAAGAAGTATGTAACATTTGTTGTTATGTGTGTAGTTGTTTGTGTAAAGATGGTCAATTACAGTTGAGGTTTTATCAGTTATTCGAGTTGGCTTGTTGATTAGTGTTGAGATACCCAAACTTTCAAGCAATTCAAAATAGTTATGTATATTTGAATTAGACTCTTTTTTTAACCAATCAATGTTTATGTCACCACATATGTAAAAAGTTGTTTTATTTAGGTTTAAAGATTGAATAGTTTCAGACAACTTGTTTTGGAAATTTGTTAAATCATATTTTGGATGTCTGTATATGACACCTACAACAATTTTTTTAGAGTTGAAAGATACTTCAATCCACAGGTTTTCACAGTTATCACAATTAAAGTGTAGTTGATTTACCTTAGTAAATGAAAGATTATTATTGATAAAAAATCCTACTCCTCCTGCTTGGGTATTAGAATCGCAATGAATAAAGGTGTATCCTGTTAGATACTTTCCAAAAAATTTTTTATGGTTAATTTTTGTTTCTGTCAATGCTATTATATCAGGGGTTTGTGGGAGTTTTGATATTAATTCTTCCAATAAATCTATATTTTTATATATGCTGCGAATATTTACATGTAGTAAAGAGAATAAGTTAGTTGGTATTTTTTTACAAAAATTTTCTGGTGCACAATAGTTGCAACAATTTTCATTTGGGTTATTTGTTATAGATTTGGTATCGGTATTCAACTTTTTAGATGTTTCATTAGAGAATATTAGTTCATGAAATTCTTTATCAGTCAAATTTGTAAAGGGAAATAGTTTGCAGTAACTATGTTTGTATACACTGTACATTATTTTGTTTAAGGTTAACAAAAAATATAACAAATTCTAAAATTTAACATATGCGAGAAAGGTCTTTTTGGTTGGAAATTTTTAGAGCTTGAGATTCTTTATTTTTTCTGGTATAAATTTCTCCTTTATTGGTCCATAAATACTGATAGTTAAACTTTTTTTTCAGAGTTTTTGCTTCCATGAAAAGTGCTTTTCGTTGTTTTGTTAAATTTTCATTAATAAATAGAGCATTCATACCTGGTATACCAAAGTCTCTGATTTGTTGAATGTTGATTCTTTTTTTATATATTTCATTTCTTTTCTGTTTCCTGGCAAATTTGACAATGATTGGGGGTAATTTTACATCTTTTCCAATAGAATTTGTTTGAGAAACATTTATTCTTGTAGGTAATCTATGAGAAGCCGAGATTTCTTTTTTATCAATTTCAATGTTGAGTTTTTTCACTAAACTGCAGATAATTTCATCGGTATCTTCATTTGGAGTTTGAGGAATGCCGTGAAATTCCAAATTGTCTAGTCGTCCATATTGTTCTAGATTTTCTAATTTTTTTTGTTCATTTAAAATTTGTTTCTCCAATTGTAAAATTAAAGCTTCTTTAAATTTTATTAACTAAAGAAACATAAACTATCTAAATAGCACATTTCACAAAAACACCTATTTTGTCAAAGTTTATTATTCAAAATTTGAAGATAATTTAAGGCGACTATTTTTATTAGTTTTTCTTGTATTTATACAATTTAAAGTAAAAATCAATTTAGCTTAAATGTAAGTTTTTAGAGTCTCTTTAAGAAGTCACTGTAAGCAATTTTTTTGGTGAAACTAACCCAAAATCTCCCTTTTGGCACCAGGTTGGAATAAAGAAGAAACCAAGAAAAAAAAGGACCTCTCAAGAAGCAATAGTAACTGCAGGGGGACCCACATTAGTTTCACAAACAAAATCACTTATGGTGACTTCCTGAAGAGACCCAGTTTTTAATTGGCAAGGTATGCAGTGAAAATTAAAATACTCAAAGTGAGTGAGTATGATTATTGAAAGGTTATTGTTAGAATGAAAAATAACAAAAACAAAAAAAGTTAAAAAAGATTTTTTAGAATGATCTGATGTATAAATTTAAATTGATTGTGTGTGTAATTGCTACAGAGTGGTAAATGGTTTAAGCAGAGTGGTCAAAAGAAAATAGACATTATTTGTTTCCAGAAAGCTATCAAATTGATTGTTTAATCAGATATAAAATAAATGCCAAGAAAAGAATTTAAGTGTTTGGGTATCTGCCAAGCATTAAATTTTTATTGCTAGCATTTTGCAAAGTAGAAAAAAGTTGAAAAAGTCAAATTAAAATGGATAGCAATCAGTGGACAACATAATTTTTTTGTGTGTCCTTATTAAATTAACTATTTTTTATGTAGTTTAATTAATGATTTTTTTGCTTTGTTAAATTTAATTTATTCTTACAATTACTTTTTAAAATTTAGTCTACAACTTTTTAGACATCACAAATTGGATCAAAAGCATTTGCTACAGAAGCCAGCTTTGCTGTAAAACCATTTGATCTTTATAAACTTGATTCTGGGCCTGATGAAAATGTTACTCTCACAAAAGAAGTTGCTCTACAATATTATAAGTAAGTTGCTAAAAAATTGTTGTAATTTTAGCTTGTTCTTAATGAATAATTTTTATTGGCTTTAGTCTTGTAATATTTGCAGTTTGAATCCAAAATTATTTGTCTGTATTGTATTGGTGTCATGAAAGGTTAGAACTGGGATGGCCAACCAACAGTGGCACATTTCACAATTAAGCTGTAGAGTGCTATACATAGAGCAACTCTCAAGCTATTAGATTGACCTGCTTCCAGAAAAGGCAAGATTTTGCTGTCTGGTTAAATTTTTTTATTTTTTTTTTAGTTTATATTTGGAGGTATGATCACTATTTAGGACTGCTTGCTAGAATCACCAAGCAGGCAAAAGTGCCATAAAGTGTTTTTCCAAGGACACAAGAGAATAACAAGAGAAGGCTTGAACTGTGAGTGTCATTTTTAATCAAATTGCAAAATTCATTACAATAACATCAAGTAACAAGCTTATCAAAAAAGGCCTTGTCGTGAGACCAACTTAAAAAACATGAGACCAAGACCAGCAGCACAAGGTCAAGACTGAGACTAAAAAAAAATTGGTCTTGAGACTTTCATTACTGGTAGCTACAACAAACAGAAAATGCCATTATTGATCAAACATTTATCTTGTAATTCAGAAAGCACTGAATATAAAATATAAATTTATTGTTAGACCCATTTCATTATCTCATATTTAGGCCATTTATGTTGTATTACATTATTAGTTTCTGCAATATAAAATTTTTGTTGTGGCATAATTCCTTTAACAATTTTAGGCAAATGCAAGTTATAAGACGAATGGAACTGAAATCTGATCAACTGTATAAGCAAAAAGTGATAAGAGGTTTTTGCCATCTTTATGATGGACAGGTAGTTTTTATGTACTTATGCTTAAATTAATTTTTAATGTTTTCCAGTTTTTAACTAATATTTAAAAATCACATTTAAAGATCTTTTTGTTTTTAACTTGATTACCTTATACATGTAAATTTTGGTGAATCTCAAAATCCTGTGAGGTTAGTATCAGCAAACTGCAAACAAAACCCAATCTTTTTGAATACTTGACAGGAAGCTTGCTGTGTTGGTTCCGAAGCTGCTCTTACTCCTGAAGACGATGTCATAACTGCTTATAGAGCTCATGGGTGGGCCTATATTCGTGGAGTGCCAGTACATCAAGTTTTAGCTGAACTATTTGGTTTGTAAATTAAATAACGCCAATACTTTTCACCTTCATAATAATGAAATTAAAAGCAGTGTTATTTTATTTCATTTTAAACTTAAAACAACTTGCATTACTACTGACTAAATTTTATAAACTTTTTTGAGTTTACTTCATGGCTGTGCAACCTGTGGTTTGCATCAAATGGTAGTTTTGAAATAGGGCAGCATTTCATAATCTGAGTGAATTTACCACTGGGGGTAAATTATTTTGTTTTGGGGGGGGTAAATAAGCTACCAATCAAGATAAGTCATAAATTTGATGATGGCAACACAAGTTTAATCATTGCCAATTCAAGCCTACAGGTAGCTGTTACTGCTAGGATACATTATTGCAGCAAAAGTAGCACATATTTTTTTTGTATTTATTTTCATTTTTACTCCCAATCAACTTGAAATTACTCATAGTGCATGTAGAAATAAAGATTGTGAATAAGGAAGCAGCAACTAAATGAAATATGTTATTACATGCATAACATCAGTTGTGCATAGTTGCTTTATGCCATAGTTAAGCCTTGTACTGGCAGCCTTATGCCAATCGCAAGAGTCCAACTTTTGAAAAAAAAGATAGAAATAAGTGCATTTGTGTTATGAGGTAAAGTATATATTATGATGTTTATGATGTCATGTTACTATTTATGATGCTGTTTATTCATGCATGCCTTTTGGCTTAACCTCGTGCACACTTTATCAGTAAACTAGTAAAGCATGAGTGATAGTTTTCTGTTAGCAGTATAGGTTTCAACATGAAATTAATTGTTAACTTATTAGTAACCTGTATTCTATTTGAAGAAGATTGGTAAGATTTTTTTAACATCAAAAGTGACTAAAAGCTTAGGGCTTTGTTTTGTCATTTTACACTTGTGCTTATTTGCAGCAATAATTTAGTCATAAAAACAGCATGTCACAAAAGAAGGTAAAGTATCAGGACAATTATTTGAATTTTGAATTTACATATGATATTCAAGATGGTCCTCAAAGTCTTCAGTGTGTTCTGTACATGAAAACATTTTTAAACAGCACCATAAAATCTGCTCTACTAAAACAACATCTAGCAAATGCTCATCCAAATATGGTAAGCAAAAACCAGTCCTTTTTTGAGTTAAAACTGCCCAGTAGACAAAAGCTGAACAGAACTGACAAAGTTTTTGGCAGACTAACAAAGCTGCTCTACATGCATCATTTGTCATTGCTTTGCATGTGGCAAAGGCTAAAAAAGCACATACAATTGGTGAAACCTTGCATATTGGAAAGTGTGAAGTTGATGCTTGGAGAAAAAGCATTTCAAACAATAAAACAAATCTCACTGTCCAATAATGGAATAAAATCGAGAATCCATGAATGTCTGACAATATTTAGAGCAAGGTGATTTTAAAGGTCGATTGCTCTCCAGTTTTTGCTCTACAGCTGGATGAAACCAATGATACTTTCAAACTCTTGTCTATATCAGATATGTTGCAGACGAAAGGATTTATGAGGAATTTCTCTTTTGCCAACATTTGAAAACAACATTAAAGGCAGTTGATGTTTTTCAAGTGTTGATTAATTTTTTTTGACAAAACCGAATTGAGTTGGATTAAGCTTGTTAGGGCTTGCACTGATGGTGCTCCAGCCGTGATTGGTGCAAACTCTGGATTGGTTTCCCTTCACAAAGTGGCGCTCGTTTCAAAAACCATTTCAAAGAAACTTCACGAGCGTTTGTCTGTCGGAATTAAAGTCGTTAATTATGTAAAAAGTTCAACGCTAAACACTTGACTTTTCAGCAAGCTTTTATAGATATGGATGCTATTCATACTTTGATCTTATATCAAACTCAAGTTTGTTGACTCTCAAAAGGGAACATGCTCGTGTTTTCAAACTAAGAGAAGAAGTCAAGTTGTTTTTGGTTGCAAACCAAAAAAGGTTCTATTGTTGGGTGGAGACGGATTTTCTACTTAGCCTACCTTGTTGAAATATTTAAGCATTAAATCAACTTAATAAGAAACTACAAGGTCCAAGAAATAGCATAATCGTACACACTGATGTCATAAATACGTTTGTGGCAAAGCTCAATCTTTGGAGCCAACGAGCAAATAATGATAATTTTGCATCATTTGATTGCTTGACTGAGATAACTGGAGATGGTTTTGAACAAAATTTGAAGGAGACATCATCATCCATCTACAAAACTTGCAAGGTGAGTTTAAGCGATATAAGTTTTCGAGATAAATGCTTTTAGCATTTTGATGAAAGTGGCAGGAAACCTTTTGTATGTAAAATGGAAGATGTTCCTGAAACAATCCAAGAAGAATTTATAGATTAATAAACGATTCTTTTGCAAAAGACGAGTTTCACTCTTGCAACCTAGAGGAGTTTTGAGTTAAAATGCAACATTGCTATCCACGGCTTGGTATTCAAGCTTCGAATATTCTGGTTCCGTTTTCATCCTACCACCTGTGCGAATGCGTTGCTTACTATCAAATCTAAAGCACGAAACCGACTTGAAGTTAAATCTGATATTTGTTGCACATTACCTACTACTTCGCCAGACATTAAATAGCTTGTTGCCAAAGAACAAGGACAATCATCACATTCAAAATAGAACTGAAGAAATTTGTTATTTAAGTTTTTTAATAAATGAGCACCATTTTGTATATTGTGGGAAAAGCTGATTATCTTTTTAAATAGGTAAAATAGGCAAAAAGGTTAAAAATCACTGAAGCAGAGTGCCGACCCTCGCCACTCAAATCATTGTTGAATAGCCCTTACAGCTCTACTTTTTTAATGTAAATAGAATGATGGACAAAATAAGCCAACTTCAAATCTCTCATTGAAGTGAATAAAAAAAAACTTTTTTCAGGATTTGCAATAAAACTAAATTGTTTTTTTGTAGTAAGAATCGATGAGTAATACATGTCCGACCCGCAGTTGTTGCTTGCAATTGGCGCAGCAGTGCCATAGGTTGCACATCCTGGTTTACTTTTTTTTTTGGTTATTGACTACTTGTGTTGGTTTTGAAAATAACGCACTTTGTTAATTCATATTATATTTATGTCAAAAATTTCATAAGACGTGTTTTGTTTTACACAAATAAATAGATGCAAAATTTTGTAAAATCGAATTAACAATCACCCGACAAAATTTTAGTGAAAATGAGATGTAAAATATTTTTTATTGTCGTGTTCTTTTCACGAGTTTTAAATTGTAGCTTTAGTACAAAAGTTGGCAAACATATCTATTTCATTTTTAAACAAGCTGCATAAAGATGAGAAACACCAGACTCGAGTTTCGCTCTCATTAGAGCTTATCAGTGATGCTTATCTCATCGCAAGGTCCCAGGTTCGATTCGCGGTGAGATAAGCATCACTGATGAGCTCTAATGAGAGCGAAACTCGAGTCTGGTGTTTCTCATCTTTATGCAGCTTGTTTAAAAATTAATTCTAAATCCTCTTAATTCTTCAAATATCTATTTCAGTTCATTCGTGTGTAATGGTTTTAAAATGCACCTCAATAATGGCAGTGTGGTCTGTCTAGTTAAAGGTACTGTGATAACAATACTCCACTTGGTAATTCTGTTCTGTCCATGATAAAGGTATTTTACAGCACTTCCTTTATATGGTTGTCTTAACAAAAGGTCTAATTTATCGTTATATCACTTTTAAAATTGAAATACCATAAGTTTGTGCTTTGAAACCTTTTTTCCTCAAAAGTGCACTAGGAACTTCAAATTTTCCGGGACAACTTGACAAAATTGTGAAAAATCTAATCAATTTAATGCGAAAAGTTAGGCAGCCAGCTAGAGTTTGTTTTACCAGTTTTAAAGCTAAAAATTTTCAAATATTCAAATATAAAATTTTTAAAAAAGTTTAAAAAAAAAATATCATCATCGTTATCTTTCAGCGCACCCATTGCATCGCACGCTCTAAGTTTTAACGCCCCAAAGGTTGTCCTGTAAGCCAAGAGGCATAATGATAAAAAGTGATTATCATAATAGGTCGTAAGCTTGGATGCGCCAAAGGTAAAGGCGGATCCATGCACATGTACCATCATAATTTCTACGGCGGTAACGGTATTGTCGGAGCCCAATGCCCTCTTGGCGCTGGAGTTGCATTTGCCCATAAATATCGGAAGACCTCGAATGTTTGCATGACTTTGTACGGCGATGGAGCTGCCAACCAGGTGACCCGCGTCAACTTCTCGTTGTAATCGGGCAATGTAGATTTATCGATGGCGTTTATTTTCTTTATTGCAGGGGCAATTGTTTGAAGCTTATAACATTGCCAAGCTGTGGAACCTTCCATGTATTTTCGTTTGCGAAAATAACCGGTGAGAAAAAATATTCAAAAAGTTGTTTTCTTAAAAATGTCAATTTTTGAGAAATACAGGGTGTCCATAAATTATCGTTACAATTTTCAAAGCTTGTCAAAATTTTATTTTGAGATATTTTCAGTTGATTTGTTTTATAGTGAAGGAAAAAATTTTTTCTTAACAGGTACTTGTGGAAATAATTAAGTTTAAAATTACAATTTATTTAATGATTAAGCAGAATATTTTTGAATTTAGTAGCGAAAGTAGAGTTCATGAAAATGAGCACTCCACAGGAAAAAGCCCAATGTGTTTCCTGGTTTATAGAGACAAAGCCAGACATCCAAGCACAGCGAAAATTTAGTCTGATGTCTGACTTTGTCTCTATAAACCAGGAAACACATTGGGCTTTTTCTTGCGGAGTGTTCATTTTCATGAACTCTACTTTCGCTACTACATTCAAAAATATTCTGCTTAATCATTAAATAAATTGTAATTTTAAACTTAATTATTTCCACAAGTATCTGTTAAGAAAGAAAAAATTTGAAGCAGTTTCCTTCACTATAAAACAAATCAACTGAAAATATCTCAAAAAATAAAATTTTGACAAACTTTGAAAATTGTAACGATAATTTATGAATACCCTGTATATTAGAATTGAATTTAATTTTGACGAGAAAAAGCTTGTTGCCGTTACGGACTTTTTACCGTTGACTGAAAAAAAATGTTAGAATTCTTAAGTTGTTAAAACGATAGATTATTACGTGAACGTCGTTAATGTTTTGTGTTTAGGTATGGTATGGGAACTGCCGTTCATCGCGCTTCTGCCAGCACCGACTATTACACGCGCGGCGATTACATTCCCGGCATTCGTGTAGATGGCATGGACATCCTGGCTGTCAAATCGGCCACAAAATTTGCCAAGGATTACGCAATCGAACATGTGAGTTCCAACGAACACGCATCTCGGAGCGGCTTTTATTTATGCTTTTTGTTTTCAGGGACCGATTGTGATGGAGTACGTAACGTACCGCTATCACGGGCACAGCATGAGTGATCCAGGCACGAGGTAAACACGTGTTTCTGTGGGATTTTTCATTTGTTTCAGTAGAAATAGTTGAAATTCTGAAATTCTCATTGAGCTAGTATGCTCATTCTCAACCTTTTGCTCGACCCATTTTCGTTGCGTAAAAATTCCGTAGCCCATTAACAAATCATCAATCCCATTTTAATCCGGTTTAAATATCCCCAGTGAATGGAGGTGGCCGGATGCATCTTACCACTTTCGCAACTCTTCCGACACCCTCTCTCCACCTACATCGATCTGCGGTATCTTTTCTTAAACCAATTCTTCTCATGTTTCCTATTTGAACGATGAAAGTTTTGTTGTGATTTTAATCGAAAGCTATTGTCATTTCGTAGTTATCGTACCCGCGACGAAGTAAAAGAAATCCGATCTAATCTGGATCCTATCTCCAGTTTCCGTGACAAGCTGATAGAAGCCGGCTTGACGGATAAGGAGGAAATCAAGGTGAGTAAGAATCGAAGTTCAACTTTCGTTTTTGTCTTTTAATATTCATCACAGACGCGTTGTTTTTTTAATTGCTCAAACCGATTCATTTCGCAAAAGGCTGGTTTTTGAAAATTTTTTCAGGCTTTTTTTTACTGCTTTTTATGCCGCGAAAACATAGCAAGAAAAATTGATTAAAGACAAAATTTTCAGAACTACTAGACCTTTTTTGTGTAATGTCAAATTTTTTTGTCCCAATGGATCAAACCGTTTATTGACTTTTGAAAAAAACGCCTTCTACAGAATCCGTATTAACAGCTTCGAATACGTTGCTGCTTTAAATAACACGAATAGTCGAGTATAGAATTTTACATCATAATGTCTTTTTAAAACATTTTGCAATGCAATGCAATTCGGAGTCTCTGGAAAATCAATCAACGTTAGGAGCCCTATACCAAAGCGTGCTGATCAATCGTCTTTGAACTTTGCTGCTATTATTATTTTTTACACTATAGATCAGGTCATCCATGTGGTCCGCAACAGTTTCATCTGTAGTCTGCGGAAGAATTTTAAACTATTATTCGCGCCTTAAAATCTTTCATTATTACGACCAAATTTTCTTTTTAACCAAAAAATTGAAGAAGCTTTAATTGACGAGTAAAAACTTTTGTTTTTTTTTGTCTTCATCAACCGACCCTGCGTTGCCACTCGGACAACTGTAGGTAAGGACATCGTATACATTACTGCAAAGTGAGGACATCGTATACATTACTGCAAAGTGAGGACATCATATACATTACTGCAAAGTGAGGACATCGTATACATTACTGCAAAGTGAGGACATCATATACATTACTGCAAAGTGAGGACATCGTATACATTACTGCAAAGTGAGGACATCATATACATTACTGCAAAGTGAGGACATCGTATACATTACTGCAAAGTGAGGACATCGTATACATTACTGCAAAGTGAGGACATCATATACATTACTGCAAAGTGAGGACATCATATACATTACTGCAAAGTGAGGACATCGTATACATTACTGCAAAGTGAGGACATCGTATACATTACTGCAAAGTGAGGACATCATATACATTACTGCAAAGTGAGGACATCGTATACATTACTGCAAAGTGAGGACATCATATACATTACTGCAAAGTGAGGACATCGTATACATTACTGCAAAGTGAGGACATCATATACGTACATTACTGCAAAGTGAGGACATCATATACATTACTGCAAAGTGAGGACATCGTATACATTACTGCAAAGTGAGGACATCATATACATTACTACAAAGTGAGGACATCATATACATTACTGCAAAGTGAGGACATCGTATACATTACTGCAAAGTGAGGACATCATATACATTACTGCAAAGTGAGGACATCATATACATTACTGCAAAGTGAGGACATCGTATACATTACTGCAAAGTGAGGACATCATATACATTACTGCAAAGTGAGGACATCATATACATTACTGCAAAGTGAGGACATCGTATACATTACTGCAAAGTGAGGACATCGTATACATTACTGCAAAGTGAGGACATCATATACATTACTGCAAAGTGAGGACATCATATACATTACTGCAAAGTGAGGACATCGTATACATTACTGCAAAGTGAGGACATCGTATACATTACTGCAAAGTGAGGACATCATATACATTACTGCAAAGTGAGGACATCGTATACATTACTGCAAAGTGAGGACATCATATACATTACTGCAAAGTGAGGACATCGTATACATTACTGCAAAGTGAGGACATCATATACGTACATTACTGCAAAGTGAGGACATCATATACATTACTGCAAAGTGAGGACATCGTATACATTACTGCAAAGTGAGGACATCATATACATTACTACAAAGTGAGGACATCATATACATTACTGCAAAGTGAGGACATCGTATACATTACTGCAAAGTGAGGACATCATATACATTACTGCAAAGTGAGGACATCATATACATTACTGCAAAGTGAGGACATCGTATACATTACTGCAAAGTGAGGACATCATATACATTACTGCAAAGTGAGGACATCATATACATTACTGCAAAGTGAGGACATCGTATACATTACTGCAAAGTGAGGACATCGTATACATTACTGCAAAGTGAGGACATCATATACATTACTGCAAAGTGAGGACATCGTATACATTACTGCAAAGTGAGGACATCATATACATTACTGCAAAGTGAGGACATCATATACATTACTGCAAAGTGAGGACATCGTATACATTACTGCAAAGTGAGGACATCATATACATTACTGCAAAGTGAGGACATCATATACATTACTGCAAAGTGAGGACATCGTATACATTACTACAAAGTGAGGACATCATATACATTACTGCAAAGTAAGGACATCGTATACATTACTACAAAGTGAGGACATCATATACATTACTGCAAAGTGAGGACATCATATACATTACTGCAAAGTGAGGACATCGTATACATTACTGCAAAGCGAGGACATCGTATACATTACTGCAAAGTGAGGACATCGTATACATTACTGCAAAGTGAGGACATCGTATACATTACTGCAAAGTGAGGACATCGTATACATTACTGCAAAGTGAGGACATCATATACATTACTGCAAAGTGAGGACATCGTATACATTACTGCAAAGTGAGGACATCGTATACATTACTGCAAAGTGAGGACATCATATACATTACTGCAAAGTGAGGACATCGTATACATTACTGCAAAGTGAGGACATCGTATACATTACTGCAAAGTGAGGACATCATATACATTACTGCAAAGTGAGGACATCGTATACATTACTACAAAGTGAGGACATCATATACATTACTGCAAAGTAAGGACATCGTATACATTACTACAAAGTGAGGACATCATATACATTACTGCAAAGTGAGGACATCGTATACATTACTACAAAGTGAGGACATCATATACATTACTGCAAAGTAAGGACATCGTATACATTACTACAAAGTGAGGACATCATATACATTACTGCAAAGTGAGGACATCGTATACATTACTACAAAGTGAGAACATCATATACATTACTGCAAAGTAAGGACATCGTATACATTACTACAAAGTGAGGACATCATATACATTATTGCAAAGTAAGGACATCGTATACATTACTACAAAGTGAGGACATCATATACATTACTGCAAAGTGAGGACGTATACATTACTACAAAGTGAGGACATCATATACATTACTGCAAAGTGAGGACATCGTATACATTACTACAAAGTGAGGACATCATATACATTACTGCAAAGTGAGGACATCGTATACATTACTACAAAGTGAGGACATCATATACATTACTGCAAAGTAAGGACATCGTATACATTACTACAAAGTGAGGACATCATATACATTACTGCAAAGTGAGGACATCGTATACATTACTGCAAAGTAAGGACATCGTATACATTACTACAAAGTGAGGACATCATATACATTACTGCAAAGTGAGGACATCGTATACATTACTGCAAAGTAAGGACATCGTATACATTACTACAAAGTGAGGACATCATATACATTACTGCAAAGTAAGGACATCGTATACATTACTGCAAAGTAAGGACATCGTATACATTACTACAAAGTGAGGACATCATATACATTACTGCAAAGTGAGGACATCGTATACATTACTGCAAAGCGAGGACATCATATACATTACTGCAAAGCGAGGACATCGTATACATTACTACAAAGCGAGGACATCGTATACATTACTGCAAAGCGAGGACATCGTATACATTACTACAAAGCGAGGACATCGTATACATTACTGCAAAGCGAGGACATCGTATACATTACTACAAAGTGAGGACATCATATACATTACTGCAAAGTGAGGACATCGTATACATTACTGCAAAGTAAGGACATCGTATACATTACTACAAAGTGAGGACATCATATACATTACTGCAAAGTGAGGACATCGCATACATTACTGCAAAGTAAGGACATCGTATACATTACTACAAAGTGAGGACATCATATACATTACTGCAAAGTAAGGACATCGTATACATTACTGCAAAGTAAGGACATCGTATACATTACTACAAAGTGAGGACATCATATACATTACTGCAAAGTGAGGACATCGTATACATTACTGCAAAGCGAGGACATCGTATACATTACTGCAAAGCGAGGACATCGTATACATTACTACAAAGCGAGGACATCGTATACATTACTACAAAGTGAGGACATCGTATACATTACTGCAAAGCGAGGACATCGTATACATTACTGCAAAGCGAGGACATCGTATACATTACTGCAAAGCGAGGACATCGTATACATTACTGCAAAGCGAGGACATCGTATACATTACTGCAAAGCGAGGACATCATATACATTACTGCAAAGCGAGGACATCATATACATTACTGCAAAGTGAGGACATCATATACATTACTGCAAAGCGAGGACATCGTATACATTACTGCAAAGCGAGGACATCGTATACATTACTGCAAAGCGAGGACATCATATACATTACTGCAAAGTGAGGACATCATATACATTACTGCAAAGCGAGGACATCATATACATTACTGCAAAGCGAGGACATCGTATACATTACTGCAAAGCGAGGACATCGTATACATTACTGCAAAGCGAGGACATCGTATACATTACTGCAAAGCGAGGACATCGTATACATTACTGCAAAGCGAGGACATCGTATACATTACTGCAAAGCGAGGACATCGTATACATTACTGCAAAGCGAGGACATCGTATACATTACTGCAAAGCGAGGACATCGTATACATTACTGCAAAGCGAGGACATCGTATACATTACTGCAAAGCGAGGACATCGTATACATTACTGCAAAGCGAGGACATCATATACATTACTGCAAAGTGAGGACATCATATACATTACTGCAAAGCGAGGACATCATATACATTACTGCAAAGTGAGGACATCATATACATTACTGCAAAGCGAGGACATCATATACATTACTGCAAAGCGAGGACATCGTATACATTACTGCAAAGCGAGGACATCGTATACATTACTGCAAAGCGAGGACATCATATACATTACTGCAAAGCGAGGACATCATATACATTACTGCAAAGTGAGGACATCATATACATTACTGCAAAGCGAGGACATCGTATACATTACTGCAAAGCGAGGACATCGTATACATTACTACAAAGCGAGGACATCGTATACATTACTGCAAAGCGAGGACATCGTATACATTACTGCAAAGCGAGGACATCGTATACATTACTGCAAAGCGAGGACATCGTATACATTACTGCAAAGCGAGGACATCGTATACATTACTGCAAAGTGAGGACATGGTGGTAGTTTTACCCGACCCATTCCTAGGGATGGGGGCGCGGATCAATTCCGCGGAATTCCAATAGTCGGGCGACTCCCCACGGACGGGACCAGAGGTCCAGAAGAGAAGGGGTGTGGCCGAAAATGGCCCGACGCAGAGGGTCTAGTACAGGGCAGTCGAGCACGAGATGTGAGAGATCCTGTGGTTCAGAACCACAGTTGCTGCAAGAAGGAGTCTCGGCTCGACCAATCCTGTGGAGATAAGAGTTGAGAAGAGTGCTGTGCCCGTTGCAGCGTAAACGGGAGAGAGCACAGCGAGCGGAGCGAGGGAGAGTAAGCTCCTCGGGAGATACTGTAGGGATTTGGTGTTGAAAGAAACCAGATTGGACACTGCGTCTCCAACTGGTGTAGAGGGATAGTCGTTGGGAGGAGATAAGGGGTGCGAGGGATACTGATATACTGGAGGGATCGAGAGAGGCACCGGCTTTAGCTAGAGAGAGTGAGGACATCGTATACATTACTGCAAAGTGAGGACATCGTATACATTGCTACAAAGTGAGGGCATCGCGTACATTGCTACAAAGTAGGGCATCGCGTACATTACTACAAAGTGAGGGCATCGTATACATTGCTACAAAGTAAGGGCATCGCGTACATTATTACAAAGTGAGGACAAAAAAAGGCCTCAACCATCGTCCTTCGCATTTTGAATAGTACCCAACCAACTACATCCTGTAATTTCGACATGATATCAAAAAGTGGCCCGAAGGAACGACAAGCTTGGACCATCCTGCTATAAATAATAAACTTAAAAGAATATATAAACCAATCAAATCAATCAAACTATCGTTTCGACGTAACCAACCAAGGCAGTGTATTAACTCGACAGTTTATCACTAATTTCTCAAACTTTTTTTACATTTATTGTTTGTCCAATAAATTTTTAGACAAAAACGAGAGACAGGCTTCTCCGTTTCTTTTTGATACTAGATCAAGGGCGCCAAATTCTTGCAGTAGTAACGGCAGCGGTATAGTTTATAGCTTGCCCATCTTCATGGAAAACTTCAACATGACTATACGCGAAGTTATTACCATAACAGAAAGGTTTTGTCTTTTTTGGTCGATCTAAATTTCAACCAGAAAAAGCTAAAGTAGATAATGTCATTTGCAACGGAGGTATATTTTTTAATTGTAAATAGGTCTTTTTTATACCTCCTGTATCCACTGAAGAATTGCAATATCGCTGCAATTGATTTTTCTTTTTCAGGAAAATTGTACGTTATTACACAATAGGGTTATTATAAAAAAGACTATACTACTAACCAAAAAATTTTATGAAATAAAGGAGATTAGTTATCCGTCGAGGAATTCGGTTTTGTGAATTTAACTGTTTTCATAAAATTATCTAAATCTCGAAACACTTAGCTGTGGGAGTAAGTGTTATTTTCGCTTTTTTTGCCTGGTTATGGTGGTGGGGGCTTACTCGAGTCATTTCTTGGAATGAAAGCGCTTGCAGGCTCAGGAGACTTATTTTGCTTCGATTTCTTTATTGTAAGGGTTCTCAAGCGGGCGTTAACTTGACCTGCTTTGGGGTAAATTTTGCTAGCAAGAAATTTAATAGCTTTTTTAGATTTGAGACTTCAAACTTTTTTAAGGCAATGGCCAATTTGGCTTATCAAACATATTAATGGGCCGAAATTGGTGGCCTTAATGAAAGCGATTTTAAGAATCGTATGCCAAGTTTACAAGTGAAGATCTTTTTCCTTTGCCCTATTGCATTAGTTTTGCTTTTTTGTATGTCATTTGTTTATCTGATCTATCATTTAATTTATTTCCTTCAATGCCTAAAATTAAGGCACGATTTTGCTTCGTTTTATTAAAAAGAATAAAGCTGCAAATCTCATGTTCTGCTTTGTTCAATGTCGTAAATTCTTACAAACTTTTTATATATGTTCTTATCAGGCGATCGATACAGAAACAAAGCAATTTATTGAGCAAGAAACAGCAAAAGCTCTCGAATCAACTGAACCAGACTTCAAAGAAATAGCAAACGACATTTACATCACCAACGTCCCTCTTCCAACCAGATCAACTAATATCTATGAGCCTTTTGTTCATGAAGTCAATGCTTAAATCTTTTTCTTGCACTGTCGTATTTATATTTTAAATCAATGTTATGTTCGTTTATTAGTTCTTGTAGGAGATAAGCAAGTGGTATTATCACGTTTTAAAAAATTATTGCTTTTGAATATTAGAGTCTGTAGCGCTTTAACAATGCTTCTTTTTGTTTAGCAAGGGTCTCGAGTTGCATGTTGAAGTTATCTTCAATTATTTTTTCATACGGTATAATCAACACTACATTTAACGGCTTTTATTTCCATGCTCCCTTAGTGCTTGACGTTTTTATCACGCGTTTTTTAATTTTACCTCATTTTAGCATCGCTAGCATCGTGGTCGAGACGTTGAAACCCATTTTTAAATAACTAAATCAAATAAAACAAAATGCCAACATTGAAACAACAAAAAAAAGCAAACAAAAAGGTGAAAGTTAACCTACTTTTACGGAAGTCGATTCTGGACAAATTTTGTAAGCGTGATCGACGCGATCCGGTTTAAAATCTACCTCCAGCCCCATCATTCTGCTGTGTGCTTAGAAAAAATAATTTACGGCACTTTTTTTCGCGTTAACAAACCGCTCTACATTAAGGCATTAAGGACAGTACGACAACAAAAAACCAAATAAAAATTTCAACTATTGAGCAATATCATGGCATCCAATACAGGTCAAGTTAATCGCTTGACAAACGGTTCCTAAATTTTTTTCATGCCAGTTGGAATAATACTCATAATTTTACATTGCATCTCTTTCATTAGCAACTTTGATTAGTTGTCTAAATGATCGTGTAATCAAAAGTGTCCTAATTACTAGCAAATATAAAATGATCATCGTTTTTACAGAAAACTTACAAAGTAGTTGTTAAATCTAGCCATTTCAAGTGTTAAAATAAAAATAATAGTAGACCCAGTAATCTTAAAAATAAGTTAATTTCAAAACGCATTTAGAAACTCTCGATAGTGACCTATCGCCGTTAAAATTAAAAAATAATGGAAATGGTGAAGTTATTCTTAAAAAAAGTAATGGAGCCTAACACCCACAACTAGATCAGTTGCAGGCATAAGTTTACTACGAATGAAATTCCTATAAATCTACCTCAGCCGTATACGTGAGTAGTACAGAATGATTCATTTGGTAATGTTTCCGCTAGAGAGCAGCGGAGGTGAGGAGGGCGAATCCTACTCCTAATTTTAACCATTTCTGTATACCAGTGAGGAGGAGGGGTCAGAAAGCCAGTGTTCCTGAGCTTGATTCCTACCCAAGATAGTGAAGCTGTAAAGCCAAACCCTAAGAAAAGCAGTAGTCCTTAGTTCATTTCTTGTCCAAGACAGGTGTAAGATTTCAAAGTGTGACGTTAGACTATTTCAAAACGTTGCGCAATATCCGTTTTAGTGGTTATAAAAAGAGACGCATTTGCGCAATCTCACATTATAGAAACGTATACGAGTCTAGCAGACGATCTATATCAAAAAGCAAACGAAAACAACTAGATTCCTCCTTATACAAGTTGTTAGTAAAGTTTGTTAGAATTTGGAGAGATTATCACCAGAGCAAAAAAAATGGAAAGCGCAGCCAGAGACATTCGAAAAAAGTTTCAAGAAATTGCTGCATCTGGACTGTCGATACCTTCTTCATCGCTATTGGGAAAGGCAATTATTAGTGTCAAAAGAAGTAAAGTCATGTTTTCATGGATCAACTCGTTCAAGTGGTTGATGTGATGATGGGGAATCTTCCTTACATCCTTTTTTGTCCCAAATCAGTTCAGTTCAGTTAAGTCATTTTTTTGTTTCCGCCACTTGTCGAACAAAATACTTACATCAACGTGATTACACTACGGAGAAAGGGACATGCAACAAAACGAAACAACGTTGAAACAGGCAAAAACTCAATAAACCACACTAGCTAAGGTAACGGCTTGCATGGTTGCATCACCTAGAAAAAAATAAAAATGCCTAAAACAAAACAAAACAAAAAAATGCATAGAAACAACAAAAATTAAGACTGACAAATCCGAAACAAAAGAATATGTTGTCTTACTATTCTGGTCCACCAACATGGACGATGCTGCATGTGAAATGCAAAAAAATATGGAAATCATCACGCGAGAAGTAGCAGTGGATCAGTTTCAATTGCGTTGTGTGGTGGAAAATGTACCAGCTGCAAGATGTCAATTCCTATACTTATTCAACAACTACACCTTTTTGAAAGTGCAAAAAGACGATGTCTGCCACTTGCCGTCAGACAACCACGAACAACTAGAGACCTTTGTAAAGCTTTTAACTCAACCTGAACCAATGAAAAAGCGAAAAGTGGATATTATTGCAAGCACACCTTGATGTGATTTTTTTTCGTATTTTTTTAATAAACGATATGTGTACAATCAATGTTGTGATACATCACGAATAAAGCGAGAAGTAGAGTGATCGTTTTCAGTTAACTTTGACATAAAATCAGACACAATAGCATGCAAAGGTACGCCGCGACAACGAAATAAAATAAAACAAAGACAATAATGACCACAAAAACTTGAAAAGTACGCTTGTAAGGTTTTGCGATTGTAAATCCATCCCATAAGGAGAAGGGATCCATGTAAGACTTGAGGCCAGCCAATGTAGGGATAGTCCATAACTGTCGAAATATTCTCCTCGACCATGCTTGTCAAAATAAACCGCAACCCAATGTTCTCCAGGTTCACTACTCGGGTCCAGTTAATGACGTAAGCAGACGGAAAAGTAGGTTTTTCCAACTGATCCAAAGCACAGACTTTTTTAAAGATGGTTTTGCTTTTCAAATCCTTCTTAAGCAAGCGTTCAATTTGCAACGTGTTCATGCCGTATAGTCAAAAGCAACGTTTCTGTCTTGATCAATCTCAAGTGAGTTGTCGTGTTCGGCAAACACAATGACCGTAAGAGTACGTGCAGTAGCAGTTGCAAAATGAATTTCAATGCGTATATTATTATGCTTTATCAATTTAAAACCGACCTCGCTCAAATCCATTTGAGGGGTAGATCAAAAGCAAACAAGGCACAACCGTCTTTGTACTGTTCTCGCCAAATAGCATTTTCTGTATCACGATAATATTCACCCGTTTGCGTAAACAAACAAACGTAACTTCGCACAAAATGATCATTCGTAAAATCTGGTTGCAGTGGCTTGGAAGGGATTTTAACTCCATCACGGTAAAAGGTCATGAAATTGATGCTGTTGTGTTTGAAATCAAAAAGAGATTTGGTGATGACACCGTGGTAAGCGTCATTGTCCACTACACCGACCACCATTCGTTTAGGCAATTGACCCAAAAACAAATTTTCTTTGGTGATGCTTCGATTCCCTGTCAGAACAGTAAAGCTCTTGACTTCCACACATCGAAGCGGGTATTTTGCAGTGCCGTGTTGCAAGGCTTTAACATGAGCAAGCTGTACGGCAGGATTGGGTTTTACTTTGCGAACAAACAAGGTCACTTTTTTCAAAGACACTTTGTTATCTGCTTGGTTTGCGTTTCCATGCAAGCAAAAAAGATCGTTGGAACGAACAGTCGAGCAGTGATGATGAAACAGATGTAGAGTCGTTCAGCCAGTCAAGCTCTGCTGCCTCAAATCCATGCTCAAGTTCGGAAAAGGAGCAAGTTGAACTAGCTGGTCCAAGCTCTCAAAGTTATTTTGTAAATTTAAACGTACCTAAAAATTTGATTAACTGCACTGAAATTACTCAGATTTTAGACAGGTTCAAAATTTCAGATAACGCTGCCACTATGCTGGTAGCATCATTCATAAAAGCTTGCCAAGGTGACGTTAACGACTTCTGTCTTTCACGCTCAACTACCTATAGAGCTCGTATAGCAAACAGACTGCGAATTTCTGATGAAATGTTTAAAGAAATACGTGAAGCTCCATCTCAGGATCAGACTCAAACTAACAAAGGATTGTTTTGACAATAAACATGAGGCGCTTTCTGTGCTGGTTTCAGGAACATCAACTTATAAAGAGGGCAAGCTTTTGGGAATGCAAAGGTTAGAAAAAGCAAGTGGAACAGCTCAAGCAGATGCAAGTTATGATTTACTTGAGGTGTGGAATTTGAAGCAACATGTGAAAGCTTTGGTTTTTGATACAACTGCCAGCAACACTGGTTGGAACAACGGTGCTGCAAAATGCTTGAAAAAGTTTTTAGATCAAAAGCTTTTTTACAACGCGTGTCGTCATCATATATACGAGCTTATTATTGGTGCTGTATATACATGCTTATTCGGTGACTCATGAGCTCCAGATGAGGACAATTTCAGATGTTTTCGAGCAGAGTGGCCAAAAATAGACTTCTCTAAAGACTATCACATTTTGAAAATGTCTTCAGAATGGCTTAAAGAAAAGTCGAAACTGGTCATATGTGAGCTGCAACAGATCATTGAAAAGCAGAAAACAACGAAAAAAACTTTTGTGAGAGGAGATTATAGGCAATGTACAGAAAACACACTTGCATTGCTAGGTTCTGCTCGTTCTAATTTTTTTTATCACAAACCTGGCACTACTTCTGGTGCCCGATGGATGTGCAAAGTGTTATATTGCCAAAAAATGTTCATGTGGTCCGATCAAATGTCTTATGACTGTGAGTTTGTAAAAAAGCTTCATCGAATAAATTGGTTTATTGCTCTTTTTTATGTTCCAGCATGGCTGAAATGTAATATCGGTATGGATGCTTCAATTAATGACTTAACTTTTCTGCATGACATGCTAAGGTACAAGAACGAAGGTTCGACTGTAGCTGATACCGCCTTCAACAAACTTTCATCACATCAATGGTATCTGACGCAAGAAACGGTGGCATTCTCTTTTTTTTAGCCAGCATCCTTTGCTGACAAATGAAATGAAAAAGTCCATGGCATTACAGCTCCTTTCAATATCGCCACCAAATGAATTTCGCACAGGGATTTCTGTTTTTAAAAGAAACATTGACAGGTGTTCTAAACTTTGCGACTTTATTGGACCTAAAACTTGGTTTATTTTTGATGTCTGAGAATGGACAAGGACTGGCTCTACGACAAATCAGAGCAGTGGACTGCAAACGAATCATTCAAAAAAGATCAAAAATTTGTTGCCAATATTAAAGTTGTTAACGATGCAGTTAAAACTGCACCAACGACAAGCCACCTCAACGTGGTGGTGCAGTCCCCTTCCCTACACTGAGGAGGGTCGAAATGGCTTGTCAATTCCCCGAGGGTCTCATCCTCGGGCGATTCTTTTTTGGACAACTCTTCTCATCTTTTATCCCTGCTGTCCAATGCGCGGTCACATGTGGACAGCACTCTTAAACCCAATTGACCGCCCCCCTACCCCTTCTATTTTCTTTCGGACACCTCTTCCTCGTCCCTCCTTCCACCCCAAACCTCTTCATTACTCATCCCACTCACCGTTGATTCTTATCTCTATGCTTCTCCTTATCAGCGGTGACATTCACCCCAACCCTGGCTCTATAGACCCTGCTCTGTCTGCTCCCGTAGAGTCACCTGGGGAAACAGATCAATACAATGTACCGGCTGTTCCCTCTGGGTGCACCTCTCCTGCTCTGGTCTATCTCCCGCTGACTTTCATAAAATCTCCCCGGGACACTCTTGGAGTTGCCCAATGTGCCCATCCTCTTCTCAACCCCTCCCCTCCTTCCCTAATTCTAATCCGGTATCTTCATTCTTTTCTGTATCTCCATCCTCTCACACTCCAAACCCCCCACCTCCACTCACAAACAACCATAAAACTATATCTTCAAAAACTAAACCCTCCTCCAAAACAACCTCAAATAAACCCACCTATCTTCCTAATCACCCCCAACTAATTTATACTTACCCTCCCTCAGCATTGACTACTCCTTCTCTTCAAACCCAACATACCACCTCTCCTCTCACACAATCCTCTTTTCATCCTTCCTCTCCATCTCGAAACAACCTCCGAATCCTACAGTGGAATGCTAATGGGATTCGCCCGCGTCGTACTGAACTCCTACACTTTCTCTCTCATAATCAGTACGATCTCATCTTCATACAAGAGTCACATCTCTCCTCTGACTCCACCTTCCGTATACCCGGTTACAAAACCCTCCAAAAGAACCGTTTTATGACGAGGAGAGGAACCACCAACTCTACGGGGAAACCTAGGAGGAGGTGTACTGATACTTGTCAAAAACGGTCTATCTTGCACTTCACTCTCCACACAATCACTCTCCTCCCTCGACCCCAGCTCCGATTATTTAGCTATCGCAGTTAAAATAAAAGGAGCCGCTCCCATACATCTTTTCAACGTCTATGTCCCTCCTATCCGCTCCTCTTCCTCCGACTCTCGCCCAAAATCCTTCTCACCCTTTCTCCTACCATCATCTCCTACCACATACATCTTTGGCGACTTTAACAGCCATCATTCATCCTGGGACTCCCACTCACCAGAAGACCATTCAGGCAAAGATCTGTTTGATTGGCTCCTCTCTTCTGATCTTTTACCTCTTAATAACCCCGAACACCACACCCTACTACACCGTGCCACTAAAAACCGCTCTTCCCCTGATCTTTCCCTAGTTCCTGCCCGAATAGCCTCTAAATGCACATGGCAGACCCTTCCGGACCTCGGCTCAGATCATCTTCCTATCTCCATCACTATTCCCACTTCCCCTATAATTAACTCTTTCCACCGCCCCCCCTCATTTAACTATAATAAAGCTCGCTGGGATGATTACCTTACTTATATTGATACCCACTGCCCTACTCCCTCTAACTTTACAACACTTTCTCTTTCTGAAGCCACCCACACCTTTACCAAACTCCTCAATGATGCCGCCAATTCTGCCATTCCTTTCGGCAGCATCAACCGCCCTGCTAAAGCCTGGTGGTCTCCTGAAGTCGCAGATGCTGTCGCAAAACGCCGAAAGGCATTTGCAAAGGCACACTGTTCCGAAGAAGACCGCCAGCACTATATCGCTACTTCCAGATATACCTCCACTGTGATTTCTAAGGCTAAAGCCAAGTCATGGCAGAACACTTGCTCTAGCCTTTCTCCTAAAACCCGTCCCAGCGAAGTCTTTTCTCTACTTTGCTCCATCTCTGGCTCCCCCTCCCCAACTACTTCTGACCTTCCCAATTTCTCAAATTGCCACACCCCTGTAGATTGTGCCAACCATCTCTCCTCACATCTACAATTTCATTTCTTTACCCAAACCCCAAAACCTTTTCGAAGCACCGAGAAAGCCCAAATGAAGCAAATCAGAACTGCACACTGCAACATCCTGCATTCCACTTTCTGTTCACCATTCTCCTCAATTGAACTCTCTACAGCTATCTCTCAACTCTCAACCTCAACCTCCTCAGGCCCTGATCAAATTACCTACCCTCTTCTATCCCACCTACCACAATCTGCATTAACTTTCTTATATACATCTTCAACCTTTCTTGGTCAACACACACCTTCCCGTCCGCCTGGAAGCAATCAACAATCATCCCCATTCTCAAACCCGGAAAACCCTCTGACTCACCTTCTTCATATAGACCCATTTCTCTCACTTCATGTACCTCCAAACTCTTCGAAAGAATGGTTTTAGAACGACTAACCTATTTTCTTGAACAACAAGACATTTTCTCACCCGTGCAAGCTGGTTTTATACCTGGTAGATCAACTGTAGATCAGATTCTCCTTCTCTCACAGTCAATCGCAGATTCCTTCCACCAATCTAAGCCAGGCGCACGTACAGTCCTTGCCACTGTGGATTTTGCGAAAGCTTTTGACTCAGTTTGGCACTCTGCCCTCCTCTCTAAACTCCTCTCATTAGATCTTCCTCTTTACTTTGTCGAATGGATACGATCCTACCTCTCAGATCGCCGTTCGAAAGTTCGTATCTGTAATTCATACAGTTGTCCTTTCCGTCTCCGAAGAGGAGTTCCCCAAGGTTCGGTTCTATAACCAGTTCTCTTCTCTTTATACATAAATGACCTTCCCACTTTCCTTCCTGCATCTGTTAAGACCTCTCTCTATGCAGATGACCTAGCCATCTGGACCTCCTCCCCGAGTGTTGAGTGTGCAACCGCTGTAGTACAAGCTGCCCTCAACAGACTGGTGGAATGGTCCTCAAATTGGCGCCTTCCTCTCAACCCCCTCAAATGTGAAACATCCTTCTTCAGTTTAGACCAGTACCAATCACGTATACAACCATCTCTGCACATTCTTAATACCCCTCTCAAATTCAACCCTCGTCCAACCTTTCTCGGTGTAACCTTCGACCTCACTTTCTCTTTCAAATATCACGTCTTATCCTTACGGAAAAAGTTTCACAGCCGATTCTGTGCTTTCCGCTCCATTGCCTCTGCTTCCTGGGGTCCATCAAAAGAATTCTTGTGTACCCTATACAAAGCCTTTATTCGCCCCATCCTCACCTATGCTTCCCCAGGATGGTTTCCCTTCTCATCTCCTACACACATCACCTCCGTGGAGAGGATGCAAAGATCTTCCTGTAGAGTAATCACAGGTTGTCTATCGTCCACTCCCATTCCTCTACTACATATGGAAGCACTTCTACCTCCACTACGAGTCACCCTCACTCACCAATCCCTCTCCTTCTTTGAACGAGCCCTCCGTCTACCTCCACCTTTCCCATAGCCTCTCTTGCGAACTCTAACCCCCGTACACGTCTCAAGAAAAGCTCATGGAGATCCTTCTCCAGATCACATAACCTTACCCCTAACCTACATCTTACCCGTGAACCACTAATGCTCTGCCCTCCTAACCCCCCCTGGTCTGCCCCATCTAATTACATAATCTCACTCCATCTCTCATCCCCATGCTCTCGCAAAGACCCCCCCTCCCTTCGCAACACTGCAGCTACCTCCCATCTTTCCACTCTATCTCACAGCAATATTTCTGCCTGGACTGACGGTTCGGTACCTGGCGGGCTGGGACAGGGTGGTGCAGGGATACACATCAAATGTACAAAGTGTGTCACTGCTACCTCGCTTTCCTTCTCGACTGGTCTCTGGGCTACCAGTTATAGTGCTGAAACCTTCGCTCTCCTACATGCTCTTGAGTGGTGTATCTCTCACTCCAAGACATGTAATTTCGAATCTATCACCTTCTTTTCCAACTCTTTATCTGTCCTATCAACTCTCTCTACCCCCCTACCATATTTAACCCCCAAATCCTTATCCAATACTCAATCTCTTCTTAACTCTCTATCTCAATCCAAGGTTGTCCATTTACAATGGATACCTGGTCACTCTTCCCTCCCAGGTAACGACTTAGCTGACTCTCTAGCTAAAGCCGCTGCCTCTCTCTATCCCTCCAGTACATCAGTGTCCCTCGCACCCCTTATCTCCTCCCAACGACTATTCCTCTACACCAGTTGGAGACGCAGTGTCCAATCTGGTTTCTTTCAACATCAAATCCCTACAGTATCTCCCGAGGAGCTTACTCTCCCTCGCTCCGCTCGCTGTGCTCTCTCCCGTTTACGCTGCAACGGGCACAGCACTCTCCTCAACTCTTATCTCCACAGGGTTGGTCGAGCCGAGACTCCTTCTTGCAGCAACTGTGGTTCTGAACCACAGGATCTTTCACATCTCGTGCTCGACTGCCCTGTACTAGACCCTCTGCGTCGGGCCATTTTCGGCCACACCCCTTCTCTTCTGGACCTCTGGTCCCGTCCGTGGGGAGTCGCCCGACTATTGGGATTCCGAGGAATTGATCCGCGCCCCCATCCCTAGGAATGGGTCGGGTAAAACCACCACCACCACCACCATGCAGTTGAAAGTACTGTGAAACTATATTTAGACTATGCTGCCATTTTAACAAAAAATGAAGAGCAACGAGCTAGTTTGTTGCAAGTCGTTGAAAAACATCGAAAACAATTTGGCGACTTTAAAAAATCGACTTTGACTCTTAATTTATAATTTATAATTCGCTCTTAATAAAAAGCAATACTTCACAAGTAAAAGTACCGGTAGTCTAATTTTAAAAGTAGCCTATATTTTGAACTAGTTAATTACTGAAGGCTAGTAATTTTGTAAAATTTATTGCATGTATCACTCAAAAAGCGGTGTCTATTAAATTTTCTATGCATTTACTGTAAAAATGAAGTTATCATTATGACGTCATCAAGTTTACTCTCAAAATGAAACACATGCTTGTTGAAATCAAATACAATTGGTTTTGTTTTTTTATCTGCTCTAAAACTCAAGTTATAATAAATAGATTTAAAAAAAAAAAAAAAAAAAAAAAAAAAAAAAAAAAAAAAAAAAAAAAAAAGACGTCATCAGGGGATTCCCCTTTAAGCAAATCAGGTGTATTATTTTAATCCTCATGAGGAAAAGCAGAGATTTAAAAAAAATTTTTTTTGCATTTCTTAAGGTCCAATGCACCATATAAACTCCGAAAACGTGCACTTTTTCAACATGACCTAAATTTGAACACCTCCAGTGCAGGGGCTTTTTGTAGCAAACGCAAGGTGGGTCCATTTTTTCGCAAGCCGTTCATTGATAAAGATAATGCGTGTCTTCTGGAAAAATTCCTAAACGCAGACGTTGGTTATTGTTATTCAGGACTCTGCCCCTGCCTGTGGGTCAAAATGCAGACCTTCTTGAGGACTGAGTTTCCACATTTTGTGCTCTCAGATATCTGGCCCTCTAGCTTGCCAGATTTACACCCTTGTGACTACTGGTTGTGAAACAAACTTGAGAAAGTATCAAATGATCATCCTCACAACAGTGTTGCCTCACTTAAGGCCTCCATAAAGCAAGCATTCTGCTTTATTACACAAGAATCTGCAGTTAAGGCTTGTTCTTTCAGGCCTTACATTCAGCAACTTATTGATGCAAAAGGTGGACATACAGAATAAATTATGTCTTTTCATGTTTAATAACATAGGCAAACCACAATTTTAAATGAATGATTTTTGCTTTGTTCTTCAATGTTTAAAGTTTTAGCTTTATTTCTGCCAATTCATTGTTCACACCCAGTATTAAAAATTATTTTTGCCTTTTTATGTTTTGGTATTTTTTAAACAAAGCCAAAAAAACCTTTATATAAAAATGAGTTTTTAGTTTTCCAAAGCCTGGTTTTTACAGCTGGTACTGAAATACCATCAGAGGTGGAATGCATTGTATTAACTAATTGCATTAGACTTTTGAGATTAGCTGATCTATAAGCAAAATGTGTATACCGACATATCAGCAAAGTGGCTGATATTGATACCTTGCCTATAATATCAAGGCAACCCTAATTAACATCAACAAAACAATGTACAAGAAATCTCAGTCTACCTGTGGTGATATTATTGTCTCTGTGAAGTGTAATATTTAAGAATCTTTCATAATTTCCCAAGTCCAAATCAACCTCTCCCCCATCATCCAAAACAAATACTTCTCCTGTAATAAAAAGAAACAGTTACCAAATACAAATAGCATTGATAAATATAATAACAAATAATTACCATGTTCATATGGAGAAAAAGTTCCCGCATCAATATTCAAGTAAGGATCTATTTTTATAGCTGTTACACTTAAACCGCATGACTTTAATATTGTGCCAACGCTGCTTGATATGACACCTAAAAAAATTAAATGCAATATCATTTATTCACTGATTTACAATGTTCAAAATTGTCAAGATGCTAATGTAAATATTCTAGCTTAACATTAGATTTAAGTAAAAATATGTGGGGAAAGGACAGGTTGGTTCAGTGGTTTTTAACTGGTGAACCATGACACTGCTTTCAGCAGACCACAGAGCATACGGTAAATCTAAATGAAAGCAATATGAGACTTGTATAATGATGTCATTATGATATAAAATCAGAGACAAATTCCAAGTGACGACCTTTTTTTAAAGATCACTAGATTTTTGCAATGGAAATTGCACCTTTCTCCAAACTATTTAGACTATTCAACTGTGCAGTTAAAACAGGTCAAAAAATTTTGGCGAGTTATTAACTGTAAGTATCAACTAACCTTCTTGGGTGTGTTCATGTTTCAAAAAATGTTGCATGAAAACGAGATATAGCCGAATGCTGTCGCTACATACTAAAATAGCCTATTAACCAGCCATTTATTTGAGCTGTCAATTACGAGGGTCAGTCAATAAGTAATGAGACTTTCTCAATTACTTTGGTGTTCTTGGAGTTATGCAACTGAAATTTTATGTGATGATTATGAATGGAGTTGTCATCTTATTTACAACAAAACTTGTTTATTTTCAGATTACTGTAGGTGTGACGATAAATTGAAATGACTACTAGGCTAGGAAACAGCTCATGCTTGGAACAAAGAGGAGTCATCAGATTTCTGTTGGCAGAGAGTGTAAAATCATGTGAGATTCTGTCTAGAATGCAAAGACAATATGGTCCTTCCTGTATGTCTAGAGCAAACTTCTACAAATGGGTGCAAGCATTCAAAGATGGACGCGAAAGCATTACTGATGATCTGAGAAGTGGAAGACCTGTGGATGTCTCTACCCCAGAAGCAGTACAGGCAGTTCAAGACCTGATCAAATCTGATAGAAGGGTCACTTTAGATGAAATTGCTACAAACTTGGACATCTCCCATGGCACAGTGTACGCAATTGTGCGTGAGAAGCTGCGTTTTTCAAAAGTCAGCTGTCGCTGGGTTCCAAAGATGTTAACGGATGATCACAAAATGCAGCGCCTGATGGCTTCCAGAGCATCACTACGCAGATACAGAAAGGAGGGAGATGTATTTCTATCGAGAATAGTGACAACTGATGAGACCTGGGTCTTTCATTATGAACCTGAATCGAAACGACGATCAATGGAGTGGAAGCATGTTTCTTCCCCAGTGAAGAAAAAATTCAAATCTCAGAAAAGTTTAAGGAAAGTCATGCTCACTGTGTTCTGGGACAGAAATGGGCCGATCACTATCAGTTTCTTGGAAAGGGGCAATACTGTGAACTCAGAGAACTACTGTGAGCTGCTAACTCAAGTGAAAAAAGACATTAAGAACAAACGGAGAGGACTTCAATCAAGAGGTGTGATTCTCCTTCAGGATAATGCAAGGCCCCACACAGCAGCAAGAACCCTAGCCAAAATTGAAGATTTAGGCTGGAAACTTCTAACACACCCACCCTACAGCCCAGACCTTGCACCATCTGATTTTCACCTCTTCGGCCCACTCAAAGAGAGTATGAGGGGAATTCACTTCCAGACTGATGAAGAAGTGAAGGCTGCTGTGAGCAACTGGCTAAGGACCCAGTCCACGGAATTCTATGCCAAAGGAATAGACAATCTAATATCAAGATGGAACAAGTGTGTTGCAAAGGAGGGAGACTATGTTGAAAAATAAAAAAGCATTTTTTGATTACCAGTCATTGCAAACTTGAGTTATTAAAAAAGTCTCATTACTTATTGACTGACCCTCGTACTTTTCAATGTCAAATAGTTTTTGAATTATGCAAATTTAGGTGAAACTCGTATCAACCAACCCGCTCTTCCCTTATGCACTATAACAATTAAAACACAACAACACAGCTCTGATATTAAATTTATATATTCAAGCATAATTTACCTTTTCCGATTCCACTAATAACACCACCAGACACTAGAATATACTTCATAATAAAAATATCAAATTTAAATTTGCTTTCCAATTCTATTACCAGTAATATTTGCGCGTAAAATGTGCTACCTGGTCAAGATTGCCAAAATTTTTTAATAATAAATAGCCAATTGGATTTTAAAATAGCCAAACTTTTGTCAAACGGTTGATCTTTAAGCACTTTGCGGATTTGAGAAGAATTTTTGTTTCAAATTTAAGGTGAAGACAAAAAAGATTTTCACCTCAATTGCAACAATAATATTAAGCTTTTAAAGCAAATTTTAGCAAATTAAGCTGAAAAAAGGTTTAAAACAGTGTTAAAAACATGTTTTTTTATTTCGCAAATTTTATTTAAAAGTGTCAAAGTCGTACTCTAAAATAGCACAAAAAGTCGCCAATTTAAAATTAACAGTCGCTTCATTGCCAATAAGTTGCCCAATCTGGCAATACTGCTTGCCATGACCACCAAGCAGGGGAAAGTGCCGTAAAGTGTCTTTCCCAAGGACACAACAGAATGGTGCAAGTGTGTTTTGAACCGAGACCATGTTGATCATCAGTTTTGTGCTTTAACCACTCGACCACGCTGCCGACGGTGTTTGTCTTAGGAATTTCCCTACAAATACACCACGTGGTGTGTTTCTAGGGTCGTCTTAGGGAAAGGGGCTTGCAAGTAAAAAACACGATTACAAAATTGGTCATGGTCCAAAAACTTTTCCAAGCTTACAATCCAAATTAGTGTAAGGCTATTATGTTTTTTAGAGCACCTTGCAGTTGCACGAATTTTTTTGTTCACCCGTAAACACAACTATTAAATGTCAATAAAATTTAAATGTGAACTTTTTATGAGTTGTAGGCCACGCGGCAAGGTTCTTTGAAAAAGATTACTGCGCTGCACAACGCGGTTGACATTTTTAGTTCGATCAGCATTGATTAAGTGGAGCATGACAAATGTTACCATCTCTTAGGCTGGCTTTACAAGATCAAGTTTCTTGCCTCAATATCTGTGTGTAAAGTACCGCGCAAGATCATTGAGCAAGATTGCTGGCAAAATCTTGCCTCGTGTAAAAGCGCTTTTCAAGAAAAAAGCGTGTCTTGCTTCAATATTGCTATGAATAGAGCGAGATTCTATTTTCCAGCAAGATTTCAGCAAGTTTTTGGTTGAAAATTCCATGTCAACAGCAGAAGTATGGGCCTCTCCTGCAACAGTCTGTTATAGGCACCCAATGCCTTCTTGTGGTCAAGCCAGGGTTGTACCCAGTGGTGGATATTCAAATTCAGGACCCGAGGCAAGAATTTTCAAAAATTGATGTTCCCTAGAAAAAAAACATGTTTTTAACACTGTTTTAAACCTTTTTTCAGCTTAATTTGCTAAAATTTGCTTTAAAAGCTTAATATTATTGTTGCAATTGAGGTGAAAACCTTTTTTGTCTTCACCTTAAATTTGAAACAAAAATTCTTCTCAAATCCGCAAAGTGCTTAAAGATCAACCGTTTGACAAAAGTTTGGCTATTTTAAAATCCAATTGGCTATTTATTATTAAAAAATTTTGGCAATCTTGACCAGGTAGCACATTTTACGCGCAAATATTACTGGTAATAGAATTGGAAAGCAAATTTAAATTTGATATTTTTATTATGAAGTATATTCTAGTGTCTGGTGGTGTTATTAGTGGAATCGGAAAAGGTAAATTATGCTTGAATATATAAATTTAATATCAGAGCTGTGTTGTTGTGTTTTAATTGTTATAGTGCATAAGGGAAGAGCGGGTTGGTTGATACGAGTTTCACCTAAATTTGCATAATTCAAAAACTATTTGACATTGAAAAGTAATTGACAGCTCAAATAAATGGCTGGTTAATAGGCTATTTTAGTATGTAGCGACAGCATTCGGCTATATCTCGTTTTCATGCAACATTTTTTGAAACATGAACACACCCAAGAAGGTTAGTTGATACTTACAGTTAATAACTCGCCAAAATTTTTTGACCTGTTTTAACTGCACAGTTGAATAGTCTAAATAGTTTGGAGAAAGGTGCAATCTCAGAAAAGAAAAAGGCACAATTGCCCAATTTCTAAAGAGAAACATTTTCATTTACAATGTTGATAAATTCGAAAAGTTTTAATGTGTATATAAGCAAATTCTTTTTGTCTACACAAAACAGGATGTCTTGTTTTGATAAATAATAAATGTCTAATTGAATGGCGCAAGTTGCGTGCTACAGCAAAAATTTTAAGTTAATTGTCATCATAGTTATAGCACAATGCTCATTCTCCAGCAGGTGTTGTTCTATGGCAGAGTCACAATTTGGGTTGATATGTTTTTGTTTGTAGAATCTACTGGGTTGAGTCTCAACCTTTATGGAAATTTGCAGCTCAGATGATGCAGTGTATCAAATACCCCACATTGTGCTGTATTAACAAACCTGCACCATGTATTTTTTAAAACAAGTGTTTTTGAACATGCAACTCTGTAACTTAAAAAAGATCTTCCAGACTAGCTTAGACCTAATATCATAGGCTACTATCAGGCAACCATTCATAGTAAATTAATATAAACAATTACTTAAAAATAGAAAATTGGTCAATTTTTAACATTAAAATATTTTTGCTGTAAACCACACTGTGATTCCTAATAGTTATTACCATGACTATGTATCACCATTGTGTTTTAATTGGTTACATTATTTCAATTATAAGTAATTTTTTTCAATTTTCAACAATTGGAAATTTCAACTTAAGGTTTTCAACCTTTTTTATACTGTGGCCCATTTTCCAACCCAAGGTAACTTAATGACTCACTTTAGTGAACAGAATTTGATTTCCATTGCAAAAATCTAGTGATCTTTAAAAAAAGGTCGTCACTTGGAATTTGTCTCTGATTTTATATCATAATGACATCATTATACAAGTCTCATATTGCTTTCATTTAGATTTACCGTATGCTCTGTGGTCTGCTGAAAGCAGTGTCATGGTTCACCAGTTAAAAACCACTGAACCAACCTGTCCTTTCCCCACATATTTTTACTTAAATCTAATGTTAAGCTAGAATATTTACATTAGCATCTTGACAATTTTGAACATTGTAAATCAGTGAATAAATGATATTGCATTTAATTTTTTTAGGTGTCATATCAAGCAGCGTTGGCACAATATTAAAGTCATGCGGTTTAAGTGTAACAGCTATAAAAATAGATCCTTACTTGAATATTGATGCGGGAACTTTTTCTCCATATGAACATGGTAATTATTTGTTATTATATTTATCAATGCTATTTGTATTTGGTAACTGTTTCTTTTTATTACAGGAGAAGTATTTGTTTTGGATGATGGGGGAGAGGTTGATTTGGACTTGGGAAATTATGAAAGATTCTTAAATATTACACTTCACAGAGACAATAATATCACCACAGGTAGACTGAGATTTCTTGTACATTGTTTTGTTGATGTTAATTAGGGTTGCCTTGATATTATAGGCAAGGTATCAATATCAGCCACTTTGCTGATATGTCGGTATACACATTTTGCTTATAGATCAGCTAATCTCAAAAGTCTAATGCAATTAGTTAATACAATGCATTCCACCTCTGATGGTATTTCAGTACCAGCTGTAAAAACCAGGCTTTGGAAAACTAAAAACTCATTTTTATATAAAGGTTTTTTTGGCTTTGTTTAAAAAATACCAAAACATAAAAAGGCAAAAATAATTTTTAATACTGGGTGTGAACAATGAATTGGCAGAAATAAAGCTAAAACTTTAAACATTGAAGAACAAAGCAAAAATCATCCATTTAAAATTGTGGTTTGCCTATGTTATTAAACATGAAAAGACATAATTTATTCTGTATGTCCACCTTTTGCATCAATAAGTTGCTGAATGTAAGGCCTGAAAGAACAAGCCTTAACTGCAGATTCTTGTGTAATAAAGCAGAATGCTTGCTTTATGGAGGCCTTAAGTGAGGCAACACTGTTGTGAGGATGATCATTTGATACTTTCTCAAGTTTGTTTCACAACCAGTAGTCACAAGGGTGTAAATCTGGCAAGCTAGAGGGCCAGATATCTGAGAGCACAAAATGTGGAAACTCAGTCCTCAAGAAGGTCTGCATTTTGACCCACAGGCAGGGGCAGAGTCCTGAATAAACATCACTTTTTTGGGATCATAGTTCTTTTTCAAGGTATGAGAACTTTTTTCAAAATCTTCAGATACTCTTCAGTAGTGATCTTGAGGCTTGCTTCAATGAAGTGCACAGGCATGACTTTACCATCACTTGCAACTGCTCCAAACACCATTACAAAAGCAGGGTGTTTATTTTGCATTACTTGAGGAACATCAGAAAGGTTATATGCAATACTTTTTAGAGTTTCTGCAGTTGGTTATTTCATCTACCATAAATTTCTTATTGTTCACCAGCATTTGAACATGACTACTATGGTGCTTCAAGTGATTAAGAAGCAAGGTGCTTCTTTTTTTGCAAATAGCTTTTGATTTTGCTGTGACGATGTTGCAATGCCAATGCCGTCTGGAGTAGGATTTCAGCACAAGATCATTCCTAACAGCTTTGAAAATGGTCATTTTGCTCACATTTCACTTCCTTGCCAGTTCAGCCATTGACTGAGATGGGTCTGCTGCAATGGAGAGTTTCTATCCACCAAAGAACCTTTTTGTGTGTTATATGCACTTTTTTCAAACCACCAAGGAACCTGTTTGTCACTTCTAGGACTGTGAGTTTTTTTTTTTAATGCAATTTTCTGGTTTTAAACTCTTGACAGTGAGATAACCTGTTTTTGCAGCATAACCTGTTTCTTTAATGATGCCCAAACTCTTATGCCTAGCATGGTGCAACTCAGCAATTACCATTTTATGGCTTAATTCAACACTGATAATCATTACTTAGTATGTATGACATGGCTAATTTTAAATTTTACACTGAGAAATAAAGATGAGAACATATCAGGATAATAACACAACCAAAAGATTTTCTATTGTAGATTTAAATTACTGCTAATTTTTCATTTACACCCTGTATATATTTTTTAACTTTAAATTTTTACCAATCACATATAAGAATTTTTACGTGATTGTAAAGTTATTAAATTAAAATTTAAAAAATACATTCTCAGCAAACTAGTAAGTTTTTTTTTTATGATAATATCAAGCTGAAAACATTGTGACAGCATTTCAAAAAGCTATTTCAAGAAATTTTAGAAATGAGATCAAATGCCAGAGCAGAGGTTGAACTTGAGCCAGTCATTTTAAAAATGCCAGAACAGAGCTGGAGTCATAAATTTTACTCCTAGCGCTGCAACTCACTTGCTACTTCGATAAAATCAGCAATTTTTTTATTGTGTTTGTTTTTGACTTTGGTATGTCATTAAACTTTATTAAGATCATCTATCAAATACATCATGAAGGTCGTGTTTAATAATTAATAAATCGGGTCCCTTTAAGAAGGGACTATAGCTGTTTGTTGTTGGTGAAACTAACTGGAAATCCCCCTAATGCACCTGGACGGAATAAAAAATAAACAAAGAGAAAAAGGATCACGTCAAGAAGTGATAGTAACCAAAAAGGGATTTCTAGTTAGCTTTACTAATAAAATCACTTGCAGTTGCTTTTTGAAGAGACTTGATTTATGATGTATCAAACACGACTTTCAAAGGCCTATTTGATATGTGATCCTGTTATTGCCTCATAAGGATCAATTCCCTCTTAAGGATGTTGAATCTCATAGTTGTGGTTAAAATTCCCATTTTAATTGTTTAAAAACTTGCTTTCAAATCAAACTTGATCTTTTAAAGTCAATCTTATACTTGTTAGTGTTTCCTTTTTCTGATTATGTGTTGACTATGTTATTATCAAGAAAATTAAGACTGGAAGTTTATATCTAAAATTGCATAGAAACTTTGCTCAAGACCTAATGGAAACAGAAAATCTAGTAACACAATGAAACACATTATGAAAACCTCTATAACTTTGGGTTGAAATAATAAACAAATGCTAGAATATATAACTGTACTGTATAATATTAGCTAACAAGCAAATCTGTATATCAACAATAATGACCAATATCAATACAGTATAATGACAAAGCAGTTGATACCGGTACTAAGAATTTTGCATTTTTTATTAGTGCAATCCCGATTCAAAGCTGGACAATTTAATGCAATTGTAGCAGCCCGTTTTCAACAATTAAAGTAGATTTTTTAAAAATTTAACAAATTTTATTAGTGCAATTAAAGTTTAAGAAAAAGATATTTTTATTTGCATGAAATCTATACAACAACATGCTAGCTGATGTAACATGTTGCAGTTACCTTTGTAACTAACAGAAACAACAAATTACTGTAAGCATAATTATTACATACAAAACTGCACTAAAGAAAGCAAATAATAATTTTATATAGTCATTTTATTGCTTACCCCAAGTTATTTGAAAGCTCAAAAGCTTAATACTGCAAAGTTTAGGTAAACTAAATTTTTTAGTGACATAAAGGTATATGCCCTTGTTTAAAAAGTATTACAACTGTATTTTTACAATGTACTGTAAATAACTTCTTGTGCTTCAGGAAAAATATATCAGCATGTGATTAACAAAGAAAGAAAAGGAGATTACTTGGGAAAAACTGTTCAAGGTGAAGATGCGTAAGAATTTGGATGTTTTACTGTTTTAATTTTTGACGAAATGCAACTGCTTGCAATTTATAGACTGGTCCTTGTTTGCACTCCTGCTGGCCAATTTTCATAAATCTATAAAGTTGACGGCCAAAAAAGATTCGGTATTTTGTAAAAATGTTCAAATGGATCAATCATATTTAAAAAAAGTCCTTCTATCCAGTGCTGCGTATTTCAACTGGCGCTCCTAAGCAGGTTGTTAATAGTTAAGTACAATTTGAAAAGACAAGAAATGGAATGTTTGGAATTGTTACGCCTGCAGCTGTTGCCACGGCCCAGAAGACCTCGCTAGAATTAATTTTGTATGAGAGGGTAAATGAAAACGATCTAGAAACTTAACAAGGCTACATTGCCGCCTCGGCAAAAGCATAAATATTCTTTACTTCCCAAAAAGAAACACAGCCAAAAGAAAAATTAATGTTATCAACAAACTAAAGATTGAAGGGAACAGGTTTTCTTTTTTTGCTTTTAATGAAAGAAACAAACACATGCGTAAATTTAAATTGGGCTGGTATGTCTGATCACGTGTATTGACGAAAGGAACCGTTAACTCTTTCAATTTTAGTAGTCTTTAAAAAGGCTTGTTTAGAATTCTTTCGGCCAACTCTCGTCAAAAGAAATAGTTGGGAATGACGAACTGCAAAAAAAACGCAGTTTATATAGGGCTGAAAATATCGAAAGTGACGGTGTCTCTGATTGGTTGCGCGGCAAGCGAGAAAGCTTCAGTCCATAGACGAATTCCTTCTGGCGACAAAGAGAAGATTCAATAGATTCGATGAAGGTGGTTTTAAGCGTTTTCAGATGAAAAGATGATCGTCCTGTAGCTAAAATTAAAACCAATTAATATCGAGTTTTTCCGTGCAAATTTTGTTATTTAACAATTGTTGACCAATAGCCGAATCCGAAATAGGTGCATTTTGAGTGTATTTACATTGACGTTTAGGGAGATCGTTTTGAGGTTCAACTTGATTTGTAATTGATTTGGGAACGTGTTGTCGAACTCGTTCTTTCAGTCGTTGAATGTTCTACCTCCGTACACGCTAGCACAGTGACACGAGTATTTGTATACAACATTGCTTCGCTGATAAGCAGGTAAAATATCCTTTTAAAAAGAAGGCAATATCTTTTTTGAAGAGAAAACTATTCTTGTTGACACCGATCCAAAACAATTGTCGACAGTTCACTTTGTTCGTTTTTCGCATTTGAGGAAAACGTTTCCAATCCAAGATAATTTCAGATATACCGAACACTTTTCTGGGCTGAATCGTTTGGATGTTTAAAATTTTCATTTCCATCTGGAAACACCTTCATCGAATCTTTTAACCTTCTCTTTGTCGCCAGAAAAAATTCTTCTATGGCCTTTTTTTTCTAAACCAATCAGAGACGTCGTTTTTTTCGACGTTTTCTTGCAGTTCGTTATTGCCAACGATTTCTTTTGACGAGAGTTGGCCGAAAGAATTCTAAACAAGCCTTTTTAAAGACTACTAAAATTTAAAGAATTAATGTTTCCTTCCGTCAATACTGTTGGTTATTTTAAAGTTTTGTACAACCCAGGATTTATTTATTTTTTAAACTGATAACAAACCAATATAAAAAATTGTCGACCAAAAATTATTTAATTTAAGTTTCTATCTTTAATATTCAGTAAATTGAAATGAAAACTACTTTTCCAAACCGAACAATTATTTTACCTTAAATAAGAATTTTTAAAAAAAGTTTAGAAGAGGGGTGAGTTCCCTGGAGAATTATTGACTTGCAAGAAAATTTAATGCTTCCCGTGTGTTAGAAAAGTGCTTGTCATCGATATGAAATAGAATGCGCTTGTTTTGTGGATAAGTTCATAGGCTTAAGTGATGCTCTTTTAGTCGTCACGTTTGTGATAAAGCAAAACGTCACAGACAATTTTATACAATTGAAATGATTACCTTCCCCCGCAATATGTTTAATTTTAAAGGGCATACATTTTCAATTTCCTAACCGGTAGGTGAGTAGTCAAACTTTGAAGAATTGCCTGGATAGGTTGCATCGTGTGCGGAAGCTCTTAAAATAGCACTGTTTGTTCGTCGGCGCTGTGTCAGTGTCAGCCACAAATATATGTACTTTCAAATCAACTCACGATGTTACGCGTACTTTTCTGAATTTATTAAACCAATGAATTATTATTTGTCTTCATGATGTAGGTTATCAATTCTAAGTGTTTAAAACCTGTATTGATATGCTTCCGAAATTAACTAAATTAATATTACGCATTTGTAGGTGTTGTTTTTTAAAAGCGAAAAAAGGATTTACTTTTTATCTTTGTTTATTAATACAGCTTTTTTCCAAACAAGCGAAAAACATTATCAAGATCGTACATTTTCCTTATTTTCTCTTTGTTTTTAAGTTGTTCCTCATGTTACTGACGCAATAATGGAATGGGTTAGTGAAGTCTCGAAGATCCCTGTAGATGGCGATGATCAAGAACCTGAAGTTTGCATTATTGAGGTAAATGTGCTAATGCAGGGGTCGGCAACACGCGGCGTCGTGAATATTTTTCAAAAACACGTTTACGGACCTTTTTTTTTTTTACCCTGATTTTGGGAGAGAGATCACCCTGATTTTGGGAGAAAAATAGGAAAATCGAAGTGAAGACATCGGCACGCAAACGTATATTTTGACATTGAATTTCACAACTTGGCACCGCTTGATATAGTTACTATATTATCAAAAATAGTTCGGCACGCGCAGCTAACAAAATTCAAAAACTGGCACACTGCGTTGAAAAGGTTGCCGACCCCTGTGCTAATGTACAGACTTCTAAATATTAGTACCTGGACTGGAAACCTGATTAGGGCACACACCAACAGTTGGCCCAAGCGAATACTTGCAATGTCGTTTTGTAACTCTTTATGGCGCGTCATTGCATTAGCATATAGTAGAAAAGTTTACTTTTTGTATATTTTTTGTGTAATAATTACAATGCCAGCCGTCATGATGGCAATTCTCGAAAAAGCAAATCTTGTTATGAATATTAATATTTTGAGTACGCTTAGTTATTGTGCAGCTTTGTAAGTCAAAATCGTCAACCGCTTTTTTAGACAATAAAATACCGTAAGATCAAACAAATAATCTAGTGTTAAAAAAACGCCGTATTAATTATAACAAATGCGTTTAATCGCATAAACATGAAAATAAGTTTAATTAAAACTTTGCTGTAAGGTTTGGTGACAAGGTTGGTGATAGCATAGACATTTTAAAAAAATACTTTTTTTCCGTAGAAAATTTCCGTAGAAAATTGTTGTAAATATTTTGAACAATGTGGGTTGGGTCAAATGATAAAAAAATTCTTCCTTCACCGAAACTATCTTTTATTGAGCTTTGCCAACATCCTCCACAAAGAAATTCTTAGTAAAATTTTCTATTTGCAGCAGCATTATCAACACATATTCCTATCACATTAAAGCCGACCTCATGGAGAAGCAACATAATTTTATCAAAGCATTTTCTTTGCTTTTTCGCTTTAAGACTTCTCACAGAATGTATACCAATCATATTTTGATATGAACTTGAAAGATATTTGATCATAAAGGACAGTAGTTGGTACTTGGCAGTTGTCAGTCAACCCAAATAATTGTCCTCCAGAAGCTTCAACTCGTTTTGCCAGATAAATTTCATCGATCATCATCATAACATTCTATCGAAATCATTTAGTTGTGAAAAGCGAAGTGTCAAATATTGCTTGGCATCAACTCCGGTTTTGCTGTCCAAATTCAAAGTAATCCTTTTTAAAGTTTTTATTGAAGGAAATATAAGAATTTTCTCTTCGACGAGTCGCTCGTATGCTCTTGGGCTAGCAGCAAAAATGACATAAGCCAACATCAGCAAATCGGATGAGTACTTTTTGCTGTTTTTGTTGCTAAAAGCCAAATTAATCTGTTTCATAAAGAATTTTAAAATAGAAATTTGTTGTTCATTTGCACTTTTAAGAAGAAAGCTGTTAATTAGTTTAAAAATATTTGCTTTAAACTGCTCTTCAGCCGCTGGTTTTTTTAAGTCCAAGTTTTTGGCGAAAGCTAAAAGATTTGATACTTGGGAAACCGTTGTCACTTTTCTGGTAGGCATAATGTGGTTATAAGAAGATGAGGGTACAATCCGTTCATTATTACAAACGGTCACCTCCATATCTATATTAATAAAAACTGCTGATAATATTTTGTATGGCCGATGATCGGATAAACAAATTAAATCGGCTCCGTTTTCTGTGCGATGGAGTATATATATATATCTTTGGCGATAAAGCTCTTCTGGCAGTTTTTCAATTAAATCCTTAAAGCTTTCGACTTTAGTCGCTTTCTTATTAAAGTTGACGTTTCTCTTTCTTTTTCGCCATCCTTTTTGATCAGTTGAGTCAGTGACGAAATCTTCGAACTTGAAATGAAGAGAACAAAGTTTAGAATGTTTTATTCGTACATAATCTTTTCTTGCTAGTCGTTTGAGCCAAGTTTGAAGAAGGTGCTTGTCTTTTAAATGATAAGAATGAAAAAGCACTTTTTGATCCTGCTTTTCTCCTCGGTAATCAAATTGGCAATTAATAGATGTGCATTTATAAACCATTGTTACTTTCGCAATATATCGTATTGTATTAAAATTATAGGTTAGCAATTTTTTTACTTTTACAGTTATCAATGTTATGAACCTTGATTTAAAAATTGTGTTTTTAAACAAAATTAAATTTAAACGCTTTTGCCACAATTATAATTTACTTAGTTGCATTATTTTTCTTCGATTTAAGCAATAATGGAAGGTAACCAACTTTTTGGTAGCTGCCTATCTTTGCAACAACAGAAGCATCTACACTAAACATCAAACCTATATTATTTTGTTTGCAATTAGAAATATTATTGCACTTATCACAACTGATGCAATTCTATACTGTATTGATATTGTAAATTAAATTTATGAATTAGTGGCTACTGATGCATCACCGCCAAAGGTCAATTGCTATGTCACAATTAGCACTTTTCTCATTTAAAATTCTTATTTCTTGTTTTGAAAATTCTGTTCAAAATTTTTTAGTGCAGCTGAGTAAATTTTAAGTATTTATCTAAAATTATATATATCTAAAACTAACTTTTAATTTCGGCTTAGATACTTTCGTTTTTTCAAGTTTCTGAAATTTTATTGAAATTTTAAAATTAAAAACTGTAAGTTTCTACAATTGAAACTTCCTACCAGCTGTCCAAGAGGTTTCTGCAAAGTGTTTTGTTAGATGTCGAGAATCTTTAATCGCCTTTGCGCCGCGCGATTCGTTGGGCCAACTAATGGAACGCAAATCTTTTTTTCTCGATTTAGTTTCCAGTCCAGGTACTGCTATTTAGAAGTCCATGGCTAATGTTCGACTGTTTTTTAAAGTTGCGCTTAAGATTTTGTTAGTTGCAAAAATGATTCATTTTCAAAAATTTGCACACGATAAAAGTTTTTAACAGTAATGTACAGCTGTTTCTAAATTGTTTTTAAATTTTGTGCCGTCAGCAGATTTTTTTAATAGCTTGGTGGTACGATTGGAGATATTGAAGGTATGCCGTTCATCGAAGCATTTCGACAATTTCAATTTAGAGTAAAAAAAGAAAACTTCTGCAATATCCACGTCAGTCTTATTCCTCAGGTATTCACGTAATTGGTTTAAATTGCATCCGAACTTTTGCTTTTGCATCCTGTTGTTTGGTCGTCCTTGTCTAAAAATAATAAACGTTTTTTCGCAGTGTTCAAAGCGCAATTAATTTTCTTATCAAAAATAAAAATGTAGAAAATTGACTATATTTTAATTTCAAGTTTTAAACGCTTGTTGGTACTTGAACCACTTTCATTGCTAATCGACCGCGAAAAAGTAGATCGTTTCGGACAACTGAAAGCGTGGCAACTCAAAAGAAAGATTGCTTTGTCGAAGTCGTAATTTTGTTTTGGCAATATTTGCTTGAAAAAGCATATTTGATTAGCGATTTGCTTGATTTCGTTTTATCCTGTCAGCAGAACTTTACACCGATCTTCAGGTCAGCTTGATTTGAACATACTATTTATGCTAGAAAAAAATATTTGAGACTTATGATCGTTGGCATTGTAGTGGGATCGTGAAATCGTTTGTTCATTACACTTTACTATCTTTAATTAAAAAAACTTATATGAGCTTTATCAAGCTTTTATTTATACCCTAGAACAGCGTTTCTCAAACTGTGTTGCTCAAGACAGCTTTAAAAAGCGTGTTTATTTTTCGGAAACTTGTCTTTTAACACTCGGTGGGAGGAATCGTTAGAATGAACATAGAGCAATCCAATCGTGGTTATGTAGAAAATGAGAGCGCGTCTGATTGGTCAAAAAAGCAACCAATCGAAAAGAGAAAAGAAAAAAAACGAGAGTGCGTCTGATTGATTGGTCGAGAAAAGTGACCAATCGAAAGTGAAAAAAAAGAGCATTAGTGAATGAGTTTTTTATGAGTTTCTTTACAGTCAAATACACATTTACATACGCTCTTTTTTTCGCTTCTCGATTGGTCGCTTTTTTGTCCAATCAGACGCGCTCCCATTTTTCATATAAGCACGATCGAATCGCTTTTAGTTGATTCTGACGATTCCTCCTGACGAATGTCAGATAAAAAAGTCTTCGATAAATGAACACGCTTTTTAAAGCTATCTTAAGTTTTGTACCGCCAATCGACTCTTCAATTGTTATTTAAAGTGTCCCTTTGATCTATAAAAATGATTGTTAAGCTTAACATACGTCCCGAAGGTGAAGACTTTTTAGAGGTCACCACGTATTTCGGACGAAAATCGGGAATTCAGAGAAGCTAAGACATATCTAGGTGTTCCGTGGACAAAAAAGTTTAAGAAACTCTGCCCTAGAAAACAAAATTTATGCAAGTAAAGAATTTATCTTTCCCTTATAACCCCTAAAAAAACGATTTTCTTGATCCTAATTCGACATCAAAAAGCTACAAGCGTATTTTTAGTGAATTTTTGTTTAACTATTGCTTTTATTTTTTCTAGCCGTCGTCCACTGGAGAACAGAAAACAAAGCCGACCCAGCATAGTGTTCGAGCGTTGAGGGGACTCGGCTTGTCGCCTGATTTGATCGTTTGTCGGAGCCAGTCGCCGATCTTGCGAGATGTCCGGGAAAAGATCTCTAATTTTTGCCACGTCGATCCAGACCAAGTCTGTTTAGTAGGGTGTTTCATTTTTTCACCACTTTTGAATTTCAAAATGCCTACCGGTGGTATTTTGGGTAAAAAGTTTACACCCCAAATTTTTTTCAATTATGACGTCGTTTTGAGGTGGTCCACGAGGTATGAAATTTCGAGAGTCCGATTTTTCGCGATTTGGCCGTATCTCCCCAACCGCTTATTGTAGGTCGACAAAATTGGTGTCAAAATGTGCAGAATAGTCGGTTTCCTATATCTGATCTAGAGAAAACTTTTGTCTATCTCCTTCAGAAAAAAAGTTATACCAAAAAAACTAAATTTTGCCATCTTGAAAGCAAAATTTTAATTGGTATATGTGCTGTTCTGCGTTATGTTTAAGCTCGTCGTTAAAAAAAGCATATTTTTCTACAGCCTATCAAAGCATATTGTTTACTACATCTAACTTGCTTGAATAGCATAATTTACAATTTACACGCACAAAACAACCGGCACAACTTGCAAGCTTTTATTGTTACTCAAAATTCACTGATTTCCTTATTACACAAACGAGATCAGAATGGTTAAGTTGAGTTGGCTCATCTCGGATTTTTTTGTTGATCAGTTCTTTCAGTCTTCCAGTTCTTCGTTTGGTCGAGAGATTGTGGTTATCAATCGACTTCTAAAAACATAGTTGAACACGAGTCATTGATATACATGGGGCTTCTTTACTCCTGTTTGTGAAGAAATGCTTTAAACGACTTCGGTCTTGAAGGAGTGATCGCACATCTACTTCTTCAGTCAAAGACTTTTAACTGTTTTAGCAGTGTATGGTGCAACTTTGGCATGCACACTTAAAGTAACATTTTTCCAAAAAAACCATTGCGACGCATGAGCTAAGAAATATTTCATAACAACATCAGCGATATTTGGGTCGATTTCAACAAAACAGCTGAGCAGATCGCGGTGAAATATAAAAGGACCCTCTGGAGCTTTAGGTTTTAAATGTATCATCAGAAATGATGGTACATAAACACAAAGGATGTATGAAACTATCTTCTGAAGCTTGTTTTTCTGAGTATCAGTGAGATTTTTTTGAATTAAAAATAAACATTCTCATATAACCATTTGCAATAGTAATCCATCGAGAATAGCAAATTTGTTCTTGCGTATAAAAAAGCAGGTTCTTTAAATTTTGTGGAATATTGATGATGATATAACATCCCAAGACCAGCATGCATAGCTGATCATTTCTAAAACTGTGTTCTTCTACTTTATTGCTCTTTTGTTGAGAAAACCACTCTAGCTTGGCTTTCAAGTGCACAGTAGCAATTCTGGTTACCGGAACGCCCAACTGATCCCTTGGTATTAACGTTTCATTATTTGGCTTGTCTAACGCTGATATTCTGTTTAACAAAATTCTATTTTGCATGGCTCCAGGACCTTTTCTTTTGCCATCAACATAGCAAATTACATGGGCAAGATAAATTTCATTTGTGGGGAACAAGTAATCCAGAATATGGATATCATAACCAATTAGCTGCCTCGCAGCTGTACACTAACTTTTTGTTGTTAATCGATGGGTTTCTGGGAATTGAGCACTTGCATATATCAAATAACCTATGTAACCATTCTTCATGCACTTTAATGCTTCATTTCTTTCTTAAAGCGTTATATCTATCTATGAAATCTTTCAACTTTGCTTCTATCCTCTGTTTCCTAAGTACTGGAAGACTAGCTTTTGTCCATATACTTAACACGTCTAACAACAGTTGATCTTTCACATCTTTGTAATAGGGTAGTTTGTTAAAATACTTTAGATTAGTTATAGTTAACTAATTTTTCAAGTAAAAGTAATGTCCAACTATATTGAAATTAAGCGGGAGCATATTTTTCTCAAGCTCTTTAAAGGTTTGCATCGACTTGGTAATAGGCCTACTACTTCTCAAAGCCATGGCTAAACAACTGAAACCTGTTCTTTTTTTTTGGACAAATTTATAAAATAACTTCAGTTAAGACAGCTTGTAGGCTTTGCTACGCAATAAAAGTGGAGAAAACAAAAAAATTTTCCACTGGAATGCTCCAGCACGATGAAAATAGGTGCAAATTTAGTTTTTTTGGTATAACTTTTTTTCTGAAGGAGATAGACAAAAGTTTTCTCTAGATCAGATATAGGAAACCGACTATTCTGCACATTTTGACACCAATTTTGTCGACCTACAATAAGCGGTTGGGGAGATACGGCCAAATCGCGAAAAATCGGACTCTCGAAATTTCATACCTCGTGGACCACCTCAAAACGACGTCATAATTGAAAAAAATTTGGGGTGTAAACTTTTTACCCAAAATACCACCGGTAGGGACCCCAGGCATTTTGAAATTCAAAAGTGGTGAAAAAATGAAACACCCTACTGTTTAGGTTTTCTTTGTTCGTTTTTTGTTTTTTGGTCCAATCACACAGTTATTGCTAGATATTTCTTGGTTTGTTTTTTGTTTCTGATCACCGTCTGTTTTAGGTGATTGCTGTCCCCGACGTCTCTTCTATTTATCATGTTCCGTCCGTTCTTGAAGAACAGAACATTTCGTCGTACTTTATCAAGCGGTTAGGACTTCCAAATCATCCTCGAAAGTCGATCTTGTCACAATGGCAGACCTTAGCGAGAAAGTGAGCAAAGCTCAGTTTGATTTCAGTTTTATAAATACAGAAAATCGCCTTTGGTTTTTTAATTTTAATTTAGATTTGGATTGATTATGGTTTACCGGCATGATTGTTTTAAATCCTTAATTTTCGGTGCTGTATCTAGATACGATCGAATCACTTCAATTTGCAACATCGCGTTGGTTGGAAAATACACGCAGCTCGAAGATTCGTACGCTTCGGTCATTAAAGCTCTGCGCCATGCCGCGTACGCCGTCAATAAAAAGCTGAAGCTCACGGTGAGTTGATCTCGAATCCGCCTTTCGAATATTTTCGAATCGTTTTTAATGATTTTCGGACGTTTCACGATAGATCTCGTTTCCAGGTTATTGAAGCAGAACACTTGGAACCTTCTCGTAAACTTGCATCTCTTGCCGAATATCACGAAGCCTGGAAGAAATTGTGCTTGTCCGAGTATGTCCGAACAGCCCCGACCACCGAGTTCAAAGTTCACAGTTCATCCAATCGTTTGTTTTCTTTTCAGCGGTTTGCTTGTTCCGGGAGGATTCGGTTCTCGCGGTATCGAAGGGAAAATAGCCGCAGTCAATTGGGCGAGAATCCATCAGCGCCCGTTTCTCGGAGTCTGCCTCGGTTTGCAAGTGGCGACGATCGAATTTGCGCGAAACGTCCTTGGCATGCAAGGTCTGTTTGCTTCTGGTGCTTCCCCTATTTTTTATATTTGCTGTGGCTCTCTCACATGTCCGATATATGTTGTATTGTTCAATTATTTGCGTAAGATTTAAAGCTATCGCTCATATTATTCCTTCTTTTAAAGTGACGAACTAAGATTCTATTTGGCGGGATATGACTAAAAATTAAAAAAAACCTATTAAAAAACTTTAAAAGAAGTTTCAAAAAAATCTCTTTTTTCTCTATTTAAAAAGTTAAGTAAATTGTGCTGTAATGAAATCGCTTTGTACTTTTTATAGCTTTTCGATTCATAGATTCGAGGCACAAGATAGGAAAGGAATTGAGTGACTGAATAAATTAAGTGGCTTTTCAGGAAAAGCGATGATTCAATCAATCTGTGCTTTTCTTTTTCTGAAAACAATAACAACAAACGAATTGCTGCAATGTTCAAAGCAGCAGTTGAATATAAGGCAGCAGTAAGAAAACCACGTACTTTGAAAACATGTCGGAGTATTATTAAGGTTCTTTTATTGCGTAATTTCAAAACAAATATGCGAATGGTTTTTGAACTTGAGCAAAAACATTTGAGCATGCAAAAAGCAAAAACTAGAGAAAAAAGCAATTACACATTTACACAACTTAAATGATCAAGGTCAAAGTTTAAATTGTGGTAAAATGATTATTGTGTGCTACTGCAATTTCTTTTTTATTTCACTTTATGATAAAAATGTTATATGAAGTCAAACATTGAAACTCAAAGACGAAAATTTTTGGTTGAAATAAATTAAACTTTTTATTAATTTAGCAGTGAAGTCTTCTGTTAATTTAAATCACTAACAAGAAATTATTGTACCGATAAATTTCGCGTTTAAAAGAGTGAAACAATAGGCTCTTTTTAAATTGATAATAGGGCACATCATATACTAAATGCCTTTTAAATTTTTGTTACTGTTTTCTGTTAATTCGATTCTTGAAAATAATTTTGATCTTATTTCTCTAGAGCATAACGTGTAATGGAAAAAAGTTAAAGCCTAATGGTTTTTATGACTAAATATGCGTAAATCTAACAGTTTTTAAAATAAAATAATTGGTTTTTGTTCGTAATGTTTTTAACAAAAATCAAAGTTGTAATAATATGCTTTTTGTTTATGTCGACTATTAATCTAAAAAAATAATGTGCTGTTTAAAATTCTTCAACCGTAGATTCTTTTCTGCGAGGCCAAGTCCATAATTTAACCATATAATTGTAAAGCATCAGCTATCTTTTCTCACTTCAATAGTTTTAGTAATTTTTTATCCAATTCAGCATACAATTTTGCACCAAGTTACCAGCAAAACTTTGACAAACGTGAAAAGTTTGATCTTCGCTAAGTTATTTCGACATTTTAAAGTCGTGTTTAGACGCCGCACATCAGCTGTTCTTGGTTGTTTTAATATTGCTTTGTATAGAAGTTTGCGGATGTGTCAGCCTCAAAGATCCGTCGATGCACGCGACAACATTGTATTTGTCGGTTGCTTGCGATTGGTTGATATAAATCGCGCGGAGAATTCTCCAATGACGAATGTCTTGGTTGCATTGTCAAGACCTATACGTGATAAGCTTCGACTTTGACTAAGTGTTATTCACCTTTGTCAAACTTGTTCTTACGCAACACGTCGTTGTTTTAGGCTGATCATGCCTCGTCCACGCCGTCAGCCTGCCAAGAATTGTTTCAGTTTCTTTGCGTTAACTTTTTGTTTCTTTATTGACCATTCAGCGTGGACAAACAAAAATGAGGTCGATAACAAAACAAAAAAGTTATACGTCAAGTGTTAAGAAATGAAACACAAAATCTACAATGACATTGTGGTTGTAAACGTAAGATCAAAACTGAAACTACAAACAAAGAAGGCTTTCGACCCCAGTGCGTGCAAAACGTTCCATTGTGCCACTTCAACTTATACAGTATATATTATATTCCACTTCAACTTACCCTTATGCGCTTATTTTTGTTTTTCATCATTTAACAGCTTTACTTATGTACCGCGTTTTTTCTTAAAGGCGCCAACTCGACCGAATTTGAACCTTCAACGGAATATCCGGTTGTGATCGAAATGCCTGAACACAACACTGGTCACATGGGAGGTACCATGCGTCTTGGCAAGAGAAAAACTATATTTAAAACTGAAGATTCAGTTCTAAGTAAGCTTGGCGTGTTTTCTAATATTTTTTTATTATTATGTTCTGCTGCGTCATTTTTTTAGTATCACTTTGAGCCTTTGCTAGAAGTTTGCCAACTCAATCAAACCTTAATAAATTTTTTTTTGTTCCTAGAAAAGCTTTACAACATCGAGGGTGATTTTGTCGACGAACGGCATCGGCATCGATACGAAGTCAATCCGGTCTACACTCATTTATTTGAGGAAAAGGGATTTGTTTTTGTGGGGCATGATACTGAGGGTTTGAGAATGGAAGTCATGGAGTTGAAAGGTAGGGTTTGCTCACGTGATAAATGGTCCTGCTTTCTCGTTTGAACTCTTTTTACACTTTTTAGATCACCCTTTTTTTGTTGGAGTTCAATTTCATCCCGAGTTTAAGTCCCGCCCCCTTCATGCTTCTGCCCCATATTTGGGCCTGATTCTGGCTTCTTGCGGCAAGTTACAAACCTATTTAGAAAGAGGAAATCGCCTTTCGCCAAGGTGATTAATTTTTTATTGCTTGTCTATTATAAAAATTCTATTGCTATTTTATCCATCGAGTAGGTCTTCTACTTAAAAATTCTAACCACTGTTACACTGTTAAAAAAAACTGCTGCGAGTTCTTTGATCATTGATTCGGCGTTTTTGATGTTTTGATTTTGCTGCACGTTTTTTTAACAGTGTACCATCAATTTTTTCTTTGAAACAATAGAAGCATTGATCCGTTATTGTCTAAATAACTTGCAAAGTTTCATCGGTTTATCTACAAATGGCTTCATGATTAAACAGCATTATTGTTGCCGATTTGGCACATTTTTTTCCTTGCTGTTTTATCTTGTAAAGTCGACATTCAATTTTATAAAGCTGTGTCGCTAACCAAAATGTCGTGGTTGAATATGGCATGTTATAGTCTTTTTTTAAGTATCAAAATGTTTAGTTTTTTTTGTGCACCTCTATTTCAAAAATCTAGTCATTTGGCACGAGGAAATGATTACAAGCTGCTGCTGGAAGTCAGAGTCGTGTTTTCTGCGGTGTGTTTGTTATTTCACAGGACGTAAAAAAATTAATCTTTTAACAAGTAAATCAAAAAATATTACGTAGAGTAGTTTTGAGATAAAGCCTCATTAATCATCACTAAATGCGCATCGTATTCGTCAAACATCTACCAGCTTAACGTTTTGTCAAGAAACTTCTTGGAAAATTGCGCAATCACCAAAACATGATAATCGATAGTTTCAACTTCGGATTGTTTCAGATGACGTACCAAAAAATTTTTATTTGCTTCATACCTAGAAGTAAAATATGTAATTTTGCTTTAAAAAACTTAATTCAAATGATTTGAACGTAAAATTACTAACTTGCAGAGATCGCGGCTTTTTCAGCGATGACGACCTGATTAATGAAAGCGACGATGGAAATATTTCTCAAATAAATGGCAATTCTGCCGATAAGTTCAATGCTATAGATAGTGCTTGATCGGTTTGCTTTGACTTGTCTCGATTAGCATTAATTTTATTTGTTCTAACCTGTTGTTCGCCATTGTTACTTGGAGCGGAATCCCTTGATCTTTATTTGCTGGACTCGTTTTTGTTATTGTTGTTATCGATTGAACATTGCTAAGCTGCTAGTTATATCAATTTTTTAAAAACGTGTTTGTTTATTTTTTTTGGTATAAGCTTTGGTGCTTAATTGTTTGCTATACTGTAGTAATTTGCTATACTGGTAGACTACTAGTCTAGAATTATTTCAAAATACATTTTTATATTGTTTTTTTTTTACTTGCCCACGTTATTTAAAGACTTGTTAATGATTTAACTGCCGAATTTTTTGAAAATGTCTTGATTTTGCCTCAATTTTTTACAAAACTCTGCTTTATCTACTCTATTTTACAAGAAAGCTGCTAATGCCGCTATTGAAAATCATTATTTTGCTTGTAATGACCATTTAAGCTAAATTGAATCGTATTTAACTTAGCGGTGTCAGCATTAAATGTGTAAATTTTAGGCTTGCAATATAACTAAAAGAACTGAGTGGTCTGCTTTTTTTCTCAAATTTTCGTAGTTGAAATTACATAAAACGCTCTTGTTTTAATTACGCGAATATTTGCACTATGCAAGAAGTAAATCTCGCCGCATTCCTTTCAGCACTCGGATGCCGTAATTCCCATAAAAGTTAATTGAGTAAAAATTCATTTAGTACATAAACTCAAAACTTTTGGTCTTCAACCATTTATTGATTGAAATTCCGGCTGTATGTTAACTTCGTCAATAAAATTTACATTTATATTAAAATAAAGACCAAAAAAAAGGTCTTCAATTTATTGAACCAACTGTTATCATCTGTCATGATTAAACTCTGAAAAACATGCTAATTTTTTTGGTCAATTTACATGGTATTTAGGTTCTCGAATCTTCTCCATATTCTCCTTTGGGATCCAAGTGGCTTTGAGAAACTCTTTAACTCTTCGAGAAACACTGGGTTAGACCGTTTTTGATCGAAATGAAAACAGCATCCATAGTGTTGGTAGCTTCCCTCTTAGTCATGGTGCGGTCCTTCCCGAGGGTTATATATCCTGGGATGTGCAAAGTGGAGCCTGAAGAATGGTGCGATCATTGCATAAAGACGAGGTCGTAGGCTACTGGTTTTAAGAATTTGAAATCTTTAATTCAGTACGACGCGGTAAAATACCATTAGCATTCTGCTTGAAGATTCGCAGACAGGTTTGTAAGGAGAGAGAATAAGAAAAGTAAGTTTGAATAAGAAGTGAAGTAGAGTTTAGATGATGAGGAGGAGGGAGAATGAGAGTTGCGGGTGGATAGGTAGTGGTCAGTTGTGGGTGATTAAAAACGTGGTAATGGAAGGAAGAGTTAAGTGATTTTAAAGAGTACATTTTTAAAGGTGTCTTGAGAGTTGGGTAGTAGGGTGGAGTGAAAAAAAAATTTGAAAAAAGTGTAGTTCTTAAATCCTGCCAAATAGGCTAAAACTTTTAAAAAAAATGGGTTTTGGCGAGTTGCTACCTTTGGGGGGCTAGCAACCCCCCAAAATGTGCTTTTGGCGGGTAAAATTGACAAAAAATGTCGTAACTCGGTAACCGCTTATCGTAGAGGCATGATTTATGGCTCAAAATTTGAAGAATCATCATGTTTCTATATGTGCTAAGAGAAAGTTTTTGTCTATTTCCACAAGAAAAAAAGTTATAATCGATAAACCGTTTTTTATGCTCAATACTCGAAAATTGCGCTGTATGGAAATAACTTTGATCTAACATTTGAAATGATATATGTCTAACTGATAAGGACTAATTATGACAATCACAATATAAGGACTAATTATGACAATCACAATATTAACAAGATGATTTGGGATAACTTTGGTCACCAGACAAAGTACCTAAATTGGCCTACTCATAAGGTACAGAACGTGCTAGCTTTACTGCCCATAAAATGTTTAGTATTTCAGTAATTTAAAGAAAATCTGTTACATCTCATTACTTTCGAACTGTTGATGCTGATATTGGGTTGTTTTGCCTAAGGAGTGAGAGAAAAATAAGAAAGCAAGTTAGAGTACACCAAATACCCTACGCAAAATGAAGCGCATCAGAAATGCACTTTAGTGTCAAATTTTTTCAAAAGTTTTCGAGATTTAATCTTCTGGCGAATCAACCCATCTCTTCGCTCAAATCCTTCAACTTGTGCTGCGGCCTCTGTTACCATTTTGACATGGCGCTCTACACATTGGTTGTGACATGGGTGGTCGAGCTGCAGTGGTCTTATCCGGCATTGTTCAATATCTAAATCAGTTACGTAAATGTTCAATTACCGGAGGCTGCTGATGGCAAGATGTTAAATTCACCATCTTGTAGTACGAGTTCACTGTTATATCCAGTGTGGGCGGCTCAAACAGTCGTACAGTTGAGGCGGTATCATAATATTTTGCTCCTTCCAAAGAATATTCTTCACTGCGACTGTCAACCAAGTCATGATTATCAAATGAAACCGTTGATGGCAAGTTTCCACGAATCAAAAGCACTTTGTTCACTCCTCGCATTCGTATCTCCTCATCGTTGTCACCCAACATGGCGATCAAGACATTTTCCTGGTGTGCGAAAAATGCATTTCGTTGCACAACTTTCAGAGCAGTTTTCCGAACAGCTTCGTCAGGCACCTGAAGAATTCGTTGGACCAAGTTGAAAAAATTTCTAGATCCTCAAGTTAGTTGACTATTTAACTTAATTTCAAACCAACTTGGAAAGTAAACTTGAAGACAAAACTTCGTCAGAATTTCCAAGTTTGAGGAGGGTTCATCCACCGAAACATAATATCTGAGGATTCGACAGCCCAGAGTTAGCCAGCGTGAATGCACAATGGGACTGTAATATATTGGTAATTTTAATGTGGCAACACGCAACACATAATTTTTATTTCTTAGTAACTATCACGGACTAGTCAAGAAGACAATGTATAATAAAGAAGAGCAAAACATATAAGACTGACTTGTGCTTTATAAGAGAGAAACGACAGAATATCACATGGCGTCGTCGGCAGTTAGCCATAAATAAGTCAAAAAATAGTCTAAAGAACTTCAAGTAAAATTATCAATTTTAAAAAGCCAGTCTCAGTTTATCAGATATATTTTGTTCAATTCCATTAAAAGATCATATAAAGTAATTGTTGAAAAGATGGCGCGGTCAATTGACTGGTCTTTAAAGAAAGTTTTTATTAGAGAAGATTTAGATTTATCCACACACTCCGGAGAATTCTTTTTGTCATGGAAAAGACAATTTAACAATTTTATCAGAGAATCTGGCATTAAAGCTGAGGCAACCCCTTGGGAGACCAAAATGGCAGCCATTGAAGCGTGCGTCACGAGCGCAACTTTCGAGAAAATCACTGCCGCTCAACTGCAGTTGCCGCGCGAACAACGGCAAAACATCGATGCCGTGCTCGACATCATTGCCACCGTTGCAAAGGCGAAAGATAATGTTTGGGTTTACAGAAAAGCCTTTGATGCTTATAAGCAACAAACTGACCAAACCTTTAAACAATTTTATGCTGAAATTGTGAAACTTGCGTCTATGTGTGAATTTGGTAAAGATTTTTGTGAAGACGATAAAATTCGTGCAGTTGATCAATGTTTATTGATGAAGCTTGTGCTTCACACAAGCGATTCAATTGCCCAAAGAAAATTAATGGAAGTGCCGGATTTAGATTTACCAGCCGCCGTGCGAATATTAGACACCTATGACTCGCTACAAAAAACTACCAACGCTCTAACTGAAAATGATTTTAACGCAATTGAACGAATCGCAAAACAACCGGTAACACAAACTTCAAGTGGTTATCGATCAACTTTATCAAATCAGGAACGAATATGTACACGCTGCGGTTATATACATGGTTCCTTGCGTACATGTCCTGCGAAAGGACAACGTTGTAATTTTTGCCGTTGTGTTGGTCATTTTGAGAAAATGTGCTTCAAAAAGAATCGGAGGCCGACAACTAACACCTTTTCATCAAAAATCAGTGAAGTAGAAGCCCAATCGGGAGCAATAGTATCGCAAGTCGGCAGTAGGACTGAAACAGTTCAGGTACGCGTAGCCATTGACAACGATTGTTCCGGTATTTTGCGCTTTATAATCGATACAGGATCTGATTGGACGGTAATCGGACTTCATCATTTGACTCTGTTGCATCTACTGCCGAGCCAATTAAAAAAGCCTACAGCAGAAATGCAAGCCACTGTTACAGCCACAGGCGAAAAAATGACTCCGGAAGGTTATGTTTACGCCAGATTTTATTTTGGCCAGTCATATGTTGATTCAGAATTGGTTGTTTTTAGAAACATTAAAGCCCCATTGCTTTCCATCGATGTTGCTAAAAAGTTAAACATTGTTCATATCAACACCAAAGGGTCCCCAGGACACCCTGAGTTTGAAGCAAAGAAATATGCGGCGGGTGCTACTCAGAATACCAAGTCAATTTTAACTCCGTTTAATAAAGGTAAAATCTTTTTAAACTGTGAAACCCGTTGCTCCTCGAGCACAATTGACCCAGAGGGCGGTTATACCAAACTATTGAAACAGCAAATCCTTCAAGAGTACGACGATGTATTCGAATCCCAACCACCAATGAAAGGTGAGAAATTTAAAATTGTTTTGCGCGATGATGCTATACCGTGTTGTATTTCTAAAACACGACAAATTCCTGTTGCATTTCAACAAGCTCTAAAAAACGAACTCGACGAGCTCTTAGCAGAAGGCATAATAACACCTGTCACAGAGGCAACAAAATGGGTTAATCCAATTGTTGTAGAGCCAAAACGCGACCAAAACGGGGAGTTTAATGGAAAAGTTAGGCTATGCGTTGATTTTCGACACTTAAACAAATACTGCTTACGTGAGCACTACTTCAGCCCTAGTGTGCTTGACGTAGTTCAAAGTATTCAAGCAAATGATGCACATTTATTTTCTAGTTTTGATGCATGGAAGGGGTACCACCAAATAGAACTCGCTGGAGAGAGTAAGCATTTAACTACTTTTTTGACACCTTTTGGACGTTTTCAATACGAATGCGCCCCCTTTGGCATTAATTCGATTAGTGAGCATTACAACAGAAGAATGTCTGAAGAGTTACATGATCTGCCAAATACTAAAAAAATTGTTGATGATAATATCATATATTCTTCAAATAGTTTAGCACAGCATACTGCCCTTGTAAAGAAATTTCTAACCCGATGTCGAGAAGCAGGTATTCGCTTACAGCGCAATAAATTCATCTTTGCTCAACCAGAAATTACTTTCGCTGGCATAGTACTTAATCATAACGGTTATAGAATGCAAGATAAAGTGATCAAAGCTATTCGCGACTTTAAAAAGCCAGAAAGCTTGACCGATTTGCAATCGTTTCAAGGCATGGCTAACCAACTGGCTCCCTTTAACCGAGATTTGGCCACCGCTTTGCAACCCTTAAGACCCTTGCTGCAAAAAAATGCGCAACCCTTTCACATGAATGATGAACAAACATTAGCCTTTGAAAATGCTAAAGCAATTCTCACCAGTAACAATGTGATTGCGTATTATCGACCCGGAGCGCCATTGCGATTGTTCACTGATGCTAGTTTAAAACATGGTCTTGGTTTTTACTTAAAGCAGCAACAAACCGACAACGATTGGAAAACGATCCAAACGGGGTCAAGAACCCTAACACCAGCTGAAACAAGATATGCTCCTATAGAACTTGAACTGCAAGCAATTGTTTATGCCACGAAAAAATGCCACAATTTCTTAGCCGGGACCAAATTTAATTTATTCACTGACCATCGTCCCCTTGTAAGTATTTGTAATAAGCGAAGGCTGGATGACATAAACAACTCCAGAATTTTACGAAGCCTCTTAAAATTAATGGATTATAATTTTACAGTAAACTACATTCCAGGTCCTCAAAATAAAGTTGCGGATTCATTTTCTCGCAACCCTGTTGATAACCCTGATGAAACTGACCAACAGCATGTCGATTCACAGGCATTCTTTCTTCGAATTTGCCGTTTATCCCAAGCTGAAATGGCAGATTGTTCGTTTCGATTAGAACAGCTTAAAGAGATTGCTGACAACGACGTGGAGTATCACCTTTTAAAAGCCCAAATTAACCAAGGTTTTCCCCAAAACAAATGCGACCTCTCCGATTTGCTGCACCCTTATTGGAACGTTCGTGAAGACTTATTAGTAAGTGATGATGGCTTTGTTCTTAAAGGGACACGCTTACTTATTCCCCATGAATTACGAAAAAGCATATTGTCAGATTTGCATGCTAGTCACCGGGGGATCGAAGGCACAAAAGCAAGAGCCCTCTTAATAATGTACTGGCCTGGTATGGATAACGACATTACTAATGAATGCAGAAGCTGTCCCAAATGCGAATTTGACAGACCGAGTAACATCAAAGAGCCGTTGCAACATCTGCCAGTTGCTGAATATCCCTTTCAGATTATTTCAGCTGATTGGTTCGACCTAAATGGAAATAAATTTTTAGTAATAGTAGATTGGTATTCGGGATACTTTGACGTAAAAGGTCCATTTATCAACCCTGATGCAGATGCGATAATTAGCGAGAATGGTTTATAAACACTGCAGTTTGTGATGTATTTTGGAGTGATGGTGGCCCTCCTTTTGGCTCATCAGATGTTAACGACTTTTTAAAAAGGTGGGGAGTTGAGTGGCGTCCGTCGTCCCCACGGTACCCTCAAGGCAATTCTGTGGCTGAATCAGCTGTTAAGTGGGCAAAAAGTCTTCTTCGAAAATGTTGGCGTGGCAGAGGACAGCCTTTGAGAACAAATGAAGAATGGATCAAAGGAATTCTGCAGTGGAAAAACACACCTCACAAATCCACAGGTCTATCTCCAGCCATCATGTTGTATGGTCATTCCGTACAGGACGCTATCCCCTGTCACAAAAGTTCTTTATCACGAAGTTGGCATGACGAAAAACTTCGAGTTGACAGGGAAGCAGCAAAAAGAAAAGAAAAATTGGAAAAATACTATAACAGAGGCACAAGAAACCTAGAACAGCTTAAAGTTAATGATCCAGTCTGCATACAAAATAATCGCACTAAGAGGTGGGATAGATATGGACGGGTAATGGAATGCTACCACCAATCACGCCGATACTTGATTAAGCTCGAGTCAGGATTAATGATTCGACGAAATAGAATTCATCTTCGAAAGAGATATTCTCATCCCAAGAATAACACTAATTCCACTGAACCAAGCAATTACCTCGATGATGGTGACGTCAAAAACAATGAACTGAACGATGATTCTGATGACAAAGTCGGAAACAACTTCAACCGAGCAGTAACCGAGACTGAAAGTTCATGTGATGAACTTAAACGATCTGACCGTAAACATCGGCGACCTCGTCGTTTTGATGATTATGTGATGGAATAATTCAAACATTTACCTCGAAAGGACCTTTTATTTTCATCACACAACCTTTTGCTTGCTTATTTGTATGTTTTCTTATTTGTTTATTGCTTATTTATGTGCTTTCTTAATCCTTTATTGCTATAACGGGTTTATCAATCTTGAAATTAATTTTTACGTTAAAACTATATTAACTCTCGATCATCTATAAGCCTTGATATAAATAACTTTCAATATATGGGGGGGATGTAATATATTGGTAATTTTAATGTGGCAACACGCAACACATAATTTGTATTTCTTAGTAACTATCACGGACTAGTCAAGAAGACAATGTATAATAAAGAAGAGCAAAACATATAAGACTGACTTGTGCTTTATAAGAGAGAAACGACAGAATATCACAGGGACCTACTTCCAAATATTGCAAGTCGCTGTCGACAACTCCCATGATTATTGCTGAATATATCTTGTAAGCATAGTGTTGATCAGTACTCAGATCATTAACAACTGATTCTGGCAACTGTACAAACTGAGGGTTTGAAATTGACTTAAAATTAGCAGCAACCGGCCAACTTGAAACATCTCCAAGTTAAACACTTCCCAATTGGTCCTGCAAATGTGTCAGGACTATTGGTGGTTCCATCAAGCATAGTAAAGACATGGCGCAAGGGTAGTTCATTGGTATGTAGTAGGCAAATTACCCATTGTAGTGGCTTGTTCAATAGTTCTTCCAACTTACGAATGCAACCATTGAACTTTCCTGTCATTGCTGCAGTTCCATCAGTGCCAACTACTGTAAGCTTGTCATGTAATTCGGTGTTGGCAATGGTGTTGAAGATCTTTTGTGCTATGGTTCTTCCTTTGCCATCCTCTGTGGAAAAAAGTATTCACCAGGCTGCCCAATCATTGTATAGTGATCTTCAAGTTGCACAGACCTGTAAAACTTGTCATTTGGCCCTTGCATGGTGACCTGTGTTGCATCTTTGCGCCCATCAAAGTATATGGCATTCACTAACTTGAAATTTTCTTGCTCCTTTTTCCTAATTTCAGCACGGCATCGTTCTCGCTCTCTTCGAAGCTTGCTACGATTAATAACGTATGTCTTGTCATCATCAGTAATTAGACCCAAATCTTGCATCACACTATTAGCGATCGCAGCAGCAGCTCTGTCGGATATCTGAAAACGCTCACTCATCCTTGCAAGGTTTGACCAAATCATTCGATTCTGATTTTCATATGGCATTGATTGAGAAACAAATTCAGAAGCAGCAGAAGATTGCGTTTGGTCTCTGTTGGTTGAACTAGAATCTGACAGATAATCCAAAGCTGACTCAGGCACTGATGTAACTGATGTAACGGAAGAACATGTTGGTGGTTCTGGATGAGGTTGTAAGGGTTGAGAGCGCCTCAAAAACTGTATGTCAGCTGATGTTGAAGGAACCACAGCATCCACACACACAGCAAAATGCTTCTCCTCGTTTTTTCTTTGACCAACGATCAAGTGCACTGAAACAATTCACAAAACTTTGAACTTTTTTCGAAATGGTGTACAGATGAATGGGATATACGTTGCACCATACCCATCTGTCATAAATTTCTCTGGCAATGTCATTTGCAGCATTGAAAGTTCAAAAGTTTTTCAAATGAAGAATGCGTTCTATTACATGTCGCTTGGTAGGCAATACTCCTGGTGGAAAACTATCACGGGTAGAGAAAGTGTGTCCACTATGTAAAATCTTCTTTACAGAAGTTGAACTCCGTCTTTTCATGTTTTACTACTTCGCAGTTTGGTCAAAGCTTTGATTTACACAATTACTTAACAATATACCTGCAAAAAATTATAATAACTTTTCAGATAACTATTAGTTAAGTACAAACAAACTTATTAAACAGTTTTTCTATCATAACTTTTTTTCTAATGGAAATAGACAAAAACTTTCTCTTAGCACATATAGAAACATGATGATTCTGCAAATTTTGAGCCATAAATCATGCCTCTACGATAAGCGGTTACTGAGTTACGACATTTTTAGGAGATTTTACCCCTCAAAACACATTTTGGGGGGTTGCTAGCCCCCCAAAGGTAGCAACTCGCCAAAACCAATTTTTTTCGTAGATTTTACCTGTTTGGCAGGTTTTTAGAACTACACTTTTTTCATATCAAAAAAAATTATTTTCACTCCACCCTATTGGGTAGAGGGAAGAAGGAAATGGACCCTTTTTCAAGTTCTGGAGAGATTTTCATAAGAAGATCAGACCAGAATCGACGTACCCAGAGAGAATAGTTAGCACATTGAAATGACCTTTTTTTCAGGGTTACTGGTTTTTCAGGGTTAAATATTTGGGAATATTAATTGATCATGACTTAAAATGGCATAATCATGTTAGTTCAATTGCACGAAAACTTGCTAATGCTGCTAGAATTCTTTGCACAATTAGACACTATGTTAATAAACCCACTTTAAGAAGTCTATACTTTAGTTTTGTATACCCTCATCTGAAATATGGTATTATAGTCTGGGGCAATTCCAATAAATCTGTACTGCAAAGCCTTCAAGTAATGCAAAACAAAATTATTCGCATCATGAATTTTAAATGTTTAAGGGATCACGTTCAATTAAACCCATTATTCAAATCCTGGAACTTATTAAAAATCAATGAAATATACGAACTAGAAATAGCTAAATTTATGCATTTATATTACAATAAACATCTTCCGGAAAATTTTGACCATTATTTTAAATCTGCTGGCAATCATCATTCTTATTCAACCAGATCCATATCCAATCAAAACTATTATCAAGAAAGATATAATCTAACATTCAGCCAATCTTCTTGTTGTTATAATGGAGTAAAGGTATGGAATAAAATTCCACTAGCTATGAAAAAACTAACATTTTCCTCCTTTAACAAAAAGATGAAAACATATCTATTAAATCAGTATTAGATATATCGTATTTGGAGTCTATATAAAAAAAATTTTTTTTTTTTTTTGTATGAATAACATGTCATATAGCTATGTGCTTTTTGTGTATGTGCCATACTTGCTTTGTGTGTGCTTTTTTGTATGTTTGTATTTTTTGTGTTTGTTTTGCTTAGTTATTGTACTAATATTCTATTTTAATATCAATGGGCAGTTTTGACTAGATGACCACATAGTGGTCTTTCACTGTCCAGTTTAGTCAAATATAAATTCTTCTTCTTCTTTATTACTGGACAAGTGTAAGCAAAACAGGAGTCCATGGAACCAGGGTTGGAGTGGAAGTTGTCGTCCACGCGAGGAGTGACAAAATTAATTTATAGAAGAATAGAGGAAATTTTCAGTAGACAACGAAGTTTTTCGGAAGCAATGGGTTGGTTGAAGAAGTAGGGGGGCGGTCAATTAAAATTGCTTTTCATTTGTGACCGCTCAGAGGACAGAGCTCCATAGGGGTTGCATGAAAATAAAACCTTCCGAGAATCGACAAGCCATTTAAACTCTTTCCCGGTGCAAATAAGAGGACCGACCACCTCAAAGAAGTGGCTTGTCGTTGATGCAGAAATTGTAGAGTCGGAGTTCTTTAGTACAATTGGTGTCGTATTTTTAAATCTCGTCGAGTGGAAAATTTTTTATTAGGTTGGGTCGGAATCGGAAATTTTTGAATAGGTGATGAAATACAAACTTATCTTCTGAACGCCGTTATCATTATAGTAAAATGCAATTAAGTCGTTTTGATAAAAGTACAAGATAAATTAAGTTTTAACTGCTTGTTGCATCGTGTAGTTGATGCTAGCTCGCAGTTCACCAGCAAGGCCAAAGCTATGGACATGCGTGATGATGCAGTTACAAAGGACTTCCCCACACTTTCATTAAAAAAATTACTCATTTTCCAATTTTTATTAATTAATTTTGCTTCTCGGCAATTTATACAACAAAAAACCAACTTGTTAATAAGAAATAAATGGGTTAGGCCACTAACGCCATTGTTTCAAATCCATAGGTTGCCATTTAATTTGGTTAGATCGCGGATAATCGTAGTGGTTTAGAAATAATATTTATAATGATTGAGCTGCGCTTTGACTAATTTTTTATTGCGTCATAGTCTCGTGCATTATTGTAGAAAAGTAGGCTTACTGAGTTAAAAATATTGTATGGTTGTTGTATTAACATGAAATTCTAAAATAAATATGAAAAACGTCTCTTCTTTATTGTTTTTTCACAATGAATTGAAAGGTTACACTGTTTACATGGAGGTGCAATATTGTGGCATCCAACAGATAAGAAATGTGTTTAGACAAGATTAAAATTTTGTAGCAATTGGAGCTATAGCTTCGGCTCTGTTCATCAGACCTGGTAGATCAACTATTAAGCAGGTATTGCTATCGCAGTCAAAAGCAGACTTTTTTCACCAAGTTAAACCGAGAACATGCACACTTCCAGCAAACATACCTTGTGGAATCTACGTGGAATTCACGTGGTACGTTTGCTGGGCTGCCCTTGTCACTGTAAACGCGAAAGCTTTTGATACAGTTTGGCATTCTGTCCTTCTTTTTAGTCTCCTTTCTATTGGTCTTCGCTTTGCTTTATTGGATATAATTTTATCTCTCACAGACGAAAGTCTCTATCTGTAATTCTCTTAGTCATTTTTTTCCGTTTTCCTAGGGTATACCTCACGGTTTATAGTCCTTAAATCTTTTTTTTTATTAACGAGATTACTGCCTTTCTACCGTCGATTGTAGAAGTTTCTTTTTATGATGCAAGGACTTTTATAACATCATCAAGGAAACAGCCAAAAAGACTATCTCACGCAGTCATCAAAACAATTTCATTCCATGTTGAGATGCGGAGTGTGAATCCCTTTATACAACGTTCCTGCAGTCTCCTCAGGGAGACGACTCAAGCTTGGCTGCTACGGCTTTACTTGCCAAACTTGACAGGAAGCGGAGGGATTGATGGTCTGAAGCTGTTCGGAGCATCGACTTTCAATATTCTAGTCGTAAAGTATAGAATATTTTGAATAACCTTATTGGGGGTCATGACACTCTCCTCGTTACTGTCCCATTTCGACTGATGTTATTGCATTTCAGCTGGTTACAAATGGGATATACGAGGTTTTTGACCGCAAGTCATCTTGATTTGTCTTTCAAAAAGTTAGGATTAAAATTAAGGGTAAGTAACTCCACCCCTAACCTGACATTTGGAGAGCCATAACACCAAACCCAGTAAATATCTCTGACACTTTCTCCCAGAGAGAATTCACTGCTACTCTCCAACACTTAAAGCCATGTAAAGCTCCAGGCCCTGATTCCATCAGCCCAGAGCTTATAATCCATACTGGAGCTGGTTTAAAGTCCTAGTTAGATGATTTTCTTTCTTCCTGCTTGCCACGACTCAAAATTTGCAAGATCTGTAGAAGAGCGCTTGTAGTCGCGATCCCAAAGCTGATTAAGCCTGTGGGTGACTTAAAAAGTTATCAACCAGATATCTTTATTCTGTGACCCCTGCAAGATCCTCGAGAAACTCACCTACACCTGCGTCGAACCAATTATTGATCCACTGCTCCCTAAAGAGCAGCTTTAGGAAACCTCACGGATTCGATTTCCGTTTGAGGCATCTTTTTAAAGTTTATAGGTTACTATTAATATAAAATAGAAGATTTTTTGAAATATAATTAAATGCTTCAAGAAAAAGAGCACGATTACCAAAAATAACGTCTGGTTCGATTCCCGGTTGAAAAATTTTTTCAAGTTTTGGGCGGGTTGTAAAATAACAGATTTTTAAAAATACAGCTGAACGCGTTAAAAAAACAGATTTAGATTACTAAAATTTAGGCTAAGACTAGAAATTAAGATGTAATTAAAGCTAAATCAGGGTTAACCTTTTACTCTAAGTTAGACCCGCTTGTGCAGGTCAGTTGATACACTTAAGTGAACAATTTTAAATGGCTGTCATTTCTTTTGTCATTGAGCTGCAAATCAGATACTCATCCAATTTATAGGCAAGTATTTACTGCTACTTTGGTGAAAATTTCAGTTACAAATCTAAAATACTTTTCACAAAAATTCAAAATATGTAAAAAGTGTATCAACTCACCTGCCCTTCCCCTATTTGAATTTTTTAAAGTCTATTCAAAGCTTAAATGCAAGCTTAAAATAATTGGGTCTCTTTATGAAGAGACGGTAACTGTTGTTTTTCAGTGAAACTAACCCAGAATCCCTCCCCCTACAGCACTAGGAGGCAATAAAAAAGAGACCAAGAGAAAAATAATCTCTCAAGAAACAATAGTAACTGCAGGGGGATCCAGGTTAATATCGCTGACAAAAATTGCTTATGGTTTCTTATTGAAGAGACCCAAATAATCTATACTTAAAGTCAAATCAATTAAGCTAATTTAACCCTAAAAATTTTGGGTCTCTTCAAGAAGTTACCTTAAGCAATTTTTGTTCATAAAACTAACCCAGATGTTCCTGCAGTTACTAGTGCTTCTTTGAGAGATTCTTTTTCTCTTGGTTTGTTCTTTATTCACCCTGGTGCTGAAAGGAGGATTCGGAGCAAGTTAAGGAATCGCCCTCACTGTTTAAAACTCTTTTTTTAATTTTTAAATTCTCTCGTTTTCAACTCGCAACAGGTTGCCTCAACAGCATCACACGCGAAAATAGTTCTTGGAGCAACGCCTCTAAAATAGTAATGGAACGTGAGCGATCTGTCAAGTTTCACCCCAAGATAAGATAAAGTTAGACAAAATGTCAAAAGTATATTGCTATTGTAGACCCCCAGCTCACGTTTGGCCTCTTGATTATTTACGTGAAAAGCGGGTCACCGTCTTAACGTGACTGAGCTTCAACCTCAAAGTCTGAAGATACCTTGAAAGTGCAATCATGTCTTAACTTAAAGTCCCCTCCAACTTGTTCCAGTTTTTAGAAAAGTGCAACAATGCAAGAGCGTCTGTATTAAGGTGAGAAATACTCTCGCCTCGTGAAAACGCCACATGTACTGTATATTTGTTGCCTTTTTCCTTTCTTCGTGGCTACTTTGGATCTTTCTGATCGCTTTCTTTGTTCGCCTATCACGTGCAGTCAATCAAAGACAGTTTTACCGTTGGTTGTGTATTTAAATTTTCGTGGTATAGTTTTCTTCGTTGGTTAGTTTATATTATCTCAAATTCGTAATGTGCTGATAATTCTGTGGTTATTCTAAGCAATATTGTATTTGAATAAGGCAGGTCTAATTTTCGTGGTATAGTTTTCTTCGTTGGTTAGTTTATATTATCTCAAATTCGTAATGTGCTGATAATTCTGTGGTAATTCTAAGCAATATTGTATTTGAATAAGGCAGGTCTAAAGCAGTTTTTAATTTTCCCTTTTTGTTCGCATAAATTCTTATAACGTCGTTAGTTTGTCTGTGGTTTTTAAATACACTCTCCTCGGCTAACGTTCGTGTTGAGAACGAATCAAAAAACTAGGCCTTCCAGCTAAGTTCTTAGAATCATCCCAGTTAAATTGTTCACCGTAACAGTATGCATTAGCAATTTTTGTGAAAGTCGTAAAGCAGGTTGTAGGTACGTATAAATGTTAAAAAAAAGGGAAGCCAAGATCGATCCCTGATGAACGCACTATTTTACACTATTTTGTTTGTTGTAACCAGTAGTAATTGTGTAACTTTCCTTTTGAACAAGCTCCATGACCTTTGCAACCACATGCTTATTGGGAAGAATAGTTTTTAATTGTTACTTGTAACGTAGGCTAAGCGATAAACTTTGTTTTTTCAAAAACAAAACATAACAATTTTTTTAGCATCATATTAATTTATTTGTTGTTCTTGCAAAGAATTTGCTTATTGATCAGTTTATGTCGTTTGAAAAAAACGAAATTATTGCTTGTAAATTATTCTCCTCACCGTGGTTATTTTCATCTTGTAAAGCATTCGCCCAGCTCTTACTTCTTGTAAAGAATTTGCCAATTTTTAACACCATCGAGAATGAAAGCTCAAAAGCGAGTTTATAATTTTATTATTGATAAAATTTTAATTAAAAAAAAAAAAATAGTATTGTTTTATTTAGCCCAACTATAGTTTTTAATTGTTGTAACGTAGGCTAAGCGATTAACTTTGTTTTTTTCAAAAACAAAACATAACAAATTTTTAGCATCATATCAATTTATTCGTTGTTTCTTGCAAAGTATTCGCTTATTGATAAGTTTATGTCGTTTGAAAGAAACGAAATGTATTCCTTGAGAATTATTAGCCCAATCGTGACTATTTTTATCTTGTAATGTAAAGCATTCGCCCAGCTCTACAATTTCATTTCTTGTAAAGAAAAACAAAGAAACAAAGGGAGAAAGAGTGAGAAAGAACGAGAGAGAGAGAGTGAACAAAAGAGACAGAATCGAGTTGAAAACAAGAGAATTCAAAAATTAAAAAAAAGAGTTTTAAACAGTGAGGGCGATTCCTTAACTTGTTCTGAATCTTTTTCTGATTTCTTAAATTTGTTACAAAAATTTGGTGATCTCTAAAAAAAGGTTTTCACTTAGAATCTGTCAATGATTTCTCATATTAATGATATCTTAGGGGGCATGGCACATTGCCCCTCCCCCTAAATACACTACTGCTTGCATATACTATATTTATCTACAATTAACTTTTTGTAAACTTTTTGATTTTTAAATCATAAAATTTTTCAGATTTGGTTGTATAAACTTTAAAAATAGACAAAAAGGTACATTGGAGAAAGCAAATTGGAAGCTATACAATTACTAAACATTATAAACTTGGTAATAATAAACAGCAGTATCATTAACATTCTACTGGTATTTATGTTAATGCTTGTCAACACTTTGATGAATCATATCATAAACTTTATTGATAAGTTTGTAATTTCAGCCAGAAGAACTATGCACATTTGGCACAGAAATTGAACAAATAATATTAAGAATTGGAAGCCCACAAATTAGTTGATATATGGGCCAGCTTAAACATTTGGTGCTTATGTTTAATATCATAAATTAAATTTTTATATCTTTCTCTGCATAGGTTTTCTCACAGATACCAATATACCAATCAAAATTAAGCATCATAAATGTCTCTATGATTAAGAAAAACTATGAAAAGAAAAAAGAAAATTTTTATGCATGATGTTAAATAAAAGCATGAAATATTCAAGTTGGCCTACATGTCAACAAATATTATGGCTTTCATTTCTTGATATTAATTGTTTAATTTCTTTGCTAAATATGCATGGTTTTTCTGGATGTCACTACAAAGACTAATAGTATTGTGTCAGTATTATATTACAGTGGGAAAGGTGATTGGTGTCTTGTATCTGTGTGCATTATGGCATGTAAATATCAGAGTTTAACATATGTTAATAACTTTCCAGGTGTAGTGAATTATGCATGCATGTTATGTGTCATAATGTTTATTCTAATGGATGTCTTTTATAGGTGTGGTGTTGATGATTTTGTAACATTTTTTTTATTGGAAAAAAGAGCTAACTGGTTAATTCAAAATGCTTTAACTTAAAATTAACTTGTATGTAAACAGTTAATGTCAACTTGAAATTCTATTTGTGCAATCAATTGTTGGTGCATATGTTTTGAAAAACCTAAATTATATACCTCATATCATCTTTATTAAACCTAAATTAATTGTTTTTAATTTTTTTTGCATTTACAGATGAAGGACTTTTTATCTGATTGGGTTTCAAATCGTATTCTTCTCTGTGATGATCCTTCAATCTGCTCTACTATAAATGACAAAAAATATGGCCTTGATGAAATTTTAATTACTAATCTTGACAAAATGGGTATCACACAATTGTTCCCAGGTAATAGATTTTTGTGCTTTTGATTTATCAAAAAAATTTACACATCTCGACAGTTTTAATTGTGCAAGTAAAGAATAATTAAATTTGGGGTCTTTTCAAAAAGTCATTATAAGCGATTTTTGTTTGTGAAACTAACCTGGATCCCTTTGTGGTTACTATTGCTTCTTGAGAGATCCATTTTCTCTTGGTTTCTTTTTTATTCCATGCTGATGCTGAAAGTGGGATTCTGGGTTAGTTTCACCAAAAAAATTGCTTACGGTGACTTCTTGAAGAGAGACCCTAAATTTGTAACAGAAAAAAAAAAAAAAGTATCTGTTAATAATGCATGTTAAACTATTTAATCAACACTCATCAGGAGAAATCATTGACACTAATTCAAAAACCTTGATAATCTATTTATATGACTCATGAGCTGAAACTCATTATGACGACAAAGAATTGGTTTTAGAGTCCTGATAATAAAAGCTTCCAAAGTTGCATAATTGAAAAACAACTAGAAAGAACTTCACAAAAATTAAAACACAGAATTATCAGCATATTTCTAATTTCATCTGCAACCTGACCAAACCTCAGAAAATATTACCTGGCCGACCATGTAAGTCAACTTAAAACATACTAGGATTAGATCCAGAAATTGCCTTGCATCTCCTGCAAAACAAAAAAATATGCTAAAAATTACAGAATCAACATATTTTCTACTTTGGCCACAGATTTTCATTCCATTTGGCAATTTTGAAAGTTGTTTTTATCAGTATTCTACAACCGATTCTTTGTCGTCAAAAGAAGTTTCTTATACCTTGAAAATTTCCCACTCCTGACGCATGTGGTTATGCGTTTGATTGACCAATCAGTCGTATCTCCTCCTATCCAATCAAATCAGTCGTCTGATTTCGATGCTCACGAATCGTATAAAGAAGGGATGTCCAACCTGCAGCCCACTAAAGGTTCTGATGCGGCCTACCGTCTATTCCAAATTTTCTTGGTCCATGGAGGTTTACGAAAACGAGTTCCGCGAGTCTGCGAAAACTGATTTTGGAGGAAAAACGACAAATTAGAGCCAGATTCTGAGAGAAGACCTTTTTTTAGAGAACACATGATTTTTAGGACGAAAATTGAGAAATTGGAGCGAGATTGTAAATGAAGATCTTTTTTAGAGAACACTTGATTTTTAGGACAAAAATTGAGAAATTGGAGTGATATTATAAGTGAAGACCTTTTTTTTTAGAGAACATTTGAGTTTTGGCACGAAAATTAAGAAATTGGAGCAAGATTCTGAGTGAAAAACTTTTTGCTGCCTAACGACTTTGGCTCGATGTAAAATTTGGCCCAAATTAAAACAAGGCTGGACATCCCTGGTATAAAGTGTTGGGCCAACTACGGCCCGCCAAAGCATTTCATCCCGCCTGCCAGATATTGAATGTGAACGATTTGAGAAAGTAAATTGAAGACTTTTTTATCTTCACCGCCTAGAATGGTGTAACAAATCATATTGAAAACCTTTTTTTGGTCTTCAAATAAGTTTGAGGCACGAATTCACGTTGTAAATACTAGTGCAGCCTTCGATCAAAATCATCCTCTAAATCTATTCCTCGACATGAAAAGTTCGCCCGCCCCTGAATTAAATTGATCATCGAGGTCGCTTTTCGATCAGTGGCAGCCACTTCTGACAAGTGTTGACCGAAAAGTGCTTTTAAGAACAGTCTTTTTTTAAGACTACCTTATAATAACAGAAGAGTATAAATATGTCTGTAGCCAAAGTTCTAAAGCATACGACATCTGTACACTTTTATATTTGGTTAAGGTCGGTTTAGGCTAAAAGTGGACGCGGAAAAAGTAAAGTCTGTGCCGGAAAGCGCAAGAAAACTAAACAACGCGGACAGGCGCACAATTCTTTCCTTTACGGAAAAAAATTCAAGTTAGAAAATTATTTGGTTCAGACTAAAAGCGGTCGCGGAAAGAGGAATTTTCCGCTGCGCTTTCTACGTGCTTTTTCCGCGTTAGCTTTCAATGTACACCAACCATAAAGTTTTAATCTTGGACATAGCCGTACTAGACCGAAACATTTGGGGGAAGGGGCGAAACAATTTTGCCCAAATTTCTTCGACGATTGTCCGAATCATGATTTTGTACTATTTCATGAAAATGCCCAAATGTCGCTCAGATTTCATCTGAAGATTTTTTTTTTTAGTTGTAAATAGTAAATAGAGCAGATAAACTTTTGAAGACCAAAAAAAAGAAAGGGGGGTCTTCACATTAAATCTTAGTTATTTTTGCTCACTGATTTGTGAATTGAATAACTTCTTTCTGCTCAAATAGTATATTATCGCTGCCCAAAAAATCTGATTCTGCCCAAATTTTGCTTCTTGAGAGCAATTGCCTCCTGCTTTTCCGGCTTGTACGGCTATGATCTTGGATCATGAACATTCAATCTAAACCACTAGACTTATACACATAATAAGCTTTAATTTATTTTGCTATTAAAAAATGGATTTAATTTTTTCAGTACAGCATCATATCATACCAATTATTCTAAATAGCCTTGTGTTTGGAGTTGGACCTTGCAATTATCCTCCTAATGACTTGTGTGTCAGTGCTCCTACTGGAAGCGGAAAAACTTTAGCTTTTGCCATTCCTATAGTTCAGGTTTCTTTTTGCTAACTTCTATTTTGATTTTACTTTTGTTTTAGTCAGTTCTAGTTATTATACCTTATTTAATGCGTTTGTGAGTTTTTGTAAAATTGTTATTTAAAATGTAGTACGAGGGAATGTAAATTTTTCAAAGTTATTATTTTTCTTCATGATGCAATTGTATATGTCAGGGATGGGCAAAATTTTCAATGAAAGAGCCACATGTAAAAATTCAAAACTGCACGAGAGCCACAAATTCTGTTTGAGGTGTTAATGCAAATACAGTAAACAAAGCAAGTTTTGATCAAATAATAAAAACAAATACAACGTTACACGATTTATAAGTTTTCCGAGATTTTATCAGCATTACTTGTAGATCTACTGTAGGTTTCCACTTTATTAACTAGCTTTTGAAAATCTGGGCGATAAGAAGTCAAAGCGGTGTAAATTAATTTTCTCAAATCTTCATTTGTTAGGCTTGCACGATACTATGATTTTACAAATTTCATTACAGAGAAGCGAATCTGAGAGAAGCGAGCACGATCTTTGTTTCTTTTATTCTAATGTTACCAGCGTGTCTAGGCGGGCGAGAAATAAATAAAAGAAAGATAGCGCTCGCTTTGCTCAAATTTTTGCTGTAGTGTAAATGGTCCTTAACAACAAACAAAGAAATGCTTTACTTCCACGCTTTAATCCGACTTAGCACCTAATTAGAAATCTTTGTTTGACCCAAACTCAAAAATAACGATTGTGCATTGTTCAATTTCGTTATTATTGTTTAGCTAGAAGAGCCGCAAACGAAAGGTCGGCGAGCCGCAATTTGCCCACCGATGGTATATGTAGATAAATTCTGGAAAAATATTCTGAATTTTTTGATTTGAATAATAAATCGATGTGTTTGATACACAATGGAAATCCAGAGCTTATATAAATTTTGCATTTATTTTATTAAAACACACACGCCTTTAACCTGTTTAAGAAATTATGAAAGGGCCTGCAATGTGCAAAAGATATGATGTAAGATCAACGTATTAAAATTAACATATACTAAAATAAGCACATACGCAATATACTGTACAGTAAATTAGATTAAAATAACCGCTTTTAAAATTACTATGCTAAAAGAAAATAAATTCTGCATAGAATTTTTCAGAAAATAAGCCAAAAGACATAGTTTGATTTTAAATTGAAGAATTTTTTGGTTCAGCATAAAATTAAAGAATTTTAAAATATAGGCAAGCATTCTTTTAATGCGACAAAGACCTCTTGACAATAATAGAATAAGTTATTATTAGTGTGTAGCAACCCGTTTTTACCGCATTGTTAAATTACGTCACAAGCGCACTGATTACTCTGCTTTAACAAACAATCGTTTTCTTTAGTAGTAAAATAGCAAGCTAGCAAACTGGAGTGTTTTCTTGTCGACACCACAGTCAGCGTTTTTAAGATAGCTAAATTATTTCAGTTAGCTTTTATCAAGATAGCTAAACTGTCTCAGGTAGCATTTATCGAGATAGCTAAATTGGTGACCCCGACGCTCAAAATCGAATATTTTGAGAAATGGCAAACGAAAATGCTGTTGCGCTTAAACTTCCGCCATTTTGGATTTCTCAACCACGAGTGTGGTTTCAACAAGCTGAAGCACAATTCGCTTTGCGGAATATTACTGCAGATGATACTAAATACTTCTATGTTGTTGCGGCGTTAGATCAGGACACCGCCAGTCGTCTTATCGATTTTCTAGAAAACACTCCTGAACAAGATAGGTATGGCAGTATTAAGAAACGATTGCTTAGCACTTTTGATCTTTCCCAGCAAGAACGTGCCGCCCGACTGCTAAGTTTTCCTGAGCTAGGGGATAGAAAACCGACAGCTTTGATGGATGATATGCTTGCTCTCTTAGGCAGCCACCAACCATGCTTTCTTTTCAACTACATTTTTCTTCAACGTCTTCCCGAAGATATCAGAGTCGCTCTAGCATCCGAAGACATCAACAACCCTCGTCAATTAGCTCAAAAAGCAGACATATTATGGCTGGCCAAATCAAGAGAGCCAAAAATTTTTGTAAAATTAGTAAGACACCATCTCAGCGTTTTAAGCAGCCAAAATTCGTATCAGACTCTGAAGCATCGACAAATTCCGACAAGGTAGGACAATGTTACTATCATAAACGTTTCGGTAATAAGGCCCTGCGCTGTGTTCCACCCTGTCAATTTCAGGGAAATGCCCAGGCCGGTCGTCGTTAGTAGCCGCGGCGACCGGCGCTAATCCCAGCTTGTTTTTTATCTACGATCGTATATCCAATCGTTCCTTTTTAGTGGATACAGGCGCTGAGGTGAGTGTCCTTCCCCCGTCTAGCCATGAGCGTTTTTTTAATAATCCAGGCCCAGCCCTAGTGGCAGCTAACGGTAGTTCTATTAAAACTTATGGTAAACGGACAGTAACAATTGAATTACCCTTAGGACGGTTTCGATGGACTTTTGTTCTGGCAAACGTAAGCAAGCCTCTTTTAGGGGCGGATTTTTTGAGAGCAAATTCCTTGTTAGTCGACATGCAGCACTATCGCCTGGTTAATGCTCGGTCATTTACTAGCATCCCTCTTTGCAAAATAAATATATTAGCTCCTCGTCTAAATGCCATCTCCACCTCAACTAACGCTTATGCTCAACTTCTTGCTGAATTTTCCCAGATTTCTACCCCGCAATTTTTCCAAATTCAACCCAAACATAATGTTCAACATTTTATCGTGACCCAAGGACCCCCAGTCCATTCTCGCGCTCGACGGCTTTCGCCTGAAAAACTCGCACTCGCCAAGCAAGAATTTAATAAAATGCTGGATATGGGTATAATCCGTCGTTCCTCAAGCCCTTGGGCATCGCCACTTCACTCAGTACCCAAACCTTCTGGTGGCTGGCGACCATGCGGCGATTATCGTCGCCTTAATGCAGCCACATTACCAGACCGCTATTCTCTCCCACACATTCAGGATTTTGCAGCACGTTTAGACGGCGCAAAAATATTTTCCAAAGTCGACCTAATTCGAGGCTATCATCAGGTTCCAGTAGCAGAAGCTGACATTTGCAAAACGGCGGTCATAACTCCATTTGGTCTATTTGAGTTTCTCCGCATGCCTTTTGGGCTTAAAAACGCTGCCCAAGCATTTCAACCGTTAATGGACACGGTTTGTCAATCGCTTGATTTTGTCTTTGTTTATCTTGACGATATCCTTATTGCTAGTTCCTCGCACCATGAGCATCAAAAACACCTCAAAATCTTATTTGAAAAACTTCTCAGTCACGGCCTATTAATCAATCTTGAAAAATGTGAATTCGGACGTACGCATCTAGATTTTCTTGGACATCGCATTGACAAAACTGGCGCGCGCCCACTGGCTACTAAAGTTGATGCTATTCGCAATTTTCCCCCTCCCAAAAGTACAAAGGATTTACAAAGATTTATCGGCATGATTAATTTTTATCATCGCTTTATACCTTCTGCAGCTAAGTTAATGGCTCCACTATATCGTGCCATCGCAAACAATAATAAAATTTTGGAATGGAGTGACTCGCTACAAACCTCATTCACACAAGCGAAACAAGCCCTTGCCAATGCAACCTTGTTGCATTATCCAAAAAGTAACGCCCCCACGGCTGTTACCGTGGATGCCTCGGATGTCGCTATCGGCGCTGTTCTCGAGCAATTCACCGATGGTGCATGGCAACCATTGGCGTTCTTTAGCCGTATGCTTCGCAAACCGGAAGTCAAATACAGCGCTTTCGATCGCGAACTGCTTGCCATTCATCTTGCCATTCGTCATTTCCGTTATTTTTTAGATGGCCGATGTTTCGCAATTTTTACCGACCACAAACCACTCACATTTGCTTTTTCTAAAATTTCTGATCCTTGGTCCGCTCGACAGCAGCGCCATCTCTCAGCTATATCAGAATATACAACGGATATTCGCCATATTGCTGGTAAGCAGAACTTCGTGGCAGACACACTGTCTCGTCCAACTATCACTTTTCTTCATACCCCTCAAATTAATTTGAACTACCAGGACATGGCAGCAGATCAGGTGGCCCCAGAAGTGCAGGCCTACTGCACAGCCATAACAAATCTTCGGTTAGAAGATATTCCGATTGGAAATTCTAACGTTTCTTTACTGTGCGACGTATCCACTGGAAGACCTCGGCCAATCGTTCCGATTTCTTGGAGGAGGCGAGTTTTTGATGCAATTCATGGTTTGTCCCACCCGTCCATTCGAGCCACACGCAAGCTGGTTGCTTCCAAATTTGTTTGGCACGGCTTACAAAAGCAAGTCGGGCTATGGACCAAGCAATGCCTAGCTTGCCAAAAAGCCAAAATCCAACGTCATGTCAAAGCACCAATCATTTCTTATCCCCCTCCTGGCAGACGTTTTGATTGTGTAAATATAGACATTGTCGGACCCTTAGCGCCGTCAGAAGGAAACCGTTTCCTTTTAACCATGGTGGATCGTTTCACCAGATGGCCCGAGGCAATTCCTCTTAAGGAGGTAACAACCCTAGCATGCGCAAAAGCTTTTGTTGCCACTTGGGTTTCCCGTTTTGGAGTGCCCACTCACCTTTCGAGTGACAGAGGTTCACAGTTTATTTCTCAACTATGGTCCTCCATTCATCAACTGTTAGGCATCCGCCTTCACCACACCACGGCTTATCACCCACAAGCCAATGGACTTGTGGAAAGATTTCACCGGCAACTAAAAACAGCTTTGATGACACGTCTAACGGGTGCGGATTGGGTTGACGAACTCCCGTGGGTTTTGCTCGGTATTCGCACCACGCCCAAGGAGGATATAAACTGCTCTACAGCAGAGCTTGTCTACGGCAGCCCTCTTACGGTCCCAGGAGACTTTATTCCCGGTACAAATGAGCCCCCAAATCCTTCTTCACTGCTTCCCTGGCTCCGACAGGCTATCAGTAAGTTCAATTTTACACCTATGTCCCAACACGGTGTAGCACCACAACACATGCCTCGTGAACTTTTTAATAGCCCATATGTGTTTATTCGACGTGATTCGCACAAACCGCCACTAACGCCACCCTATGAGGGACCTTATAAGGTCTTGCAACGCGGAACAAAGTCTTTTCAGATTGATGTTGGCGGCCGGGAAGAAGCTATTTCTGTGGATCGCCTCAAGCCTGCTTTTGTCGACACGACACTTCCGGTCCAACTCGGTCATCCCAAGAGACGAGGAAGACCACCAAAATCATAATATTGCATTTGCTTGTTTGTTTTTGTGTGTGTGTTTGTTTTATATGTCCACCGTCATCTTTTCTCCAATGCGCTTTTTGGGGGGGAGCTGTGTAGCAACCCGTTTTTACCGCATTGTTAAATTACGTCACAAGCGCACTGATTACTCTGCTTTAACAAACAATCGTTTTCTTTAGTAGTAAAATAGCAAGCTAGCAAACTGGAGTGTTTTCTTGTCGACACCACAGTCAGCGTTTTTAAGATAGCTAAATTATTTCAGTTAGCTTTTATCAAGATAGCTAAACTGTCTCAGGTAGCATTTATCGAGATAGCTAAAAGTGCCATTTTTTAAAAAAATTTAGTTTGACTAACAATTTTGATGTATTGTTCAAGTTTTATGAACAAAATTTCGATCAATATGTTGCAGAACCGTCAATTTACATCAGTTTAAAAAAGTATTCGGCTAATTGTAATGAAATAAAAATTTTAGTTTTCGTCAGCAATGAAATAAAAATTTTAGTTTATCTAGTACATTAGTGATTTACGATTACGAACATTACTAAAATGCGTTTTTCTCCATAACCATTACAATTGCAAAACTCTTATTGCTGACTCAGCATGAAGAGAAAGAGAGCGAGAAGTTCTTAAGGGTGACGCTAAGGGATCGCAGCCAAAAGAAGCTTCAAAATACCTGGAATAAATTGTAGAAACAAAATTTATAAAATATTTATAGCTGCTGCAAAATTGCAAAAAATGAGTTCTTGTATGTAAAATTCTAACAAATTATTAATTTACTTTTGACCTGTGAAACTTGTAAAAAAGACTCCTGACCAACCAAAACTAGCGTTAAAGAAATTTTATGATGTATCGTAAAGCTCTAAAAAAAATTTGAATTTATTGACCTTATCGGGCTCTTCTGTAGCTATTATAAAACAAAACAAGAAACTAATACTTGTGTTGTTCAAATCAAATATAAAAGATATTATATTATTGTTATGTACGTTATTAAAGCCCGATTGTTATTTTCAGTATGTTAATTCAAAGCATGTTATTTCAGTACGTCGATTGTATATTTTACATTGCATCTCAAATCCCTGGTAATTTGTTAAATCGGGTGGGCTGACTGTAATGGTAAAATTTCATACATTTTTTAGGCAAAATTTTCAATTCATTTAATTCCGTAAAAACTATTGATACTCTTTTCCAAGTGTTTTTTTAAGTAAATCAATTTTCCACGTCTTACCTTAGTCAGTCGCGATATAGTAGCTGAGTCAGTCGCAATATAATTGCTATAATACGACGATATACTGTACGATTTAGCTTGGAAAAACTTCATCAAGTATTATAAAGGTTTTTTTTAATGTGAAAGTCGTGTATTTTTTGGCACTTGGTCGAACTCTAAGTTAGACTGTAAATTATTTTCGTACTATGCTAAATGTCGAACATCAACTTTCGCGCTCAATGCGAATAATTTCATAAGCGTAAATCAAAGAAGTTAATTTCGAAAAGCGTAACTATAATCTTAAAACCTTGCTTGTACCTGGTTTCCCAGAAAATAAGACAGGGCTTATATTAATTTTTACTCTAAAATATCACACTTGGGCTTATTTTTGGGGAATGTCTTTTATTTTTATCCATCAAAAAACAAAGTTACAAAGTAGAGCATAAAATAAAGCAATCGCGTAATAGTTGCTACTCGTTCACGTGTCTTGTTGCTACAGCGTGCTACTTAAACCTAACCCTAACTTTTATGACATCATAATTTTCCTCTATCAGCTAGGGCTTCTTTTAAGGGTAAGTCTTATATTAAAATTATCATAAAAATTCACGCTGGTCTTACTTTCAGGGTAAGTCTTAATTTCGCGAAACTACTGTATCAAAGACACTAGTTACCAAAAACTTTTATTTTTTTTCAGAGTTTATTAAACCGAGTCATGCCGGTAACTAGGGCTGTTGTTGTGCTTCCTACTCGAGAATTGACTGCGCAGGTTCATTCTGTGTTTGAGAGTTTGTGTGCTGGTACATCGGTAACATGCATGCTAGCCCATGGGGGTATCCAAACCATTGAAGAGAAACAGCTTTTGTCAAATAAATCAAAGTTGGTACATTAATGATTTCAAATGTATGTGCTTTTTCACAGCAAATAATTTTTGCAGTTTTCTAATAAAAAGCAAAATGAAAAAGTTTCAACCTGATATCATCATTACTACAACCGGGAAATTAGTTGATTACTTAATGGAATCTGTACTTAACTTTGATCATCTTAGGTGAGTTCCTTTTATTTTCAATGTGTCAAATTTGACAAATTTTGAAGATTTTCCTTTGCTTTGATCGACTTCTTCAGTTGCATCTTATGTTTTTTGTTATAAATACATCTCTTTACTTAACAATAAGCTTTAAACTTTTGAAAATTTTACTTCAATGTCGAAATTTTAAACCACAGGTTAAACGAAATATGTAACTTTTAAAAGTTTCCGTCGTTTTCATCTACTCTTAATGAGCTCAAGGATTAGTGTTTCTATTCTGACAATTTTCTTACGATAAAACGGTAGGAATTATCTTTATATACCCCAAACCATTATTGCTATTTTTCAATGGAAATCTATTATATGACAACAAAGCGACCAGCTGTTTTCCCAAGCCATAATTAACATTTGATGCAAGTTTTCTTGTTTGTACTTTAGATGATTTTTTAACATAAATAAAAAAACTAAAAAAATTTTTCTGTTAAGAAAATGTAGAATCTCCAACCGAAGCGCTATGCTTTCTCAAAACTAGAAGTGCTCTCACTCAAAAATGTTAAATGGTAATTTAAAAAAATCTTCACAGGTTTTTGGTACTTGACGAAGCGGATCGAATGATTAATCAAACGGAAAACGACTGGTTGTCACTTCTTGAAAAGTCAGTTTGTGATAATCGACCTAATTACAAACAATTGAATGTAAAAAGTGTATTTGAGCCTTGCATACCTTTACAAAAGCTTCTTTTCTCCGCAACACTTAGTGGAAATGCCGAAAATCTTAGCGTTTTTAACTTATTTCATCCTCGTTTATACGTTGTATCGAACTCAAAGCAAGCTGAAGTTGTTTTGCCACCTCAACCTCAACCACGAACAACAAGCATTGAAACTGGCTCAAACAAAATGGAGTGCGAAATAACCGTCGAAAATCAAACAATATCAATGTCTTCAAGCAACGAACCGAAAAAACCTTCTAGTATTAGTCAAATTCCTAACGATGTACAGGCAAATCAAAATCTGGCTCTTGAAAAATATGCGACCCCAGCTCTTCTTGAGGTAAGATTTAAGCGCACTGTTCGTGTTTGCATGATTATTCAAAAAACATTTTGCAGGAGCACATGGTAACTGTTTCAATTAAAAACAAGCCTTTGGCTGTTTTCCAACTTGTTCGCTCTTTAAATAAAGTTTTGTGTTTTACCGCCTCCATCGAGACAACTAACAGACTGGCTCTTGTGATGCGACTTTTTGGAAAAAGACTTGGTAGGAGTTTTTTTACTGTGCGTTTCTGAACTGTGCCAATGGCTGTGTTGCTGCATAGGTTTAGAAAGGAGTTTTCGTTGCGGAAAATTTTCTTCGAAAATGACTGCCAAACAAAGAAATGCGATATTGAACCGATTTAAAGAAGGAGATATAAATGTGTGAGTGTAAAGTTGACAATATGAATCAATTTCTTTCCAGTTATAAATAATCAGGTTATTTTTTAGTTTAGTGTCATCCGATTCAATGGCAAGAGGCATTGATGTCCCGGATGTCTCATCGGTCATTTCTTATGACGTGCCCCGAAACATAGAAACTTATATTCATCGAATAGGTCGTACCGCCCGAGCTGGTAAATTTGGTATAGCGTACACCCTTACATTGCCAGCAGAGGTTTGTCCTTTTGCATAAGTTGTCGTGTACGATAAAGTTAACGTTTGTTTTAAACGTTAATTTTCAATTTTGCCTGATTAAAAAGTTCTGTTTTTCAATCCAAATAAAATGTTATTAATATAAAGAAAAAGCTTTTAATAAATTTTGTTAACAATTCGATTTTTTATCAAAGTATCTCTTTTTTGTCCTTTTTGTAAATACTTGATTTACACCAGATTTTAATGGTGTCCGGTAATTCCATCGTAATATATCACATCATCGGTAATTTAGTTGGCTTGATTACACTGTGCAACAAATTTTCAGTTTGATCAAAACTCAAGAACAAACAGATGTGCTTTAGGGTAATTTGCGGGCGCTGAGTCCGAATTTGAACTTGTTTTTTTACGTAGACGTCAGGCTTTTCTGAAAAGAGCATCTGAATTTCTGCTTGAGATAGAATATTCTTTACATTGTCAAGCACTATTGCCCATAACAAATTTATCTAATATGTCTTCTAATAGGTCTTTTTATGAGTTGCAACAATTCTATTACATTTGTAAAGAATGCAGTTCCCCAAGTTTAAAAAAACCTGGCATAGTTGGTGATAAAATATTCAAATTTCGACCGAAATGTATTAACCACTTAGTAGCATTTTACCAAAGCAATTTAATTATGGTTTTACAGCAACATTGTTAGTCTTTATTATAGTTTTTTTTTTGCTCTCCCACCTATTACAAGTTTCAGCATTATCTAATATGAAAATGAAACTTTAAAATGGAGCAACACAAAAACTCAACAAGAAAATCACACTATGTGCAAAAACTGAACAGAAGTTCGACGTCGTCGTCTTTTGTGTTCTTGTTCTGGCTTATCTCGTTTCAGTGACCAGCAGTATTCGGCGAGCATTCCAGTTGACCACTTTTCTTTGAACCTCTTTTCAATAACAGCAATGTCCTGGTGAAATCTCCCACCATGCTCATCTGAAACTGCTCCCAAGTTTTCATGAAAAAATGGTAAATGTGAATGTAGAAAGTGAACTTTGAGTGACATCTTGCATCCCATTATGTGGTAGTTGCGCAACAAGTTGGCCACCACATCTTCGAAGTTATCAGACTTATGTAAACCAAGAAAATTTAGACATACTTGTTTAAAACTTTTCCACACAGCCAACTCGATTTCATTGAGCGTTTTGTCAAACATGTCATTCAGGATAAGTTTTCGTATCTGAGGCCCAACAAACACACCTTCTTTTATTTTGGCATCAGACAATTTGGGAAAACATTTATGCAAAAATTCAAATGCAGGAGAATCTTTTCTTAAGCCTTTAACGAATTGTTTGAATAACCCAAGCTTAATGTGTATAGGTGGCAAAATGATTTTATTTTGAGGAACCAAAGGCAAAGCTACCACATTACGTATGTTGACCTTCCTCTTCTTCTATTCTCTGCGGCCAGGTCTGGTGTAGCTAAATCACAAGGACTGTTGATTTTTAACTACCTGTAAACAGCAACTGTGACAGTCTGTTTTTGTTTAACTAACTGGGTCATAGGTGACCAGAATCGCTATTTTTTTGTATAGATTTAACAACTGTCAGCAATAGTGCCAATGATGGCTCATAATCAAGCAGAGAAAATTCAGGCCTGTGTTTTCAAATTAAAATGTAAAATGCTGAAAAAATCTGACATGCTAGAAAAAAATAAATTTTATATTCGTGTTCAGCACCCCCAAATTTACCAAAATCAACTCGTTTTGTCTTTGAGTTTTTTTTTGTGTTGCACAGTGTTATTCATAATCAAAAATTTTTTCTGTATTTTAAATGTTTTTTTTTGCACGATTAGGGTTAGGTTCGATAAAATTACCGACGATGTAATTACCGCGATGTAATTACAATAAATCAATTTATTTCTGTTGTTAATAAGACTTTTTAACCATAAAGGTGATTTTTTATCGTTGCAATAATCGCGCTTTCGTAGGTTTACCCGCTAATCATTTTGAAATGATTTATTATCGTAAAAACTGTACTGTACGCTCCTCTGGTGTTGGTTTGACTAATAAACGATGTTTTTTTAGGCGGCAACTTTCAAGAAAATGCTAAAATCTGCGGGAAAAACAATAAAAAAAATGTCTATCAGCTCATCTGTTTTCAAAGAATTCCAACCGATGTACGAAGAAGTTTTGTCAAGTTTAGGCAAGGCAGTTAAAGCGAAGAAGTTGTGAACTGCCTACTGATGTTAAGAACACTTTATGATAAATTTCGTGTTATTTGCCATTATTTGTCTATTAAAATTTTCTTATAACCTTGACTACTTCTGTAATTTTTTTGTTTATCAGAATAGCCAAACTTGAATGATGCAGTTTTGAAAAGTGTGTTCATTCCTCGAAGACTTCTCATCTGACACTCATCGAGAGGAATCGTCAGAATGAACTGAGAGCAATCCGATCGTGGTTATATAGGCAAAGAGAATGAGTCTGATTTGTTAAAAAAGGCAGCCACCTTTACCCTCCTTTACCGGCCAATACATACGCTGGGATTCTTTTAGCCCTATGAAGCGGAAAATCAATGTTGTGCCTACACTGGTTCAACGAGCTCTGTTTATCTGCTCTAGCAGCAAGCTTTAAGCCGAGCTCAACAAAATACAATCTACCTTGGTTGCTAATAAGTACCCTAACCATACTATTAAATCCACATTTTTCAAGAAGATCCGACAATTCAACCAGTCATCTCAACATGGATCCAAGAAATGCCCAGTTTATCTCCATCTTCAATGGCTGGGAAATGTTTCAACCAAATTTGAAAAGCAAATTACTACAGCCATTCAGCATTGTTGAAACCCGTGTTGTTTTTACAACCAGGCCTCTTCTTCCCGCAACCAAGAAGGATGTATTATCTCCCCATCACCACAATAACGTTATCTATCAATTTTTGTGCCACTGCGATAGTCGGTACATAGGACGTACATCCCTGTCACAAACTTTGTTCGGGAATCCTAAAGGACCAGTTGAGCTAGGTAACCCGAATACCTGCGCTGAAACAAAGCTGTGTCTAAATTTTATTTTATTCCGGCTCGAGAAGTAGCCTGCTATAAGCCTGAAGCTTTTATACAGTTGGTTTGAACGAAAGCTCGGATTGATCCGTTGAAGACTCTTCTTCACACACAAACAGAGACCACTGTCTCTAATAAGAAAGAATGTATTACGAAATTCATGACCGACCAAAATTCTATTTCACGCTTTGCCAAACTGCAAAGCGAAATCAACACAAATGATTCTACCTCTGTAGAACACAACTCCAAAACACTGGCGCAAAATAAATTCAACACTCGCCCCAATTTCTACTTTTTCTCAAAGCGACCTTTTCGCTTTAATCGTCCCTCGTAGTCTGCTTTCTCTTTTTCGTCTTTCTGATTGTGATTTAGCGGGCGTATATATAGACAAACACCACGTGACGGCGAACTTACTCGAATATCCGAGACTTAGCCCGAATTCCCTAGAGAAAGCGCTATGCTCGAATGCGCCAGAACATTCTACTACCTTCGAGATAGCAAAGTTAGGACAAAAACATATTACGTCACACTGTCGGCGAAAAGAGAAAAAAGATACATGTATCGAGCAATAGAGAGCGAATCGGACGTTATATCACATAATACGAGAGCAGCGCTCCAAGGCGACGCGATATTATCGTATAATAAAACTTTTTAACGGGAACAAACTACATCGTCATGATTAAAATTATTATGAATGAAGTGTGACAATCCCAAAGGTTGCATGAACGCATTAAGCAACATGTTCCCAGGTCGATCAGAAACCATCATTCTAAAGATCGCTCTAATCTTTCCCGTGCCTGCAAGAAAAACAGCACTTCTCAAGTCACCGCCCATGACTCTGCTATTAGACTACATCTCTTGGAAAACCCTCCCTGTGCCAGCCAATACAGTGACACCAAATTCTCTATCCTTGCGCGAGGACGTACTTCTTTCCACCTTTCCGCTCTTGAAACTACGTTTACCAAATCTTTTCAACCCAATCTCTGTCGACACAAGGAATTTCTTTACAGTTTAAAACTCATTCATTAACGCTCTTTTACTTTTCTGATTGGTTGTCTCTCTTGACCAATCAGACTCACTCTCGTTTTCTTTCCTGTTCTATTTCCGATTTCCTGATTGGCTGCTTTTTTTGACCAATCAGACTCATTCTCCTTGCCTATATATAACCACGATCGGATTGCTCTCAGTTTATTCTGACGATTCCTCCCGATAAGTGTCAGATGAAAAGGTCTTCGAGGAATGAACACGCTTTTCAAAGCTATCTTAAAGTTTTGTACCGCTAATCGACTCTTCACATGATGCAGTTGTTTGAATGAATACCTAATTTGTATAGAAACTCGGACGTTTAAATGAATGTAAGCCTGATGAAATTGTTTCTTTTAAAAAGTTTGAAATTAATGCCGTGTAAGTAAAATTAAATTGAAATTTAATTATTGTATGTAAATTGTTTAAGCTTGATGTCAAATCCCTCAACTATTTCTTAATCTTATCAACTAGCTTATTTACAAGAAAAAAAGTTGACTAATCTGCATAATCTTCGTATCTCGAATATATCGCTTAACTCTTATTGCTATCATAATTTTTACACCTGTGGTCGGCAGCGTGGTCGAGTGGTTAAAGTACCGGGATGATGATCAACGTGGTCTCGATTCAAAATCCACTTGCGCTATTCTGTTGTGTCCTTGGGAAAGACACTTTACGACACTTTCTCCTGCTTGGTGGTCTTGGCAAGCAGTTCTAAATTACACTAATATCTCTACTGAGTTACTAGCGGACAGCAATATCTTGGCATCTCCGGAAACAGGTCGGGGTAATTGCTTACCCTATGTATAGCGCCTCTGTCGCTTTCCTGCGAGTCAGGTGGATAAATATAGAAATAAAAAAAAGCACCGTTTTCCCCGTTTTTGGCAAGTGAAAGTGTATAAATTGCATAATAATCATAAATAAATTCAAAATCGAATAAGGTGCAGTAAAACAGTCCACATTGCATAATTTTAATTCTGTTTATTAAGTTTAAACCGCTCTTATTGGCAAATCCATTATACAGGGTGTCAACAAAGTCTGGGTACATAGGGAGTTTCACTATTTATTTAATCTACCTGTTCAATCGAGTTCATCTGAATTTTTGCAAAGCGCATGAAATTATGCATTGAAAATGTTAAAAATCATCTTGAAAATATTATTTATCAACATTATAAATCAATAAAATTGTTTTGTAAGAACTCCCTATGTTTTGTAAGAAATTTGTGGACACCCTGTATATACAAAATGAACCATCAATCCCTCGATGCTTCAGAAAAAAATTAAATGATGCAGTTCCAGAGAGAGAGTTTATTTATTTAGCCAATGTCCACATACAAAAGAAAAAAATTTTTCCATTGCACAAAAAAACACATTAATGAAAAAAGAAAAGCTATAGTCTACTTTAGACTTTACAATGGGAGGGATCATGAAAAAACCATGTAGTTATCAGTCAAAATGCTTCCTAAGTTGAATTGACAGCAGTGGCAAGAAATTTATTAAAACAATGCATTAATAAAAATTGTAAACGAATCGAAATTGTAGCACACAAAAACAAAAATTTAATTTTGGTATCTCTGGAACCAGGTATGGGTTATTGCTTGCGCTAAGTTTTAGCATCTTCGTCGCTTTCCTATGTTTCAGGAGGATAAATATAGAGATAAAAACAACAAAAATAAATAAGGACTTAACATAGACCTATACCGAATGACTTGAAAGTGTGATATTTTAAACAAGCAGTTTTTATACAAACTCGACAATATACTGAAAAATCAGCTATTGAATAGGCTAATTTATTTTTATGTTAGTTTTAACAATAAAGAGAGATACGAGTATTCCTAAAATTTTTGTTAGCTTCGTCTGAAAAAGAGAAGCGTCTCCCAAAAATTTTTATGGAGGTTAATGTTTTTAGCTAATTAACCTAATAAAATGTTTCACTACTCTTATTTTTGTAGTGCTGACATGAATCCACCTTATAAACTATTTCTATATGTTTTGATGTTAATTTTTTAAATAATAGATTACTGTAGCCCTAATGTGTTAGTGGCAAATGCATCTAATAAAGATTTAAAACCTCTTTAAAAAACTTTTAATGACGCTGTACATTTTATTTTTGATTTAAAATGGAACAACCATCTTACACCTTATCTTAATCGCTTACGTTTTTTACCTGTTTTATATTGTATTGTTTTTATAAACTGTGTTTAGTTGCCTACGAATTACAGTACTTCATGGAAGAGCTCCTACTTATTTAAGTTGTTCACTTTAGGGGAAGGCGGGACAAAACGATCATAGTTATTTTAAACGGCTCCGGTGCTGGATTTAATGAACAAAAAAAGGTTTTATAATTGCTGTGATAATATACTATCTCATGAATATAATTTAAAACCCATGACAACAGCATAAAAATTCTATTTCAGAAAGATGTATATTTTACTTATATGCCCGTTTTGCTTAAAGCGTGAGGCATAGCGGTCACAGTGTCCGTTTTGCCCCAGGTAAAATTAAAAATAGTTATTATCTTTGTTTTAAATTTCAAGTAACCTATTAATATTAGCACTTCTGCTTTGTGGCAACTAAAAAAATCAAATAGAAACATTTTTTATACCAACATGGTAATGTTAAAAAAATTAAACACGACAAAAATTGCAAAAAAAGATTCTTGGGCAGTAGCCTATAATACGGACTTCTATCGTGAAGCCACTGCAAACATTTAGTAGGGTAATGGCAAGTGGCCCCTCTACTTTTTTTGCACCGTACCCTCCTTTAGTAAGGCCATCACTGGCCACCACCCTACTGAATTCCAACAAGTAAAAGTCGGGCGCTATTTTTAGTTTTAGAAAATCGCTGTTGATTTCGGCTCTTGACGAGGTGTCATTCAAGACAATTTTCTCGTTAATCTATTATGATGTTGCCATATAATGAGAATAGATAATAATGAGTATGAAATTTGTTTCAAAATCACATCTAACATTGTATGAATATCGATCCGGAAGTTTGTTTAATTTAAGGTTTTTCCTTAGGATATTGATTTTATTTAGCATTTTTATATGTTTCTGCTTGTGGAAAAAGTTTATCGTGATTTAATCATAAACTTGTTATTTTAATTTATTTTTAAAAAAGAATTTAAATTTTTGAAGAAATTTTAATTAAAGTAATTTTTTTGCTGAGTAAGAAACTGCGTTAAACAGCCTTTTATAATTCAGTTGAAAATCTTCGCTGTATGCTTTAGATCAGGGTTTCCCAAACTTTTAGTTCATCGGTACCCTTTGGACACTGTAGCAGGTTTGCATGTACCCCCAAAATTTTGTGATGTTTCTCTAAAAAAAAGGCTTTCAGTTAGAATCAGCCATTAATTTTCCCCTAATTCATGCCCAAAATCAAGGTGATCTCTGAAAAAAAAAAGTCTTCACTTTGAATCAGATACAAATTTTCCCAATTTATGCCGAAAATCAAGGTGATCTCTAAAAAAAAAGAAAAGTCCTCACTTTACAGCAGCCAAAAAATTTTCCCATTCAAACCCAAAATCACGGTGATCTGTAAAAAAAGTCTTCCCTCTTAATTGTCCTGTTTGACGTAATTACAATCGACTGGATTCGAAAATTCTAGACATTTGAGTCGATTATTTCTTCCGGACACGGAATTTAACTTAAATAAGGACATTCTGTCACATAATAATGTACCCCTTGAGAAGCCTAAATGTACCCCTGCTTGGGAACCCCTGCTTTAGATGCTTTTTTGTCTCGTGCGTCAAATGCGTCATGTGTTGCCGAGGCATTTTTTCTTTTTTTAGGAAATAGGATTTTTTTCTGCCAGAATTACAGTGGTAATACTTATGCGAATGTGCAAATTCTCGCTAAGTATATTCGTTACTAAAGCTTAACTTATGCCATTACTACTTTTAATTGCCTCTTAAAGTATTAAAAAACTACAGACGATTATCCAAACAGCAAATAACATTATTAGTTAAGAGATCAAAAAACTGCTTGGCATGTTACGTGAAAAGTGTTCTTTATAGTTATTTATTCAATACTAATAAGAGAGCTAAAGTATTTGCAAAAAGCCATTAAAACGTTTAAATCATCTGTTTCTGAAACAAAACACTTTTTTGCATAAGCAAGATTAGTAATCTAGATTATTGTTTTTGTTTGGAATAGGTTTTATGTGAGAGTTTTGGGTCTTTTTAAGAAGTGATCATAAGCAATTTTTGTTGTGAAGAAGACTAACCCAGATCCCCCAGTAATTGCTATTGCTTTTCAAAAAATTCCTTTCCCTCTAGGTTTCTTTTTTATTCACTCCTGGTGCTGAAGGGGGGATTCTGGGTTAGTTTTATTAAAAAAGTCGCTTACAATGAGTTCTTAAAAAGACCCAGAGTTTTTTTAGTTAATACAACATTGCACTTTGTTTCAGCTGCTATTAATTAACCTAGTTTAAGACCAAAATAATATTTATTTTAATAATATGAAGTTGACTAATATTTTTAAAAGCAATTTGTGTTGAACTTTTGAATTAAAAAACCTGACTAAATTATCTTTTAAATATTGGGGAATCTCCAAAGTCTATCAGGTTAGTAATGGCAAATGTTGAACATGACCCCAATTTTTTGCTTGAATAAATACTTGTTAATATGTTTTAATGTTTAGACATAAGCATCATATGGTATTGCCAATTTATTATACAGGGTGTCAAGAAAGTTCCCGATCGATTTTTAAATTTAATGTAATTCAAAAACTTCAATGAATTATGAGAAGTTCTGTACGTCATTTTTCCACTTAATCCTCCTTTTCAATGTTTCAGATACACTTTTCAAATTTTTTTGGCTAAAATAATAATAAAATGAGTAAAAGAGCTGCAATCATTCAACTTCATCGTGCGGGACATTCAAATTCTAAAATTATGAAGTTGCTAAAAGCACCAAAATCGACTGTTCGTGATACAATCTTGCGCTTCCAAGAACTTGGAACCATGGAGGATCGGGATAGGAGTGGACGACCTCGATCCGCTTGCACTCCAGCAAAGATCAAGGCCCTCAGGGAGAGAATTCGGAGGAACCCCAAACGATCCTTGAGGAAAACGGCTAAAGACATGAATATCAGCCATGAGTCTGTCAGAACAATTGTTGAACAGGATCTCAAAATGTCCGTGTACAAAATCAGGACAAGACAACTCCTAACTGACCTCCAGAAGCGAAAAAGAAAGGAGAGGGCCAAAATTCTGCTGAACCGTCTGAAGGGAGGCACAGAGAAAGGCGAAATCGTTTTTTCAGACGAAAAACTCTTCTCGGTGGAGGCGAAGTTCAACACCCAGAATGACAGGATTCTCGGAAAGTTGCCCAAGGACCTCCCTGATCATCTTTGATTTGTTTCACGCCGACAGAAACCCTCGTCTGTGATGGTATGGGGTGCGATCTCCAAATCTTGGAAATCTCCCCTCATTTTTGTTAAAGAGGGGGTCAAAGTGAATACAGATTCATATGTCAATGATATTTTAATCCCTGCCCTTGCATCGATGAAGGAAAAGTTTAAAAATAAGTCCTTCACCTTCCAACAAGATGGTGCGCCTTCTCACACATCAAAGAAGACGCAGAAGTGCTGCAAAGAGCACTTTCCTTCATTCTGGACCAAAGATTTGTGGCCACCATCTTCGCCCGATCTCAATCCTATGGATTTCTGTGTGTGGGGTATTCTGGAAAAAGAAGCCTGTTCTTCACCCCATAACAATCTGGAGGATCTTCGAGCTTCCCTGAAACGAGCATGGGAGAAAATTCCTCAAGATGCCCTTCGTGCTGCTTGTCAGAATTTCCGACAGAGGCTCCAACGTGTTATTGATACAGATGGGGGTCATTTTGAATAAACCAGATTTTTTTATGTTCATGGAGCTTTGTTCTATCACCACAATAAACCTTTTGTTGATTTAACCTTCTGTCATTAGCCCTATATAATTTTGTTTAGGATCGGGAACTTTCTTGACACCCTGTACTGTCTAATGAATCAAGAATAAAGTATATTTATATATATAGCCATAAACTTAAGTTGATCTCAATAAGTCCGGATTTTGTGCTACAAATAAGCACTTAAATTTCAAAATACGATTAAGTTGAAAGACAGACTTTTACATGTTTACATAAATAAAAAATTTGATTTTGCTACCAATAATTTAAGAAATATTAAATCAATTGACAATTACATAAACCCAGCTTAATAAATCCAGCTTTGTACCTTTTTTGATTTTGGGAGCAAGTTAAGGAATCACCCTCACTGTTTAAAACTCTTCTAATTTTTGAATTCTTTCATTTTCAACTCGCTTCTCTTTCTCTCATTCTCTTATTTTTGTTGTAATTTAACATTTTTAGTTTTTTGTACCACTGGTATTGTTTTGTCTTTGAGCTTTTTCTTGCACAGCATAACAGTATAGTAATGTAACTAAAAAATATATAATACTTTATTCATACATCATTGCAAACTGCTTTTATTAGAATAATGCCCAGCAAGTTATTTATTGGCAAACAATTAGATTGTGCACTTTATGCCAATAAAATTTTAAACAGTTTTGTGACTCAATATAGAGAAATGGAATGAATAATAAGACCAAATACCAGATTATAAAGTGGCAGTTTAATTAACAAACTGGGGTTTTATTATTATTAACTTTCTCAACTTTATCTCGATTTAGTAAGCAATGGATTTATTATGTGGTCTACTACATTAACAAACAATAGATACTTCAATGTAAGATTTTTTATATATGACAATGATGACACTGATAATGGAGTGGGACATTTAGTCTCAAACTGACTTTACCAAATGGCACCATTTTCTACAATTGTGCTGATCACAAAAAATTTAGGCTTTTAGTTTGATTGACTTATAAAAACGCAATCGATTTTTTTTTAATTTTTGATTTGTTGATGATTATATATTTTTTCAAAGACTTAGTTATTTGATTAAAAAATCCAAATTTATATCTACATTCAGAGGCGCACCCAGGGGGCTGATTTGGAGGTCATGTCAGCCCCCTTTTAAACATTTTTGTCAGCCTCCTTTTTGCCTGGTGTCAGTCCCCTTTGCGCGCTGATACGCAAAAAGATAGAACTTTTGCGCTGATAAGTAAAGTGATGTTTCGTGCCAACCTAACTTTAACAATTGGTTTTTTGTTTTTTTTACTCAAAGGATAGAGACGAGCGCGTTTTCGCACGTTTTCGCTTCAATGTTTTTTTCGTACAGTGTCCCAATTTTTAGCAAAATTTTGATCTATAAATGCGTTTGCCATTTTTAGTATCTACAACGTTCAACAAAAATTTTTACGTGATGCCTTAAGTATACCCTAAACATCGTTCAATTCCTAACAGACGCCCCTATACGGTGGATGAGTTTTAATTGCCAAAACGTTTGCGAAAGCCGTTATTTACATTTTACGGCATTCAACTCGAAACTTGGATCTTTAGTCAAATTTGCTGCTTGCGCGCTGTATGTGGCACCCGATGGCCATTGTTTAAACCTGGGCAACAGCCATTTTATTTCAAGTTTTTAACAAAGAGTTTATCCAGTTTATCATAGCTTTTATTATGACATCACACTGATCTTTTGCAACACAGTTTGCTTTCAAAAGATTATGCTGCACAATGCAGGATATTGTAGTTTTGCTCAGCTGAAGCAAATCATTTGCTAAAGTAGGAAAGCGCTTATACAAGTTGAATTTTGCGATCGCAGATTAATTGTGATGTAACAGTTTACCTTACAACCTTTAAATAGTACTGTAGTTTTTTTATTGAAACGATTTCTATGACGTAATAATTTGGTTAGTACATTCTAGCAAATTCTGATGGCCATACATATAAAATTGAGATTTTAAAATTCAATCAATTACAGTAGAAAAAAATAATAATATTTCGGTGTTTTTTGATATTGAGTTTTAATTTTATCACAAAAACCATTAAATCTCCAAAATATCTGCTAAAATTTATTGCTTGTATGAAAACAAAATTTTTGAGCAACTTGAAATTCCTCTATTCTGTAAAATTTTAAATAGCCTATAGTTCTTTAACGTGGTTCTGACCAGAACTCGTTTTGCAAAATAACAAATAAGGCAAATGAAAAAACAAGACTTATAGGTTTTCAACAACTACAATATATGAAAATGGAAATTAATGAAGTGACTCTTAATTTAATTTCCATTTCCAAATCTTCCAAAAGAGTCACTTCATGGAATTCTCACCTTAACTTTTCGCGCTACCATTTCACCTTAGCGGTTACAATAACTTATGCCTGATAAGGTCCAAAGACCAAAACAGGCTTGTCGCATAATAATCGTCCTCTTTGTTAATTTGTTTTTGTCGCTTTTTTACTGTTTCTATTCAACTCGTTGAAATTCCATTTGATTGGTTACATTGTGATCTCTTTAGAAAATACATTGTACTTGTTGAGAATTGATTTTTCACACGTTGCATCCGCTTCGGCCTGGATCCTTTTTAAATGTTTTTATTCGCATTTTTAAGTGTTAAGTTATAGCAACGTTTCTTGATTGTCAGTAAAGGCCCGTTCCCACTACGAGCGTGGAAAAAAGCATTCTTTGTTTGTTTTGTTGATTTTTTTTTGCGCTCGCTTCAATCGAAGATCAATAAAAGAGACAAAGAATGCTCTTTTCCACGCTCGTAGTGGAAACGGGCCTTAATTTATAAGTTTTAGTTACTTTCTTAAAACAACACTAGAATGATCGGTAGCACTACTTGGCTTTTAGATAGCGAGCTGAAATCTACAGAAAAAAACGCCGCCATGAGCAATTTTGCAAGACCCGATGAAGACTTTGTGACGGCGCAAAGCAACCGGCGCGTTCGTAGAGTTTACTAAAGTAGGCGGTAATTAGAGAAAAGCCTGGAGGGTGTGGGGGGGCTGGGTGCGCCCCTGTCTACATTATAGTCATGGACATATTTTGAAAAAAAAATTTAAAGATTCACGCAAAATGTCAAATTGATAATTATTCAACTTGTATAATTGCACATTGCTGTATAGCAATGGTTCTCAACCTTTTCACTACCATATATCATTAAGTATTTTTTGTTTCACTTTGTAGCACAAAGTTCATAAGATTTTCTTTAATGTTAATGATAATATTATTTGATGGGATCTGTTTTCCTGCACATGCTGGTTTATGTGTTGACTCACTGCACTCACTGCACTCACTGCACTTAAAAAGTCATGAGAGTGCAATGTAAGGCAATTTTGGGTTTATAAAAGCCCTGCTCACACTCCCATGTTAATACTAGCATTCGAAAAATAGCTTTTGAGTTAGAGATGGGTAAGTAGAGGCTTTTGTGTGCCAGAATGGGCAAGCATTTTTTATGCTTATATTTAGTTGCCTCATCACATTGGATGTGATAGGTTTTTTCTCTTATACTGTTCTACATGTAGATTGGAGAATGAAAAAAGTGAATTAAAAATGTAGGGACAACTATTTATGCTCAGAAATTAATGCATCAAACAGCTTTAAGCAGTTTTAAATGGCAGCCATATTTTGTAACAGCTTTTCATTGGATTGTTTTTACCAGGAAAGCTGTGTAAATGTGAACATCTAATCCTATTTGGCTTCTTTGTTCTTTGTAAATAATGGAATGATTAATTCTGTTACACCTGACAAAGTAAACAGTGCTTTTAACCATTTAACAACACTGCCAAACTTAATCACTTGACCAACTGGCATTGTATTATAATCATTTTTCTCAATTATTATCATTATATTTATCAACTTTCTGGAAATTAAAACCTTTAAAATTATATAGTTATAATTTAAGTTGCTGAAAATTAATTTGATAAATTGTAAGTAAGCTTAAAACTAGTTGGTTGTTAAATTGATTAATTTTTTTTTATTTGAATGATCATAAAAACCTTTATTATTTTTTTTGTAAGTTCAGTTAAACAACATATAAAAAAACTAAGCTACTAAAGAAAAGTTGTTTTTTTGCAGTTAACAATTTTGCAAATGAAACACGTCAGTAAAATACTGTTTTTAGTTTTAACTTAAAGGCATCTTTAAATGTTATGTATAAAAAACATGTTTTTTCAACCAATATATCATAGAAATATCCATAACAAATTTTGTTCCTGAATTTTTTGATTTTTATTTTACTTATTTGTGGTAACTATACTTTTTGTTTTGGGATACTGCTAGATGCACTGACCAAAATAATTATTCTGGGGTTATACAGTTAAACAAAAAAAATCTATGATAAATATTGCTTATGAATTTTAAAGTTAGGTCTTAGAAGGTTGTTTTATGTTGTTTTTGCATTAAAAAGTTTTAAAAATTAAAATATTTTCACAATTGCAATTGTTTTTAGTTGTAATAACCATGGCTTTTCAATGTAAATCATTACAGTTGTTAAAAAGTTTATGCAACCAAGCAAAGAATGTCTCTAAATGGAGTCTTTCAAGCTCTGCAATAGTTTCAAGAAGATCTTATGCTGTTTTACCAGATCAAGATGCACTCCCTGAAACACATCAAATGTTAAGAAAAACATGTTCTGATTTTGTTGAAAAAGACCTTATCTCAGTTGCTTATACTACTGATAAAGAAAGCATTTATCCAGCCAAACAAGTAAAAATGATGGGTGATTTGGGTCTTATGGGAATTAATGTTCCAGAATCACATGGTGGAACTGGTTTAGATTGTTTAGCATATGCAGTGGCCATGGAAGAAATAAGTCGTGGTTGTGCTACTGCAGGAGTTATTATGAGTGCCCATAATTCATTGTATTTGGGTCCTTTAATGGCATGGGGTAATGACGAACAATTAAAAGAGTTTGTGTCGCCATTTGTTGATGGCAATAAAATCGGTTGTTTTGCTTTAAGTGAGCCTGGAAATGGTTCAGATGCTGGAGCTGCATCTACTACAGCTACGCTAGATGGTGATTTTTGGATTCTCAATGGAACAAAATCATGGATCACCAATAGCTATGAAGCATCTGCTTCAATTGTGTTTGCCACTACAGATAAGTCTGCCAAACATAAAGGAATCAGCGCTTTTATTGTGCCTATGCCAACACCTGGTTTAAGTTTAGGGAAAAAAGAAGATAAGCTTGGAATTAAGGGATCATCCACAGCAAATTTAATATTTGATGAATGTCGAATTCCTAAAAACAATTTGCTGGGAGACTTGGGGTTTGGATTTAAAATTGCAATGGCAACACTTGATGCAGGAAGAATAGGAATAGCTGGCCAAGGTTTAGGTATTGCCCAAGCGGCGTTAGATTGTGCCATTGCTTATGCAGCAGATCGCAAAGCATTTGGAGCTCCTATAAACAAACTTCAGGCAATTCAGTTTAAACTTTCTGATATGGCAATGAGAATCGAGTCAGCTCGACTTTTAACATGGAGAGCTGCAAATTTAAAGGATTCTGGCAAAAATTTTACAAAAGAAGCGGCAATGGCCAAATTGGCATCATCTGAAGCAGCCACATTTGTTGCGCATCAATCAATGCAAATTTTAGGTGGTATGGGTTATGTAATGGATATGCCTGCAGAACGTCATTACAGAGATGCTCGAATTACAGAAATATACGAAGGCACTAGTGAAATTCAAAGACTAGTTGTGGCGGGACGTTTGTTAAAAGAATACGGCAGTTGAAGTTACTTTCATAAGTTTAACTTTATTATTTTTACGTAATTTGTTTTTATGCATAAGCTTTTTTTTGTAATTAAACTTTTTTTTAGGACAATTTTCTGGAACAACCAGTTTTTTTCCTAATTCTTAAAATTTCAAAAGTATTGAAAAAAGATATTTTTTAATGTTTAGTTTATAACTTTACGATAATGTGGCATTTTTGTGTTTTTTTTGCAATTACGTTTGTTTTGCTGTGTCTATATTGTGTCGCGAGAATTCGGCGCACAAATTTTGGTTCCCATTTTTTAACTATTTATGCAAGTTAGGGTGTATCTTTAAGAAATAAGTTGGCTTATTCCTTTCAATTTTTTACGGAAAGAAATTATATGAAATATTCCCCTGAATTTATATGAAATAGCAATGCATATGCCTACTGTGTATTGGTTAAATAGGCATATGTTTATTTTCAGCAAATATAAACATAAAAAGCACAGAAACTAGTTGTGAAATGCTAAGTACAGTTGACAAACCTTGAAAAACTTAACTTCTTCTCGTTTGCAAATGTCTTGGTTTTAAGTAACAAAAGTTAAGAGTGGAAAAGCAAAAGCAAGCTAATGTATTGTGTCCCTCATTTATTCAAAATTTAAAGGGGACGAGTGCCCATATTCTTAAAAAGTGATCCCTGGTCTCAGTAAACAAAGAGCCGGCACCAAATTCTGCACATCGTCTTATTCTGTGTGTATCCAATTCTCATAGAGCGTGCCCGTTTTTTTAACCCTTGTTTAGTTTTCTATTCAATAATCTTTTCATTCCGGCTCTTTTGTCGACAACGAGGTGAAGTCGGACGCCGTTTTAATATCGGCCGTGATCGATGTGATCTCTACTGCCGTCCTTGTCAGGTTGTTGTCCACTTGAGAAAGACATTTAACGACTAACCAAGGAGCAGCCAGCAGACCAGCAGTTCTAAATTGCGGTCATATTACTTGATTAAACTAAAGAAGCAAATAGAAAAATTTTGTTCAAATATCTTGAGTTATCCTGCAGTAATATCTAATGGAGTTTCCGAAAGTAGCTCGAAACAATCGCTTGACAGTTACTTAAGTTGAACGCTTTTGCTGTTTTGCTGCAATTTGAAATAAATCGTTTAAATTGCGATGATTGCTGGTTATTGCATTTAATTTTTTTTTAATGTTGTGCAATTTTCGTGTCGGTTTATTATCTTTTAAAAATTTTATGTGTAAAGCGTTGATTTAATTTTGCTATTTATGGTTGTGATGTATCAAGATTAAATCAACCATGTTAAAATAAAATCTTATTATAGTAGTTTCATTGAAATTGCAAGGTGTGGCTGTGATAGAGTTAATTTCAGCATGAAAATTTGTTTTATCTCGTTTAAATCCATACTAATTTTTTGATTGTTTTCTCAAGTTTTGTAATATTACAAGTATAAATTTATGTGATAATCTTCTAAATTTTTTCCTCCTTGAATTTGGCTCAATTGCAATAAAGCTAAACTTGTGCATTTCTTATACAGTACCTCCGAAGAAATGACTCGATTTTTGCTTTGAATATCACCAAATCATGGTTAAATTTGATTCTTATTTGGCTATTCTCAAAAACGTTGACAAAGGACAATCGTGAATACATCAGTTTTAAATTTGAGTCTAATCAATTTATTCCATCAAGCCCGGAAAAACAACGGTTGTTGAAAACAGCGAAAGACCATGTAGGCATCAATGTCAGTTCGAACTTTAAAGCTCCACAGAACAAACTAAAATGTCAAACATGCAACAGCAGACCGAAAATTGCGCTCAACTACGTCAATTAGCAGAAATTCAAAAAGCAACATTTTTAATATATTTGAAAATTTAAATACTATTTTAGGCCATCAACTAATATTTTTAGATAACGGGCTAACTTGTTATTCCTGAACAAACCTTGTGAAATTGCTATACATTAGGCGGGCGCGCTACATTAATAAAAAAAAGTTTCTTGATTCTTAAATATTGTTTTCTTACACTTTGATATCGATATAAAGGAGTTATCTTATTTCCGATGTACCCTTACAAATTTACAGTAAAATCCTTCAAGATTTTTGCCGAGTGTTCACTTTGAAATGCCATTTAAATTCGTTATCATTTAATAAACCAGGAAGTATTTTTATTAGTCTAATCGCTCTATTCCTTAAAAATTGTATTTTCTAGGTCAAGTAATTGATTATATAATATACAAATGGAAAAAACTTTAGACAAAAAAACATTATTATCACCTTGATTATTTTGTTCTGCAAAACACTGCATTTTCTGATTGCGTTTTAAATATTCTACACCAACACAATTCGCCTAATTAATCATGCAGAGTAAAGTTAAACAAGCCATAGTATTCCATTTTAAGTTCAGTTGTTGTTGAAGAAGGCCGCAGGGTGTGTAGCTGATCAGATTGAATTTGAGTGAATTTTAAATTTCAATTCCGTGGCCCCAGTGCAATGCTGCTTCGCTATGGTTGGGCAGTTTTTTCTTTTGTTCGCTTATGTTAAAATGCCTTTGTACTTTGGCCTCTTATCAACGTTAAATTAATTTTTAAAAAGCTTTTGTAAAGCTTCAAATAGAAAACGGCAAATTAAAGACGGGTTGGCTCCGCTGCTTTGAACTTGAAAGCCTTTTCTTTTGAAGTGGGTTATGTCAACACATAAGAGAGAAGTTTACTACGACAATTAATCATTGCCTGGTTTCAATACTACTTAGCAAAACTTATTAACCTAAATTCAAACCAGTAGTTAAAATAAAGAAAGTCAATTTTGGAAAAGCCATGTATTGCAAAGGTGCGCTAATGCAAAAAGGTACCGATTCCGGAAAAGCAACAATAGCATCTTAAGTGGCGAAAAACTGATTGTTGGACCATTCCGATTCCAAATGTTTAAAAATTTTATCTTTCGGTTTCGGAGAAAAACATTAAACAATTTTTTTATTGATTGTAACAATCTTGATGTCCACTCAAATATTAAAATAAATAGGTGACTGAGACGAAAAAGACCTAACAATCGAAAAGCCCACAAATATAAAGCTATAGTCAAGTAAATTTTAAAAAGTAAAAGGGCATTCTCAATCCACTGTATCGGGTAAGATGGACAAAGTTTGTCAATATAAGGCTTTGTAATGTCGCAAATTTTTTGTAGTTTTAAATTTTTGGCTGCCTACGCATAGCTATATGTTGGTGACATATGCAACTTCTAAAATAAAATATTAAATACCGGTATTATAACTTTTTTCGCAACAGCCTACCTTATTTTATCTTTAAGGGGTCTTCTTTACTCCCTTACTGCAACTCTCATTGCAATTTTTATAGAAAAACCAAGGTTTTACAAATTTCTGATTGAAAAATAATGTCAAGATTTATCAAAAAAAAAAAAGTTTTATGATTGCTTAAAACAATAATCAAATTATTTATTAATATGGTAAACAAGCGAGGCTTAGTTATAGAAGCGAGAAAGTGTAAAATATCGTCAAATTGAACGTAGTGTCGTGAAAACGGTGAAAGTTGTAGACTTTCATAATTTAATTAAAATTTTAATTTTGGGTTGCAATTGAATGATAAGGCCAAATTTTAATAATAAAAACGTAAAATAAACAAAATTAAAAAAAAAACACTCTGTTGAAACTACCAGTCAATTAAAAAGACACACATAAAATTGGGTTAGAAACATGGTCCATTTTATGAATAACATAGAAACGGAAGCAGATTGTTAGTTGAATAAAACGTTAGCATTTACATCCAAGCTAATAAAGCAATGAAGTTTCTAATTTTTTTTCGAAATAGCGACTTTTCTAATAGTTAAAAGAACAAATATAAATAAAAAAAATGCTGGTAATAGCAATCAAATTTAATTTTACAAGAGTTGTTATGATACGGGATGTTAAAAACTTTAAAAATTAGTTGGTTCATTAAACATTTGGCCTGTTAGATGGCTACTAATACTTCACAGTGAAAAATTATTCGACATTTAATAACAGCACAGTAAACTTAAGTGCAACGCCACAAAGCACCACGCAAAATCTACACTTTTGTTAATAAATACTATATGCCTTAAACAAGACTGAAAAAATGCACATGTTTATACTTAAAAAATTTGTTAATGAACTGAACATGCGGAGTAATATTTAACAAATTTTGTAAAGTAAAATAATCACAAAATCTACAGTAGTATATAAACTGCTCAGAAAAACTGGTTCATCGCTAGGCAATTTTGCTATGAAGAACATTAATCAGTGCATAGCTGCAAGAAAAACACGATCTCGACTTGCTCAACAAAAAATAAGTCAATGAAAATCATCAGGTAGGCTACTCAAATCAGTTTGGTGGAAAGCAGTTTTTTTATTCGACGCAATACTTTTAGTATCAGCAACATCCGTATCTGTGCAAACACCTCCGAAATCTTCGACGTCAGAAGGAAGAGAATCACGGACGGACACACTCGAGGCTTCGCATTTTTCTTTCTTGGCCATTTTTTGTTTGATATATTCGTACGTTGTTAACTTGTTTTTCACTAAAAAAGATTTTTTGTGTGTGATTGGCTCAAATGATTGGTCAGGCTGCAGGCAAGTCGAATAAATTTTTTATGTAGAGTTTGGTATCAACTATTTCCATAGTAAATTATAAAATTAGTTTAAGTAGAACGAATCTAACAGTCAAAATAAGAGTGAAGTAATTTCAACATTCTGTTTGGGAGTTTTAGTTTAAATGTCCAGCTAAGTGATATCAAAAAATCGCGGCAATCTGAACAATTCATTGACAACTGGAATATAGGTTGTTAATTCTGGCATTATCTTTTGAAAAACTTATTTTTTAAAACGAGCAACAAACAGAAAAGAAACGACGAGAGTGAAATGAAAAATGTTATAACCTAAGTTTTACTGACAATAAAGTTTTTTTGTTTTTGTTTTTCGAAAAATTAACAACCTCCAAAGTTTTTGAATAACAAGTAAACCAACCTTTAAACAAATACAAATACTAAAATTTTTTTAATCATTTATTCACTTCGAGAATTCTAATAAACAATTCATTCTTTAGAGAAGAAAAAACAATTTAAAAAAAGTATAATAGAATTTATCGAGCAGTTCTTTAATCAAATACTCTTGTTTAATTTTTAATGAATCAAATTGCCAAAATCAAGAGTTATTGTTGATTTTTACATTTTAACTCGAAGCACCTTTGCAAGAAAAAAAGATCAAGTAACAAGAAACAGCTATATAGAAACAAAACTTTTCAAGTTTATTTTGTATAATTTACTTGGACAGCACATTGAATTTTTGGCTTAGTTTGCGTCCGACGTAACGCTTTTGTTTGTTTATTAAACTTTCGCGAGCGTCTGCTCTGAGTAGATGCCAAAATTAAATAAAAGAAACGTACAGCTAAAGCTAAGTGATATTGAAAAATGGCGGCAGAGGTATATTTTAATATATTTTGAAACAATTTTAAAAGTATGCAGCAGATGTATACCAGGCTTCAACAACAGTTACAAATAAGTAGCTAATAATTAAAAGCAGGTCAATAAAGAAAACTTTTGATAGCTATTCGGGCAGAAGGTTTTTCTTTCTAAACTTAAGTTCAACTCTTTTCTGTACTTGCAATGTAAAAAAGTCAATTTAAATAATTAATTTTTTTAGAAACATATAAAACTACTTACTTAAAAAAACATGAAATCCAAGTAAATGCCCGAGCAAGAAAAAGCTAATCGCTAAAAGTATAATACATAGTCCAATCAGGACAATAATAGTAATTCTAGCTTCGGTTGACGAGTTCCACCAAACATCTAATAAAAATCAAAATAGAATTAAAATTACAAAACTTAAAAAATCTGTGCAATGAGTGCGAGAATTTTTCACAATGATAAATTTTTTCTGAAAACGTGGCGAAAAAGTAAAAAAAAAATATCGGAAGCACCACGCGGAACGAAAGTTAATGTCAAATACGTAACACGTGCTTGAGTGAAGCTCTATTGTGTTGCACGGATTATACAAAAAAATATTTATTTTTTGAGTGATTTTGAGTTTCATATTAAGTAGTGTTTTGCTTTGGGCTTTATAAAATCCTAAGCCAAGGCTGATTACAACTCGCGGCTTGCGAAGGAATTTTCAATGAGATGCTCAATCAACTTGAATTATCGCGGTGCCTCTCAACCAATCCGATAAATGCAATAAAAACGTAGGAACGAAGTAATTGTGGTTCGAATTTTAACTATTATGGAAGTAAATCCGATGATTCGATCAAGGCAATAACCTTTTTTTGTTTTCAACTACATTTACAGTTCGAATTTTTACTTACCACAAAAGTTAATTAGAAACAGTGGCAGCATAATTGTTAGAAGCCAAGTAAAGACAAAAAAAGACATCATTTTGATTTAAACATGATATTAACAAATTTACTTCCATAGTAGGTAAAATTTGAACCTCAAATTTAGTTGGAAAACCAAAAAAAAAAGAAGTCACTTCGTTTACTGCATTGATTGCGGCCGCCCGCGGTAAACTTGAAGGCAAAAATTTGGCCAGCGACAGGTAAAAAGTTAACGTCCCTGTCCTAAACCCTCAGACAAGTCAAAAATTGCTTACAAAATGCGGTTCGATTAGCCATGCTAAGGGCTTTTACACAAGCTTTCGCTTCTTATTAAAATGTTAATGTAAAAACTGAAGATATCTTATGCAATAAAATCAAGGATGGCTATGTAATAAAATTCGTCGTGATGATGAAGAGTGCTTTAATAAACTAGTAAAATTATAAGCTTAAAATTCACACCGTGATGAAAAAACTATGAATAAATTTCTCTAATTCACCAATTTAAAAAGAAATTTTTATTACGAATCGAGTCAAAAAAACTGCCATGTTCAAAACTTTACACTCCGAAAACTTTACTGTGATATCACTGAAACCAGTTTGCTAATTATTATCTGACAGTTGCTATAAGTTTAAAAGATTAAGATTTTCGTGAAAAGCAGAAAAAAAAATATAAAACGAAATTAATTGTTTTTGATTTTAAGATACTTTTTCATCTTTTTTTTCAAGCTCGAGTCGTTCTTTCCTGTGTTTCTTTTTTATGGCAGAACAACTCTTGGATTAATTACAAATCGAACGGTCCATAAAAGTACAAAAATATCAAGGGCTAGGCTTGTTAAACTTTGAACTTTAAACTTTGTTTTTTCTTTTCATAATAAAGAAATAATTTCAAATGCTGCTAGTAAAATTAACAAGAAAAAATTCCATGAAACATCTTTTTTAAAAGTAGAAGAACAGATAGTTTAAGCATTTAAACAATGTAGTAAAACATACAAACTGGCTAACTCAATTACCTGGGTATAAGTTTCCAAAATCTTGAACTGCATTAACAAAAACAAAGAGGGCAAGAACAAGCACAGCTACAATGGCCACCAACCCAGAAACTAGTGCGGCAATAAAAATTCTAAAGAAAAATCATCATTAATTACAAGCTTTTTTTTATCATCTCTATAAAACTATTAATAGTAATGGTGATGGAACATGAATTTTACCTAGGCTTCGAGCCAAACTTTGCAGCCGAAGATAAAATATTTAAACCATGACTAAAGGTTATCGACAAAGTTATAAAATATAAAATGTGACCGAACCACTTACCGGTGCTACTGTAAAAAAGAAAAGACCAACTTCGTCGGCAACTTTTACGATTAACAATTGTCGTCTCAATGCAAGGATACTCAAAGTATAACGCTGTCTATCGGCAGTAAATTTTTTACTATTCAACGTATCAGTCACATATTTCAAAACAGCAGCAAGTCTGATATTAATTTTACAACAGAAACAATAATACTGCCAAATAGGCTTTTATCCCAATCAGATGATCTGACGTAAAAAGTGGGCGCGCTTTATTATCAACTTATCCAATCCTAACCAGTGATGACCTTACAAAAGAAGGGACCCGGTGCAAAAAATAGGGGGACCACTTTTTTGTGTTCCAAATCTTTTTTGGTCCCAAAAAAAAAAAGATCTCTAAAAAAAAAGGTCATCACTTTAGGGAGGCCACTTTTTAGTGTTCCAAAATAAAGTGATCTTTAAAAAAAAGGTTACCACATTAGGGGGGCCTCCGTCATGGTGCTACTCTGAAGAAATAGAGCAATATTTTGTCTAGATTGCCCGGTGTGGCCGTTCGGTTTGCTCCGTATTAAAGCCATCAGTGATCCTAACCAATGGTGCAACTAAAAGTGAAGCAAGAATAAAACTAAAGCGACTTTATTCTACATCCAGAAATTGCGTTTATTATTCACAGACACGTCTGTTGCTGTTTAATAAAAAAATTTTTTTGAATTGAAGTAGAATTAAACAGCCATAAAAATTACTAACAGATATTGCATAAACGAACTAATAGAACAGTGGTTTCCAAACTTTTTCTTCGGATGGTACCTTTAAAAATTTGTAAACACTCGCGGCGCCCGAATGACCAAGCAAGATATTAGAATTAAATCTTGGTCAATACACAAAAAACTGACCGAGTTTCTTATATACGTAAGAAATTGTAAGCTTCCTGCTTTTGACACATTGTATCAAACCGGGTAGTTTAAATTTCGATTTTGCAACACGCATTTCTTGTTCAATGTCAGTTTTTTCATTTAAGATTTATTTGAGAATTATTATAAAAAAAATCTTTTAAAATCGCAAAAATTTTATGTGGTCACCAACTTGTTGAAATGGGCTAACAAAAAAGCAAATCTTTGGCCATTAATCGTGCACTTTGTCCTGAATTTATGATGCAGACCATAACCAATACAATAATAGCATTCTCTTTCAATTAATCTGATATTTCGGTCGAGTTTCTATAATTGTAACAAAAAAATCTGATCCAACACTTTTTGAAAAGAGCTGGGGTATTTAAAGCAGTCAAAAAGATAGGGCGCAATTACCCGCTGCCTCCCCGCTTTTAGCGCCCCTGGTGTTCAATACTTGTAGAGAACAAAAAGGTTGCCAGTTAGATTTTTTTGCAACTTATGTCAGTTCTAGGCTGGCTTCTTCTATAAAAGTCAAAGATATAATTTTTAGTTTTTGACAAGGATGCGGACTCGGGTTCGGGACTTGGACTCGTCATTTTAGCCCAGACTCGGACTCGCTTCAAAATTTTGACGAGTCCGCATCTTTGGTTTAGAGTTTTAGAGTACTTAAGTAACAAATTTTGATATTACGTGAAATACACATGATAAATGCGTTTGTTTATATTTTGAGGGTAAATTTTTTGTGGGCTCCGCTGTGAATGTTCAAAATCTTTAGGGCTCTGAAAAATTAAAATGTTTGGGAAACACTGCAGTAATAGACGCACGAAGACCTGATTTTACGAACTGGTTCACTCTATTTAGGGTTACAAATCTGCGATTGTTTTTTTCTGTATATTTTTTAATTATTTAATTTTATCAAAGATTTTTAACGGTTTAATAATTATTACTTGTACAGGTGAACTATTGGTTATGGTATGATATACAGACAACGAAACGTAAAGATAACAAAAATGTCTTGCCGTCTGATACGAAAACCAAAATCGAATTGTCTCGAATTTCGAACACGAAACATTTAAACAACTAAACACTTCCGTCAAGTTAAACCAATCCGATAACTTGAAGCCCTTTTTGCACTTACTTATAGTTTTTCTGTCCGACGCAGTTATTGAGCCATCTGCAATGGTGATCAAAAACAGCAACGCACTTGTTACAGGCGAGGCAGTGCTTGCTCAACGGCGCTCTGTCAAACATATGTCAAATTCGAACATTGAAATGTCAGGTCGAATTAATAAACTTACACGGCAACCTCGCATATGTGGCAATAGTTATTTTCAATCACATGGGCATGAAGTGACCGATCAAATACGGGAAGAGCCTTATTGTTGTTCTTCATTCGCTGAATCGAATTATCATCACTGGGATTAACAGCTGTGGCCCAGATTACCATTGCAAGGTGGATAAAGAAAACCAAGCCAACGCACTTTACCAATAAAAAGTAAATTAAAATCACAATACCGAAAGCAATGTTAAAATGTTAAAAAGCTATATTAAAATCTTGATAAGAGAAACTTCATATCAATTAAAATTCTTTAATATATCAGTTGAATAATTTTTTTAGAGTGCTATGTTTTTACAAACTAGTCGGGTGGTTTTGCAATGAGTAGCGTTTCGCTGCGTTTAATTCTCAAATCGACCAAATCTAATAAAGTTGTTCAAACGCCTTACGACTGTTGCGAGAAATGTAAACGAAAACTAATGAGCGCCGCATATTTCGTGTCAGTTTAGAACAGTTGTTCCCAACCTTTTTGGTACATTTCTCCTTTGCTGATTTTCAAAATTTTCATTCCTCCCCTGTAGGCTATCAATTAAGCTTGACAAAACACACTGATTTAACAAAATATCATTTATTTCAATTTTAAATTTATTTCATTTATTTATTTTATCTCTATATTTAGCCTCCTGACTCACGGGAAAGCGATGGAAGCGCTAATACGTAGGGTAAGCAATTACCCCGACCTTCTTCCGCAGATGCCAAGATATTGCTGTCCGCTTGTAATTTAATAGAGACACCGGTATAACTGAAATTTAGAACTGCTTGCCAAGACCATCAAGCAGGGGAAATTGCCGTAAAGTGTCTTTGCCAAAGACACAACAGAATGCCGCGAGTGGGTTTTGAACCGAGACCATGTTGATCATGAGCACGGCGCTTCAACCACTCGAACACGCTGCCGACAATCAGTTAATGCTAAACTTGTGTTTGTTTATCATCCGAGAGTTGCTGAATGCGTGGAATAGTTTGGGACGAAGCACAACGTGGGTCATCTTCAACATTAACCGAATTTCTTTGTTTGCTCTTGATTTGTAGCAGAGTAGAAAACCCTGCCTCACACAGTGTTCCGATGATAAAAAGTTTTTGAAATTTTGTAGCAAATTTATTCGGTAACTTAGTACGTTATTTAATCGTCTACCTTTTCGGCGCCTGTAAAGAAGGCCTCGCCGATAACACAATCTCGGTGTCTACTAAACGATAAAATTCTTAATGTTCTTGCTGGATCTGACCTTCGAACCAGCGACAGCAAAAATATAGTCTAGCTAAATCACAGCTCAGACTACCACAATATCTTCTTTATTAAGAAATATGCTCCAATCCATTTAGGAGCCCGAATAGTATAAATCAACAGTAAATAAATCAACAGCAGCTTACTAGCTTAATTCTCCAATAATCACGTAGACAACCAAAGACTTGCGTTCAAAAACTATGACTTCACACAGTTAACAATTTTCCAATTCTAAGTTACCACAACGAAACATACTGTGCTTCCGAGCGAGCCTTATTTATATTACTCGGTCGTAAGTATCTCGAATGTTCTGAAATTATCCAAATTAAAAAAAAACTATTACGTCATAGTCAAAACAGGTCAAGCGGATAGTTCTGGAATGTACTTCAAGATTCGTGAAATTAAGCAGTGTTGCCATTTTTTTATAACTAAATGTAAAATATTTAAATTGCTTATAAAACCGTTATTTCTTCGGCTATTTGAGCCGGACCAAAGCGAAATCAAAGAGATTTTTTATGAGATTGTGAATATACATAGTGTGGGCGATTTTTAGGAACGGAACACACAGGTATGTAGACATATAAAGAATAAGAATGCGCAAAGCTTTTGTGGTTGTTTTCAAATATTGTTTTCTATTATGATTGTTTTCAAAAAAGGCTTTTGTGGTAGGAATCTTTTATTTCAATCCAAAACTGTTTCACCGGCAAACAGTTTCAGTACATTATCAGATTCAAAGAACGATCGGTTCATTCGTCGAATTGAAAGGGACAAGTGAGATGGCGGGTAAAAGAATGATTAACAAATACGCTGTGGAAAATTTTTAGAAAACTTGTACAGCGAGCGGCCATTATTTTGCCAAAGCAAAAAGCAAAACATATAAATACGTTCAGCTAAATACAGTATACTAAACAAGCATTACATTTAAAAAAAGCAACTACTGGTATTTAAAGATCACTTGGTTATTGACTTGTGACAGTAACAATGAATTTTGCATTGCCACTACCTTGACTAGCATTTGAATATTGCATTTGAAATAAATTGCAAAAAGAAAAAAATAAAGCAAGCAGCCGCAACTCGCAGTTTAAGTACCACTGGCCTTCACAAAATAAAACTTGTAAATTTCCTCCCTGGGGAGGAATTCGTCCCCGGTTGGAAGCCACTGGTTTAGAACGAAAGCGAAGGAAGAAAAAGCAAGCGGAAAGTGGAATTTTTGATAGCGTAGCAGAAAATTTCGCTTTTTATGATACCCAAACTTGCGACTTGCTTTGGTATGAAGTGAATTTAGAAAAAGGTTCGGTTCTGATTGATTTCGTTCAGTCGGTTTGATTGATTAAGTAAAATATATCTTTGATACCTGAACATAAATTGCAAGAATAGTATCTGTAATAACTAGGAATGTGCCGAAGCCACTTTGCAAAACCGAAGCTTGAACATTTGTTGTGGATTTTAATTTTACCTCAAATGAGTCTCAGTGAAAATAAAACGAAGCGATAAATTGGCAATTGGTATCATTGAATAAGATAAAAACTGAAAAAATAACTAATCCATTATTTCAAGCTTTTAATATTTATTAAAGTTTAAATCCGTGCTATTCCGTTTCCATTGAGACATTAAAGTTAAACTAAAGAGTTAATAGAATACCTAGATCTGAAATATCTGAAATGTTAAATGCTAAGATCTGAAACATCAATGATCAACATGATGATATTTATACACTTAAAAAAAGCAATTGTTCATAACAAATATATAATACAGTAAGCACTTTAGCAATATAATTAATTAGGTACTGACTAATTATAAAACAACATTATTTACAACACACGTTTTTTGGGCACCAGACACACGAATAGTTTTTAAATTTTATATTAAAACCATAGAAAGTTGCAAATTGAAAATTCAGATAGTGTTAACATAGCACACATTACTATCGATCTGAAGGTCAGGCATCTTACTGCCATACTCCTTGCTTAGTTCTAGTACAACAGAAGGAAAGATGGAACAAAGTGGGGCTAATTGTAAGTCCGCGTAAACAAACATGTTTCAAAACAGATGAATAACACATCAAAATAGCAATAGCAAGTCATTTTGTAATAAGCTTTGTATCATATTTGATATAATAAATAAATTATATCAGCTATCAATTGTAAGGATCTTATAATAATAGAAAATTGCTTGCTGAAGCCAAAGCTTCAGCAAAAATTACATTTGATTTTGGCACATTCCTACTAGTAACGGATTTTTAAACAATTTATAAAATTTTGTATTGTGGATCAAAACTAAATTTTCGATCAACTACCAAACAGCTGCAACATACACCTTTGTATGTATGTTTTTATATTTCTCAGCCGCAACAGCACAAATCAAAGCACAAAAACATAATAAAAGCGGAAAAAAAGGAAGCAGTAGAAACTGATATACGTTATAGGACATGCAAACAATACATTGTACAGATATAACAAACGTCATTATAATAGCACAAAGTCAGTTATTCACAACCCAAAAGTAATCATCATATATAAATAACTCGAATGGCGAAAAGCATTGAGTCTCTGGCTTTAAATAGAGTAGTAAATTCGAATATAAATCTTTACCACTGGTAAAAATTTCATGCAGACAGGAGACTCATTTCCATAGGTTTTGTGAAATTAAAAATAGTTTTCACCATTTTTTTTTCATTAAGTAGCACTGTTATTCTTTTCTTTAAAAAGGCATAAAAAAACTTGACAATGAAATTACTAAAAAAAACTATAAAAATCAAATTAAAATGGAAATTTTTTTATTAAATAATCAAAAATCCAACCTGTTTAAATGAAAATATTATTTTTAAATAGTGTTTGTAAAACATTATTTTTCTAAAGTTTGTTTTGTTTATGTTTTTAGCTGTTCTATTATTTTTAAGTTACGTTTTTCCATAAATATATTAAAGCACTTTTTTAGTGTACAGCTTGACATCATGATCTTTAAACTCAAAAACTCAATAAATCCTCTTAATTTGATTTTTAATTATTATATTATTTTGTCACTTCATTATTGCTTTTTTTACTTACAAATCTAATAACTTATGTAGTGTATTTTAAGTTTTCTTTGTATGGCCAAGTGTAATTGACTTAATATCAACAATTGCATTTATATTTGTATCTTGGCTACAGCTATCGTAGCATGATGCCATTTAAGAATTTGTCATGACGTTTTTTTCCAAAAAATCAGCAAGATAGTCTAAGCATACCTCTTATCCTTCTCCTTGCAATTTAGACTGTTAAGACATTAAGCTATCTGGTCAAATATTCATTTCTTTATTATTTATGATCTCTATTTATCCTCCTGACCTGCAGGACACTGTTGGAGGAATTATACATAGTGCAAGCAATTTACTCCAATCTACTTTTGGAAAAGCCAAAATATTGCTGTTAAGTTGAAATTTTTTATTTCTTTCTTGAGTTTTTTATTTACAGATATGACTGAAATTTAGAGCTGCTTGCAAAGACCATTAAACAGAGGAAGTGTAGTAAAGTGTCTTTTTCAAGGACAACAAAACAACATAAGTTTTAAACTACATCATGTCCATTGCATTTGTCATCAATATGGTGCTCTTACCTACTTAACTAGACTACCAACAAGCTCTTACAAACTATTTAAAGTTTGGCAATAATTTACGGTTTACATTCATATATATTTTTTTATACAATAAATTGTAATAAAATTTATGTACAAATTCACATTCATTTTATAAATTTTATTCCTAGTTAGGTTAAACCAAAGATTGAAAATTGTAATTCACACTTTCCCTGCTTGTTAATTGAAGAAATAAAATATATTGTGAAAAAAATCAAAAGCTGTTTGACTTTAAAGATATACTGATTGTTTTGAAGCTTCTTTGTTGCAATAACATTAATAATAAAAATTAAAATGCTATAGAATTTACTCATAAAGCATGACCCTTATTTAAATAAAAAGCAAAACAAGACATCTGCAAAATAATCATTACTTATATTACCAAATAATGGTATATACTTATACAGCAACATAAAAAAAATCAACTGTTTAACTTTAATTCTAAAATTTTAAGCATACTTACTATGTAAGATACTGGCCATAACTGACGATTTACTGCCAATGCAAGAACAGCAAAATGAATAAAAGCAAGATATGTCAAGGCAATCCATGATATTACCTGAAAAAAATTATCTAACCATAAAATTGTAGAAACTTATATGTTACAATCATTTTTTCCTAACAAATAACCAAGTAATTATGCCAATATATCTATGTACATTACAAAATATAAATGTTCAAGCAAATTTGGATTTTGTATTAGTTGAGACTAATTTATTTTAATAAAGTATATTTTTAACTCAAACCTACATCTGAACTTGGTTGTATGAAAAAGATAAATATTACATTTGAAAACAAAGCAATAATTGTACTAAATAAGAAGTATATTTAACAATCATTTTTTAATTTTATTTTTACTTATACAACTTGTAAACATTTTTGTAAAAAGTTTTTATTTTGAGATTAGTTTAACCAAAGAATAAGATTTTTTAAAGTTTATTGTTTATAAAATAGTTCAAGAATTACAAAACAAATGATTTCTAAAAAGTTTGATGATTTATAATATTAAACTGGTTAAAAAATTACTAAATACATCAACATATTTAATAAACAGAAATTTTAAAAAACATTAAGAAATAACTATAACTTCCCCTTGAATACACCAGATATTTGTCTTGTATTGAAATTTTTAATTTTGTTTTTAGGTTTTATTTTTATTATAGCACTGCAACCTAAAATTGCTCAATAAGGTTGCCAGATATTAAATATTGGTATAAATTGCTTTTATTTAATATCTGGCTTAAGTTTAATTAAAACCATGTTGATAATTATTTTTAAAAATTTATAACTCCTTGGGCATTGCTGACTAAAACTTTGATAAGTATACTTTAATAATCAGATATACAAAACTAAATATTTATTTAATCTGAAGTTATTATAGCAACTGTTCAGTGCAATGTAGGATGTAAACATAAAGTTTAAAGATGTGCCTACACAGGATGACATGGCTGGAGGAAGGTACATGTGTAATTTGTGACAAAAAAATGCCAGCTAAAGTGAAAGGAAAATTGTTTAGGTTGTTAATGAGGCAAGTAATGATATAAAGGTTGGAAACAGCTGCATTTACTAAAAGACAGGAAGCAGAGTTGAAAGTGGCTGAAATAAAAAAGTTGGAATTTTATTTGGGAGTAACAAAATTAGTCAAAATCAAGAATGAGGTAATTCATAGGACAGTGCATGAGAGACAATTTTGTGATAAGCTGAGGGAGTCAAGACTAAGATGCTTTTGTCATGTACAGAGGAGACAAAAGAGCCAATTAGGCAGAAAAAGATACAGATGGAGTTATCAGGCAGAAGATCTAAAGGCAGACCTAATAAAAGATTTATAAATGGCATAGATAAGGATATAAAAATAGTGGATGTGACCATGGAAGATGCAACTGACAGGGCTGGTTAAAAAGAGGCAATCTGCTGTGGTAACTTCTAATCAAGAAAAGCCGAAAAAACAATATTTATATAATTTAATTTTAAAAAAATCTGAAAAATCAACTATTTCCACATTGCAACATTTTTTCTTAAATAACACTAGTAAGTTTATTTTAAATCAATTGCTTTTTATAAAATTTCTATGTTATTCCATTGACATCAATACCTTAAAATCTTCTTACCAATACCTTAAAATCTTTTGCTAGTAGTGTGGTCAAGTGGTAAGAATTCTGTGATTGTGATCAACATGTTATCATTTTAAAACCTACTTGTGCCATTCTGTTGTGTCCTTGGGAAAAACATTTTACAGCACTTTCCCTTGCTTGGTGATCTTGGAAAGCAGTTCTAAATTTCAGTCATATCTTTATTAAATTTTAAATGTACAGCAGTATCTTGGCATCTCCAAAAGCAGATCAGGGTGATTGCTTTCCATATATATTAGCACCTCCATCAGTTTTCTGCAAGTCAGGAGGATAAATATATAGATAAAATAAATAAATAAAAATTCTTATATTAAAATATAAAAAATTAAATTAAATTAAAAAATTATATTAAATATAAAAAATTAAAATATAAAAATATAAAAAATTAAATTGAATTACTTGCAATTTGTGAAAAGGTCTATGCCAGCCATTATATCTTACAAAGGAATTATCTTCTGATGGATGAACTTTAATTTTTTTGAAGCATTTCATGCTTTCCTGTTTATAACTACAACATAATTGACAAAAAATCAAGTTAATATAAAAAAATTTGTGCAATAAACCCTGGTATTAAAAAGATATATGTATTTAAGAACATTTAAATTTATTCTTAAACATTTATAAAATGTTGATATAAAAAATAATGACACATTCATGGGGAGGGGGTAGGGAGGGAGAAGATATCAACAGTCAATCCTTTTTTATGCAGTGGGATACCAGCTTAGCTAAATTTAACATGAGACCGAGAATTGTATTCAAAATTTTAATGCTATCTTATTTAAATGTTTTGAATTTTACTTATTTATAAGGTACCTCTCTCAAAATCACGATAATACAACGAGAGTACATGACTACTGTAGCAGCTGAGCCGAGACAATCTCGTTCGCGGTCACTATCATAACGGCACTTCACACCACTCACTCTAGCTGCTGGAAGAACCGTTAAAACAAACTCTAGTTGATCCTAAAAAAAGCGACAACCACATGCAAAATAATGTAAAATATTATAATGAAGTTAAAGAGAGTCTACGAAACAGAAAAAAATATAAAAATTTCACTTAGTGTTTACTTCAGTCACCAAGCCAATTGGTCACTAGTAGCGCTAAAAAACACTTTAATAATAATCTTTAACCACAGTGCTTTAATTAAATTTTAATAAAACAACTTTCTTTTTACGTTTATTCTTTTTGACTGTGTTGGCAACAGTTGTGAATTTTGTTTCGACTGATCCCTGTATCTGCTTTGTCGGTGCTTTATATCTGGTTGATCTTTGCTGCGAATTTGTCGCAAGCAACTTTGTAATGGTAATGTATCAATGGCTTTTAAGAATGTCAACCGTTTGGTCTAAGTATTTTTATTTTTTTACTTTAATATCAACTGTATAAGGGATAGCCTATTGAGTAGCCTAAGTTAGACAGCTTGGGTTGCATGTTAAAATTAGAGTAAAGCCACAATTTTTTCCTTCTAAATCAAAATTTTTATAATTATTATCAGAAATTTTTTCTCTGGGTAAGCATTGAGAAATTTTCTGATGTTTTATTTTTCTTTTAGAACGCTTGGTACAATTGTTGTAGATCTGACTATTTTCCATCAGTTAATGTATCTATTATCTGATTATACAACATTCTCTGAATATGGCTCGGATGTGTGTATTAATTTTCTTCTTTTCGCTTTCCTTTTCTTATTAACATCACATCGCTTTGTTCAAAGGTACGGCGACCATGCACAACTGACATTGTGCATGTAATAACGTACTTCGTTTAGTCGCTGCTTCCCTATTCACAATCTTTATTTCTACATGCACTTTGATTAATTTCAAGTTGATTGTGAGTAAAAATGAAAATAAATAAAAATATCTATAAAACAGCATTTTTTGATAATAGTCACCGTGATAGCTTTAGTAGGATGCAAACGGAGCGGCCGCACCAATCCCCCTAAAAAATTAAAAATGGCCCCCTAAGCAAGATATTGCTCTATTTCTTCATAGTAGCACCAGGAAAGAGGCATCCCTAAAATGAAGACTTTTTTTAGAGATCATCTTGTTTTAATACATTAAAAAGTGGCCCCCTCTAAAACGATGACTTTTTTTAAAGATCACATTGTTTTGAAACACGAAATAGTGCTCCCTCCCCTAAAATACAGACTTTTTTTGACGCACTAAAAAGGAGATCCCCTAAAACCATGACCTTTTTTTAGAGATCGCTTTGTCGTTTTGTTTCGGAACCCCAAAAAGTGGCCAACCTTATTTTTCTTGCACCGGGCCCCCCTTTTTACAAGGTCATCACTGAATAGTCAGTTTTCGGATAAGATACAATTCAGTTTACTGATTCGCGTACCATGCAAAATTTGCTAGAAAGTTAGGTCGTTTGACATATCAAAAATGACTCTATATTGCATACGTTAAAACTTTCATCTTGACTTTCATTTGTGCTATGATTTATGGGTAGTTTTTGTAATTTTACAGATATCGTTGAATTTAATGGTGATAGAAATTACATAGGTTAACTGTAGAGCAGATCTAAAAAATGTATTTCTCTAGTACAAATTCCAAAGTCTCAATCTGCGCCCCAGTGTCCCCGTGTTTTAAGAATACTAAAAGGCAAGAGGGCATTAACATTATGATATCAAATATCATTATAATATCGTCAGAAAAGACAACTCTCCAAGACTCAACATAGAACGTTCTTGTCAGTATGTTCTTTGCTTAGCGTCAGGCTGGTAAAGCTATAGATTACGTATATGTGGATTCCATATGAGACTCACAATCGCAAATGTGATGATAAATTGCTTGCAATAGATATCTCAAATAGGAATTTTGGCATACGTACAAGAAATGAATAACAAATGTTATGGTCTTTTGAGAACCTACTCTGTAAATCAAAGTTTAAACTTCCGCCACTTATTATTGATCATGATAGAAATAAATTTTAAAAAGATTAACATTAGCATAAGGATATTGTAATATTTTCAAAAAAATAACGAAATTTGAGCTTTTTTTTTAGCAGCTAGATTTTTATAGAACGGTTTTATGTCTTGTTTAGCAATTGTACGTTGTTGATTTTGCTGTTAGTCAAGTTAAAGAATGTTATAAAAGAATTTTTAACTGTTTAGAGAGTCTTTTTATTTCATTAATTAAATCCTTAGTTCTTTAAAACATATAATTTAAGTTAATATTGTGTAAATTGATCAAAGCTAGAAAATCCGGGTCTCTTCAAGAAGTCACCCTAAGTGATTTTTTTTCATGAAACTAACTTGGATTTTTCTGTAGTTACTATCACTTCTTGATAAAATTTTTATCTTTTTGTTTTATTTTTTATTCCATCCTGGTGATGTGGAAGGTATTTTAAATTAGTCTCATTGAAAAAATTGCTTATAATGACTTCTTGAAAAGACCTGTAATTTCTTGCTCATCATATTTATTTGAATATTCTTGTTCATAAAGTTAAGCACTTGTAAGTTGGATTTTATTTATTTTAACTTCCAGTTATTCTATTATTGGTGACTTTTATAGTAATTAATTTAAATTTTTTTCCTCAAATGGAAGAATCAGAATTGAGAAAACGAAATGTTGACATTTCACCTGAACCAGAGGTAGTTTTTAATTTTTAAGTATTGTCATGTTAATTGCGTTGTAATATATGTTTAAATGAGTAACTGATTCATTTGAATTTTATTCTAAGCAATATAAATTTAAAATTTATATTGATGATTTGACAATGTTAACAAACCAGTATCTGTAATAAATACTGTACTATGTGTTGATTATTGAAAAAAGGAAGTTAAAGATATACAAAAAGTACTGTTTTTGTCATTGTTTTAATTTTTCTTATGTGTTAATAAATTTAAGTAGGACAAATTATTTTTACCATTTACAATTTTTATTGTCATTTTTCTCAGTAAAAAAAAATCATTTTTGTTTGCTAATATTTTTAGTTTTTTATTGACTTTAAACTTTTGTGCTTGCAATAGTTCTTTTTATTGTGAATACTGTTGTGATTTGCATGTACACTATTATCAAAAATTTTTTTTAGGAAAGTAAATCAATTCTAAATGATTCAAGTGTAGAAAACAGCAAAACGACTGCAGCTCCAAAGCCAGATGAAACCCCAGAATTTATGAAAGATGCTCTTAAGGTGTGTTACTTAATGTTTTTGTAGGCTTTATTCTTTATTATTATGTTTTTTTTTGTAGTAAAGAGTTTGAGATAAATACATTACACTATAACATAAAATAATCACAAGATTTTTGAAAAACTTTTTTAACTTTAATTGATTTTACCATTTGAAGGATTTAACTCCTCGTTGGCGCAATTGGTGGATAAGAGGATGGTTTACTCTTTTGATGTTTGGTGCATTTGGCCTTTTAATCTACTTTGGAACCTTTGCTTTTTTAATTGCTGTAAGTTACTTTAATCACAAAACGATAACAGCAATATTCTGAAGGTATTCTTAATGTTGTTTTAATAAAATTAATTTTCCTTTTTTAGGTAGTGATTTGTCAAGTTAAATGTTTTCATGAAATCATCACCATTGGCCATCAGGTAAAAATTTGTTTTTGGATTTTAAAAATCTAACTGATTGTTTATTTTATTCTTTATTGAGATGACTTGAACTATTTTTGTTCTACAAAAATGTAATAGTTAACATATTGGGCTTGTAGTTTTGCTAGATTTTAGATTGCATAATGTATCCACAAAACTTTTATAATCTTAGGTTAAACCTTTTGATTACCAGATTTTTTAGTAAGGTATTAATATGAAATGGTAGCACTTCAATATCTACAGTATAATATGTTTAGCAATAAGAGAGGCTATTTCGGTAACATTTTTCAATTTGTAAAAATCTTTCGATTATTTAAATTTTTATAAAGGTTTAATTCCCACTCAAATTAATTCCTATAATACATAAACTTGTATTTTTCTTTTGTGACTGGAAGGTTTACAAGACTTATGAATTGCCATGGTTTCGCACAATCAGTTGGTATTTTCTACTTTGTGCCAATTACTTTTTCTATGGAGAATCCTTGGCAGGATATTTTGGTGCTTTTATTCAAAAAGAGGTAATATACTTGAATTAAAACACAATTTTTTTCCTTTTTCTACTTTTATTTATGCCAAGTCTGATAGATTAAAATCTTGTCTATGTTTATAATGTTAGTTTTTTATAAATTATTCTTGTGTTTTTTTTTTACAATGAAATTAGTGGTATAAAAAAATAAATTCGATATTGCAAGAAACTAAGTTAAAATATCACAGGTAAAAGTTCAAAATACTTTTTAATGTAACCTTATTGTATTTTTGTAAACAATTCATAATTATGCATTTTTTATAGCATTTGTCATTATACATAGCAAAAACTAAGCTTGTCAACTAAACTGTTTTAGAGACTTTTAATGGAGTGTTATAGTTTTCCTAGCTTTTTTCCATTTGCAATTTGTTGTGATTACTCCCTTTTTAAATTTTTGGTCAATACACACATCAGTGATACTAAAAGATTAAACACTGGCTTACTATTTTTGGTTTTGAACCATTAAATGCTCACAAGATTTTTTCTTGGTAAGTCGTTTAAAAACCTGGAAAAAGCTTTCTTGTGGTGCTTTGGAGTAACATTTCTTAATTGGATGAATGAAACTTTTTTAAGGGTGAACAAATAGAAAGGGGTAAATGAGTTATAAACGAATATAAGCAGAAATACAATTCAAACTGGTTAAAGTTTAAGCATAAGAACATATAACGAGCTTTATTATTTTTAATACAAACAAGGGCAAGTAAAGACAAAAAATTGGAAAAATTTTCAGTTGAATGTCAAGTTAAGATCTTTTTTTTTATCTTGAATTGACGGTATGTATTCAAAACAGCTACAGCTCGTGATATGTTCTTGGGAGAGTATGTTTTATCCTTGGTCTGCGCTGCCTAACCCGCGCCTGCAAGGAATTGTCAATCAGATGCCCAATTAACTTCACCTAGTGCAGCAATTATGACTTTTTTTTGTCTTCATTATGATTCTATGGTTTTGTGGACCCAATTTCAGAAATCAATAGGGTTAATTAAAAATAAACGCATAAAATTAAAGACCAAAAAAATCTTGACTTCCATTCTGAAAACCAATTTGAATCAAAGTAAAGATTTTTCGCCTTGACTTTATATACTACGTATACCGATTGCTGCAATAAACTTACTGAGAAAAATATGGCGCGCGGTGTGTAAGAAGTTGAGCAGCCCAATCCTGTGTGACTGAAATTTGAAAGTCGATGGAATGAAAAAAACACGAAAAAGTTTCTGAAGCCTGCTACGGAGGATTAATTGATTTTTTTTATTTAATGTGTTTAAATGTATGTTTGTTGCTTAGCAATTTTGTACACGTGATCTTGTCAATGTTTTGAGACATATGGAATAAAACCTCGGCAGTTTAAACCAGTATTACTACTAGAATACCTTTATGTGCTTATTATTTTGGAGTTGTAGGATTACTTTTTAGTACGTTTTTCTTTGTGAGCCAAATCTTCTTCACTTAAAGGTTGCCAAAGCGCCACGGAAAGCAATTTAGTAACACTTGATATAAGTTTTGATATTTTTTTTGCTGGGCTAGTTTTAAAAAATGGAAGCAACCTTTTCACGGTCGTTAATTGCAATGCAGCATCTACAAATATTTGATTGTTCGTGATTTTCGCTCGTGCAATCGTTATTAAGTCTTATTTGTTACATTGAAGAAGATTAAGCTTCCTTACAACTTATTCAAAGACTTGAAATGAAAAATGATGCTATATAAAACTTGCAAATTCGAATTCCCTTAACGCTCTTTGTCAATTTGCTTCGAGTTTTTAATTCCCTTAGGATTTTACATAGCCTTACGCTGTGCGCCGAAACTTTTTTAATTGCGTCATGGCGGGCGTAAGTTCAGTTTTGTTACCTGGACTGACACAGGAAGTGACTTTTTCATGTGGAATTTCTTATTGGTGATTTTACTAGTTGAAAAAAGTCATAATGTTTTACCGTCTGGTGTTTGTTTTAGCACGAAATGTAATTTAGCGTCGAAATCTGATCGTATTCTGCTGTTCATCAAACCTATAACAATTTACGCCCATATTTACAAACACGGAACAAACTTCACGTTATTTCGATCCACACTTGGTTATTGATCGCGAGGCATTTACATGTAATTTGGATTGTGTAGTCGCTGCGAAATGACCGCAAGGTCTTCTGATCAAGCAGCTACCCAATAAAAGAGCACGTTTTGTTTTGTTTTTCAGGATCACTTGATGTTTTTGATTCGCTACCATCGTATCATTTCTTACTTCAGCTATTTGATTGGACTTATTATTTTCATTTTGAGCTTGGTGAAAAAGCATTACCGTCTTCAGTTTTTCATGGTAAGGTTATAGTACAACGGTGGGCAAATTGCGGCTCGCCGACTTTTTGTTTGCGGCTCTTCTAGCTAAACAATAATAACGAAATCGAAAATTGTACAATTGCTATTCACTGCAAACGAAGATTTTTAATTAGGTGCTAAGTCGATTTATAACGTGGAAATAAAAGCAATTCTTTGTTTGTTGTTAAGAACCATATATACCACAGCAAAAATTTGAGCAGAGCAAACGCTATCTTTCTTTTATTTATTTCTCGCCCACTGAGACGCGCTGGTAACATTAAAATAAAAGAAACAAAGTAGTGCTCGCTTTTCTGAGATTCGCTTCTCTGTAATGAAATTTGTAAAATAATAATATCGTGCAAGTTTAACAAATGAAGATTTGAGGAATTAATGCACACCGCTTTGACTCAGGGTTGCCAGATTTGCTTTTTTTAGTGTGATTGGCATCAAAAACTTTGTTTGGCTTTTTGTTTTTTTTTGCCTGGAGTGCAAACTAGCAGTGATGGTTTTACAAAAAGGGGATCTCGGTGCAAAAAAACGTAAGGCGGGGCCCCTATTTGTGTACTAAAAAAAGGTAGCTGAAGCCATTTTTTGTATATGAAAGCATAGTGATCTATAAAAAAAAGGTCTTCAATTTAGGAAGGGGCCACCATTGGGTGATCCAAAGCATCGAGAGACACTTTATACTGCCCCAAGACATTGTGATCTCAAAAAAAAAAAAAAAAAAATCAGCTGCCTAGGAAGCCGTTCTTTTATTTTTTCAAAATTTTTTCTTTTTTTTCGACATGCCATCGACGTCTGATGCTACTATGAAAAAACAGAGCAATTTCTTGTGTAGGGGGTCACTTTTTGATGTATTTTAGGGGGGTTCAGTGCAGCCGCACCGTTTGCACCCTATTAAAGCCATCACTGCAAACTAGCCATGATTTTGGGAGAAAAATTGAGAGATCATAGACAGATTTTAATTGGACCTTTTTTCTTTTTTTTAGAGAATACCTTTTTTAGCGACAAAAATAAAATTTTGTCTGGCTTAATTTTGGTAATTCTGGCTACTTTTTTTTTACCTTAATTAGCTTATTTTCCAATTTTGCATCTGGCAACCCTCAAAAGCTAGCTAATAAAGTGAAAATCCACAGTAGATCTAATGCTGGTAAAATCTCGGAAAAATTGTAAATCGTGTAACGTTGCATTTGCTTTTATTATTTGATTAAAACTTGCTTTATTTACTCTACTGTATTTGCATTAATGCCTCAAACAGAATTGGTGGCTCTCCGGCAGTTTTGAATTTTCACATGTGGCTCTTTCATTAAAAATTTTGCCCACCCCTGTTATAGTACAATTGTGAATTCGGGAAATGTTGAGTAGCACCACTAACCCCTCCATGCTTTTATCCTTTATTATTACTAAAAAATCAAATTGTTCTTTGGAGAACAAAAAAATAAACTGCTGTTTGAAACATTTTTTGAGAAGCCAGAGACGAGTCTTTTTTCTCTATATAAAGCAAAAGTTTTATCCAGTTGAGATCAGACAGAAAGCAGGAACGGGAATCGCTAATCTGGAAAAAGCTTTTGGAAACAGCAGAGGTCATAAAAGTGTAGGAGTCTAGATTGTTTTTTTTAAGGGCTAAGGCATGGATTTCTAAATAGTTACAAGTCCATTGTTAAGGGGTGGCTCCTTTGAGATATTCTTGGAGAAGAAGCAACATCAACAACGACAAACACTTTTTTAAGATAGCTTTTTACGCCTGCGTATTCGTTTTATTTACTGCTCTAAACATTCAACGTACATTCAATTGATTGAAGCGATTGTAAAGCTGAAGTTTCTCGATTTGATTTAAAGAGAAAAATCTCGCTTCAACACGTTGACTGCCATGTCAAATATTATCTGACAATGATAGTTTCATAAAGTTTATATCATTCAATTCCAATGCTGTGGCCTCAGCAGAAAGTTTTTTATCATTTACTTTGGCAACAAATTAAAAAATTATGTTATTTTTTATTGATTATATATTATTTTGTCTAAATTTTATTTTTTCCTAATACAATTATAAGTGACCAGGAAAAAAAATTTCTGCAAATTTTATATGGTTTTATTATGTTTATTATATAGGGTGATCAGACCAAGTATAGAAAAATATTTCAGATAACTTCCCAAAAACAAAAGGTTGAGAAGAATATTGGCGAAGATAATTATATACTGTATAGTTAAACAAAATCAAATCAAAATTATTTTTCAATGTTTTCTTTGGCTTTCATTACACATCACAATTTATTAATAACTTTATCACATGAGACACGGATGGCTTCTGGTAAAATTTAGTCCCAACATTGGTTTAATTTAATATTTTTACTCTTTTAATCGGGGTATTTTTTATTTGTAGAAGAGTGGGTCTAGTCTACCCAAGGTGTTTCAAGACCTTTTAAACACCAGGCCTGCTAACATAAGACTTCAAAAGTTCAAAAATCCCACTGTGTTTTTCCTGTTTGCAATACTTCATATATTGCTGCGCCTATTATGCTCATTGTCATTTTGAGTTATTTTTTTAATTAAATCTTTAAAAAAAAGAAATGAGTTGGTCATGATAGAAACAAATGTCTAAACATAAAAACTCTTCAAAAAATTAATGTTTTTGAAGTTAAATAGTCTACTTTTGTCTACATTTAGTCTGATCACTATGTATATATTTTGCATTTGTAATGAAAAATATGGGCTAATCATATGTGTAGCTAATGATTTCTTTAGAAATTAAAGTTAAAAATTTTTCGCAGAACCTGTGTCACCCAAATTGAGTGACATTACCTCATTGCAATTTTCAGCAAAGCTTATGTTACCCACATTGACTGACATGGCCTCACCAGTCAGATGGTGAATAAAATTAAAATGATCATATCTGATTAATTATTATTGATCACAGTGCACAAAGACTTATGCTGGTCTCAATATCTATCAATTAAAAAATACAAAAAAAACATTTGGTCTCCGAAACTTCACTGATATTGCCGTTGCAGTTAACAGTTAACTTTGATCAAAATAAGAAATACTTCTTGTTGAATATTTCACCTCTGCCTCGATTGCATTTTGATTAATATTTAAATTTTATAAATTTTTAAATTTATTTTTAGTTTGGCTGGACCCACGTGACCTTGCTCATTATTGTTACGCAATCCCATCTACTGATGCAGAACCTTATGGAAGGCTTGATTTGGCTTATTTTGCCTGTTTCCATGGTGATTTGCAACGACATAATGGCGTACATGTGTGGATTTTTTGTTGGACGAACCCCTCTGATTAAGGTTACGCTCGCGTGTTGAACCAATGCAACCCGATTTTAATGATTGCGTCATTTTTAGTTGTCGCCTAAAAAGACATGGGAAGGATTCATCGGCGGTGGATTTTTTACCATTATATTTGGTTGGTTGGTAAGAAATCTTAACATTGTCTGGTTGCTTTGAGCATTAAGCCATTGATTGTTAGTTTGTAGTTTTCATAGAGTTTCCTTTTAGTTTAAAAAAAATCTTTATTTGTTTTCAGCTGAGCGCTTTCTTGAGTCAATTTTCAACGCTGACTTGTCCTTCCGAGATTTCGTCCAGCTTCAAAGTGACAGTCGATTGCGATCCATCTTATATTTTCAAAAAACAAGAATATTCTGTTCCTCTGTTCCTTCATTTTCTTCCAAAACTGGTCGGTGAATTGCGTGTGATTTCCATCATTGGACTCGCAACATAAAAAGAGTTTTTTTATAGATTGGGCTCGAGTTCACCACAGTGAACTTGTATCCCTTCCAATTTCACTCGCTGGCCATCTCGTTGTTTGCTTCACTGATCGCACCTTTCGGAGGCTTTTTTGCCAGCGGCTTTAAAAGAGCATTCAAAATCAAAGTACGATTTTTCTTTTTGTTTCACTGTTTAAAGCAGGGAGTCAAACCGAACCCGAACCGGATCCGTAAACCGGTATTAAACGTTATTATTCTTTGAACCTGAACCTGAACCGAACCCGAAAAAATAAAATTTGCTGAAACTAAACCTGAGCCGGAACATTTTAAACAGTTCCGGTTCGACTTTCTGATTTTGATTTTTTATTTAAATTATAGGCCCTGATCAATAATAACTTCGTATTTGAATTTGCCGCATTTTGTTTGGTCACTTGTTGTTTGGCGAAACAGATAGATAGTGTGCTAAAGCAATAAATCGCAATAAATGCTAAAGCAATGAAATAAAGACGCATCGAACCAATTCATTTAGACAAAAATCAGATTTAAACCAATAGCCATTCAACCTTTTTGCAACAACGCCCAATTTTGAATAAACTGAAAAAACCTGTATACTCTAGTTCTAAATCAGGAATGTCCAACGTGCGGCCCACTTAAGGTTTTGGTGCAGCCCAGCGACGATTTCCAGTTTCTGGCCATAATGAAGGTTACGAAGAAGAGTTACGCGAGATTGCTGAAGACATTTGGGGCGGAAATCGATAAATAAGAAGTGATTCTAGGAGAAGACCTTTTTTTTAGAGAACACCTGAATTTTGAAAAGCAACTCAAGAAATCGGAGCAAGATTCTGCGCAAACAGCTTTTTACGGCCCACCGACTTCGGCTCGATATGAAATTTAGCCCAACTTCGAAAACGGGTTGGACATCCCTGTTCTAAATGATGCTTTAAAGCAGGATTTTTTGTTGGTCTTCAACTGAATTTAAAGTGCGAATTCTAGTTGTCAGCATAGTAATTTCAAAAATAATACGTTGAAACCTTGCCGTTGGTTTCTGCAAAGAAATTTTCACATGTTTTTGTATAGGGGCCCACCAAATGATATTTGCAGCAAAAGAAGTCCATGGATTAAAAGAGGCATTATGACAAGACAATGTTAAGATTATTCGCCAATAGGCATTGTAATAATCAGACTAAACTACGAAAAAGTCCTTGAAGACCCCGTTTGCCCTTGCACACCTTATGAAGCGAACACAACCTAAAATATTTTGGTATTGAAAAGCTCTGGTTTAGACTGTTTTGATTATTTTAAACTTTGTTAAATAACTTGGTGCAGGGATGCACAAAACTCTTGTCTGCCGCCGGTCGCATTGTAGAGTTAGTTTTAATCAATTGCCGTTAATGAGTTATGGTGAGTAGTTTAGCCGTATGAAATCATAAGTTTCATCGATAATATGCTTTTTATTTCTAGTGCTATTGTAATGAAGCAAAATGTCAAAATTTGTAACTGATCAAATTCATTCAAGCACAATTTGTAAAACATTGATTTATTTGATCTTGAATGCTCGCAGATAAACTTGCAAGATCAATCGACTTAGGCTACTACACTAAACCTGCTAACAAAATTTGTGCAGTGGACAATTTGTGCTAAAAGTAAACCATGATTATGATTGCATCGTAAAAGATAGAAATTTATTTAAGTTAAATTTCTAATGAGTTGAACGCGCGACGTGTGTGCACGGTCGTGCATCCAAGGTCGCATGCGATCGTGCAGCCGCCGGTCGTGCGTCGTTGATGGATTATTAATGATCTAGCTCTTTTCTATGACAATTTTGTTACGATAACTTGCTGTGACGACAAATCTCGATTTCAATTTTTTACTTTAACACTCGAGAATTCATTTTCACTTCGATTTCTTTTATTCCAGCCGCACCGCAGCAGGAAGCTAATTGAGAATATGATATATTTTTAGGTGAATTGCTTGCAGAACAAAGAAAGGAAGAAGCAGCAAAATGGTTTAGGTGTAGTATGCAGACGAAGTTGAAAGGCAGTATCAGATAAAAAGACTTGCGTGGTTTCTACGCTTTTATATATTTGCGTGTAAGTTGCCAGTCCAAAACGAATCTAATAAATGCACAACACAGCAGTATAAAAAAATTTTAAAACCTTGTCAATAGCTTAAAATCCAAAAACTTGATGTCAAAAATAAAATCACCAAAAATTTTCGCTTGCATTTTTGGGGCTTTCATTACTGTGCATTTAACTTCGTTGAAATATACAGAGTTGGTTTCACAATTAGGACCTAAGTAGTTTAAGTTGAATAGATAGTGTTTAATTTTTAAAAATCTGCCCCAGAAATAGCCACCCCTTAAAAAATTTCTGGGTACACAACAGTTTACCATCCTCCTCCAAAAAATATGCTAAAACTAGCCATACGCCCATAACTGGAAATCATGTGGCTACAATCATAGCCTTACAAATTGGGGAAAATGGGGACATTTTTTCCCTTTTATTCTCTTTTCCAGCAAGAAAATTCGGAAACAATCTGATTTTTCGGGCCCTGAGTATATTTTTTAAAGCATAAAAAGCTCCTGTAAAAATGTTTTGTAGGCAGAAAGGAATTGATTTCACGTCCAAATAGTTTATTTTAATATGCTGTAAACCAGAACCAATTATAAAATTGTCTTTTTTGGGGTAAATTTCATTATTTCAATGCATACATTAATTTTTTGGACAACATAAAGATTTTCAGCTAATATGTTTTGCTCTGTTATATATGTTGTGTTTAGCTTCTCTATGAAATCGTGCAAAAAATCGTGATTCAGGAGATCACTGCATAAAATGCTGGCAAAATTGTTTCTCACCCCTTCCTCAAATCTTTTGGTCAGGTACCTTCACGGCCACCGTTTACGAACATCATGTTCTCATTTTACATGCTTGTGAAAAATAAACAGAAAAAATATTCTGTAAAATTACGGCATTAACCGAACACGAACTGAAAATCTGTATTTTGAAAATGCAAACGTGACACCTCTACGCTTAGAAGTTTCCTTTGCACTTCAAAACGGATTTTAAAAATATTAAATCTTTAAAAGAAAACCTTCACACTATAAGAACAGTTTGATTAAGTGCAATTTATCTGATATCAATGACGACATCCTCGGTGACGTAATGATAAACTTCTTACGGCGAAATTACACTGATTGCAAGTGTTGCAACTTTGCATATTTTTCTTATTTTTTATTTTGTCACATATTGAATTTTTACGTGACGTCACATACTGAATTTTCACTTGATGTCATATGCGCAGTTGCACACCAAAGTGTTTTACTTATAAATTAAGCTGTGCAGAGTTACAGTTAGTGTGGATATGTCTGCCAAAGAGCGCCAATACAAAATAATGACGTCAATGCTCATTCGAAGAGGTTACATTTTTTTCAGTGACTTATCTACCCCGTTATGAATTCGGCCCGAGTTTTTCTTCACTGCTGTTATCGCGACACTAAAAACTCGTTTCCACTACGAGCGTGAAACGGAGTATTTTTTGTTTGTTTTATTGATTTTTTTGCTTCGCTTAGCGTTTAAGCGCAAAAGGATTGTATTTGATTTTTTTGTGTGCTGTTTGACGACCAGAGCAACAAGTAGCTTCTAATAATTTTATTAAAAATATGTCCTGATTTTCGCTGATGAAAATATGGTAACCCTAAGTTAACAGTAAGGATTTTTTTACGGTAATAATTTTGATAAAAGAGGTTTAAGAGATTATAAACCGTAAAAATAAGCTTATAGCGTTATCAATAGAAATCTATGTAAATTATTCAGAATTGAAAATTTATTCAAAGAACTTTACCGAACTGTTTAATAGCGATTCTATGTTGAATATAAATCGCTGTAATTAGTGAGTTTTTGCAGGATTTCGGTGACACAATCCCTGGACACGGTGGATTCATGGACAGATTCGATTGTCAGTACTTAATGGCTACATTCGTCAACGTTTATCTTTACACGTTTATCAGGTGCGATATTTGCAATGTATTTTGATCACCTGTTTAAAAATAAGCCAATTAAAATGCGACCACGTGTTCGGTATGGAACCAATCGAATTAATCATTGACCGCGCAGAATACCCTCGCCGCGGAATGTTCTGCCGCTCATCACAGCAATGTCGACGCAAGATCAGCTGGCGCTTTACAAAGAGCTTAAACATTTCCTTGGCGGCAAGGTAGGTGGCGTTTGAAACACTTTCGACCGTAGTTCTGCTTTGCAATGTTTTTTTTTTTTTTTGCTAGTTGTAATTACCTATCGACTTGTATGCTATTTTCTATTTCTAGCAGAGTCACTACTATAGGTAAGCAGCGTGAATCTATCGAGAAATTTAACGTAAAGTGGCTTTCCTAAAGTGATAATGGAAATCACTCTGGTAAACTGGGCATCGAATTTGCGTCCTTCTGCTCGCGAGGCTGAGCCACCGCACCAAGGAACTGTTTGATGCCGTCACATCGATTCGAGCTTCAAATTAGCTTTTGTTGATTTGGCTGGGTGATTTTAAGCAGTTGCTTTCTTATATATATTGCTGAACAAAGTATGATACAGTGGCGGAAAGCGTACCAGTTAACCATGTCTCACCAATGCTGTTTCTAGGAAGTGGCTCTATTAAAACTTCAACACGATTACACATTGTGACTCGGTTTGTTTATCAAAACAGCCGATCAAGATGTGTCCTGTGTGTTGTTTACCATGCCGCTAATTGTTTCGATTTTGTCTTGTATGACACTTGTTGCAGGGCTTGCTCTAGGTGATGACGACGTCATTTCCGTCCCACCGTGCATCAGCCGTGCGTATGTGGAGTTGCTTGTGATTTTGTTGTTTTCAGTATCTACATATTTTTAGTTAGATCAAGCTGCTTGCTTCAACAGTGCTGTCGCTTTTCTATAACCGTTCTTGACGTTTACACAATTTCTTAGAAGTTGACTTAAAGACGATCACCAGTAGAATACTGCGATTTTGTTCGCGTAATTGCTCTTCAAATTGTCATTGAATTCGAAGGAGCTTTGAATGTAGAAAGTAACGGTCCTAAAGCTCCTTACTTGTTGAGCTTAGTATACATTTCGTTCTCTGATGCTTGACGTATTTTCATAAAACTTGTTAATTGCTCATTATAGTCGAGCTGCTTGCAAGAAAAGCATCGAGTCAATATTTTAATAAAGTATCTTGTTTTTGCTTCAAATAAGATGTAGTGTAGAGCGTACTTTTAGCATTGTTAATCACTATAAAGATTGAATAAAACATCGTATAGTTTTAATTCTGTCACACTTGGTAGATGCTTACACATCGTGAACAATATTCAGCTTCGTGTAGTGAACTACTATTGATTTAGTATTTTAAAGCTGTCGTTTCTTTTCGAGCCAAGCCATAAATTTGGGTTTGCTTTGCGCTTTTATCACGCACTCTATATTTTAAAAAGCACATTGTTGTGGTTTGTAAAAACCAGAATGTCAACGACTACTGTAGTCGTACTTATGAGTGTACGGCAGCATTTTTGATACAAGATTGGGTTGCTTTAAGTTTATATTTATAATTGGGTCGCTAGAAAAAAGGTCGAGAAGCACTGGACTGGACTTGCTGCACTGCAGAAATGAGCGGTTGTTATTGCATGCTCAGTTTATCATTACTTTCGTCCTGTCGCATCAGCGAGCATTTTCTAATCGAAAAGTTATTTGGCCTCGGTTCGATCACATCCACTGTCTTGTTATTTGACTACCTATTTCGGAGCCAAATAATGCAATGGTGTGTTGTATAGAAAGATAATATATTTTGTTTTTAATAGAGTTCGTGCAGTGATATCGATACTGTGATTGTTGTTCATGTTATACCGTTTTGTTAATTTCAATGTACATAATGTTGTAATTAAAATATTAATATTTGTTGTGGAGTGTGTTTGGTGTTAAATCGGAAGGCTTTGATTTTTCTACCCAGTATTTGGGTCAAGACAGACAGCAATCGGGCAATTAAACTAATGACCATTCATTAAAAGGAACAAAAAATTTACTTTTTCTTGTTATTGATCACCAGAAAATAGTGCAATTTAATATAGCAACGTTAAATTAGTACATGGTTATTGATTAATAATTGCAGTTGCGATTAGTAATTGCTACAAAGCTAAAAACAGCAGAATCTTGCGACGACAAGCGTTCAACAATGGCACGAAAAATATTGAAAAAAACATTTCGATGAAATCAATTTTTCAACATTTCTGGACCTCGCACGTAAATAACAAATAATTCTTGTTTCTCTATTCAACAGATTACATAAAGATTTTTAAGCATTCCGAATACACGCAGCTACGCAAGGGGCGAATGTACAAACGCATAATAAGCAAAAAAAATCAATCAATTCAAAGTAAGAACTAGAACAAGATGGATGTGAAGAGCACGCAACGTACGTCGAATAATTACGTGATTACTTTATCTCATTGACCTTGTTTTGCCTTAACGCGCGGCATCAAGCTATTGGCGCGAAGCGTAAAAGGCGACTTTCAGTAATTGCGTTCAGTCAAACTTCATGCGCGGAGGCCCCACTCCCCGAAAAAAGTCGATAAAAAAACTTCTGCGACGGGATTAGGAGTTTAAATATGTTGATAATTAACAAAACGATGACAGCCGAATACGAACGTAATATTACAGACGAGGTTTGAGATTGAAGTAACAAGTATGACGAGCTGGCACCCGATGCAAGCACAAATTCGATGACTTAATGCCGGTAAGAAGTACAGTAGCAAAGTTTTCACCATTCAGTTTGATTGTACAACAGGACATAAACAACATATCTCGCTAAAGTTTCACAATTTAACAGTAAAACCTGCTTAAATAGGGAAAGGGAAAGAAAAAACAAAAACAAACCACAATATTATATCAAAATTCTAACGTTTACGCGCGATTTAATGCGTAGAGCAAAACCGATGCAGTTAAAAAATGGTCGTACAAACGCACTTGAATGGCGGAAAAGTGCGCTAAAGATTGTTTCGTAACAATACATTTGTCTCGTTCACCCAAACACGATCGTCGCTGACGCTGTGTTCGATCGCACTAGCCAAAGTACTTCGTAAGAAGCCAAAATACGATAAAAAGAAATTCGTTATGAAGTGACTCGATTTGGAAACGAACTTGTCACGCCATGCGCGGCACAGAGCAGTTTTTGTTATCGCGACGTAATTGAGACAGGATCGACACGAGGTTACTGAAACCAATTAAAAAACTTAAAAACGATTTGCGCGCAAATTCAAAATAAACTTTTTTCGAAGTTAAGATTAATTGAAAACCGTCAAACGCTTTATTTAAACTAAGTTATCCGTTTAAATATTATGCGACAGGAGATGAAGGATCCGGATTATTCGTCCCACTCATCGTCGTCGGACATATAGGAATCCGACTCCGAATCGGAAAATTCCACGGCGATGCGACGTGCCAAAATCGAAGCGACGTCGTTTCCTCCGGTCGTCGTAGAGGCCGTTTTCTCGCGTTGTTCGACTTTCTTCAAGTTTATGCCTAAGAAAGTATCGAAATTAGTTATATGGAAACGGGTCATTTTGGTTAAGAATTTGTCAGCAAACGAGACTGATCTTAGGGGGACCGTATCCTACTTCTTCAAGCCAGCCGAGACTTTCACCATTGGATCCTTCGCTGTTCATAAGTAATTTTTATACAGACTACAGTAGTAACGTGGTACAGTTGGCCTTTAAAAATCTGGATCCTTCAATTTTTAGGCACGGATTTCGGAAGCGCATTTTCATATTTTCCGCGTTGGTGCGCATGCGCACCACTGTTTTCATGAGCTGCCACTTATATTTAGATGGTGTTGTATGCCTAAACGCCATGTTGGTTGATTCTTCCACGTGCTAACAAGTAATTCTGCTGATTTATGATTTTGCGGTGCAGGTGGTATTTTTTAAAAAATATATAGGAGTACACCATGAAAAATTATAACACTCAAAAATCCGCCAGTAATCAGGTCCCGAGGTTGTCAGTTTTTTAAAGGGCAACTGTATTGGGCTGGAACTTTGTTACGGTTAGAAAGGTAATTACAAAGTAGTGCATGTGTGTGTTCGTGTGTCAAGCATACCGAAAAACATTGTCGCGTGGAAGTGTCGAAGCTTTATTGTTTGTCAGCAACTTCGCAGAATTGATAATTTGTTGGTTCTGGACTGTGCCAGTCTCGACGCATGTTAGGTGGTAATGTTTGTTCTGATGGGTGCATGAGGAACTGTGTTGGTGAAATTGTTTTTATTTTCTGGAGTTGAGGTATTGCGATGTAATAGTAGTGTAAATGCATCATGTGTGACATCTAGATCTGAGATCTCAAGCTTCAAAAAATAATAAAAAAAACGAGTAAGTACGCCCGAGCTGATCTTGTCGAGGTTTTGGTCAAATCAAATACATGGGATGATCAAAGGGTGACGAGACGTTCTTGAAAATTTAAAATCTAAGTTACTGTGGCATAAGTAGACAATCGATTGAACGAACTAAAACTAGATATACGATAATATACTAAAAACGTAAGTTTTGTTGAGACGTTTAGTCATTTGACATGAATTATTTTTTCTATTTCTAATAATGAGAAAAACTTTTGTTTTACTGTAGAATGCTCGCATAATTAAACGTTAAGTTGTTGTTATCCAATACAGCATTTAATTTATAGTTCTTCACATTATCTCTCATGTGACTTTTTTTTAATTTCAATAAAAAAAAGCAAAACAAAAAAGACAATAGCATATCTGACTATTATTAGTTGATATTTTTACCGTTGAACAACAACTTTTTATTGAACTACAGCGCAGTTCAGGAGAAAATTTCTCTGTATGCTCGTATTTGCCAGTTTTCTGCTTTTGGTTTTAACCGGAGTCACTAAGCCAAGCAGCGTGAATCTATTTCGGAATTTGTCACCAAGTGCTCCCCAAGGGCACAAAGGGAAAATTATTCGGGTGGACTGAGCATCGCACCCAGGCCCAGCAGTGTAGTTGGGAGATGAGAAGCGTCGTTTTTAGAAAGAACACGCTCGGCACGACCTCGGTTCAACTCCCATCCTTGCCTGAGACCGACACTTCAGTCATACTTCCCAGCGAAGAAGAAGCGCCTTTAAATTACCACATAAAACCGGAAAGCAATAACTCGGCGTCTTCAAAAGCAGTTCGAGGCAACCACTTGAAGTTGGTTTGAGTTTTACGCCTCCAACGCACCGTGGTTGCGGAACTAGGGAGGAAGTTAATAAGCGATGAGATGAAGCAAAAACATCAGCCTCACGCTGAATTTATACGATCGAGATGAACATTCAAAATTCGAGCCAGACCCAACACATTAACACAATATTTCACGTATAAATAAATTTTAGACCGAATTTAAACACTCTTTTCAAGCAAAACGAAACTTTAAGTGGATAAATTTAGAAGATTAAATTTGCCAACAGAGCAATTTCGAAAATTGTCTTCCCAATCTCTTTGGAGATACTCTTCTGCGTGAATTCAGCAACTATTGATAGGCCATAGTGCGAAATAGAAAAACCATACAAAATCTATTAGCAATGAGGTGAAGTTTTCCAAAAAAAACTTACACGGCATAATGATTTAACATGCTGGTAATAAATTCAAAGCGTTAAAGTAATGTCGCAAAAAGGCAAATTATCTGACCTTTACAAACTTATTGTGTCTAAACAAAGCAAAAGGTTTTTAATTGAAAATACAAAAGTCGTTTGGACACGAGGGGGAGCTGTACGCGCACCGAAAGTTAAGACTTTAAGACTGGCGGATAGACGCCTACGACTAATGGACAACAGAAGCTTGCACAGCACTGATGCAGATCAACAAACACAAATAAATTGAAAACCGAAAAGCTGAAACACTCACCGACACGTATGGCCGACAGCAGATCGCTCCTGCTATCAACTACCGGTGGAGGTCGATCACTTTCTTCTGCTTTGTTCAACTTGACGCCGGCGAGCTGCGCCGCCAGGCCGCCCTGGTTGGCTGGCGACGAAGCTGAAAAAACGATCGGGTTATAAACGTTGGATTTGCTCGGGTTTAAGTTACGGTGATAAACTGTGTGTTGGAGCTAACGAAAGTCAACGCTTGATAAGAAAACGTCCGCTCGAAACACGCATCAACTTCTGGTAGAGAAAAATGTCAAGAGACAAATACTGATACCGCGATTCACCCTTGGCGCAGTTTTTAAAGCACTGTGATTTTATGTGGAGCATCATTGGTCGTTTAGGCCCGTCAGCTAATAAGTTGCCATTAATGTTAACTAAACACATGTTCGAGTTTAAAAAACATAAACATTCTCTTTTGAGCAAGTTTAATTTAATAGTTTATAAGGATTTAATTAGGGGTGGTGAACCTGCGGCCTTCCAAGCCACAAAGTGCGTTCAAGTGAAGACTGCTTATAAGTGAAGACCTTTTTTTTTCAAGATCACTAATGTTTTTGGGATGAAAATTATTTTGCTCCCAAACTTTTGTGCGGCCTGCACCAATTTTTAATCTTAAAAACTGGCCTGTGAATACAATAAGGTTCCCCACCCAGGAATTAGCCTATATAAATTTACGGTTTTTCTAGCCAGACATTTAATGCTATCTTCGTTAAACGAATAAAACGGATTGTCTTGGTGTACAGTCTAAAAAAAAATTGATCAAAGTTTCAATAGCGTTTTAAAAAAATCAAAAAACGAGATGTTTAATAATCGTGTTTAATATTCGGTTAAACCTTGAAGTGAAACTGAAGTTTCCAGATACATCCTTAAGTTGGGAATCCGAAAACTATTATTTCGTAAAGAATCCTATGTTTACTTATCATCTGATATTCAAACAGTCCTTATATTTTGAACTTGTGACCTGCTTTGCAGTTGTTATAAAAATTGGCGGAAATTAAAACGACGTCTAAAGCTAAATTTAGAAACTAGAAGTCCATGGAGATCCTAAATTAAATTGGATTTCGCATTTCTCAACGATTGCAAACAGTTCAATTAAACCTACAGCGAATCAACTGCCTGTGCAAAAACTCTCCATGTCAATTTTAGCGCATACGTATCCAGGTTACTGTAGAACAGGCAGGTAACGTAGCACTGCTAGTTGTGCTTGGTGAATCGCCGCGTTCTGGTCGAAAAGCACATTAAAGCTTGACGACAAAAGCGCAAAAAGGAAAATATTTCGAAACAACTCGAAAAAAGCTTCCGGGACAATTTGCTGTTTACGTCACAACACTGTAAAAAGCATTGTTTTGAAACAAAGCGAGCTGAGATTCGACATTTTGACAGCATTGCAGTAGAGTTTCCGGGTTTTGTGCGCTTGAACAAAAAAAATTAAAGCTTGAAAAGTTTTTAATCGTCTATGGTTGGCTGATTATAACAACATGAACTATGGCCACCAAATCATGCGTGCAATTGTCAGTGATGTTGTTGAACGAAATATCGAAGCGGAAAAATAACAACAACAACCAAAACAATAAGCATGAATCGGCTTATCAAATATAAGCAACAGAGCGAGATAATGACAAACTCTCGTCTTGGTGCTTTCTTGAAATACCAAGATGAAAATTTATGATCTCCCTTAAATATACCGAATCAAGCTTGAAACCAGAAACCTTATACAGCAAGTCTAAGTTCTACAAACATAAATCATACTTGTAAATATACACTTACATGATCCAGCATTGACAGCCACAGGGGGCGGTGGTGGAGGAGGGGGAGGAGGGGGTGCATTAAATGCATCAGGAACTGATGTTGGAGGGGGTACGTTTGAGATATCGGGAGGCGGAGGAGGTGGAGGCGCGTTGGTGGGCAGCTTTCCTTCAATGAGTGGAGGAGGGGGAGGTTCTGGTAAGCCATCAGGAAGAGGTAGAGAGGAAGAATCGTAAAGAGGGGGAGAAGGAGGTTGAGCAGTTGGAATATGATTATCATTAGATGCAGGCGGTAGTTTGTCCGAAATTGAGGGAGGGGGTGGAACAGTCGAAGGAGGTTCTCGAATCCTGGTAAGTAAATAAAATACAACTAAAATTAGTGATTGGTCGATTAATCGGAATCGAGAATCGATGAATTTTTAGGAATTGAAAGCGGCATCAGAATTAAAAAATTTTTGATAAAAATTTCCATTCTTAAAAACGATTCCTAATTTATTTAGTATTTGCCCTTTTTTTATGTAACCATTATCATTGAGCATGCACATATATATGAAAAACGACATTTTCTGTTTTAGAACAATAAATATTTATAAGGATTATAATCATGGGCTGGTGGCAAATCAGCCATGGCAAATCATCACCAACTGTCACTAACTTTAACAACACTATTGTCACCAACCCTAACCCAAATTGGTGGTGGCTAACTGTCGGCAGCAAATCGCTAGCAGCAATCGGTCCCATACCATACATATATAGTGCAAAACTGAATCGATCTTGCTTGCAGAATGCTTAATGAAAAGATAAGAGCAATTTAGCAATGTTTTAAAAAACCGCTACAATTTGTTTCATCCTATGGAAGCGTCAGGTGGTTGCTTTATTCAAAGAAGTAACCACCTGATCATTTTATAGAGTTAAACAGAGTGTTGTGATTTTTAAACATTAATAAAATAAATTTTGTGTTATATATATATTTATATATACAGTATATACCGGATGTTTCAGATAAAAAAAAAGCAAAACATTTCCGCATATCTTGATAGGAGTTCAACCTAATTTTTCTCATTTTTGTACTTCCAGAATATCCTTTCTTGACTTTCTAATTTTTACAAACAGTTAGTAATTACTTTTAAAATAATGGTTGTAACACTCAAAAGAGAAACGGTGGCCGTTCTTCTACGCGCCGGACACAAGACTAATGACATCATTGCCCTTGCTGGCGTGTCTCGTAGCCTCGTCGACATCATAAAAAACTTCTAAAAACTGATGCTCCACTTAACAAGAGGTCCAAGAAACCTAGAACAAGCACTGTCAGGACCCCTAGACGCCTTTCTCGCCTCAAAAAGAGCATTAAAGCGACAGCAACCAAGTTAATGAGAGCGCATGCCAAGGATCCGGGCATCTCCCTTAATTTTGTCCAACGTGCACTGCGATACTATAGTCCCTCGTGAGAAAGTGCGTCCCCTTGCTCTCAGAGAACATTACGGCCCGTCCGAAGCGATGCAAAAGCCTCGTGAATCACCTGAAGCATGCACATTCAGGCAGGATCACTTTCTTTTCAGATGAGAAAAATTTTTGCGTTAACCCAGTTCGTAATAGTCGTAATGACCGGTATATCCGTTTGGAAGGCTCAAAAGTTGATGAGGATGTTCCCACAGCTCCTAAGTTTATTACAAAAACGAAACACCCGGGGCCTCGCTGATGTTCCTCGGTGCTGTGGCAAGCACGGGTGAAGCTTCGCCGCCGATTTGGTTCTCGACCGGATTTCGCCTTTCTGCGTCCAAGTACCAGGAAGTTCTCCAAAAAACTCTGATCTCGTGGATGAAAGAAGTTTCAGAGAAGCACAACGACTTTATATTCCAACAGGATGGCGCACCAGCCCACACAGCACGATCGACGCAGGCGTGCCTGAGGGAGGCTGGCGTCGATTTCTGGGAGAAAAACATGTGGCCGCCATCACCCCCTGATCTCAGCCCCCTCGATTTTTCTATCTGGGGGCACATCGAGGCCATGGCCTGTTCTAAACGTCACAGCAGTCTGACTGCCCTCAAGAGGTCAGTAAACTGTGCCTGGCGCAACACGAACGAAGACTTTGTGATCAAGGCATGCTCCAAGTTCAGACCATTATTTTACCTTTGTAAACAGCTTATGTTTCAATTGTTTATTTTGAAATTAATTAATCTTGATTTGTATCACTTAAAATACAAATAAATAACTACAAAGTTTTTGCCTTATTTTTATATGAAACACCCGGTATACACAAACAAGTGTTTTTTTTTCATTTATTAAGACAAAACATCCCTACAGCTTAAATGGATGAAACAGGCTGTAGAGCTGCGGTTTTTTTCTTAATAAATAAAAAATCAATGTACAGTATATGTTCAGAATTTTATTGAGCACCCTCCAAAAACAAGTCAATAACTTTTTTTCCCAATTTATATATATTGCAAGAGTCTCATATTGCAATATACTGCAATATACGAGTATACAGTATAAATAGCAAAAAAGAATCGATCTTCATTGCAGAGTGCTCAAGATCAGAGCAATTTAATAAAAAAATTTATTTAATAACTATTTCAAAAAACACAATAGCCTGTTTTATCCAATAAAATCAATCTGTTTCCATCATATTAAGGTAAGAGGAGAGCCAGGTCACCTTAATATAAATGCATATCTTCTGTAATTGCATTTACGAGTCATATCTCGTACTATATTTTCAGTTATTTTTTTCTTATATCACATCACAAGAATTGCATTATTTGTTTGATTAATTTAACTTAACAAACTGCATACAGTATTTTTGAGCGTAACGATTGAAAAGCTTAAATAATATTTCCAGTTTTAGGAATGATTAAAATTTTGAAATGTCCTCTAATAAACTATGTTTTGCAGAACTACATATTATTTATCAAAGGATGATTCACTTAACATATTATTTTTTTATTACATATGATTATATTCTTTATTTTTCCAGTAACCATCTGACGATTCCATAGAATAAAACTGATTGCCGTGGTGTTTTAAAAGGTACTTGAAAAAATTTAATATTATATATTCTAATATCCTTTTTCAAATAAAATTTTTCTATTTGAATAAGGATTAAAGATTCTATTTAAGTAAAGTTACAACAGATGTTGTGTTTTTTTATATAGTCATTAAATAAATTTTATAGTAAAGTATTGCTTTGATTCTTTTATAAAGCAGTCTCCAAAGAAGATCGATCCAAAAAATTATAAAAAAATTTAGATCAAACTCACGACGGCTTTTTGACTATTTGATTTTTCGCTTCGTTGACGTGGTTTTTCACGGCAGCGGCTTTCAAATCGACAAATTCTGCCCCTTTTTCCATTTGCTTCGCTTTCATACGCATTTTAGGAACAGCGGCTCTGACTTTACGCTCCTGACGATAAGCCGGGTTGGTTTTGCGCTGAAACAGAAACCAAGCGGAAAATCAAGAAAAACTTTCATTTCAGAAGATTAGTTGGAATCAAATATGGTAAATCACCACATTATCATTACAATGGCCCAAAAAACAATTTCAACTTAAGCGTAATAAGCTGTTTTGAACGTTTACTAACCGTAAATTGGACGTGTCCAAAAGGAATATATACACATATTCATCGTAATAGCGACTTCTGATCACACAGGCATACAGTATATCTAAATGATTATTTTTAAAAGAATTCGATCGCAAAAACAGGTTGATATGGGATGAAATAATACCAAAGCTGAAGTTTCAACCTTTTTTCCTTATTACGTCATTCAACACATGTTTTGTTTCGGGTGATGTCATTGCCAAAAAAATTAATTAAAAGTGTACTTCTGCGACGTTTCCGTTGCGTTAACACGCTTTCATTGATAGACTACCAAAAGTTTAAAGACAAAACGGTTTAACAATGAGTAAAATGTTAAAAGTCATTTAAGTTAAATACAAAGATCAGGAAATGAAGTTTTTTAAGACTAAAGCTAATGGCATTTAAAAGTTGCTTATCTGACTTCTGCAAAGTTTACAACAATCCACGAGACAACTCTGTCTAAGTTGAGTGAGCTTTTTTAACAAGTTTTCGCAAACATATTTGAAAAAAAATTACATGTTTACATAGCAAAGGCGAAATTTTAATGAGGTTGGTAGAGAGACAATTTTGGCCAAAGATAATTAGCCAAGCTTTTTACAACCAACTGGGCCGCAAACAGATTCCGGGTATGATGTATTTTTAAAGAAAGCATTGCGAGTCTGTAATAAAAAACTATAAAAAATATGTAAGTCCATAATATGATTTTTTTCAGTGCAATAAAACCTCTTTACGGAATGAAATGCTAATGTTGACATTTTACAAACCACACTTGCAAAACGTTTTAAGGGAGGATTTCCCGTCCAACGTTAAGTGAAACGAATTATTGCGGTTTGGAAACATCGTTTTGCAGGCGGACAGCTTGTTAAAATAACAAACCTACTCGACGTGAAAAAGCCCAAAGAATCTTGCGCAAGCCTATGCAAGCAAAATGAAAGGGCGCCGTTTAGATAATTTAGAATTACTCATGTCATACAGGATGTTGCAGAACAGGCATGATCTATAGTTAAAGTAATTAATAGCTAAATTGCCAGTTTGAAACACCTGCTAATGAGACATTTATAATATTATAAACAACGAAATAACTCTCCGAGATCAATCGCTTTAAGCTAATAGAATTAAAAACATGGCTTAGAAAGTTTTGGTTAGTATTGCTTCACAAGCGTTCGCTTTCAACGCAAATTACAAGTTTAAGCAGTAGCAGCAAGAAGTTTTTGTTGATTTCAACTAGATATTCACCTCTCGTTTTCTTTGTTCTCTTCTTTTCTCCTTAGCGTCGCGCATTTCTTTCTGCATCGCTTCCCTCCACAAGTTAAAGAAATAATCGGGGTCTGTGTAGATCTTCAATGCATCCCGACCATCCTCTCTAAACAGCAAGCGAGTGATTAAAGAGTTGAAACATTTAGCTGCTTATGCGATGGTGCGATGAAGCTAATCGCGAGTTTGGGTTCGAGTTCGGAAACATTGCACCTGGCCAACAGGCCAAGTACTGCTGTCGCAAACGCGGCAAACCGTAGACAACATAACTTTTACGTGAATGAATGTTTTTCTACACAAATTTAAGAAAACCACCACTCTCAACGTTTTCTTCTGTTCAAAAACAGCTTGGAAGCTGCAATAAATAAAATTACAATTTAGGAACAAATGCATACAACAAAAGCTATGTTGTAAGCCTGCGTAGTTAAGAGTTTTTTTACTGCAGGAAACTTCCCGAAAAGTAAAAATTACCTGGCTGGTACGCCTGAAAAAAATTTTAAAAACTGTCTGCCAGTTAAATTCATGCGCTGACTAAAAATTAGTCGTCACTTGGAATAGGTGATATAAAGCGGTTAAGTCCGGGTTGATGAGCGCGAAAGATGATTATGTTCATGTTCTTTACCAAACTTACACCTGGTGGGGTATTTTGAAACTAAAACCACAAAGCGGTTTCCGATAAATTCATATGAGAAAACTATTTAATAAACGATCAAATGGTTTTTTAGTGCTTATCAATTTTTTAAAATTTTTTTCAATTTCATTACACTTTGACTTCCATGCCAAACCACCTAATGAGTGGAATGCCAAACTTAAACCAGCTACTATTTGTAAACGTTTCTTCGAGGGCCATTTACTATAATACTTATATCGCTAATAGGAAATGCGTACCAGCACTAGAAACAAAGACACAAGTGGCACACACCGGCGTGTGCCATTTTCAGTTATGAAACAATACTGGCACATATATATGGGTGCCATGGCAATCAAAAGTGTTAAACATCTTCTTTTGAAATACCGTATACATTTTAGAACTTTTAAAATTATGAATCGTCAATATATACAAAGACATTTATTAAAGCAAAAACAAATAACCTTATATTGAAGGCAAGAGGCTAGAAATGTCAAATGCATGAATAGTCCAAAAAACGATTATTAATATAAAAAATCGATAATTCGCAAGAGTTATTTTACAATTCACACAAACCTGTATTGATTAAGATCTTGCAGAGGCGGGGGCTTGTCCGCACGATTGTAAGTTTCTTGCAAGGTCTTCGAAAGTGACTCGCGCGACACCACTTGTTGGTCAGTCATGGCGTTGGGTCGAAATGCTTTGCGCATGTTAATGTCATGCAGTGAGACTATCAACGAGAAATGAACTCAACTCGCATCTTCGATAATTATGACGAAATAGAAATCAAATGTAATAATGCAGATCGGGGCGTTAAGCATTTCAATGACGGGCTAAGGCATTTGCTTGAAAAAGACCAATTTGAAGGTTTATCAACTTTGTAAAGGAAATGATTCTAAACGTCTACTATCTATTCTACTAGAGTTTTCCAAACTTTTTGGGTCACGGACCCCTATTTGCAAATCTTTTTTTTTCACGACCCCCAATCCTATGTTACATTAATTTTCTGCCAACCAACAAGAAAGGTAATGGTCTACAAATAGGGCGACCATGTTTTTGAAGGCGCAAACCAGGATTATCCTTTGCAGAAAAAAATTCGTCCCCAAAAAATAGTGGTCCCTAAAAAAAAAGATCTTCACTTCGAATCAGTCTCCATTTCATGATTTTTGTCCCCAAAACAGGATGTTTTTAAAAAAAAGATCTTCGCTTTGGATCAGTCTCGGATTTTATGGTATGGATTACTTTTCAAGTATATATGTTTGACAAATTTTGTCATATCGTCACGGACCTTTTGTGCAGTCATCAATTTAGGGAAACCTTTAGGAAACCTTTTGACCCCAGTTTTGGAAAACTCTACACTATACAATCGGCGACGATACTCGTAAGATTTTGAAACAAGCAAATCATAAACGCTTTTGACTGCCGAAGGGGTTTTTCAATTTTTATTTGAGGAGTTGGAGAAGAGGAAGTCGAGCCTTGCGGAAGATTTACTTTGTGCTGTAAAAAACCGTGTACAACAAAGACGACAACATGAAGTGGTTAATTTGTTACGTTATCTTCAAAATCCAAATTCATCAATTTATAATGAACATTATGCTGATGAAATACCATCTTGTAATAACACCGAAGAAGGTTCTGTGAAAACTGCTACCACCTTATTTGCCGTTTGTTTTGGGGAAGTGACAGCAATAAAGCAAAAGTCAAGATGAGAACGAAGTAATAGAGCTGGCTAGCAACAACCAGAAAGATGAAAGTCTTTTCAAAAGACTTCAGACCAACATTGAGCATTTCACTAACTCCACTCCCACCCAGCAGTTGAATACAATTGTTGATGATCGACGCCAAGTCAGCCAGCTTCAAACCGTAATTAAGCAGTAAATGAACTATTAGAAGCTACTGAAAAAAGACCAGGCAAATTGGAGCAGTTGTTCAAAGCTTTATTGAGCATTCCACCAACCTCAGTCGAAGCAGAAAGAGCTTTTTCTGCTGCTGGATTGTTTACCACAAAACTACGCTCAAGATTAGGCGACAATTATCTGTCAATGCACTGTGTTTTTTACGCAGTCATAAAATGAAAAATAAATAAAGCATAATAGTTGCTGCTTTTGGTTTTTTAAGGGTTGGTGTAAGTTACAATTTAAAGTATTGTGTATTTGATTTGTTCTTTTCATATACATAGCTTCGTTATTCTTTCACTACTGCGTTTATATAGTTAAATTTTCGTACATTTGACTTTTTATCATTCATTTATTTCTTGTGCATATGGTTCTACTGCAAAATTATGCGCCCAGTGTAAATTACAACAGACAAGTAATATAATAGTGGTTGCATTTAGGTTTTGTTGTTTGTGTATATGAATCCCGGTTTTTTCCTGGGATTCCGGGATTAGATCAGACACTACCCGAATTCCCGGATTTTTTTTCAGAACCGGGAAATCCCAAACCCTAGTGGCCAGTCAGATAAAGCATTCAGATAAGCATATTTTACAGTATTTTACAGTTTTAAGTAAGAGCCATACGGCAATACTGTATAACTACGAGCTATTTCTATAGCAGCAAATTATGCAGCTCATAAACAATAAATTTAGCTCTTATTTATGATTGCAAAATCACAGTACTTATGCAGATGGCCCAGATGGTAGGTGCTTTCACGCAGCCTGGGCCGTGAGTAAGTCTGCTCATTGATTTTAAAATGACAGACCGAAACCGAACCTACCAAAACGGAAGGGTATCCACCCATTCCGATGTTCAGTGTGGGTCTGCTAATCGGCAAACGTCCTTTTCAGGACGGAGCAATGTCAGGATAAAACTGCCCTTTTCAGGGCACATTGCCAACAAGTTCCGAAGACCCACTATTCTTCAGCTGAACATCGAAGGCCTCACTGCAAGAAAAATGAATGTTCTTCATCTCCTCGCTATGCAGTCTGAGGCACTCGTCATCCTACTGCAGGAGACCCACTGCACTGATGCAGAGAAGTTGGTGCTACCACACTACCAACTAGCTGGGTCTTCTTTAAGCAGGAAGCATGGCCTTGCCACGTTTGTCCACGAGCGACTGAGATACATGCTTTTGGACCAATCTTCACCGACATCGGAGATCGAGTGGTTGTGTGTGGACGTTGATGGCTATAAAATAGTCAACGTCTATAAACCACCGCCAACGCGATTGCGAACCCTGGATCTCCCAGTGTTTTATCACCCCTGCCTGTACGCTGGCGATTTTAACTGTCGTCATGCTGACTGGGGTTATGATGACAACAGTCCGGACGGTGAGTGCTTGGCTGGCTGGGCAAGTATTAATTGTCTTGCCCTCCTATATAATGCCAAGGACGCTGCCAGTTTTTATTCCGGCCGCTGGAACACTGGCACCAATCCAGACCTAGCTTTCGCTAGCGTAGGTCCAAACAGTCGCTTACCGGATAGACGTGTCCTTGACAAGTACCCCAGGTCACAACATCGACCCTCGCTTATTACACCACCAAGGTTTGCTATGGCAGTGCCAAGCATGCCTGTTAAGCGATGGAACTTCCGCAAGGCCAATTGGAGTCACTACATTGCTTTGACGAATAAATTCTCAAAGACTTTGTTGCCGCCTGATTCACTTGATGTGGATGCGGCTTACCAGGACTTCTGTAACACCATTAAGAAAGCAGCCAAAAAGACTATCCCACGCGGATATCGAAATAACTATATTCCGTGTTGGGATGCAGAGTGTGAATCCCTCTATAAAACCTTTCTGCAGTCTCCTCAGGGAGACGACTCAAGTTTGGCTGCTACAGCTCTGCTTGCCAAGCTTGACAGAAAACGAAGGGATCGATGGTCCGAAGCAGTTCGGAGCATTGACTTCTCACCCTCTAGTCGAAAAGCGTGGAGTATTTTGAACAACCTTACTGGTAGGTCACGACACTCTCCTCGTCACTGTCCCGTTTCAGCCGATGCTATTGCATCTCAGTTGGTTAGAAATGGGAAATACGAGGCTGTTGATCGCAAGTCATCTCGACTTGTCTCTCAAGAAGTGTCTGACCTTTGGAGGGCCACAACACCAGACGCAGTAAATATCTCTGACAATTTTTCACAGAGAGAATTTGCTGCTGCCCTTCAGCACTTAAAACCAGGTAAAGCTCTGGGTCTTGATTCCATCTGCTCCGAGCTTATACTCCATGCTGGAGCTGCTTTGAAGTCCTGGTTACGTGACTTCCTTTCTTCCTGCTTGCGCCGACTCAAAATTCCCAAGATCTGGAGAAGAGCGCTTGTGGTCGCGATCCCAAAACCAGGAAAGCCCGTGGGGGATCCACAGAGTTATCGACCGATATCTCTGCTCTGTGTCCCCTACAAGATCCCCGAGAGGCTTATCTACGCCCGCGTTGAACCATTAATCGATCCACTGCTCCTTAAAGAGCAGGCTGGGTTCCGACGCGGGAAGTCAACCGTAGATCAAGTTGTTCTGTTAACCCAGAACATCGAGGATTCTTTCGAGGCTAAAAAGAAAGCCGGTGCCGTATTTATCGATCTGACAGCTGCCTATGACACTGTCTGGCACCGTGGCCTTACCTGCAAGCTGCTGAGACTACTTCCGGATAAGCACATGGTCAAAATGATCATGGAGCTTGTCCGAAATCGAAGTTTCACCCTTACCACTGGTGATAGCAAGCAAAGCAGGCTACCCCGTCTTAAAAACGGCGTTCCTCAGGGATCGGTCTTGGCCCTCCTCCTATTTAACATCTATACGTACGATCTTCCTTCCATGATTTCTACAAAGTTTGCTTATGCTGATGATCTAGCATTGTTGCACTCTTCTGGAAACTGGAAGGACTTGGAGGGGACATTAAGCCAAGACATGTCCACACTGTCAGCGTATCTCCAGACTTGGAGGTTGAAGCTCAGTCACACTAAGACGGTGACGGCAGCCTTTCACTTAAATAACCGAGAGGCCAAACGTGAGCTAAAGGTCTACAACAATAGTAGACTTTTACCGTTCTGTCCAACCCCTACTTACCTTGGGGTAAAACTGGACAGATCGCTCACGTTTCGTCACCATTTAGTGGCATTGCACAAAAAACTATCATCGCGCGTCACACTGCTGAGACGACTCGTGGGCTCGGGATGGGGTGCTGGTGCTAAAACACTATGCATAGCCACCTTATCTCTAGTCTACTCAACAGCTGAGTACTGTGCGCCAGTCTGGTGTCGCAGGGCTCACACTCGCCTCATTGACAGTGTCTTGAATGACGCCTTGCGCATAGTTACTGGATGCCTGCGTCCCACTCCAATGGACCACCTACCTGTACTTTCAGGCATCCAGCCAGCTGAGCTTCGCCGACTGAGAGCGACACTCTCCTTGGCTTACCGTGAATCTCTGGACCCCGATCATATCTTGTATGGTCTTTTAAGTGGGTCCTCAGATACTGGCCAAGTGAGACTAAGATCCAGACGCCCGTTTGTGCCAGGTGCGCGGAATCTCTTGGACAACCTTGCCAGACTTGGCATCCGCGCCTCTGAATGGACGAATCACAAATGGAACGCGGAGTACTGTGAAAGTGCTTCCAGGCTCCGTGCTTTTGTGCCCGGGACCAGTGTCAGGCCTGTTGGGATGGGCTTACCCCGAGCAGCTTGGGTTAAGCTCAACCGCCTGCGGACTGGTGTTGGGCGATTCCATTCACAAATGGGGTCTCGCTCCTTCACCGAATTGCTAGTGTGGCGCCTCAGAGCAAACCGCAGACCATGTACTAACAATGTGCTCCATACATCGGGCACCACATGGAGCACGCGGTCTGACGGTTTTGGATGACGAAACTCGGTGCTGGCTTAATAACATCACTGCCAGCATCTGATCCAGGCAATGCAGCAGTCTGGGGTAGTAAAAGGATAAACCCTCGGCCCCAGTTATGTTTGTGTCTGACCTGGAGTGGATACCCTTCAAACGACGACAACGAGTACTTATGCATTTTAAATGACACCACAGATATTTGACACAATCAGGAACTAAGAATTATTTTAATCACATCTTAAAATATTAATAGTAAAGTAAAAAACGAAAAACATAAGGCTAAATCATTTTTTAAAATAACTATCAGCTATTTTTCAAGATGAGCTACACTTTTTAACAAAGTTACTTGTTAATCTTTGGATAAAAAGCTACATACCTTCCTCCACAGTGGAATCTAGTTTGGTAACTTTGTCATTTAGGATATCAATTCTGATTTGCAATTTACTAGCCCTGTTATAAAATAAACTTGCTTCTGAAAACAACTCTCCAAAAAGATTTTCAGCATGGAAAGAAAGGGATGAAAGTTGGAGAATAACACCTGAATTAAAATTTTACAAGTTAACGTTGGTAATTACACACATTCAAAACACTAACACTCAATAAACAGTTAAAATTACAATTTGAAAACAAAAAGAGATTAAGACTAAAGATTTTCACATAGTATATTTATATATGCAATAACAAATAGAAATACAATTGTACTAGTCCACCATTCCACCAAGCTGTGCTGATATCTAGTTTAGATAGAATGCTTTTTGATGGCAGGCCGACTGAGCAGCAAGTTTTAGTGTAGTTTTAAACAAAATGAGGTGTGTATTAGTGAAACAAATAACTGAAAATGTACAAAGAGAGCACCACAAATACAGTAGGTTAGCTGGCTTATTACTGGATAAAATTCACAAGTAGTCTGTCAGTGTGAAACATAGGTATCTGATAATAATATTCTGGGTGTTGTTTAGAATGGTTTTGATGAGGTAAGTGTGTGTGTGTGTGTGTGTGTGTGTGTGTGTGTGTGTGTGTGTGCACAGCACCACCTAACTGCATCGTATTCAGCTAAGAGTAGATCAGAACACACTTGTACAATATTTTAAACACAAAAATCACCCCAGCCGCATAATGTACAATTGTAAATTTGGGCAATGTCTTAAAATAATGACAGAATAAGCGATGAATCCATTTTTTTAGTAAAGAATAGCAAAAGACTGGGCAGAAAAAAATTTATTTAGATTTTAAGTTTATGTTAACCTTTTGGTGGTGTAGATCAGTGCTCTACAACCAGTGTGCCATAAGACAATGTCAGGTGTGCCATTAAGTAGCTGTAACCTTTCTCTTGTTTTTACAAAATACTTTTCATCCTTTGCAAACTTGAACATTATTCTACTTGCTTGAGCCACACAAATCCAAATTCTAGACTTCCCATTGTGCATTTGTGACATAAGGAGATTTGTGATGCATTTACACATTGATATCTTTATATTAGCAAGGCAAAACAAGACACAAGTATGCAGTGTCAGTGCTCATTGGTCTTTGATAAAAAGTTTAGCAAAATGGATAAACTCCTGAAAAGAAGATTTGAAGCTTGTGATAATGAGCAAGATACAATATGAGCAAGATAATGAGCAACCTAATACAAGCAACATTGTAAAGAAACAAAAACTTGTCAAAAGGCAATACAGGGAAGATTATATTCAGTATAGATTTTTTTGGTGTGATAACAAAGATGCTTCAAAAGCATTCTGTAGGGAGCAACTTGTAAATGAAGCAATTATTCCTAACAAACTTATTTGCCACTTAAACACACAAAACATACTATTCATGCATGCAAGAATAAAAATTTTTTCCAGTGAATGTTAAGTCAAAATAAGAAGCAAAAGTGATTAATGAAGTTATCTTCTACAGTCTCTGAAAAAGCATTGAAGCTAGTCATCATGTTGCTAAATTGATCACACGACAAAAAAAACACATACTCTTGGCAAAATTTTTTATTCAGATTAATGAAACAACAGACATTAGCAAGAAATCACAACTATCAAGTGTGATACGTTTTGTAGATGGTAATTCCATAGCAGAAAAATATTTATTTCGCAATGAACTTCCAGAGCAAACTACTGGTTAGGAAATTTTTCACATTAGCCCAGCGTGGTCCAACTATAGGTCCACAGATAGATTTTTTGCAGCCCACAGAACCATTTTGCACAATTCAAGTCTTGTCGATCATAAGCGGCAGCAACTTTCTCTAACAAGGCATGGTGAGCTTATGGGACAGAGTCTAAGTGAAAGCTTTTTTTTTTGGAGAACACCATGATGTTGGGAGGAAAATAAGAAAGTCAGAGACCAATTCCAAGTGAAGACCTTTCTTTTTTTTTTTTTTTTTAGAGAACACCATGATTTGGAACAATTTATAGCCAGCTGAGGCCCCCAAGCTCAAACAATTTTGAAAAGTGGCCTGCAAGAGTGAAGAAGTTGGATCACCCTGCATTAGCCAATCACTTTTTACAATCCACGGTATTAGAGTAACTGCATTAGCGTTTGTGTTGTTGCTTCAGCAATGACGAATGCAGATAAAGGCTTTGCTACATGGGTAAAATGTCAAAATCTAGCATTACAAATTATGCATTCCTGCATACATAGGGAAGCTCTGATGATCAAATTTTTAACACAGAAACTTTCTGAAACAATGAGTGATTGCATTGAAATTGTTAACCTCATCAAACCAAAAGCCTTATATTTGCTAATTTTTTACAGTACTATGCAACGAAATGGATCAGAACATTAATTATTGCTATTTTACACTTCTGTGCATTGGCTTTCAAAAGAAAAAATTATTGCAAAACTATTTGAGCTACAGAGCAAAGTAAAGCAGTTCTTATTAACCAGATCAAGCACAATTGTATAAACATCTTGAAGACAATCATTGGATTGCTAAAGTTGCTTACATGGCTGACATATTTGAACTCATAAATGAGCTCAATATAAAAATCCAAGAAATAAGTGAAAATATATTGACAAGTTCTGACAAGTTACATGGGTTCTAACAAAAATTACTACTCTGGAAAAATGACTTAAAACTAGGATCTCTGGAAATGTTTCCAAAAAGCTACAAAAATCAAGAAAATGTTGAAAAGGATTTTGCATTAAATTTAGCCAAAGAACGCTTTACTTAATATTACAAGTACTTTTTCACAATTAACACTGGATCCAAAATCCTTTCTCAGCTAATGCTGAAACATCAGCAAAAGAATTGAGCCTGTGTATTCAAGAAAATTTCTTTGAAGTAAGAAACATAAAACACTAAGACTGAAATACAGCAAAGTTCAACTTTGAATTTTGCTCCAATTTTGCATAACTTATATGTGCAAACAAAGCTTTTACTTTTCATCTTTATTACTAATCAAAAACAATAAATGATCCTGCATAAAAAATGTTGATGACAAATGAGTTTCTCTTTTAAGTATTGAGCCAAATATAAAGCAACTGTGCTTATTAAAATAAGCACAAATATCTCATTGATGTACGAGTATAAATCATATTGTTTTTTGCATTTCTTGTGTTTTTGATTACAATTTTTGTTGTGATATGCTGCCAAATTTAGCAAGTTTTAAAAGTGTGCTGTGATTTAAAAAAAAAGTTGCTGAGGACTGGTGTAGAAGAAAAACTGCTGTCATTATTTTAGCTTACTTGAGCCTCCATGTATCTAAAAGTATGGTAAAAAGGCATTTGCATCTTGACTTAAAGTCCTTTTTATCTTCAATAAAGAAGCAAAACTATTTGTTGTCGGTCAATATATACTTTCAAAAGGTTTTGGAAAATAGATATGTAGAAATGTCCAACAGAAAAAAAACAAAGACAAAAACCTTTTGTTACAAAGTAATTTTATTAGTTGTAAAAAAAGTAAAAATAACTTATCAACCATAGAATAAGATTTCAATAATTTTTGATGTGTACTTAAAGCATGCCTTGCTTTCTATAGTGAATATTTTTTTTACAACTGAACTGTATAGAATTTTCCAATAAGGCTTGATCTGCCCATATAAACAGGCAATGCAATTATGTAAGATCATAAATAAAACATGCTATACAGTTCAAATACTTCTAAACAAAATACCTTTTTCTGGCATTGGCTGCAATCTCATAACACTGATTCTCATTCTACATGCCAAAAAAGCAATTGTCAAGAACAAAAAATTCTTGTCTTACAGAAAACTAGTCTAAAATAATCGAATTGAAAAAAACTGCCTTTTTAAATACTTAAATGTTTTGTAATGCACATTAATTAATTTATAGCTGCATTTTTAATTTGCTTTACAGCTTTTCTTACTTGATTCAGACTCACCTGATAAAGTATTGTTGGTGACACATTCCAATTCACTTGACACAGAATCAGGAATTTTATTTCTACACAGAGAAGCTGGTTCAACTGCCCGCTTTACCAGCGGCATTTTTTTTATTTAACAATATAAATTAACAATACTACATATTCCACTTAACAAGACTTAAACACATAATTTTGATCCTTTAAAAAATCAATAAATTTGAAAGAGCAAATTAATGCAGAGAACAAAAAAAAAACTTTTGTTAAAAAGCTTTTAAAAATCTTTTATGGACAGTTTTTTGCAAAAAAGTTTTTTTAATCATTATTACTGTATATGAATTTTACAGAAATCTACAAATATCTGTTTTTTCATTAAGTAAATTATGTTTTCATAAAAAATTTGTTGTAAAGATATTAAAGATTGGGTTAAGGAATATGTTCATAGCATTTTTATATTTTCTTTTATTTTACAATGATTTTTTACTACTTGGCAAAATGTGTATATTCATTCGATAAAGCTCTTTCTATTGTAAAAAAAACTGTGCAGATGGTCTTTTTGAGTATTTTGAGATTTTATTATATTGGGAAGCATTTAACTCGTTCTGCTTTGACATGATATCACACAGAAAGGCAACATCCTGAAGAAAATTCATATCTGATAATTTGCAATTTTGATTGTTATCGTAATAAAGATCGATTATTTTTTTACAGAGACAAAATTTTTTCTAATACTTGACCTTAGCGCACTTTTGAATGGTAAGGCAAATCCACACTGAAGATCTCATCATTTAACATGAGCATATGTCAAAACTGGCAGTGCCTCATAGCATTTGCTCAGATAAAGTACACTATGCCCACAACCTTTTTCAAAGTGTCATTGAGAATGACAGATTTAGCACAAAGATTTTGTTGCTGCAAAATGCCATGAAAGGAAATGAGAGTGGTTTGATTGAGTTCTTTTTTGAGATGAGCAACAAACCCTTCTCTTTTTCCAGTCAAAAATGGCACACCATCTGTGCATATGCTCACTATGTTTGTGATATTTAGACCTTTCTCACAAAACTTCTCTTTGAAATTGTTGAAAACATTGATTCCTTGTGTCCTCCCTTTGAGGGTACCCAAAGCAAATAGCTCTTCATATACATCAAATTCCTCAGTTATAGCACATACAAAATGTCATACTTGTGTAGAATCAGTTGCATCTATTGATTCATCCAAGGCTATGGAATAATAAGTTGTATCCTTTTGAAGTATGTTTTCTAACTGGTTTGTAATATATTGTGCTAATTTAACCTGACAATCTGTATTGGTTCTTCTTGATAAAGGTACCTCTTTATATTTGTTAACTTTTTCTGGATCTAAGCATTGTACAACTTTAATAACACAGTCATTTACTAGCTCTGCATCACTAAAAGGCTTACCTTGTTTTCCAAGCAAATATGGAACTTTGTAACTGGCTTTAATTGCAACTTTTCCTTGATGAATTATGTTTTGAAAACATGGTTTTTGTCTTTATATACCCTCTTTTAACTTTTTCAGTGCAGTAATTCGAGACTCACCTTCTAATTTGGCCTACTTGTTGTCCTTGTGACTTCTGTAATATTGATGTGCACTGTACTTCTTTAGTGTTGAAATTACTGCATCACACAACAAACATTGCATGTTATCATTGATAGACACAACAAAATACTGTAATTCCCACTCATCATTAAAAGCTCTATTTTCTTCTTGCAATGTGCATTTTAATTTCTTTGACATAGCAAGGACTCACATAAAACTTCTATCCAATTTAAGATTCACTGACAGATTATTTTCCAAATATTTTGTGAGTCAGTCAATTGATCACACTAGATTCACTAATGCAATGTGAATACACCACAAACTTAGTGAGCTGGCTGAAAGAAACTTTAATGACAACTGTTAAATTAGTAGGTGATAATATACGTACCTGCATATAGATACGGTTTTTAATTGAATGATTAAAATTCTAATTAAAGTTAACCACTAACATCAATAGCATTATTCTTTGACAACATTAACAATAGGCAATTCAAAAAGATTTTAAATTAGTGTAGTATTATTGTAATAATAAAGTAATAACCTAAACTAGCTGAACTAAACTAACCACATTTTTAAGCGAATAAATTAACTCTTAAATTGGTGCATCTCAGATATGAGGGATACGCTGTATCATTGAAAAAATGTTGATTTTACACTCTTTTGACCTTTAACAGAATTTTCTTAGCTACATCCCATACCTCATCATTTTTAGCACAAAATTGATAATACTTATTTGTTTCATTACATTTACTTGCTCATTCAAGTAAGCTTGAAAGTCTTCCAATTCCAGTGACTCTACAGTGGCAGGAAAAGAACAAGATATTCCTGATGCTTTTGGTTCAAATTGCTGCACTTGAAGTTCAAATAAGATGTCACAATCTTCCCATGAAATGCTTACTTCATCAGGGTCTAAAGCTATCATCACTTTCAATATGTAAATCAGTGTCACTGTCACTATCACTACAAGAAAAATTAAAATCATCATTACTTTTATTTACACTAATGTCAGACAAAACTTCACATTCCTCTTCAATTTCCTTGTCAGTCAATTTCCTTTTCTTACTTTTTAATGTACAAGGCTGATCCATTGTTATGGGTTTTATTGAAACAATTTATTTTATATAACTAACAGCATACAACACTAAACTCTTACTAAAATAGTTAATTGAAATGTTAATCAATGTCAATATTGCTTGAAAAAATTCCAATAGTATACTCAGAACACCAATGCAACAGTAGCATCAAAAACTAACTGCTAATTAATGAAAAATGTCATAAGTAATTAAAATTACGTGAAAAACATAAGTGGCAACTATTTCAATTGCAAAGATGTTTATTGGTTAAATACAAAGGCAGCCAACCAAGCTAATTAGTGTCAAACAGGACATGTCAGAGAGAGGCAGGTTTTGCGTCTTAAAATGTGGCAACCTGTCAGTCACCAACATCTTAAGATGTGACAACCTGTAAAAGGGTTAAACATTAGATCAGACAATGTGTGTTATGATGTATTAATATGAACATTATCAATGATAAATATTGGTTCTGTAGCCTAATGTCTTTACATGTTGTAGCAGCTTTTAATTCTATATGGCAATTTTTGAAGTCTTTTCCATTTACAGACTTCTCATGAATTTTATCATATATCATGCCATATTTATTCACAGAAGGCCACACTTTTTGGCTTGGAAGGCCGCAGGTTCCCTCAGCCCTGCTCTAGACTGTTTTGCCTATTTCATAAGCTTCAATTCTTATCAAAATAACAAAAACTAATATAATCAATATAAAAAAGTATCAAATAATAATTAGAAATACCACTACATAGAAATTTTTTATTTTTTATAAAATCTGCTTAAGCCTCCCCTGAGCTCCTGAATGAGAAACACTGCTATAATGATGTTAACCTTTTGTTCATTGAGAATAATTTGGCTCTATGTCCACTTTTTACAATTTTGAGAAAGCATCATTGGAAAATGTTGCTAATTAGTTTATTTTAAGTACTTGAATTTTATGTCTTTAGTAATAAAACTTTAGGGCTGCCTTTTTTGGTTTGAGCTTTTGCTAATGTTAAATTTTTTGCATTTAAATTACAAGCATGGTTAAATCATTTTTTGACAAAAGTAGTGTCACAGACTTTACTTGGGAATCCAAAAGGACCAGTCAAACAAGGCAAACCCAATATTCGCACTGAAGTAAAGTTGTGTCTATTTTTTATTTATTCTGGCTCAAGAAGTAGTTTGCTGTGAGACTAAAGCTTTTTTATACAGTTGGTTTCAACTAAGTTCAAATTGATTCATTTGAAAACTTCCCTCCGCAAACAGAGAAACCACTGTCTCTAACTAAAAACAATCTATTTATAAAATTCACACAAAATCTGACAATTCACAAAAACTCCCCACTTTGCCACACTTCAAAGCGGTTCCAGTACTAAAACTTAAATTCATCCAATACCAGTGGCGTGTGGTGACCTCTGAGGCTATTCATGCAGTTGGCATGCCAAAATTGGGTCATGCAATCAGGTACTTTATGGGTAGTCAATGAGTAAGACATGCAATATTTTACTGATAGGAAAAAAATTCTGTGTGAGACTCTAATCTTTAGTCCTAATATCATGGAGTTCAAGACCAATTTTTGTCCTAGATTCAAGGTGATCTCTAAAAAAAAGGTCATCACTTGAAATCGTTCCCAAGTAATGCACTTTTTGTCCTAGAAATGCAGTGATGTCTCTAAAAAAAAAAAAGTCTCCCCTTTCAATTACTCTCAACTTTTATCCTTTTTGTCCTGAAATTATAGCATTCCCTAATTTTTTTTGGTGGGTTTCTTTACCTGCCTGACCCCTTTTGAGTCTTGACCCTTCCTGAAATTATAGCATTCCCTAAAAAAAAGGTCTTCACCTAAGATCAGCCTCAAATTTCTCTAATTTCATTCCAAATCAGTACAATTTCCCATTAAATTAAAAAGTATATGCATCATCACACAAAAGTTCATCATGCATTTCCCAAAAATTTGGTCATGCAATGCATGACTTGCATGCCCTGACTGCATGCCACTGTCCAATACAAAATTAATGCTATCTCTATAGAATTAATCTCTGAAAACACTGGTGCAAAACAATTCCAACACTTGTTTATCAACAACACTGGAAATGAAAACAACACTGTAATGGCCAGGCTCACTGCCCTTGAATCAACACACTGGAATAATTATGCAAACCAAACACCCATGTATATAAAATCATGTCATATGATGCTACATCACAGTAGGGTGCACTACATCACACTTGAATGTGCCAGTATCTGCTACAACAAAGTTGACACTCAGTCATTGCATGCATCTACAGAGAAACAATCAATTGAAAAATCAGGACAAAATTGTATTATGTCATTATGTTTGGTCAGAAAAAAACATTCAAAACAATTATAAAACAGCTTGTAAATACGTTAACTAAGGGGGAGCTTTATCAACTATGCAATTATTATTTGACCATGAAAATATTAAATCATAATAAAAATTATTCTAAAACAGAAAATAAACTACAGCTTTGTGAAATTAAAATTATCGCAAATGAAGTGTGACAAGTGGATATAGAACCTTCTAATTATCATTAAATGAGTGAGTAACTAATAACTTAATGAGGATTCCACTGTTGTGCTCCCCAAGGATTCAAAAACATACAAAATTTGGTGCTTAACTTATTAATATTTTTATTCAGGTGAATTGTTTGCAAGATTGATTAAAGACCCAAAAGCAAAAATTAAACAATAGAAAATTAAGTATTAATTGTTTGGTCATTTTATGTGGATGGCTGAGAGTTATTTTGTACATTGCAAACTCTATCAGCTATACCAAAAGTTAAAAGAAATATTAAAGGGCATACTAATGCATTAATAACACAACAATTTTAAAAGAAATTCACAAAGCAAGACAATTTGGCGGGACCAATCTGACGGCAAGCCTTCATACCTGACGTCTTTGTAGTAAGCTACATTATTGCACTTTTTTGTAAAAGATATATGTTAAATGACCGTGATTCGAAAATTTAACTATTTAAATACCTTTTTTAATTTAAATATTTCAAATTAAGCTATTGTAAATTCAAATAGATAAATATTTCGCTAGAAACATCCCTAAATTTAATGCATTTAACAACTTTAAATTAAAATTTTCGCTCTTATCAGCTGAACATTTACAATTGCCTTTGTGACATAAAATTTTTCTGCTGTCGCTTCAACGCTAGTGAAGGTAAATCAGGTAAGGTAAGGTAAGATAAGGTAAATGAAGCTAAGGTAAGTTTTTGACTGTTGTTCTTTTCCTACTCATTAACACAATAAAATGCAATCAAAAGAAATGATACAAGATTCTTGCAATTGTCTGGTCATCAGTTAATCTGAAAAACCAGCCAAGACAATAAATATTATTAGGTTGTCAAGAAAGTCCTTGCGGTATTTCAAATTTTGATTTCAAACTATGTATTTTTAAACAAATTTTTGTTGTATTTTTGTACTGTATACTGTACTGTATATCATTTTAAAGAACATTTTTTGCACTATCTAATGGGTATAATTTTAATGGTTTTAAAAAAATTATGCTTTTTCAGAACATTGAACCAAAAATGGAAAAAAACAAATTTGTGCCATTTTTCTTTTTCAGTTTTAATTAGGTTGTAAAGCTGCAGAAACAGCTTGTGACATAAACCAAGCATTTGGCATAGGAACCACTACTGAACGCACAGCACAGTGGTGGTTTAAGAAATTTCGTGCCGATGATGAAAGTCTTGAAGATGATGAACATAGTGGTCAGCCATCAGATGTTGACAACAATCAATTAAGAGCCTCAGTCAAAGCCAATACATGCACAACTGTTCGAGAGCTTGCCTCTGAATTAGACGTAACATATACGACGATTTCCAACCACCTAAGAGAGATTGGAAAAACAAAAAAACTTGATAAATGGATGCCTCACAAATTGAACAACATCCAGAAAGAAACACTATCACGAAGTGTCATCTTCGCTTCTGTTACATAACAAGAACGACCCATTTCTCGACCGAATTGCGACTTGCGACAAAAAGTGGGTGCTCTACAACAACCAGTGATGCTCAACTCAGTGGTTAGATGCCAACAAAGCTCCACAACACTTTCAGAAGCCACAGTTGCACCAAAAGAAGGTCATGCTAATTGATTGGTGGTCTGCTGCCAGCCTAATTCATTACTGCTTTTTAAATGCAGGCAAAACCATCATGGCAGAGAAGTATTGCCAACAAATAGTCAAAAGGCATAAGAAACTTGAAAAACAGCCAGCATTAGTCAACAAAAAAGGCCCAATTCTTCTCCATGACAATACCCGACCAGACGTCTCCAAGTCAACCCTGCAGAAGTTGAACGAAATCGGCTATGAAACTCTACCTCACCCACCATACTCACCAGACCTATTGCCTATTGACTACCACTTTTTTAAGCATCTCAACCACTTTCTGCATGAGAAATGCTTCAAGAACATCAGCGACATCAAAAATGCCTTCAACAATTTTATCACAAGAATGCAGAATTTTTACGTTAATGGCATAAATGCACTTGTTTTGCGTTGGCAAAAGTGTGTCGAATGTGACGGTGCTTATTTTGATTAAAAATGTTTAAGATATGGGTATCTGAATTTAAAGGTCAAAAACCACAAGAACTTTCTTGACAACCTAATATATTTTCCTAAATAATAATCAAATGTTTGATACTGAATACTTGTATGCAAATTTGGCAAGTTGTTAAATTTTTGTTACCTACCACTGCGGAGGGTAAGATCTAAAAAAGAAACAATTTTTTATTTTTCTGATACACAAACTATGTTTCCTATGTGCTAGCTGTTTTTTCTTAACATGCCAATCATGGCATTCTGGATTTTGACCATAAACTAAATGGCCTATTAGGTGGGCCTACAAAAAGTTGTCAGAAACAGAAGATCATACCTTAGTGCTTTTTTGGCAGTGTAGTCAAGTGGTTAGAGCACTGGAATTGTAATGAACATGGTCTCAGTTCAAAATCTATTTGCACCATTCTGTGTCCTTGGGAAAAACACTTAATGACACTTTCCACTGCTTGGTGGTCTTGGCAAGCAGTTCTAAATTCCAATCATATCTCTATTAAATTTTAAGCAAACAGCAATATCTTGGCATCTTTGAAAGCAGGTTGTTGTAATTGCTTACCCTATGTATTAGTGCCTCCATTGCTTTCCAGCAAGTCAGTAGGATAAATATAAAGATAAAAAAAAATAATAATAATAAAAGAGCTTGATTATGAGGAAGATGATGACTTTGGATTAAATGATTTGAATTTGAGCAGTAGTACCAATGAGGAAGGAGACATTGGTGATGATAATGAAAAGGTAGATTGTGAGGACAGACTAAATTTACTGCACAAATGCATAAAACAGCAAAATTCTACAGAAACACATAAAAACAGTAAAAAGGAGAAAAGATACCCAATTGCATAATAAGGTGATGCACAGAGACAAATACAACATTGCACTAGCAGTCAAAGGGTTAACTGCTTTATACGATGGTCATGAGTGTAATATTATGCTGCTTGCTAAGATTGATAAAAAAATAAAACCGACATAAAATACTTTTATCAAAAAGTTAAATTAAGACTATGCTTTGTAATAGGCATTGCATTAACATGTTCTGCATCTTTGTGCAAAAGTACTCACAGCTTATAAATAATGTAAACTACAGTAGACCTCAGTTAATCTGGATTTGATTTGACAAACAAAATCATCCAAATTATATGAAGTCCAGATAATCTGAAACTTTTTATTAAAAATTACAGTATATAGAAAATCATTTGTACATTCAGATTTATCCAAGTGAAATTCCACATTAACTGAGGTCTACTATAGTTAGCATTATTAAGTAGCAACAGGCTTTTAGTTTATACAATAAAACTTTTATTAAAATATCATTTAACTAGTGCTAAAATATACCTCATTTTAAAAACTGTATGACAAGATAAAAATAGTACTTAACCAAGCTTCTTTAAAACAACTAAAAAGTTTTATTTTAAAACTTTATAAAATTGCAATTGTTACATGAATTGCAATAAAACAAAAAAATTTAAATATTGCATATAAATCAAGTTCTAAACACTAGGCAGACAATAGTGCTACAATAGGATATCTATATATTAGTGAAGTAACAAACAATCAGCATTGGCAACAGTCAAATTAGTCAATTTTTAATGTACATCATTGGGTTCAATGCCAATTGTTTTTTATTACAAGCTGATCTTTTGGCTGATTAATTGATTAATTATATAAAAAAGTTAACTTTACTAGAAATATGTTAATACTTATATTAAATGTGTTAATACTTATAATCATAATATAGTAGACTATTTTCTGCACAAAAAGTAATGTATCCTCATGACAAACTTTAACAACAACATTCTTAAAACATTTTTCATGGCAACTAGTCATACTTGCTTATCATAACTTAAAGATAAACTTTGGTTTTGCTAATTTATTTAGTACTGACAAGTCATATGTTTGTTTATTATGATCTACTCATATAAAAATTGAATAAAAAGCTATTAGTATACAATTCAGTAAAGCATCAATCCAACAGCAAGGTTTCATTGAAAAAAAAACTTTGTTCACACACTGTTAAAAAACTGCTGCAAGTTCTTTGATCATTGCAGTTGGTGTTTTTGATGTTTGCAGAATTTTGCAAAATTTCTTTGATTTTGCTGAATGCTTTTTTAACAGTGCACAAATACTAATTTTAAATAGTAATACAGAGCATTCAAAAAGTCACTGTGCACCCAATATTAACTAAATAGTTTGGCTTCCAAGATCCCCAGACTTGATTGTTTTAGATTTTTACTTGTGGGGAACACTGAAGCAGAAGGTGTATCAAAACAAACCATGAAACTTAAAAAACTATGTAACATCATCTAACACCAAATTACCACTATCAGTCAATATCAACAAACCACTGCCAACACGATTGCAAACCCTGGATCTCCCAGTGTTTCATCACCCCTGTCCTTACACTGGTGATTTTAACTGTTGTCATGCTGACTGGGGTTATGATGACACCAGTCCAGATGGTGAGTGCTTGGCTGGCTGGGCAAGTATTAATTGTCTTGCCCTCCTATATAATGCCAAGGATGCTGCCAGTTTTTATTCCAATTGCTGGAACACTGGCAATCCAGATCTAGCTTTTGCTAGTGTAGGTCCAAACAGTCGCTTACCCGATAGACGTGTCCTTGAAAAGTTCCCCAGGTCACAACATTGACCTTTGCTTATTACACCACCAAGGTTTGCTATGGCAGTGCCAAGCATGCCTGTTAAGCAATGGAACTTCTGCAAGGCCAATTGGAGTCTCTACATTGCTTTGACGAATAAATTCTCAAAGACTTTGTTGCCGCCTGATTCACTTGATGTGGATGCGGCTTACCAGGACTTCTGTAACACCATTAAGAAAACAGCCAAAAAGACTATCCCATGCAGGTATCAAAATAACTATATTCCATGTTGGGATGCAGAGTGTGAATCCCTCTATAAAACCTTTCTGCACTCTCCTCAGGGAGACGACTCAAGTTTGGCTGCTACAGCTCTGCTTGCCAAGCTTGACAGAAAGTGGAGGGATTGATGGTCTGAGGCAGTTCGAAACATTGACTTCTCACACTCTAGTCGAAAAGCATGGAGTATTTTGAACAATCTTACTGGTAGGTCACGACACTCTCCTCATCACTGTCCCATTTAGCCGATGCTATTGCATCTCAGCTGGTTAGAAATGGGAAATATGAGGTTGTTGACCGCAAGTCATCTCAACTTGTCTCTCAAGAAGTGTCTCACCTTTGGAGGGCCACAACACCAGACCCAGTAAATATCTCTGACAATTTTTCACAGAGAGAATTTGCTGCTGCCCTCCAACATTTAAAACCAGGTAAAGCTCTGGGACCTGATTCCATCTGCTCAGAGCTTATATACTCCATGCTGGAGCTGCTCTGAAGTCCTGGTTGCGTGACTTCCTTTTTTCCTGTTTGCACTGACTCAAAATTCTTAAGATTTTGAGAAGCGTGCTTGTGGTCACAATCCCAAAACCAGCAAAGCCCATGGGGGACCCAAAGAGTTATCAACTGATATCTCTGCTCTGTGTCCCCTACAAGATCCTTGACAGGCTTATCTATGCCCATGTTGAACCATTAATCGATTCACTGCTCCCTAAAGAGCAGGCTGGGTTCCGACGCAGGAGTCAACCATAGATCAAGTTGTTCTTCTAACCCAGAACATCAAGGATTCTTTTGAGGCTAAAAAGAAGCCTGGTCTGTATTTGTCAATCTGACAGCTGCCTATGACACTGTCTGGCACTGTGGCCTTACCTGCAAACTGCTGAGACTACTTCCAGACAAGCACACAATCAGAATGATTATGGAACTTGTCCAAAATCAAGTTTCACCCTTACCATCAGTGATAGCAAGCAAAGCAGGCTACGCCGTCTTAAAAACGACATTCCTCAGGGATTGGTCTTGGCTCCCTTCCTATTTAACATCTATACATACAATCTTCCTTCCATGATTTCTAGAAAGTATGCTTATGCTGATGATTTAGCATTGTTGCACTCTTTTGGAAACTGGAAGGACTTGGAGGGGACTTTAAGCCAAGACATGTCTACACTTTCAGCATATCTCCAGACTTGGAGGTTGAAGCTCAGTCACACTAAGACAGTGATGGCAGCCTTTCACTTAAATAACCGAGAGGCCAAACGTGAGCTAAAGGTCTACAACAACGGTAGACTTTTACCGTTCTGTCCAACCCCTACTTATCTTGGGGTAAAACTGGACAGATCGCTCACGTTTCGTTACCATTGAGTGGCATTGCCCAAAAAACTATCCTCTCACATCACACTGCTGAGGCGACTCATGGGCTTGGGATGGGGTGCTGGTGATATACAGAGATAAGGTTGCTAAACACTATGCATAGCCACCTTATCTCTAGTCTACTCAACACCTGAATACTGTGCACCAGTCTGGTGTCGCAGTGCTCACACTCACCTCATCAACAGTGTCTTGAATGATGCCTTGCACATAGTTACTGGATGCCTGCGTCCCACTCCAATGGACCACCTACCTGCTGTACTCTCAGGCATCCAGCCAGCTGAGCTTTGCCAACTGGGAGCGACACTCTCCTTGACTTACCGTGTATCTCTGGACCCCAATCATATCTTGTATGGTCTTTTAAGTGGGTCCTCAGATACTCACCAAGTGAGACTAAGATCCAGACGCCCATTTGTGCCAGCTGCACAGAATCTTTTAGACAACCTTGCCAGACTTGGCATCCATGCTTCTGAATGGACAAACCACAAATGGAAAACGGAGTACTGCGAAAATGCTTCCAGGCTCCGTGCTTTTGTGCCTGGGACCAGTGCCAGGCCTGTTGGGATGGGCTTACTCCAAGCAGCTTGAGTTAAGCTCAACTTCCTGTGGATTGGTGTTGGGCGATTCCATTTGTCCATGCACAAATGGGGTCTCGCTCCTTCACCGAATTGCAAGTGTGGTGCCTTTGAGCAAACCGCAGACCATGTTCTAACAGCATGCCCTATACATCAGGCACCACATGGAGCACGAGGTCTGACAGTTTTGGATGACGAAACTCGATGCTGGCTTAATAACACCACTGCCAGCATCTAATTCTGATTCAGACAGTGCAGCAGTCTGGGGTAGTAAAAGGATAAACCCTCAGCCCCAGTCCTGTTTGTGTCTGACCTGGAGTGGATACCCTTCAAATGATGACAACAACCACTATCAGTCAGGTAGAGATTCATTGAGTATTTGAGAACTTGAAGTGTTGAACTGATCTTTGCATTCATGAGCATGGTGGACATTTTTAGCAGTTATTGTAAGTTTTGAATAAATTACTAACTTTCACCTGGTTGGTTGTTGTTTTTACTATATACTGAATACCATACATATGACAATCATAAAATAATTAAAATCAAATTGTCATGTACACATTGAAATATTAGGTGCACAATGACTTTTTGAATGCACTATACATCAATGCAAAAATGTGGCCACACATATTTTGCACAAACAGGGTTTTTGCTTATACACAACTTAGAATTAGCTATTTTGCTTGCACGAACAAGGTTTTTAAAGACATGGTAATAACTACCCAGTTTATATTTTAATGGGTAATATCTTTACAGTATCAAAAATAAAACACATTACTCTAAAATTGAAAAAAATCATTTTTGTAGTTTTGCAAGAAACCAGTTCTGTTTTCTATCTCTTTTCATTTGATTTTGCAAGAACGCCTGTATACTGTTTTCATTATAGAACATTGTAAATCGTCTAAAAACATTTAAATTTACAGTGCTGCCAAATATAATTCTTCTTTAAAATGCTAGATGGTAAAAGAAAATATGCTGGAAAATGCTAAAAATATTTTACCCATACCAAAAAATATACTAAACAATTCTTTTTTAATTGTTTTTTAATTACATTTCCAATATTTATCATTTTCAATAAAATGCTTTCAGCTTGAGATTCTTAACTTGTCCCTTTTTTTTTTCTGTCAAGAGTGAAAAACTATTCAGTTGCAAAGGTTAAATATATTTATTAAAAAAGAAATAAGTTTATTATGACACAAAAGAAAAGTTAATGTTTCTTTATTATAATTTAAAAATCTTAAATTTTAAATATTAAAATCAATTTACATTTCAGTTTTTTTGTTTAATCTGACATTCTACTGCTTTCTAAAAAAAATTTTTTTTTTTTATTATTTTATAATTAATTATTACAGAATCAATATTTACTGTTAAACAATAAAAAAATGGCAACTTGTTTAAGCCTTTATTTTATCCTACAACCATAATGTAAAATACTTGTAAGTAGATTGCAAATTTGCATTGTCATCAGATTTGCCACCAACTTCTTTCTATGATTAGCATCAGTCAAAAAAGTGTAATCGGTACATCATCACTATATATAACTCACTAGGTTTTATGGGGTTCCTTAAAAATGTAAAGGTTGGCAAGGTTGACTGGGTTAGTTATATAAAATATTTATTTATTGCTGAAACCAGTTGTATTTGAAATGTAAACAAATAAAGCAAAAATAATCATTCAGTTTTGAGAAATTGGCAAGGTTGGTTATAAAGATGTTTGAATTTTCTTGAAACCAACTGTATTTATAATATAAATAAATATATAGAAAGCATAATCATTCAGCAAGCTTTGCATGAATGAGGTTGGTAAGGTTGACTTGCTTTGATATGTAGGGGCTGGGCTAAGTTGGTTAGATAAACTAAATTGGCAAAGCTTACTGAAGTTGATAAGTTTTTTCAAAACTAAAAAAGTTTATTATTACTACTTTGTAGATTTATTTAAATTAGGCTTACAAATATAGTTGGTCAACAAAATTTAAACAATCCAAGTTAATCTTGCCAACCTAGCCAACCACATTAACCATGTTAACCATGCCAACCACATTGACCATGCTGACCAGTGACCACATTAACCATGTCAACCACACCAACCTGAATATTTTAAAGATACCAGTTTTATGTAAACAAAAAAATCTTAAAATTACAAATGTGCACAGCAGTTTGAAAATAAAAATCAAAAATAAATTATAGCAACAATAAGAAATTCTGAAATAACATAAAAAACCATCATTGATACTTAATTGTAATTCTTTTCTCCTTTCACAAAATTTTTGCATAATGATCAATAAAACGATCATAAAATTCATATGATTTTAAACATATTTAAGATTACATAACTTTCTTGTCCACTTTTTTTTATTTCAACTTTCTTAAATTCATTTAAAAAACACAAGCAAAAAAGTTACAAGCTCCTTGTTTATGACTAACATATTATTAACATTTGAAAAATGTAGTATAACTCAAAACATTCATGAATTTTAAATAATACAGTTTAAATCAAAACAATCTCTCAAAGTTTTTCTTAAATTTTGTTATTAATAATTTACATTTAATGGAATATGTTTACTTTTATAAAGAGTGATAATTTTAAACAATAACCACATTCTAATTTAATAAAATGAGCATTTCTGAAACACATAACTTTGTAATATTTATAGATGGTTATCCTAAATCATTTTATTAACATTTATTTTCAAATCTTGCTTCAGTTTCTTCAATTTTTTACATCTGCTACATTTAACTAACATTTACAAATTGGAAACATTGGCAGCATCTGCCACATACTGATAAGTTTAAAGTGTTTTTTTTTTTTTTTTTAATTAGACCAAAAGAACTACATGTCAGTAAAATTATACATAAAAGTTTAAATGCAAGCCAAAGTAAAAAACAAAATTCTGTTTTTTTATACTTTTTGTTCCCAATGTTTTTAACAGTATTTTAAGAATTTTAATTTAAATATAAACTGAAAATATTTTTTTAAATTTTATTAAAAGACTTTTGAACTTGTAAAAACTATGTTACAATTTCAGCAAAAAAATAGTTTATTTATATTTATTAATTATGATTTTGCTCTTGTTCATTATTTGCTAAGTTTAGTTGGTTATAGTTGGCAAAGAGGTCATGTGTTTAGAGCACAGTGATTGTTATCAAAATGATCTAGTTTCAAAACCTACACGCGCCATTCTGTTGTGTCTTTCGAAAAGACACTTTACAGCATTTTCCCCTGCTTGGTGGTCTAGCCAAGCAGTTCTAAATTTCAGTCACATCACTATAAAACTAAAAAAATAAAAAATTTTAACCAACAGCAATATCTTAGCACCTATGGAAGCAGGTCGCAGCAATAGCTTGCCTTATGATTAGTGCCTCTGTCACTTTTCTGCAATTCAGGAGGATAAATATAGAGATGAAATAAAATTACCTTAGTAAAGTAAATCCCCAAAGCTTGTGAGCTTAATAAGGGTGAACGGTGAACCAGACTCATAATTTTTATCAAAGAAATTTTGCATCTTTTTTGTTCATAAAATTAACCTGGATCCCCTGTGGTTACTATCACTTCTTAAGAGATCTTGTTTCTCTTAATTTCTTCTCTATTCCATTCTGGTGCTGAAAGGGGGATTCCGGGTTAATTTCACCGAAAAAAATCGCTTACGGTAACTTCTTCAAAAGACCCAAAATTCTTTCAATAAATGTTTTTTTCAATATAAACATAAATATTATTTTTGATGTAGGCTAATCAGTTGCCTAAGAAGGATAGAAGCTGGTCTATTATCATTATTATTAATCAACAAAGCTAAATTCAAAAGTTTGCATGCTTGTTGATCAACAGATCTAAATTGTCATAAAATACCTTTTCAAAAACTGATGATAATTACTTTCGGATATTTGATCCTAAAACCATGTTTGGACTCCACACCCTCACTCATTGTTATGTTTACTACACAATTTTTTTACCTTGCAACTGCAATCATTATCCTTCCTTTTGTGGTAACCGCTGAAGTTGCCACTCGAAATTTTTAAAACCTACTAAAAGACAGAGATGAGCATGGACTGGAGTCAGAGTTGGACTGGAGCCGGAGTATGGCATATTTTGTCGGAGTCGGACTGGAGTTGGAGTCGGTTTTTGCTAATTTGTAATGGAGTCGGACTGGAGTCGGAGTCTATCTTTTAAAAATCAATTAATTTCAAATATTAGAAGAAACATTTTTATATCATAAAATGTTTTTGATCTTTAAAATGTTTTATTCTTGGCATTTATTTTGAGTTTATTGCTCATACTCGACACTTGCAGCTAGTTCTTTATTTATTATTTAAAATTGACATGTAAAATAATCGCTATTGTTCAAGCAAATCCCGGCCTAACCTAAGCTTAACCGTAACGCTTGCTTTTACATGAGTTCCTTTAAATGAGTCAGTATCACCCTGTCTAATACACTGGTGGCTGGCATTATATTAGTTTTTATTGTATATGTATTTGTAGCCTGAATAAAGATTGTCTTGTTACCTAAATGATAATATAAATGCAAAGATTTTTTTCCCATGGTCATAACCTATCTATATATGATTTTTTTTTAAATTTTAAGTTTAAGTTAGTGCAAATTTACTTGTATACTTGCTTGATATTTGCATAGGTGGGCACGAAAGTACCGCGGTACTTTTGAATTATCCAATTTAATAGTAATAAAAAAATTTTTTTTGAAATTTTTTTTTTATTTTTATTTTTGAATTACACTATTTTTGAATGTTAATTGAAATTCAATGTATGAGGGAGTTATAACTATTAAATTGGATTATTCAAAAGTACCGAGTAAAAGTAACGCAATAACGCGGTACTTTTACTCGGTACTTTTGAATAATCCAATTTAATAGTAATAAAAAAACTATTTTTTTTATTTTTTATTTTTATTTTTGAATTACACTATTTTTGAATGTCAATTGAAATTCAATGTATGACAGAGAAGTTAATAGCTATAACTATTAAATTGGATTATTCAAAAGTACCGAGTAAAAGTACCGTACCCACCTATGGATATTTGCCATTGTTAAGTTTAAGCTGCTAAGTTCAATCTAAGATAAAATATTATTACATTTAGTTAAAACTGATTTGATATATCTAGGGTATATATTTTGAGCAGCCTTGATTACTTTTAACTAAAACATGAATTTTTTTTCTTATGAAGTTTGCAAACTTCTTGAAGATAACAAGTTGCTGGAAATACCTAACACTTTTGGAAATAGCACAGTTTGGCAAAAAAATTTTTATTTAAATCATATTGAAAGTAAAGATTGTATTGGATACATAATTTGTAAAACTTGTAAGCAAGCATTAAAATATAATAAGTCGACTAGTGGAACAACACATTTAAATGATCACCTAAAACGATGCAAATATAATGTAAAAATATCTCCTAAAGTAACAGCATATTTTAGTAAGTCTGACATGAGCTTGTCAAAAGTTATAAAAGACACAGTGTTAAATAGTTTAGTTCCATTCGTTGTATCAGATGTAAGACCATTAAGTGCAGTGGAAGGTGATAGATTAATACAGTTTGCAAATGCAAAGATAAAAGTTGGAGCTACACATAGCATTGTTGATGCAAAAGCAATACTTCCTTCCAAATTCACTATAAAAAGAAGCATAGAAAAAAGTGCATCATCTTCAAGTGGAAAGCTGATAGAGGAAGTAAATAAGGCTATTAAAAAATATAGTTTAGTTGGTATTACCACAGATTTATGAACAGATCTAAGATCACGTAACTTTTATTCTATCACCATACATTTTATCAGCAGCAATCTTCTTCAATTAAGAGTGATATGTGTGAAAGAATTTAATGAAGCAAAAACAGCAGAAAACCTTGAAAAAAAAATTTTTTAAAGTTTATCAGACTTTAGAATGCCTTTTGAAACATTGGTGAATTATTGTATTTTGTTTGATCATTGTTTGGGTGATTCATTAGTAAGTTACGACCAACTTACTTATTGTTACGAGATTTTGTTTTTTGTTTGTATATATGAAATTTTATTAACATGGAGTCGGATTGGAGTCGGATCATGGTTTAGAAAAAATTCTTGGAGTCGGATTGGAGTTGGAGTTTAAATTAATAGAGCTGGACTGGATTTGGACCCTAAAAAAAGTGACTCCGCTCATCTCTGCTAAAAGAACAATTTCTGTAAATTTTATGGTTTACATTAGAAACAATCAATTTGACCATAGTCTATAAATATATTTTAGTGATTCTGATCTAAGTAAAATTATTTTCTTGGGTTATCATCATGAACCAAATGAAATTCAAAGATGAATTAACCAATTGGTAGCCTAGCAACTCTAAAAACAGATGAATTAATTGGTACAAAATATTGATTAAAAACAAATAGCATGCTGGATTTTTCTTGATCTTGGTAAATCATTTGATACAGTTGATCATAAAATATTAATACAAAAACTTGATCATTGTGGTATTCGTGGCTTACCCCAACAACTGATCAAGATTTATTTAGACAATAGGCTCCTCACCTCTGTGGCTGGGACAACATCAAATCTCGCATCAATAACTTGTGGAGTACCACAAAGTTCCACACTCAGACCTTATTCTTACTGTATATAAATGATTTACCACTAGTATCAAATTTAAATACAAAACTATTTGCTGATGACACTGTTTTAACTGCAACTAATACAATAATCAATACTTTAACCAGTGCAACTAATATAGAATTAGAAAAAATTGATAATTAGATGAAATTGAACAAATTAACAATTAATTACAAAAAATCTCAATTTATGCTTATTTCCAAAAAAACAAAAATTTGACAAGTATATTATAACTATTGAAAATCACAAACTTGAGCAAGCAAAACAAGTAAAATATTTAGGTATTGTGTTTGACAAAGGTTTAATTTGGCGGGAGCATATCCAGCACTAATGCTCTAAGCTCTGCAAAGGGTGCTGGGCATTATTAAAACTTAGAAATTACGTAGACCTAGCAACTCTAAAAACTGTTTATTGTAACCTTATACACTCATATTTACAATACAGCATATCCTCTTGGGGACTTGCATCTACCAGCACTCTTGCTCCTTTGAAAATATTGCACAAGCGAGCAATAAGAATAATGATGTTTGCTAAAAGACAAACTCTTTCATCACCTCTATTTTATTCTTTAAATATTCTCAAAATTAAAAATCTTTGTAAGTTTGAAATTGCGAAATTTATATACAAACTAAAAAATATTCCTGACTTTAACTACATGCATAATTTAAAACCAATAAACCAAATTCACAAGTATAATTCCAGACTTTCGAAAAACAATTATTTTTTACAAAGAAAAAAACTGAAACTGGTAAGAAATCATTGGAATACATTGGATCAACCATTTGGCTAGATTTACCAAATGATATCAAATTGTACTCTTTTCCAAAATTCAAACAACAGTTAAAGTTTTATTTATTATCAAACTATATATCAACTTGAACTATACCGTGGAACGGGGTGGCAGGTACCAACGGGGGTGGCTGGTGCCGCTGGTTGGGGGATGATTTTCTCGGCTTTCGGGGTTGGAGTTGAGCTTCATTTTATTTTCAAATCTAAAAAACATAGATTTCAAAATGGAATGAGGCTTGGTTTTGGCTTCGGGGGTCGGGGGTGTTATTTTTTGGCCAGTGGTGTTATTCACCCCGTTTTACAGTATTCAATGATTTGATTTATTCTATAGTCTATTACATAATCTATGTAGCCTCACTAAACCTACTTGATGTGCTATTTTATATACCTGTAAAAGAAATGTTCTCATATTGTTAAAGCTTATCTTCAATATAATTTTGCCTGATCAATTTATTTACACCACTTTGCTGCTTGTTTCTTGCTAGTAACTGATTGACCTCTGCTTAAAGTCCACTTTTACATATGTCTTTGTCTAATATTGTGTTTTTGTTTTCCAATATGTCCTTGTCTAATATTGTGTTTTTGTTTTACAATATGTCTTTGTTTAATACTGTATTATTGTTTTTTGTTTACGCTGCTAATGTTAATGTTTTCATTGTATATTATTATTATTTTGAATTTATTTGTTTTGCTATCTCATAAATTAAAGTAATAGTGTGATTACTTTTTTCGTCTTCTTGATATTGTTATTGTTAATATGGTCATTGTATTTTTTGTTTTATTTTTTTATTTTTATTTTATTTTTTTCATTGCTATTCTTGATATTTTCATTGCATATTATTTTATTTTGGCTTCATTTGTTTCTACTATTTCGGTACATATTGTATTGTTATTTTCAAAAATTAAGGTTACTTTGGACATAGAAGACCGTATGGTCATTTACAGTGTTGTGCGTTGACGGCGTTAATTTGACGGCGTCAAATGTCGGCGACAATTTTTTGTTGACGATGACGCAAACGCCGTAAAGATATTTTTCGGTTGACGGAATAGGTGTTGCCGACAACTTTTTGCTTGTTTTTTGCGTCAAGCGTTAAGCGTCAATTATTTTTTACAAGGTAAAAATATATACAAAAATTTTTCAATCGCTGACTCCAATAGTGCATTTTCATTCAAGAAAAAAGTTACGAAAGCTACAGCATGTAACAGACAGATTTCGACTATGTCAAATAAGCTACTTGCAAAAACACTATAAAGTTATAAAAGGGTGCTCACGAATTCTTGCTTTGAAAATGCAGCTGCTTCCAATTGTTAAAAAGGTTCTCAAGGATCACAACTTTGCTTTCTATAGGTTTTTAGAAAATCCACCTGCTGGAACTTAATTAAAAGCCGCAAAATCAAAGAAGCGCAGTTGTTTTTATTAGGGGCACGATAATAATTTTCTTTGTTTTCGCAGAATGTTGTTTGAGCACCAAAAAAAAAAAGATATGCGTGGTGCTCGAGAAAAGTGTTCGAGTCCCAGCTCAGTTGGCAAATTCAATCAAACTAAAAATCACATAATTGTGGTCTGTCGAAAATGTTAGCTAAACAGAGACTCAGAAGACAGAAAATTGCTATCAGAAAAATAAATTTTAATTTTAGGTAAACAGCAAACAGACTAGGCTATTAAATAAATAATTTCACAGTTTAGTTAATTTTCATACTATTAAAACTACGAAAATATTAATTGCAATTTCAATATAGTCTGTATATGATCACAATGGTAGGCTTCAACCGATATTCAGCGCTATCCTTAGTAAGTGTTAATGCAGACTCGAGTTCAGTCGAGGTTAGATTTTTTAACTAAAATTGATTTTTCCACCAATGTCTTTAAGTGAAAAGCTGCTTTATTTTCATTGCTTACGTAATTGTTTTCGCTGTTTACATCATCTAAAGTTGTCTTTTCCCACCAATATCTCTTAGATCATAAGTTGTTTTATTTTTGCCTTACGTAATTGTTTTCGACAATAACATCATCAGAAGTTAGTTTTTTCCCGCCAATACTTTGTAAACCAAAAGCCAAAGTTACTTTATTTTTTATTGCATTTCCGGAAAGAGAAAAGCACAATTGCACAAAATCAAAGAAGTGTGGTGCAATACAATGTAATCTTGGAAAGAAGAAACGCACTATGTGCAATTATCTAGGAGAAACACTATTGCTCGCAACTTAGGTTATTTGAAAAGTTTTAATGTGTGAACAAATTCCTTTTGTTTACATAAAACCGGATGTTTGGTTTTGATAAAAGTTGCCTCGAGTAGACACAGATGGAACGAGTTGCGTGCCACAGCAAGAATTTTAAAACGCTTGTCGTTATAGTTTGCAACACATTGCTCGTTATCAAGCAAGTGTTGTCCTATGGCAGAGTCACAATCTGGTTTGTTACGTTTTAGCTTACAGGATTGGGCCATCACAAAGTTTCATCAAAAAATGATCAATCTTCTTTGAAGGCTAGACTTACAGACCTTGCCCATCTCTACTGTGGTGAAGAGATTGACTCACGTGATTTTGCTTTTCATGGAGAATGCTTTCGAGCACTCAACAGCTTGCATTCCAATGAAAACATTGTCATCACCAAACCGGACAAGGGTTCAGGAGTAGTCATTCTGAATAAGAATGACTTTATACAGTAGATAAAATGCTAGGAATACTTGATGATCCATCAAAATACGAAAAACTTGGACCACCCTCAAGTAACGACAACACTGCTAATATTGAATCAAAACTTCAAAAACGTTTATTAGAACTATTTAAAGAAGATTCAATACCCAAAAGTCTTTACCGAAATATTCGTCCCAGCGGATCACAAAGACCCAGAATGTATGGTTTATCCAAAACGCACAAAACAAACGTACCGTTACGACCGATACTATCTATGACAGGCTCATCCCATCATGAGCTCAGCAAGTGGTTAGCAAACCTCCTGAAACCGGTATTAAAGCGTTTCTCGACCCATTGTATTCGTGACTCATTTACGTTTGCTGATGCTATTCAAAACTCTTAAGATGCAAACAATATTTTTATGTGCTCCTTCGACATCTCAAGCCTTTTTACAAATGTCGCACTTAAAGAGACCATTAATATCTGTGCAGATTAATATCATTAATATCTGTGCAGATGCCTTATATTGCGATGATTCGGATGCACAACCACTTATTTCGAAGGCTGTCTTCATTGAACTGATGAAAAGTGCCACATCTGGAGTAGAGTTTACCTTTAACGACATCATGTACAAGCAAACTGATGGGGTTGCAATGGGTTCACCACTAGGCCCAGCCTTAGCTAACATCTTTGTTGGATTTTATGAAGAAAAACTCTTCTCTCAAAAATCAAAACCTTCCACATATTTTAGGTACGTTAACAATACATTTGCTATGTTTCGCAATGAAGAAGAGTCGGATAACTTTTTCAAACTACTAAACTGTCTCCATCCCTCTCTCAAATTTACCTTTGATAAAGAAAAAAATAATTGTTTACCGTTTCTCGACGTTAACGTGGAACGAACAGCTACCGGTTTTGAAACAAGTGTGTATAGAAAACCTACCTTTACTGGACAGTACTTACGTTGGAAATCTTTTAGTCCCACTAAACAAAAAACAAACCTTATATCAACTTTGGTACACCAGGCACTAATGATATGCACGAAATCTAAACTAAACGAAGAAATTAAGCATATCAAGAACATTCTATTGGACAATGGTTATCCTGAATCAATTATTGACTGCAACATTTCCAAGAAAATTGCTCAGTTTTCTATGCCCAAACGATTTGGTCCTGAGAAGTGTCCCGTATATTTGAGAGTTCCTTGGATAGGGAAAGCTTCCATTGGTCTTGATAAAAACGTCAAAACGGCTGTTGAAAGCTGTTATGGCTCCGTTACCACCAGAGTTGTATTTACATCCAAACGCATGTTGCCTGTAGCCCGCAAAGATGTTTTACCTACCACGCTGAAAAGCTCCGTTGTTTATGAATATTCGTGCCACTGTGACAGTAGGTACGTAGGACGAACATCACAGCGACTACAAGATAGATTCAAGCAGCATGTTCCTAAATGGCTACAACAGCAAGCGAAGCGCCCTACACGATCTCAACCTGGCAGATCCTGTAAGCTAAAACGTAACAAACCAGATTGTGACTCTGCCATAGGACAACACTTGCTTGATAATGAGCAATGTGTTGCAAACTATAACGACAAACGTTTTATTGCATTACGTAATTCTTGCCGATAATGACATCATTTAAAGTTGCTTTCTCGTCCCGCCTCTCTCCACGTGTTATTTTAATATAAATAATCGGACCCTCGTGCGCCATTTTCAAATCAAACGCAAACGTCATTCTTGTTTGAAGATCATGAAGCGGATTTCAGTTAGTAAGTGTTCGTGTGTTGTGTCAGTTTTTAAATTTGTGTTTATCGTAAATTCCGGCGTATAAGTCAAAAATTTGACACTTAACTTCAAGTTTAAAAATCCATCCTCGACTTATACGGCGGTGACGTTTTTCATAACATGGTACATATTAAACTCAGGATTTTTAAGTCAAACTTATAAACCTCGACTTATACGCCACGTCGACGTATACGCAGGATTTTACGGTATTTCTGTTTTATAATTTTTAATATATAAAACCGTATTCATCCAAGGTACGCGTATTTTCATCCCAACTTCACATCTTGCGACAAGTCAATTTCGCCGCAATAGTAAGAAGGACGTTTGCTGAAAATACACGTACATAACCAAATAAATTTTTTTGACGTGTTGGCTGTTGTCAAAATTTGATAGCTTGTTAATTTAATTTTTTCTGATCATAATCAAAAAATTGTCTCCTTATTTGTAACCCCAGCGTAACCTCTTTATAAAAATATGTTTCTTAAATTCAATGGTTTTTAAATTAGCGATAGGCGAGACTAAATTGACAAAAGGTTTTATAGCCTTCGACTAGGCTTCCAGAGGGTTTCTGAAAATTGGTATTCAATTTAATAAAATATATCATAAACCCGTCTAAAAAGCTACTAAACTACCTTATAGAACAGGGTTTCCCAAACTTTTAGTTCATCGGTACCCTTTGGACACTGTAGCAGGTTTGCATGTACCCCCAAAATTTTGTGACGTTTCTCTAAAAAAAGGCTTTCAGTTAGAATCAGCCATTAATTTTTCCCCTATTCATGCCCAAAGTCAAGGTGATCTCTGAAAAAAAAAGTCTTCACTTTGAATCAGATACAAATTTTTCCAATTTATGCCGAAAATCAAGGTGATCTCTAAAAAAACAAGAAAAGTCTTCACTTTACAGCAGCCAGAAAATTTCCCCATTCAAACCCAAAATCACGGTGATCTGTAAAAAAAAGTCTTCCCTCTTAATTGTCCTGTTTGACGTAATTACAATCGACCGAAAATTCTAGACATTTGAGTCTATTATTTCTTCCGGAATCGGAATTTAACTTAAATAAGGACATTCTGTCACATAATAATGTACCCCTTGAGAAGCCTAAATGTACCCCTAGGGGTACATGTACAAAGGGTAAATAGGGTAAAGGGTAAATATTTTAAAGTTATTCAAAAGTACTGTGAAAGTACTGTATTTTAAGTTTTTGTAAGCCTTTGAAAAAAATTGCTGCTTTGTAATTGAAAAATTTTTCTTGAGGTCTATTTGACTCAATAGTCAAGCCATAGATGTTTAACGAGCCAGATAAAAAAATAATTTTCTTAAGATTTTTCCCGCTTTTTAAAATCAACCATCTATCAACTTTGAATTTTAGAAAAAACTTTTATATGAATATTATATATATTTTCTCTAATTATATTTAAACACAAGGATAGAATGTTTCAATCGGAAAACACTAGCTAATTTTGTTTTGGTTTTTCAACGCAAGTCAGTATATTCTATTGATTAGACATAACGTCTTTGCGCATACACTTTATATATCTGAATCACATAAATAAAATCCAGAAAAAAATGATATAAATTATTTAAACATTAAAAAGAAATTTTTTTGTTACAAATATCATTAATTGCTTTTAAAGATCATATAGAATTATTTGACTTACTTTAATTATAACCTCTTAAACGAAAAAACTTGACAAATATCTTTGCTATAGTTTTCGCTGACTTGTTCAATAAAGCAAACATTGAATTATAATTAGTCTTTAGGCTAAACAAAATTTTGTTTGCAGTGGACATGAAGTTTTTTGAAGAATATAAAAGAATAATGAGTCCTATAGCTATGAGTTTGGATATTCTTCAAGGGGAAGAAAAAGCGTATATGGGCCGATTACTACCTACGCTGGCGGGCGTATTAGTAAAATTGAAATCCAAGCGCAACGATGATCTCAATTACTGCCTGCCTTTACTCGATTGTTTCATTCAAGGAGTTGAATCAAGGTAACTAAACTGCATTTAATTTTTTTGATTTTCAAGTTTAATATGTTCGAGATCGTTAAAAACTTAGACATTATAAAATTTAAATAATCTTATTTCGACAGCTTTAAGTTTCCTGACTTGAAAAAGCAATATTTTTGTGAAAAGCATTTATTTAGAAATTTGCTATTTCAGGTTTCATCATCTTTTCGAGGACTTTGAGTGGGTCCTTGTCAGCGCGACGCATCCTCGGTATAAACTTGCACCATCGGTCGACTGGCTTCCTGGTGTTCATGCGGAAAGACTTCGCTACCGAACAAAGGAATACTTAATTAACATAATAAAGGAGAGCGAACCAGAAGAATTTGAAAACAACGAAGCAGGACACCAGATTGAAACCAAAGATTTAGAGGACGAATTTATGAGCACTTTATTAGAATTCCCTGATGAAAAATCAGGAGTGAATCAAACAGAACAATTTCTACGTGAAAGCTCACCATTAAAGCACTTTGATTTAAGCGTTTTCTCAAACGATGCAATTAAAGACTTATTTATCAAATTTAACACTCCACTTCCTTCTAGTGCAGCTGTTGAGCGTCTTTTTTCAACTGGAAAAGATATTTTAAAACCAAAGAGAAGCCGCTCGACCGACAAGCATTTTGAAATGCTATTGTTTTTACGAAAAAATAAATAGGTCTGATATTCCACGGATTATTGCATTGCTGTTTGTTAATCTGGCCTTTGGTTTGATTAACCAAAAATTTGACCACCGATCGTCACTAAGATTATTACCCCATGCTTTATCAGTGCACGAGAATCTCAGATCTATCATAATATTATTATTTTTTGATGCTATTTTAAGAAAAAGTATACGTCCACTTTCATAAATTGTAGTTTTCAGTCAAATATTAATTTTATTGATAGTCTTGTAAACTTAGATGTTCTTTTTAAATCCCATTTTTATGGCTTTCATAAAAATTTGCTGTGTATTTAAATTATTTAGCCCATATTGTGCTGCAAATCCGTGAAGTAGTATTTACTTCAATGCAAATTTTTTTCTTTTACTGTTGTGCTTAGTTGTTGTTAATGTTTTGTGTGCCATTGTTCGTATGGGCTCTAAACTTGAAGTAAATAAATGAATAAAACAAGTGTAACAATCATTTTGTGACGCGTTTGTTTTGAAATTAAAGCATTTTACGACAATTCAGAAATTCCTAATTTTTCTGCCCTACTACATAATCAATGATTTTTTCGTGACAGTACTTTAATTTGTGGGATTGACGCTAATCTTGACGCTGACGCCGTTAACATTTTTGAGCGTTATCTGCGTAAATGACGCCGATAAGAATTAAAAGAGGTGACGCTGACGCTAACGCCGTCAAGATTTTCTGTTGACGCGCACAACACTGGTCATTTCCACTGTCTCCTTGTGCATCATTATTTGATATGTATTTCTTTTCAATTGTCACTTATTTGTTGCACTAAACAAAAATTGATTGATTGATTGATTGATTGATTGATTAACAAACAATAATTTTGAGAAATTGAGTTTTCGTTTGGCAGCAAAAAATTTAAACGTTGATGTAATTGGTGTAACAGATGGAAATACCAAGTTTTCAACTACGCTTTCAGTTAACAGTCAGAGATGGAGTCGAGACATGGTGCTTCAAGACCGAGACGAGACAAGACTTTGGAGTACCGAGACCAAGACGAGACGCGAGACTTAATTTTCGTTGTAGAGCTGTATTTATCCTCCTGACTCACAGAAAAGCGGTAGAGGCGCTAATACGTAGAAAAAGCAATTACCCCACATGTTTTGGAAAATGCCAAGATATTGCTGTTTGGTTAAAATTTTTTATTTTAGTTCTTTAATTTTATAGAGATATGACTAAAATTTAGAACTGCTTGCCAAACCACCGAGCAGGGGAATGTGCCATAAGGTGTCTTTTTCAAGACTTTGTTGCTGCTGAGGTTACTTGATGTGGAAGCGACTTGCCAGGACGTTTTCAACGCCATCAGAAAGCAGTCAAAAAGACTATTTTACGCGGTAACCAAAACCACCGTACGTCAAATTAGTATCCAGTGTGTGAAACTCTCTATAGAACGTTACTACAGTGCCTTAAAATGAAACCAACTCGATTTTTGTTGCTACAGCTTTATTGATCAGATTTAATAGAAAATTGAGCAATCGATGGTTTCAATTAGAGCATCCACTTTCACGTTCTTGTCGAAAAGCATGGAGTATATGTTAAAATAATCTTATTGGTAGGTCATAACACTCGCTTCGTCGTTTAGAAACGGGAGATATGAGGTTGTTGAATGTAAGTCAACTCGACTTGTTTCCCAAAAGGTATCTGACTTTTAAAAGGCATCAATACCAGAATTAGTAACCATTCCTAAGAATTAATTTTTTAAACAGAGAATTTTATGCTTTGGGCCCTGATTGTATGTATTATTACCAATAGCATATGGATAGCCAAAGATGAAACAGAATGGAGTAGTAATCCACTACCAAGCGCACAAACAATATCTGGTAACATCTTGCGTCAAAAGAATGGGCCTGCAGCAACTAGTAATCTGTTTACATCAGAAAAATTATTCAAGTCCATAATGAGACCAGAGATTTGTGACATTATACCAAGAGAAACAAATCAAAAGGACAAAAAAGAGTTTGCGATGCTTTCAACAACGATTTGCTGAGCAGGTTTCCGCATTCTTCAGGATGACCACCGTCAAAAACATTCCAACTATTTATTGGTATTTATTGGTATTCTGATTGCTGCATTTATTGGTATTGGTATTCTGATTGCTGCTGGCGTACACCGACAAAACAAAGAGAATTTGGATGATATGCGGAAAGTTGATAGTTTGCCCCTTGTGCGAGCAGCTATGTCTCGTGACTGGTTCAAAATGATGCTGAGATTTATTAGATTTGACAACGAAAGTACCCGCGCAGAACGCGCAAAAATAGATAAGGCTGCACCAATAAGAGACATCTGGATCATGCTGAATAGAAATTTGGAAAAAGCTCACAAGCCTTATGAATGCATCACCATCGAAGAACAATTATTATTTCTATATGGAGGTCATATTCAATTTACACAGTACATACCATCTACACCTGCTAAATATGGCATCAAAGTTTTCTGGCCTTACAATGCATCAAACTCATACCCATTGCAAGGTCAGGTTTGTACTGGAAAACCAATTGATGGACTCCGACAAGCAAACGTTGGTGAAAGAACAGTTATGAACCTGGTCAGTTTGTATAAAGGCTCTGGAAGAAACATCACTTCGGATAACTTTTTCACAACTAAGGAATTAGCTAGGGTATTGAAGTCCTGGAACATGACTTTAGTTGGTACAGTCAGAAAAACAAAAGGTTTCTTCTAAGGAACATGCAGCCTACCAAAGAAAAGCCTGTTTACTCAATCAATTTTTCCAACCATTCTGATGCAACTGTCTGTTTGTATGTACTGAAGAAAAAGAGAGCAGTCGTGCTTCTTCATGTATGGACATGTCGGGAGAAATTGCAGAAACACTGTTAGCCAAGCCAGAGGTAATAAATTACTATAACAAAACGAAAGGCGGAGTTGATACTATGTATAAAACGCTGAGTGAGTATTAATACATTGTGAAAAGACGAACAATGAGGTGGCCGCTTGCATTTTTCTACGATATGATTAACTTCACTGGCTTGGCATGTTACATTATTTATAAAGAACATAACCCAAGGTTTAGGGCAAAGGAACAACAAAGAAAGTTTTTGAAAGAGCTTGCCAATATATTGTGTATGCCCTCAATCGAAGCTCGTAGTAACAGTCGGATGTTGATCAGGAATCATTTTCTACGAGGCGCAGTGGAAATGGTGCTTAGACGACGCATTGTGGTACCACCAGAAAATGCTGTTGTCGCTCGTGCGCCTCATGGCAGCCGTGGATCAGCTCCGATCGTTGGTATTTGTTGTGTCTGAGAGACCAGATAAGGAAACAACGTAAAACCAAGAAAAACTGTGTAATTTGCAGACAACCTGTATGTAACGAACACTAACGTACCGAGGGGGGAGGCCACTGTGCCACGGCCTCCCCCTCAGACCCTAAAAATTAAAAACTGTAAACCAAAACCAAGCAATTTTAGCAAAAGCAAAGCTGGTTTTTCGCGAGTATTCAGGGTTCGTACTGAATTTCGATTTCCCTGTGAAAAACCACTCGTCGCTCAGACCACTTACTGGTTGTTGTGTAATTGTAATTGTGCGTGGTTAAGCCCGAAGCACGTTCTTGCTTTGAGTTTTTGTATTGTGCGTTCTATCTCTCTCGCGGTTGCTGCAGAACGCTGTCAGAGCGACGCGCGGTTGTTTAGGTGGGTTGTTCTTAAGTTGTGTTGCTTGTTTCTCTGTTAACGTGCATTTCTGTTTAGATAACTACGTTCTTAGTTGATTAAAACCTAAATTTCGTAGTGTTTTGGGTGATTTTAGAACACTGGTAGAAATCTGGACTGGACTATCTGGTTAAAGTAAAACAGTTATCAAAATTTGTTATGCTCTTAAAAGTGAATAAGAGTTGTAAAGGGCAGACAAAACCTTGTAGAGGGAAGACATATAGCCGTACAAACCACTATTTTAAAAGCAATATTTGATCAATTAACTCTGCTTACTTTGTTTATGCTTGATTTTCATTTTAATATTTCATTCTTCTAATAAGTCTCGTAAAAGCATTATACTAAAACTTGTTTGCAGAATGCACGAAAATGCGTATTTTTGCGTGTAATTTTGCAAAATTTTTCCGGGGCATGCCCCCGGACCAACCTATAATACTCGTGTCTTCGGCACCCCCAAGTTGATTTGTGACGTCACAAATTTGTGACGAAACTTTGGCCCCCCCTCGGAAACTTTTTGCGTATGCCACTGGTAACAAACATTCAGTATCGAAAACGATGTGCATCCTTTGAAAAATGAATGAATTATTATTCCTGTGCTTATTTCCTCATGTTACAAACAAATTGACTAATTTCCTTGTTTTAATAAAATAAAATTTTCTTTAAACTTCAAAATATCTTAACCTTCGTCCGGCGACATAGATACAATTGTAACTTTTGCGATTTTAAATATCTATAACTTTGTTACAGTAAGTCGAAGATGCCTGAAATTTTCTGACATCTCTACATTTTTGCATTGTTTTATCCTAGAAAAATTTTAAGCAAATATGTTTATGCATTCTTGGAATATTGGATCAAATTATTCTTACGCCCATAACAGACGGCATAGGTACAATTGTACCTATTCTACTTTATGTTAGGTAAGAATGCATAAATTACTTAGCCATGATCTTTTAACAAATTCTGTTAAATCTTTTTCCAAGAAGTTACTTTAGTTCAAACCACAGAATTTTGATGCAGTAAAAATTATTTGTTGGTATTAAATAAATGTTGTTTGTAAATTAAAAAAAAGGTTTTATTACCCAAACTCTCCTTGCATAAGCACGCAGAATTTCGATGCTCTAAAAGTAATTGTTGCTGGTAAAAGTAACAAAAAGCCATGTTATTACAAAAAACTCTGGATTTCGTTATTGCAAAAATAATTATTGTTTTTAAAAGTGTAAAAACCGTGTTATTACTAAAACTCTGGAAACTCACCTTACGAAAGCATTCAGAATTTCGATGCTGTAAAAACAATTCAAAAGTAAAAAAAAGTGTTTTTAAATAGAACTTTGGAAACTTACCTTGCGTGAGAATGCAGAATTTCGCTGTTGTAAAAATAATTGCTGCTTTTAAAAGTTCAAAAAACCGTGCTATTACTAAAATTAGAGAAAGTGATCTATTTTCTTTGTATGGTACAAAATAATGTTATTCTCATTTTGTTAATTTAGTTGGTAGAAAATAAGCATACCATTATTTTAAAATCTATTCTCTTCAAGCGTTTTCGAGTTATCGACTCCTCAACGTGGGCTTCAGAAGCCAACCAAAGCTTGACGATTTATAACTCAGAAACTACTTAAGCTGTTGTTTCAAAATTTAAACAAAGTAAAAATTATTCATTTAACTTTTGTTAAGCAAAAAGTTTTTTGAAACTTTATCTAAAAAAGTAAGTAAAATTAGACTTTAGCAAGGTTACTTCAATTTTTATGTGTAGACATTCATTTAAGAAACGTAAAATGCCATTGCAACGGATTCGCTGTTGTAACAGTCGTAAACTAAATTAAAATTTGGACATAAAGAGTAACGTGAACGCGCACGACAATTACCAACAATGAAGAAGCCAAGGGAAGCTTCAAAGCAAGTCTAGAATGAATTATAAGCTCTGTGCACATAAATTTAGGGTCGGGAGCTTTATTTAGTTTTTGCGGAAGAACCCTTGCAAACAACCCAAGTCATCAGTAAGTGAGAGTCTAAGTTGATTTTATTCAGAGGTTTCCAACTAGTGGGTCATTTCAAAACTACAAAGACATTGGAATATAATAGGATAAACATAATAGACTTTTTCAAAAATGACATTTGACGTTCAAATATAAAATTTATTGCGAAAGTCAAATGAAGACCAAAAAAAGTCTTTACTTTATTGGTCTCCTGTCGATTCTACATGAAATAAGTTTTTCATCGCTTCAGGCATGTTATTTGGCAGTCCACGTAATGCGCTTTGTCACGCGAAAACAATAAATCGGTAAAATCGATGTCACGTGATAAAAGCGTAAAATTGAAATTTCACGCTTTGCTGCGATCAAATCAAATCAAATCAACATACTTTTATTTGCGGGAAAAAAATAATACAAATAACGAAAATGAAACATTAAAATAGAATAAAAAAATTTAGCCGCAGGGAGACTGCTATTTGACCTTTCGGTCTTCTAATCAGTAGCCATTCTTGAGAGCAAAAGTACAGGTACAACTACTTATAAAATTTAAGCGTTGCAGAGAAGAGGGTTTTTCATTTTAAATAAGAAGGTTTTTTTTATTTTAAATATAAGGTTTCAATAAGTACTTTTTACATTCATACTTAAAAACACTGTAAGAACCATTTTGAATTTGAATTTGAACTTCGTTCCATATCTTAACACCTTAGTATTTTATATATCTTTGTAATCGTGAAGTTTTATAAAAGGGAATATGCAAAGTTTTTTTGGATTTTTCGTTTAATCTAGTGGTTTTTTTCCGAGATCTGACTGGTTAAAATAAAATAATTAGACAAATTTTTAGGAAGCATTTTTTAAAAATTGGCATGAATAAATTTACCAACTTCTAGTTTATAAAGATCTTTAAGTTTTAGAATCTTAAGGCGTTTGTAATAAGGTGAGGAGCTATCACAAAATTTAGCTGCACATATAAATTTATCAGCTTTATTTGATGAGTTATCAATTTTTTAAGATACGTCGGGAAGGTAGATCCCCAGATAATAAGGCCGTATAATAAATGGGAATGTATCTGAGCGTAATAGATTTTTAACAGTACTGTTTCTGGTAGGTAGTGTCTAATTTCAGAGATAATTCCAACCGTTCTTGATATTTTATATGCTATATTTGAAATGTGGAAATCAAAATTTAGATTCATATCAATAGTTAAACCTAAGTATTTAATACTTACGCATTGTGGGATAGAAATATTATTTAAAAAAATATTAGTTTGCGGAAAAGGTTTATTTAGTTTGGGAGGTATAAATAGGAAGTTGGATTTAGAGGAATTAACTGTGAGTTTATTAGAATTAGACCAAATTGATAGATTTTGAAGTTCTTTATTCGTCGTCGTCGTCGTTTGGAAAGGTATCCACTTCAGGTCAGACACAAACAGGACTGGGGCCGAGGGTTTATCCTTTTACTACCCCAGACTGCTGCACTGCCTGAATCAGATGCTGGCAGTAGTGTTATTAAGCCAGCATCGAGTTTTGTCATCAAAACCGTCAGACCTTGTGCTCCATGTGGTGCCCTAGGTATAGGGCACGCTGTTAGTACATGGTCTGCGGTTTGCTCAGAGGCGCCACACTAGCAATTCGGTGAAGGAGCGAGACCCCATTTGTGCATGGACGAATGGAAACGCCCAACACCAGTCCACAGGCGGTTGAGCTTAACCCAAGCCGCTCGGGGTAAGCCCATTCCAACAGGCCTGGCACCGGTCTCGGGCACAAAAACACGGAGCCTGGAAGCATTTTCACAGTACTTCGCGTTCCATTTGTGATTAGTCCATTCAGAAGTTCTTTATTCATAATTGTAGTAAGGGAAGCAAGGTTAGGGGCCGTAAAAAATTAAGCATGTGTCATCAGCAAAGAGTATTGGCATACAGTTAACCGCTTGAGGCATATCATTAACATACAAAAGAAATAAAAGAAGGCTAAGAATCAAACCCTGAGGAACATCATAATTATTTTGTAACAGCTTAGATTTTGCACCCTTAATGGAAACGAATTGTTTTCGAAATAAAAACGATTTAATTAGTTGATTTGCTGAGCCGCGTATGCCGTAATGTTCAAGTTTGAGAAGGAGAATGTCATGGTTTACTGAATCAAAACCTCTTTAACGTCAAGAAAAACTAAACCAGTGAATTGATTAAAATTTATATTGTCATAGGAGTGTGTGATAACATCAACAAAAGCATGATTGGTTGAGACTTTATTTTGAAAACCATATTGAGAATTTATAATTACATTAAGTTTATTTTAAAAATTATTTATACGCTTGCATAAAAGTCCTTCAAAGATTTTTGAGAAACAAATAAGAATAGAAATTGGGCGATAATTTGTAGGTTTATCACATTTTCCTTTTTTAAAAATTGGAACTATCCTTGCAATTGTACAATTTTCGGGAAAAACGCCTTCTGTTAAACAAAACTCAACAAAAACTTGAAGGTACGGAATAATAACTGAAAAGGCGATTCGAAGAAAAAAAGCTGGAATGTCGTCATGGCCAACTGCTTTATTATTTTTTAGAGAATAAATAACGTTAAAGATTTCTATGGGGTTGGGTATGTTGAGATAGATAGAAGAAGAAACTCATTTGTTTACATAGGTAGAAAAAGACTTAAAGGACGTATTTGAAAAATTATTTGCTAAATTTAAACCAATTGAGGAAAAAAATTGATTAAATTCATCAACTATATTTTAATAATCTGAGATTGTTCCACGGTCAGTTACTAATGAGTCAGGAGTATCTTTAATTGGTTTAGAGTTCGGTAGCGTAGAACGAATTACATTCCATACTTTACGAGCATCCTTCTGGCATTCATCTAATTTAGAGGTATAATATAATTTTTAGACAAAGTCTTTAGTTTAGTTAATTTATTAGAGTAAACTTTATAAAATGATTTTTTATTTTCTTCACCACTTAAAAAATGAGATTTAAACATCTCTCTCTTTTTCTTAATTGAAGTTAGTAAGCCTTTGGTAATTCAGGGTTTTTGTAAGAGTTTTCTCATTCTTCTTGAAATTGGCCTCAAAGGCGCATGGGTGTCAATAGAATGTGATGTAATGTGGACAAAATTATTAAATAGTTCATTAAAATTTTCATTAGACAGGGTAGGTCGATGACTAAAATAATTGTCTAAATCAGTTTGAAGCTCTTTACAAACAGTTCTGAACAAAACTTTGTTTTATCACGATAACGCAATTTCTCTCTATTTTTTTATTGTTAGTGAAATTTTTATTGATAACACAAAAAATTGGGTACTGGTCAGTCAAGTCAGATTCATCTATAAAAGATTGCAATTTATGCTTTGAATCATTAATTATAATATGATCGATTATGGTTGATGAATTATTAGATATTCTTGTTGGCTTAGTAATTAAGGGTATAGCACCGTAACTTAAAATTGAATTAATATATAAGTTAGCAGTAAAATTAACAATAGCGAAATCACGGAAATAAAAACAAAGCTGAAACCCAACAGACTGTTTCACCCATAAAAGGGATCATCAGGGGTATCTTATCAAATTCAAATAGAAAGTTAGCAGTATGTATACGGTATATGTAAATTATTATTAAAATCTCCTCGGATATAATAAACTTTTTTTTGTGTGAGAGATAAGAAATTTGAAAATTCTTCAATAAATTTAATTATCTTAGTTTGGTCTGGATGACGGTAAACTGCACCCACGGTAAGCTCAGTTTGAAGTTGTTTTCAGAAATATCTAACCATAAGCATTCAGATTTTGAAAAGTTATATTGCGTGATAGATTTCTTTATTTGAAACTTATTTGAAACGAAATTCCCACACCGCCAGCGTTAGTTCTAGAATCAGTATGAAAAAAAGTATAATTAGGAAGTGAGATGTTTAATAGAGGGTGTAGTTTAATTCGTGTTTCTGTTAAGCATATTACATCAAATAAAAAATTTAATTCAACTAAAAAATCATAAAGGTTATCAAAATTTTTATGCAAGGAGCGACTATTTGCATGTAAAAGCACCAAGGAACGATTGGGATCCAAAGGAGGTCGTTTTGAGTTTAAGTCTAAATAATCACATACTTTTATATTGAAAAAGTTGAAAAAGTAGTCGTACACTTCTTCAGGAGGCTGCTTTATTCGCAGGGTGGCTGCTTTATTCGGCTCAAGAAATTCATTTAACTCCTTGTTATTTTCCAAAAGCGCCGTATCTGCTTTTAAATGAGCCATTTTTTCTATTGAAAGATAGGACTAAGCAGTACAATTAGCAAGATAGATTACTAACACTTTGATAATAATAATTTTGATTACAACACTATATTGAGTAAAGAGAAATGAAAAGAAATTAAAAAAAGAAGATTTAAAAAATATTTAGCTTTACAACACTACACTTGGGTAGTTAATGACGGACATACCTGAACATAAAGCATCATCTTAACACAACATTTATTCAATCAATAAACATAAAATGTTTTAATTAAAATATAACATTAGCAATTTTAATAAAAAAGCAGCACAATATGATTGGACCATTTTGTAAGCTATCTCAATTTTGCGCAACTTAACATAGAAAAAATTAGATGGCTACTCCGATGAGGTTTAAAGTTTGTTCTATGTTGAATCGTTTAATTAAAATATTTTTGCTTTAAAAAACGAGGTAATGTTTCTTTTTATTTATAGGCTTTAATTTAAAATTCAATTTAAAATTTCAATTTAAAAGCAGCGTTTGAATAAACTGCAAAAGACAATTTAGGAAATTACGAATTACCATTGCAAAATTAAAAAAGGAAACAATTTAGTAACTAATTCCGGTATCAAAAGAATAGCACAATTTAAAAAATAAATGAAATAAGAAAAGCAGCAAAGCAAATTGGCAATGTAGGCAATAAGTAATTCAATGAATAATTATCAATAGAGAATTTACATTCATTTATGACATCAAATCAACTTGTTTATCATCTATGAAAAGAGTATAATTACCATCAAGTGCTTTCCAAATAGTTTTCTTTTTATTCTTCTTAGCTTCTTTATAATATGGTAATAAAAGTTTTCGCTGTTCTTAAAACTTAGCAGGCAGATGATTAGTAATGTAAGTATTTAGATTGGTGTTTCCACTTTCTTTACACATAGCGTTATATTGTCTAAGATTTTTTGCTGATTTAAGAATTAAATTTTTATCATGAATTGTAAGTAACTCAACAATTATAGGTCGATGAACTGGTCTACCATTCTTTGTAATTGGTTGTTGAGGAAGTCGATGAATATCTGAGAACTTGATTTCATTTAGATTAATTTTTAAACCATTCTTTAAAAAATCTTGAAATTTTTCAATAGTTTTTTTCTCTTTTCTCCCAAACATTATTATTGTCTTCTTGGATACCATGAATTCAGATATTTAATCTTTTATCATAAGATTTTTTCATTAAAAGTGCCTTTTCATAGTTTAACTGAAATTCTTCAAACGATATAATTTTTTGGTTTGACTATTTAATTAGGTCAATATCAGCTTTGGTATCTAATATGGTATCAACTTCTTTACTTCTATTTTCAAACTTTAAGGCCCGTTTCCACTACGAGCGTGGAAAAAAGCATTCTTTGTTTGTTTTATTGCTTTTTTTTTGCGCTCGCTTCAATTTTAACCGCTCGCTTCAATCGAAGATCAATAAAAGAGAGAAAGAATGCTCTTTTCCACGCTCGTAGTGGAAACGGGCCTTTACTTCTAATAAAATTAATCTTTCACTGACAACATCGATTTTGGAGTCAATGTTTGAAATTTTTTCTTCAATTTTATTTAATCTTTTTATAATTTCATCAAGTTTCTTTTCCAAGTTTATTATTTTATGCTATTTAATTTTTTAGAAAGTAATTGACTAGCGTTAACTTAAGTATTTTATCAAAATCTGCTTCAGCCACTATCTGTTCAATTTAGCAAATCAAGTTTGATGTTGCCTCTAGCATGACAAAACAACACTAGCGATACAAGCAAAAATACAAAAATTTGCTGAAAACTTCTATTTTACCCGTTAACCATTGCTCGAATTCACCTAAAAATAATACTGTCTTATTGAGCAATTCAAATCAGAAAAAAATTAAAAAATTCCAGAATTTTATACAAAAAAATAAAGTAATTACAAAGATTTTTGCAAAGGCCTGGCTTCAGAAGCCCGGCCGTTGAGGAGGAATTCAGCTCAAAAATTTTACGCAAAGTTACCCAAAATGACGCATTCCATTGAGGGCTTTACATGGGCGATTCAATGTACTTGTCGGCAACGTGGTCGAGAGGTTAAAGCGCCATGCTTATTATCAACATGGTCTCGATTTAAAACCCACTCGCGCCATTCTATTGTGTTTTTGGGAAAGACACTTTACAGCACTTTCCCCTGCTTGGTGGTCTTGGCAAGCAGTTCTAAATTTCAATCATATTTCCATTCAATTACAAGCGGACAGCAATATTTTGGCATCTCCGGAACTAGGTCGGGGTAAATGCCTACCTTATGTATTGGCGCCTCCGTCGCTTTACTGCGAGTCAGGAGGATAGATATAGAGATGAAAATAAAAATAAAAAATAAAAAAATTTTTGAGCTGCAATAAGCTCAGCCCACTTGATCTAATCATAGGTTTTAACAAGTACAACGCTTCGCTTTCTTTGGTATAAAGCTTTTTAGTTAAAATGCTTAATTAGTAGGCAATAATTATAAACTTTAATATCCTTCGAATTAACACAATTTGTGTTTTACAGATGGTAGATTCAGGGGCTGCGAAAGTAGGGGCCAGGGAGTAATTGCTTTTGAAATTCGCAAGATAAAAGTATTTTGTTAGATTTGTCTCTACAATTATACTGTATAATCTCGACAAAAATCTAATCCAACAAAGTTTGAAAATATTGATTTAAACAAAGAGTCGCTTTTTACAAAAAGAGCCGCTGGGTATGGTTGGCAACTTAAGTTCCGCCGTTTTTTAAAATTTATTTAATTTTTTTCGAGATTAATTTAACCCTCTATGGACGAAGCTTTTTTTAAAACATTTTTAAAAATTGTTTACAACAGTGACTGCTTAGAGACCAAAGTAGTCAAAGATTTCGATTAAAAAAACTTTATTTAAGTAATGTCGCAGAAGTGCAGCAATCGTCTTTTGAGCGAAAAAACCAAACAATTGTTAAGTTTTAAACTGTTTTTGAAACGCTGCAAATGATGAATTTTTTGAGTCAAAGCCTAGTGATTTCTACTAAAGAGGTATTAAAAAACTTGTTGAACGTTGGGAAGAAGTTTTAAACGGCAAAAAAGAATAAATCATTGATTAAATATTAATAGGCTAGTTGTTAGTTTTTATTAATCCTTAAAAAGTGTAAATTAAAAAAAAAGATAAATTTTATTAAAAAGGCACACTCAACAAACATCATTAGCGAATTGGAGAAAAATTGTTTCTAGAAAATTGGTAAAGAACAAAAAAAGATCTTCACTTCAGTATGAACTGAAGGTGTAAATCTTTGTACTGCAAAATGAAGGCCGAAAAATAGAAAAGGTGTACATTTTCAAAAGAGGCATTTTATCGTTTTGAGTAAATCAAAAATGTTTGCGGATAAAGTAAACGAAACGCTGCAGCCAAAAGATGAAGATCTTTATTTATTAATTTTTTGGTCTTTAAAAGTTTTTCAATAAAAATTTTCTCGATTGTACATACGCTTAAAATTTGCGTTTGTTAAGAGTGTCTTTTGGATCAACAAAAGTATTTTTTTTAATTTTGCTCCTTTCGCCAAAAAAATTTTCAGCGCCTTTGATTGCAGCACCTCTTCGTTTTTTACTTGCCAGTTGCCACTAATATCTGAGGTCGAAAATTGCAATAAAATGGCCTAAGCTTTCTTAGATATTGACACATATTTTTTTCTAATAGAAATCCAAAAAGCTTCAAGAGACAATTCTTGGTATTTAATAATCAATCCACGATTAGTGGAAACAACTGCCAGTTCTTTTTCTGATGGCGTTAAACTAGAATCTATTGCAGTTTCTACAAAAAGATTTCTAATCTAGTCTAGAGTTACCATATCTGAATAGGCACAATTCCTGACAGACATAGGCGTCACAGCCAAAAAAATTCGGAGGGACGGACAAAAAAACAGTTGTCTGAGATTCTAGGATGAAGACCAAATAAAAAAAAAGAAATGGTTTGCACTTAGAATCAGTCTCGGATTTTTCAATTTTCGTCCCAAAACGTTCTCTAAAAAAATGCACGGTGTTTTAAGTTGATTCTAAAATTCCGGACTCTTGAGTCTTTTTATAAAAATTCCTTCAAGACACAACAACAGAAAACTCCGGACGGTATGGCAACCCTAATTTAGTCATACTGTCCAATGTTAATTGATGGAAAATAATAATTAAATTTTTCTTCTAAAATTGACAAATGTTTTAAAAATAATTAGCAGAATTTCAGTTGTGCAATTATTGCTTATCAAGAGAAACATTTCATATGTCATTAATTGTTAAACCTTAAAAAGCATTTGCTTACCTCGATAAAATCTTTGACAAATATCATTAAGCTGAGAAACATACTTGTCTGGTAAAAATCATTAAGGCTAATACTTTTTGGAAATTTACGGTTTGCTATTGCACTAAGAGTCAAGAGGATAGTTAGACGCACTGATTTATTTCTTGTTGGCACTGAAAACAAAAGTTAAAAGTATGCATACATCAAATATAATTGACATAGGTTATGTTTTTGCAATAAGAAAATTTTGCAGAATAAAAAATATCAGGAAATACAAGGCATATGAATTCAACTTTTTTTGGTTTGTATTCACTAGTATCGAAGCAATACTCGAAATTGTGAATTATAGCTATACAAAATAGACGAGATTTGCTTATGTTTTGAACGGAAAATTTTTGTTTGATCCCCTCAAGGCACACTTCGGCAGGTATCATTACATGAATGAGAAAATCTTTTATGTCTATCAAACAACTTTTGGAGGCGGAACAGAAAATTCGTTTTTTACCTTGATGGAAAGCAAGTTTTCTTTGTTGCAAGCAACTTGAGAAGCCTTGATTGACAACCAGTACAAGTTGATAAATTCCGTGCTTCTGACATCTGACATTTGCTAATATCACTGTGAAAGATCTATTTGCGACTGATACAGGTGTAGCATAGGCTATCACATCAGTGGCTATGTTTGACAAGGCATTTCTCATTGTAGAAGACGCATAGCCTGCCAATATTTGTTGATGAAAAGTGGCAAAATCCTAAGAACTTTGGGCTGTTTTCCTCAAGAACATAAAATGTTATTTAAGATAGTTAATTGCAGTGGGAGGACCGTTACTGAAAGTCACTCTAATTTTGTACTAGTTGCTCTTGCTCAATCTTTTTTTAAGTGTTTTGCTAAAAATGAATGAAACTGCATAAATGCATGCACAAATGACGCTCCATTTCTAATGTCCAGAAAAATGGCAAAACCGACAGCAAAAAGTACAAGCACACAACGATTTAGTTTGTGACCCTCTTAGTGTTAGTGCTTACGCACAGTTAGTCATTCCTTACTTTCTAGATATCCCGAATAATCTTAACACAGTATAACAAACTAAGCGATTTTTTATTTCTTATGATTTTAAAGTCAAAAACAAAACTTATTTAAATAGAACTGTTTGAATTAAACTAAATAATCCAATTAATCAAAATAAATTAATTACAATCAATCAATCTATTAATTATTGTTTATGAAGATCCTTGGATATAAAAAGTGAGTAAATGTACACATAGCTCTAAATTTTTGACCGTGAGACTCAGGAACACCGTGGAACAAAGGTGGGAAGTCAAAATACAATAGGCCAAATGCGAAATTCCAAACGATAACTGTTATAGAAAGCAAACTAAAATCACGACATTTGTTTAAAAAAATTGTTCCATTTTTAAGAAAAAGTGTTGTTTTGATGAAGTTTCTTTTTGGTCTTGAGTTAATTTACCGGAGTTTGACGTTAAAAAATCAAAAAGCATCCCGTGATATCACGTGACAATGTTTATTTTCGTTTCTGTAAGTGTGTGGGCGAGAGTTAAATACCGGCAAACAATTTATCTTTGAAAAAAGTCGATTTGAATCGAACCCTGTCGCGGAACAGCAGTTAGTGAAGCCACTTCTATGACGTCTTTTTCCTTGCCCAATGTTCCTTGATCGATAAAACGAAACGCGTCAATTAATAAAGCGCATCCTGAGTAAACGAAACAAGCGTCTCTTCCGCTATTTTCATTGCGTTAAAGTTTTATCGAAGGATTTTCATCTACGTATGGCTGTTTTGGCCTGGTTGTTGCTGTTTGTTTTAAGCAGAGTCATCATTGTTGGTAAGCAGAATAACCTCGTTTTGGAATTTGTCGTTAAATGTTTTTTCAAGGGCGCAAATGAATCACCCAGATAGACAAAGGTTAAACTGTATTCTTCTGCTCTCAAATCAGAATGTTAGCACGCGGAGTATCCAGTGGACACGAATTACAGTCGGGAAAAACATGAAATGTAGCGGAAGTCATACACAATAGTTGAGTTCTCGAAGGTCTGTCTCTCACTCAAATCTAAACCGACCAATTGAGTTCTATAAATAAATATAAAACTATTCATGATGAAATTATCATGTGATAAGACTGGCATTGTCCCAATTTTCCTTTCAGCTTTTTTACGTTTCAGCATCCATTAGTGGTCGCCCTTTACTCCGGTCGTCCACCAGCAGTAATCCTAAAACCACGACAACCATGATGTGCAGCGAGAGGATGTCAAAATTGGTCTGCGGTGCCGTGACGATCGTCATCGTGATGGCGGTGATTGTTGTTGTTTTCGTGCTCGCTTTCACCGGTGAGTTAATCGTTTTATTGTTGTATTATTTTTTGTTTATTAAACATCAAACTGATAGTATCATCGCTTCATCGGCTATTTTATGCATTTTGTTCAAAGACAAAAGCGGTTTTCGTTCACTATTCTCCCAGTTTAGTTGATTTCTTTTAAATTTAGGAAATCCCCGAAGTCTGCGAGGTAAGTAACGGCGAACAGTGAATGAAACCCGAAAAGCAAACAGTGAACGATTAAGAAAAAAAGATGGGATAGGATTAAAAGATGATATTTTACAATAAAGGTTCAATAGTAAACATCAAAGTCACGTTGTTTTAATTTAAGTAAAATTTACAAAAATAAAAAAGAAATTAAAAATCAAGAGCTCTTAAACTTTTAAAAAGTAAAAAACTGTAGCAGGATATACAAAACTTAAAACATTTGATTTTTATTTGCAGTTGACCCCAATCTGAGTAAAAATCCGTGTCAAATTCGTCCAGACAACTACTCAAGTAAATTGATGCTCCGAACGTGCAAATGAAGCTGACCAATAAGTTTTTCTTCAAAAGCTGACGTCAAAATCAAATTTAATCTTTAATTTGATTCTAAATGTCACAATGCATCGTACACAACTCTTGTTTCAATAAAGCAAATCAAAATAATAAAAAAACTTTATGTAAATAACTGATGCCAAATTATTTTTTCGATTCTTTAGTTTCTTCTTCACCAACAATTTTACTTTGTTGTTATTGTGTTCTTGATCATGTAGCTCTATAAAGACTTATGTGCTCTCTGGTATCAGCTTTCATGATTTTCTTTTTTCTTTCTAATCACAGGCAATGTCCTTATCACCCAGACATTTAAAGAAATTTGGAAATTGCATCAACCTTTAGAGTCGTAATACAATTTTCACGTAAATTTTTAAGCAATCACAAATACGATTTTCACCATGGATTAAATTTATTTGTCTAAAAAGTTAAGAATTATTAGCAAAGTTTTGTTTAAAATACTATTTTTTATTAAAACAGAAATGTTCTTCAAGGTACTTTCGCAATTAATTTTTGTTTTCTACAAAAAAAAAAAAAAAAAAAAACAAACGGAAGCACTAAACTGTTTCAATAGAATATGTCTTTAATCAATAAAAAGTTACAGATTTGCATAATCCATTCAAAACTTTTCAAAACAGGTATTACAACCTCATCGTTGCCTCATCACGAAGAATGTTCTAATAAACTGCTGTTGCTTAATGACTGCCAGTTGGCCAACCACATAGCTTGGATAATCGTAAATGAAGACTCAAAAGGTCAGTGCAACGCTAAAACGTTGGTGACTCAAGACACCCGAATGGTTAAACAGCATTTTCCCAATCAGTTTAGACCTTGATGCAGTGATTTAGTTATTGTATTACTAGACAACAAATAGAAAACGTAAAATAATTTTAATAGAAATTATATGCTAAACATAATCATTTGTTGTAGCTTTGTAAATTCATATGACAAATTTTTGTTAGACTTAAGATTTTGTTGTGTGCCTATTAATAATAATCTTTTTAAAAATTAAAACTTTTTAATTTATTTACGATATTCCGCGCTCTGTTGTTGTTATTTTCTTTTTCTTTTATTCCAGTAAAAAAAATTCAAAACGGTACTACCTAAATAACTAGGCTGTCCAGGCACTATGCAGCAGGGATGGCCAGTGCGAATTTGCAATTAGAAAGCACGCAAACATAAATATTAAACGAGCCTCTGTGAAAACTTTTGTTATAAAAAAAAAGATTTTCCTGGATGGCTTATACTTGTTTAGATTTTTTCAAATTTTCTGACTTTCAAAACAACATACAAGATAGCATTGGATGCTCAGCCATCTTAACAAACAGCTCTATTTCGTATAGAAAGATGAGTTTAAGGAATCAAAGACTCATTTATTCGATTTTGACAGAAACTCATTCGATTTCTACCAATATCTGATAATATTGGTCGAAATCGAATGAGCTTTCATACTTTTGCACAGTAATCTGTCATTTGCCTCGATGGTAAGAGGTTAAATTACCCATCCCTCTGTGTGCATTTTCTCAATCAGTTTAATAGGTATTAATATATTTAAATGATTTTGGTCATATTCATTAAAGCAAGGGCAGAGTTAGGAATGATTCCTTACTCATCTTTCTACAGTAAATTTCTTGCTTACCATAAAACTAACGAGCTCTATTTCAATTAGGCTAACTAATAAAAAAAACGTAATTATAAAATTTTGTTAATTTGACAAAAATATCTTGGTATCTCCGAAAATAGGTTGAGATTGCCGCTTAAAAATTCTTCAAAATTAACGGCTTTGATATTGTCCTGTAAGTCGGGAGGATAAACGGTAGTGATAAGGATGCTGATATTTGAGATCTTTAAAGATAAAGTAACTCCCAACCAATAGCTAAAGTATGAAAAAGAGCGCGTAAGATGAGCTTTGTTGAAAAAATATTTAAAACCGGATAATTTATTGTCACAGACTTTGTTCGAGAATCCAGTTGAGCTAGGTAACCCGAATACCTGCGCTGAAACAAAGCTGTGTCTAAATTTTATTTTATTTCGGCTCAAGAAGTAGTCTGCTATGAGCCTGACGGTTTTATACAGTTGGTATAAACAAAAGCTCGGATTAATCCGTTGAAGCTCTTCTTCACAAACAAACAGAGCCCACTGTCTCTAATAAAAACGAATGCATTACAAAATTCCCGACCGACAAAAATTCTATTCCACGCTTTGCCAAACTGCAAAGCGAACTCAACGCTATAACTTGATTTAATCAACACAAATAATTGTACCTCTGTAGAACACAACTCCCAACCACTGGCGCAAAATAAATTCAACAATCGTCAACCGATAGGAAATCTAACGGGCCACCTCCTGTGCCCAAACAAAATCACTTTCACTCGACCCGTCTCTCGAGTCGTCTCAAATTACCTAATAATGTCGTCTCGCTACGTGTCGGCTTTATATAGAAAAAAGATCACGTGACGCAAATTTACTCGTAAACGCTAGACCATTCTACGACTCTCTAAAGCAGGGCTTCTTAAACTATGGGTTGCGACCCCAAATGGGGTCGCCTAAAATAATTTTGGGGTCGCGAAACAAATTGGCATTTTATTTATTTATTTGAGTCAGACACAAAGTCCATAGAAAAGAGAAAAAACACTCACAACAACAACAACAACAAAAAAAGAAAACAAGCCGGAAAGAAAAATAGAACATTTTAATTACATCAACAATTGAAGACAATGTTTATAATAGTCACTCTGGTAGAATAAATTGCTATACACCGCATAGTTAACATATACATTACTAGAAAGGCAGCATCGTTCTATAAATCGATAAATAAATTTTCGATGTAGTGCATCAAAAGTGGGAATATTTGCTTTTACTTGTAGTTCTCTTGCACTAACATTACGCTTGAGCCCATGAATTAACCGAAAGGAATCATTGTATGCAACTCGTAAGTGATTTAATGAAGAGCATAGATATTTAAACCATAAATGACTAACATAAAACGAAGTACAGTGATAATTAAATAGTATATTTGGATCATGTAAAAAATACACCCCCAGGGGTGTATTTTTTACATGTGTAATTTTGGGGGTGTATTTTTTACAAGTGTAATTTTTACTTTATAATTTTTGAAAAGTTTTTTAAGGATGTTGGGTAGGTTTTCTAAATTTAATTTATTTTTAAAAAAATTTTCCATGTCAGGTACCTTTTATGAACAAAGGTTAGGGTTAGGGTTATCTTCTCTTCTTTTGTTTTTACATCAAAAAACAAGAGAAGATGCAAAAACATGAAAGGAATAAAAAGAGAATTTCTACAAGACTACTTAAATGAATACATGTGGCGAGATAACATTGTAGAAGATTGTTTCGAGAAAACATTGGAACTAATAAGAGATTTTTATGAATAAAAATATCTTTGTGTTATAATTTATTAAGTTTATTCTGGGGGTGTAGTTTTTACATGTTTAATTTTAGGGGTGTAGTTTTTACATGTGTAATTTTGGGGGTGTATTTTTTACATGATCCGTATATTTTTTATAGTACGGGAACATTTTGAAAAAGTTGCTTTTAGTTGATATGATTTTCCATACAAATGACAAACTTGCCGACAAATATCATCATCATCTTTAAGATTATTATTAAGAAAAACACCCAGATATTTTACGTTATTTTTAAATTTTACTACATTGTTGCAAAGAAAGACTTTGGAACATTTGAAAGCGAAAGATATTTACGCAAAAATAATACACCAATTAATTTACTACAATTAAATATACGTAATATCATGTTCAACGGCGTAGTTACTACACACATTAAGTAAATCTCGTAGACCATCTAAACTAAGAGAAAAGCAACATAAATCATTAGCATAAATAATATGATTAAGTCGCGAGTTGCCAAGAAAAGTGTGCTTTGTGCTGCAAAACTTTGAAAATCCCAGTAGTGCCGCGGAACTTTTGGAAAAATTATGGTTATTGCACATGTAATCAGCAAATCAGAAAATTTGGGGACAAAAATTGACAAATTGAAGCTTGATTCTGAGTGCGGACCTTTTTTTTAGAAAACACCTGAAGTTGGCGACGAAAATAGATAAATCGCAGTTCGATTCTGAGTGAAGACCTTTTTTTTAGAGATTACCATGATTTTGGGAGGAAAATACGGAAAAAGGAGATCGATTCAAAGTGAAGACCTTTTTTTTTTAGAAATCATTATGATTTTCGGAGAAACTTTGCAAAGTGCGGGATCAAAACCCTCTTTTGTTTTTAGAGAACACCAATTTTTGAGAATTCTTGCCTCAGGCCCCTAATTTTAAATATCCACCACCAATTGGGGTCACACAAAATGTTATTTATTAAAACGGGGTCGCAGAAAAAAAGTTTAAGAAGCTCTGCTCTAGAGAATACGCTTAGCATAAGCTAGAACCACCTAGTATATACGCGAATATTCTACTACAGTGAAGCTGATCAAAAACATATTACGTCAATACTGTCGAGCAAAAGAGAAAAGAAGATACATGTATCGAGCAAATGAAAACGAATCGGACGTTATATCGTATAATACGAGAGCAGCGCTCCAAGGCGACGCGATTATTATCTTATAATAAAACTACGAATTACTTATAAAGGGAATAAATTACACCGTCATGATTAAAATTATTATGAATGAAGTGTGACATTTATAAAACAGTAACAACCAAGACAAAAATATCTTTGTGGGCTTGGGCCTAAAAACTTGGCCACAAATAACTAAAATAAAAAGTTTAAATTAGGGGCAACAAACTATATTTAATTACATGTTTCCTCGAAGAAGTCAAGTTCTATAAAAAAAAATTTATTAGACCAAAGTCAACATCTTTTTTGGTCTTTAGATTGTTTTCATAAAACTAAAACCGCAAAGTATAAACATTATTAAAACTTATATGCAAATTTATTGTTTATTAAGAAGGCTTGAAATTTAAAATAATTTAGATTAAAAATTTTTTAATTTTTTTTTTTTTTTAAAGAATTCCTTTAATTTTATGTACAAAATCATCAATTTTTGGAAAAGTTAAGATCTGCCAAAACAAATTGATTTAAAAAAATTCAATTTCTAAGACTGTTTTTGAGCAATGATTTTTGAATCATCTAACAATTTTTTTATAGGTTTTCAGTTTGCTAAACAACTTGTACCGGAACAACACAAAGAAGCATATTCCTCAATACTAATATCTCCTTCCTTTAATATTTCCAAGGATGTTTGCTCTCTTCGGATCTCTTTGAACTTGGATACAAACACTTCCTTCCACGTCTATCTCGACGTCAAGGGAAAACACTATCCAATTAATATGACGTCAGGACCGTGTCAGTATGGTGAAATAAGGAACCTGTCAATTACGTCTCTTCTCACAGAGCGTTTTCACTTCATCGCGCTAGCTCGCGCGAAGCTGTCGACTAACAACAAAGCTTACGCATCATTGTCGACCCATTACTGCACCAAATATCGACGTTACCAGGCTACCAACTATAAAGTGACAGAAAATCCGAGTTTCGTAACTGTTAAGCGAGGAGTTCGAAACTTGTGCTCGTCTGAGATTCACCAAGGCGAAAAGGTTGTTTGCGATTGGATGGGCGTGCAGCGTATTGGAAACAGCAACTTTGAACGAGTAGACAGTCATGGTTGCTTGAATAAAGGCGTCTCGCATCGAGAAAACGACGGGATGGTGTGGTACTTTGGTCTTCCCGCCAACCACCCCATTACAGATGCTTACCTCATTTCCCCAATAATGGAAGCAGGGGGGTCGTCTCGTCTTGTCTTATCGTTTTGGTATCGGTCTCAATGCAACGATTCATCGATCAGGGTTTATCTTCTAAAGTCCTATAAAGACATTCAAGGAGGTATACCCCGGGATCTATCTCACGTCAGGGAAATCAATTCAACGTCAAAACCATTCAACACAGAATTTAAAAAAGTGTGGAAATTCGCTTATTACGACATTGCCGTACCGACGTCGTACAAGACTTTTCAAGTACGTCAAACATTAATAACGTTTATTTAAAATCAAATAAAAAAAGAAGACTAACAAAACTGAAACAAGTAGATGGCAAATATTGTACATATAGACAAATATTTTTCTTATCTTCTGCTTGAAAGTAATTGAAATATAATTGTTGCCATCCTTTCCAATAGATTGCTTCATTAGCGTGGTGGAGGGGTTTGTTTTTTCTATGATCCTAAGAGCAATGCCGTCTGGAGCTTTCAACTCCTCTCAAAACGGGTAGGGGACTATTTGGCGAAGTCGTTTTGGCGCGGCCATTTTGGCGCCAGTCTATTTGAAACTACCAGAAAGGTTTGAATAAAACAGTATAATCAATCACCCTAACCCTAATCTAACTCCTAAACCCTAAACCCTAACCCTTTTCAAGATTTTACAAATAAGAAAACGACACACTACCACAATGGCCGGTGCCAAAACGGCTGGGCCAAATCGTTCCATCCCGTCTCAGAACTACCCATGGCGGTAAGGTCGAAGTTGAGAAACAGACCAAAAGCAATCTAACAAATGTAGCAAAATGAATAGTCTCAATGACAATATTCATTTTGTATCGGGTGTCGCGCAGAATAAAAAGTTCCGCGTTCGGGCTTTAGGCAGAGGGACCCGTTGATAAGTAAACTACATTCTCCCTCACAAGCTGACTGTAACTAAAAACCTATGAATGCATTCGCTACGCGTTTGGGGAGGTATATGCGGGCAGCGCACAGTATCTGTACTCGAGTTGGTCCCAAACATCGGGATCTTCACATGGAAGGGTGTTATCGGAAGACAAGGAGACTCCGACATTAGCAGAAACGGAAGATGTTTGCTACTGTTCTATGCCACCAACGGATTGTGCATAATAAATAAATTTTTTCGGCAAAAGGAGATTCACAAGTACACCTGGTACAGAGATTCGGTGGGGCAGCGTTCTATCATTGATTTCGTTTTGTCTCAGCAGACTTGTTTTCTTCTGTGGTTGATGTTCGTATTAAAAGAGAAGCTGAACTGTCTACCGACCATCAACTAGTCATCTGCATTCGAAGAGGACTGAACCATCCAAGAACAAGGAAACGATTCAGAGCACGAAGAGCGTACAAAGTAAAGTGGGAGTTACTAGCCCACAAACAGGTGAGACACACTTTTGAAAGCAAAGTTGCTTCTCTGTTCAGAGAACTTCCTGACTGTACTGAAGACGTTGAGACTGAATGGGATTTATTTAAATCAACAGTTGTTACATCTGCAGCTATTAGTTCTTGTTGCAAACGTGAGGGAGGTCAAATGAGTAGCGAGAAAAGAACTGCTTGGTGGAACCAAGAAGTTAAAGAAGCTATCCGGGCAAAGTAAACTGCGTTTGAAGCTTGGTTTACGAACAAATCATCTGAGCAGCTTTGATTGCGGTACTCCGCAGCGCCTAAGACTGTCGTCACTATTGTCAAACAGTCTAAAGAAAAGTCATGGGAAGAATTTGGACAAAAGTTGGATTCAGACTACAGATCGGCAAACAAAGTATTATGGCAAACTATACGTTGTTTGCGCGGCAAACAAACACCAGTTGCCACCTTCATCGAAGATACTCGTCGTCGTCATCGTTTGAAGGGCATCCACTCCAGGCCAGACACAAACAGAACTGGGGCCGAGGGTTTATCCTTTTACTACCCCAGACTGCTGCACTGCCTGGATCAGACGCTGGCAGTGATGTTACTAAGCCAGCATCGAGTTTCGTCATCCAAAACCGTCAGACCGCGTGCTCCATGTGGTGCCCGATGTATGGGGCACGCTGTTAGTACATGGTCTGCGGTTTGCTCTGAGGCGCCACACTCGCAATTCGGTGAAGGAGCGAGACCCCATTTGTGCATGGACGAATGGAATCGCCCAACACCAGTCCGCAGGCGGTTGAGCTTAACCCAAGCTGCTCGGGGTAAGCCCATCCCAACAGGCCTGACACTGGTCCCGGGCACAAAAGCACGGAGCCTGGAAGCACCTTCACAGTACTCCGCGTTCCATTTAAGATTTGTCCATTCAGAGGCGCGGATGCCAAGTTTGGAAAGATTGTCCAAAAGATTCCGCGCACCTGGCACAAACGGGCGTCTGGATCTTAGTCTCACTTGGCCAGTATCTGAGGACCCACTTAACAGACCATGCAAAATATGATCGGGGTTCAGAGATCCACGGTAAGCCAAGGAGAGTGTCGCTCCCATTCGGCGAAGCTCAGCTGGCTGGATGCCTGAGAGTACAGGTAGGTGGTCCGTTGGAGTGGGACGCAGGCATCCAGTAACTATGCGCAAGGCGTCATTCAAGACACTGTCAATAAGGCGAGTGTGAGCACTGCGACACCAGACTGGCGTACAGTACTCAGCTGTTGAGTAGACTAGAGACAAGGTGGCTATGCGTAGTGTTTTAGCACCAGCACCCCATCCCGAGCCCACGAGTCGCCTCAACAGTGTGACGCGCGAGGATAGTTTTTTGTGCAATGCCACTAAATGGTGACGAAACGTGAGCGATCTGTCCAGTTTTACCCCAAGGTATGTAGGGGTTGGACAGAACGGTAAAAGTCTACTATTGTTGTAGACCTTTAGCTCACGCTTGGCCTCTCGGTTATTAAATGAAAGGCTGTCGTCACCGTCTTAGTGTGACTGAGCTTCAACCTCCAAGTCTGGAGATACGCTGACAGTGTGGACATGTCTTGGCTTAATGTCCCCTCCAAGTCCTTCCAGTTTCCAGAAGAATGCAACAATGCTAGATCATCAGCATAAGCAAACTTTCTGGAAATCATGGAAGGAAGATCGTACGTATAGATGTTAAATAGGAGGGGAGCCAAGACCGATCCCTGAGGAACGCCATTTTTAAGACGTCGTAGCCTGCTTTGCTTGCTGTCACCGGTGGTAAGGGTGAAACTTCGATTTCGGACAAGCTCTATGATCATTTTGACCATGTGCTTATCCGGAAGTAGTTTCAACAGCTTGCAGGTAAGGCCACGGTGCCAGACAGTGTCATAAGCAGCTGTCAGATCGATAAATACGGCACCGGCCTTCTTTTTAGCCTCGAAAGAATCCTCGATGTTCTGGGTTAACAGAACAACTTGATCTACGGTTGACTTCCCGCGTCGGAACCCAGCCTGCTGTTTAGGGAGCAGTGGATCGATTAATGGTTCAACGCGGGCGTAGATAAGCCTCTCGAGGATCTTGTAGGGGACACAGAGCAGAGATATCGGTCGATAACTCTGTGGGTCCCCCACGGGCTTTGCTGGTTTTGGGATCGCGACCACAAGCGCTCTTCTCCAGATCTTGGGAATTTTGAGTCGGCGCAAACAGGAAGAAAGGAAGTCACGTAACCAGGACTTCAAAGCAGCTCCGGCATGGAGTATAAGCTCGGGGCAGATGGAATCAGGACCCGGAGCTTTACCTGGTTTTAAATGTTGAAGGGCAGCAGCAAATTCTCTCTGTGAAAAATTGTCAGAGATATTTACTGCGTCTGGTGTTGTGGCCCTCCAAAGGTCAGACACTTCTTGAAAGACAAGTCGAGATGACTTGCGATCAACAGCCTTGTATTTCCCATTTCTAACCAGCTGAGATGCAATAGCATCGGCTGAAACGGGACAATGACGAGGAGAGTGTCGTGACCTACCAGTAAGGTTGTTCAAAATACTCCACGCTTTTCGACTAGAGGGTGAGAAGTCAATGCTCCGAACTGCTTCGGACCATCGATCCCTCCGTTTTCTGTCAAGCTTGGCAAGCAGAGTTGTAGCAGCCAAACTTGAGTCGTCTCCCTGAGGAGACTGCAGAAAGGTTTTATAGAGGGATTCACACTCTGCATCCCAACACGGAATATAGTTGTTTCGATATCCGCGTGGGATAGTCTTTTTGGCTGCTTTCTTAATGGTGTTACAGAAGTCCTGGTAAGCCGCATCCACATCAAGTGAATCAGGCGGCAACAAAGTCTTTGAGAATTTATTCGTCAAAGCAATGTAGTGACTCCAATTGGCCTTGCGGAAGTTCCATCGCTTAACAGGCATGCTTGGCACTGCCATAGCAAACCTTGGTGGTGTAATAAGCGAGGGTCGATGTTGTGACCTGGGGAACTTCTCAAGGACACGTCTATCCGGTAAGCGACTGTTTGGACCTACGCTAGCGAAAGCTAGGTCTGGATTGGTGCCAGTGTTCCAGCGGCCGGAATAAAAACTGGCAGCGTCCTTGGCATTATATAGGAGGGCAAGACAATTAATACTTGCCCAGCCAGCCAAGCACTCACCATCCGGACTGTTGTCATCATAACCCCAGTCAGCATGACGACAGTTAAAATCGCCAGCGTACAGACAGGGGTGAGGAAACACTGGGAGATCCAGGGTTCGCAATCGCGTTGGTGGTGGTTTGTAGACGTTGACTATTTTATAGCCATCAACGTCCACACACAGCCACTCGATCTCCGATGTCGGTGGAGATTGGTCCAAAAGCGTGTATCTCAGTCGCTCGTGGACAAACGTGGCAAGGCCATGCTTCCTGCTTAAAGAAGACCCAGCTAGTTGGTAGTGTGGTAGCACCAACTTCTCTGCATCAGTGCAGTGGGTCTCCTGCAGTAGGATGACGAGTGCCTCAGACTGCATAGCGAAATGATGAAGAACATTCATCTTGCTTGCAGTGAGGCCTTCGATGTTCAGCTGAAGAATAGTGGGTCTTCGGAACTTGTTGGCAATGTGCCCTGAAAAGGGCAGTTTTATCCTGACATTGCCCCGTCCTGAAAAGGACGTTTGCCGATTAACAGACCCACACTGAACATCGGAATGGGTGGATACCCTTCCGTTTTGGTAGGTTCGGTTTCGGTCTGTTATTTTAAAATCAATGAGCAGACTTACTCACGGCCCAGGCTGCGTGAAAGCACCTACCATCTGGGCCAGATACTAATGGTGTGCTTTTGAAGCATCAAAAGGACATCCTAAATTTTTGGAAAGAACATTTTTTTCAGCTCTTAAATCCAGTAAAAGTCCAACGTTTAAAAAACATTTAAGGAACAAATTGAGGAAGAAATTTATCTAACCGAAGCAAAGATGAGCACAGCAATCAAATCTTTGAAAGCTGGCAGGACCTAAAATGTTAGAGGCCATTATTGGGACTCTTCCAACGTTCCACTGAAGAGTCGTGGCTTTGCCGTAAAATTTAAAACACGTCGCTGCTGGAGTTCTTCGGTTAAACAACATGCACTTCAGTGTACAATGATTTGTAACGGTTTGCAATGTTTTCTATTTTAAATTAAAGGTACGGCGTAAATCAAATGAAAAACACAATATTTATAAGGCAAACACAAATTGAATTTAAAGTTATCTTAATCCAAGTTATGCAAATTACGTTAATAAATAAAAAAACAAAACAAATAAAACATTAACTTGCCAATAGATTTTCGAACCGGCAAATAACGACAGTATTTCAAGTATTCTAAACGGTGAAAAAGACCAAACAAAGCAGCGCGATTAAATTTTTTTTTTTTATAATCTTTTAGCGTTGCCAAATAAAATTAAATAAATAAACATCGTAAAGGAACAAACAAATACAAACGACGAATACAACAAACACAAATACGAGAAAATTCTAACAGCCATAAACAACTTTTCGTTGGCTGGCTAGTGTGTGCCAAGTAAGGTTGGTGAGATAACGAACGAAACAACGGCAGACCAGTGTGTTGATATCTATTCACAAAAAAGGAGACAAGAAGAAATGCATTAACTACAGGGACATTTCTTTATTAAGTCTTCTTGAAAAGGTCCATGCAAAGTGCCTCGAAAAGAGATGTCGTGTAATAGTCAAACCTTAACTTCAGGATGCACAATGTGGATTTTGTCCTGGCAGATCCACCATGGACCAGATATTTGTCCTTCAGCAAGTTTTTGAGAAATTGTGGGAATATGCCAAAGAGGTGTATACATGCTTTGTAGACACGAGACATTCTTGAAAAAGCGTTTGACCGTATCCCAAGTTACAAGCTGTGGGCAGTACTGCTGGAATATTACGTGAAAGGTCAGTTATTAGCTGCTATCAAATCGTTGTACAAACAGTCAGAAGTCTGTGTTCGTGTCAATGGCATGAAAACAAAACCTTTTAGTGTCAATATTGGACTACGACAAGGATGTGTTCTTTCTCCTCTTCTGTTCATTATATACATGGACACGATAGACGGAGACAATTCCTCTAATAGTTGTGTCACGTTTGGGGAGTGCAATGTTCGGCGCCTGTTGTTTGCAGATGATCTTGCAATGTTAAGCTCGAACAAAAGCGATCTCCAAAATGCACTTGATCGGTTTTCTGATGCATGCTTGGATGCTGAAATGAAATATAGTACGGCTAAAATTGAGATTGTGTGTCTGTCAAGGCATCCGGTCCAGTGTTCTTTCCAAATAGATACTATAGAATAACTTTCAAGCAGATGGAGAAATTTAAGTATTTTGGAGTCACATTCTCGAGTGATGGTAGAAAGGACAACAAACTGGACACACGTATTGGAAAAGCAAGTGCAGTAATGCGTCAGCTTTTCCGATCAGTTGTACTGAAACGAGAGCTGTGTACAAACGCAAAGCTTTCTGTTTTCAGATCAGTTTTTGTTTCTATCCTCACCTATAATCATGAGTGTTGGATAATGACCGAAAGAGTGAGATCTCGAGTACAGGCGGCCGAAATGGGTTTCTTGCGAAAAGTTTTTTTAGAGGTTTATCCCTACTTGACAAGGTTAAAAGCACTGACATTCGTCAATCTCTCAACATCGAATTGCTATTACTCTGGATAGAACGATCTCAACTGCGCTGGTATGGCCATGTGAAACGAACGTCTCACGAGGAAACAGCAAAGCAACCAATGGATGCTCTTTGAGTGGCAAAAAGCCTAGAGGGCGACCTTGAACTCGCTGACGAAATTATTTTGAAGACCTGGCATGGTTATACGTTTTGAAATTCCACCAACGAAATTGCCGCTAGATGAAGGAGATCGTGATGCTTGGAGATCCTAACTCGAGCTGCTGCCCCGGCAACCCCAAAAGGATAAGCGGGCAAAGGGAAATACGCTAAAGTAATTCAATATTTTCCTTGAAAATTATGAGGATGATGATAATCGTTGCCGTCATTTTTGTCGCCTGATGAAAGACAACCTGATTAATTTCCTGTTTAATTCGGAAATATCCCATCTGTTATAGAATTCTCACTGCATTTATCGTGACAATCAGCCTCGCGGAGCGAATTACTGTTGCACACAACTGTCAACGCAGAAATGTTTCCAAAATTTAAATGTTGATTACTGATTAGTGATCAAATTTTCCAGATTACATCGTTCACTACTCAGCGAAACAGTTTTGTATTAAAAGAGTTGCAGTTTTTCTACGTATATCATGCTTTTCTAATATTCCATCAAAACCCTAGTTTTAATATATTAAAAAAAAATCTCTTCTTAAACTTGATTAACAGTTTGAAAAAATTTTTAAAAAACTTTAACTACCATGAAAATTTGCGCAAGATTAAATTATTGTACTTACATTTTTGCATAACTTTAAAACAACTTTTTAATAAACCTATTTTTGCTCATATAAAAAAATAAAATCATATTAACGTAGATATATGTTGTTTTTTAACCTAGGTTTGGTAATCTTAGTAAATTATGTATAACCAACCAAAAAAGCTCAAGGATAATTTACTAATCGACTTTTTAACTTTTTTCACAAATAATTTTTGCAAGAGAACATTACGTCAATGATAAGTGTTTTGTTGTCAAGCTGCATAGGCTTCGCATTGCAAAGGTCTTTACCGGGTTTGTTGCCGTAGCTGTAGAATCTGCTGAACTATTATTTGTAAATATGGTTGATATTTTTTTCTTTTTGAAATCATTTTTTTATTACAGGTTTTGATCCAAGGAGTTTGCCACCAAACCACTTGTTCCTCAAAAGATCGACCTTTTGATTGTCGAAAATACAAGTGCAAGCATTCAAACGTTTATAATTCTATTCTTGGAATTGACGAAATAGGAATTGAAATGAGATATGAGCAATGCCGTCCTACAAACGGTAAATTGACTGCTGTAGTGCTAGCTGTTAGGAGTATTTTCCTCAAGACGATTTCGTATGATTTTAAGTTAAAGTAGTGTTACATTATTTTAGATTTAACAATCAAGGTTTTTAAATTTTAATTGACATTAACTTTAACTGGATATTATAGTACTCGATGACATAAAATTAATAAAAAATTTCAGCTGCAAAAATCATGCTATTATTTTTATGATGTATTAATAGCTTAATGTAGATTGTAAAAAGTTTAGCCTATAATGTTGAATTTTGTTTAGATCTTGAATTGGCAAATATCGACTGCTCTTTTCAAGACAATAACAACAAAGCTACAACCTGTTCTTGGAACACAACAGAAGATTTTTATAATTTTCTTCCAGTGGGTGTGGAATTTAGACACTGGATGCCCATTAATAAAGCTGAAGAGCGTAATCGGCATTTTCTAGCAAATCCCGATCATTTTATAGGTGGTTTGTTTATATTCATGCGCTGATTATGCTTTCAAATGAAGTTGGTCACGTTTTAGATCCCTATTGATTTTCTTCAGGTCAAGGTCACGTTCTTTTTTTTGATGCTTCGGGGAAATCAGGCTCTCGGCATCATTGGTTTCGAAGCCCTGTGGTCGTCGGTAACCACGAGTGTTCCTGCATCATGTCTTTTCTTTATCTTGTTCGAGGCATTTTTGTGAGAGAACATTTATTGATTTTTAAAGTTTAAAAATTGTAAAGTTGAGCAGAGAATTACTTCTACTGTAACTCTACTGAGCTTGAAACAATAAAATTAAAATCACTTGTGTTGTTTCTTTTGTTTATTTAACTAATGGAGAAAATTTACAATTACCTGCGTACACATTCTCTCGATGGTTTGGGTCATATTTTTTTCACCGTAACACATTTAAATAATTTCTTTTTTACCTTTTTTAACCCTAATTTACCTAAGGGGGGTCCTCAAAGGACCCCCCCCTTATAAAAAAACGATATAACTCGTAAAGTTTGGATAATAAAAACCTAAAATTTTATGACTTTTTTTAAAATTTATTCCTGAATATTTTGGTATTTTACTTGAGCAAATCCAATGGGTAATTTTAGTGTAGCAGGCTATTTTTTCGACTTACCTCTTGATTTTCGTATACTTTTTGTGTGCAAAAATCATGAGATAAGTCCAAAAACGTTTTGAACATCTTGCTGTATTTGTCAAGATTACTGCCTCATGTAGTAGTTATTTATTTTTGCAGCAGACTGTGACTAATTTGATTATGTTGCAAAACAAAGCAATCAACGAAAATTTGAGGACCTTCAACTTTATGCAAAATAAGAAAAGACTAATAGCAAATATATTAAAAGTAAAGACATTTGACTAAACTAGAATAAATTTTCTCCAACATATCAAAAAATCAGATGTGCAGCTATTGTCTGTTAAGAGTATTGGACATGTAAACTTAGGGTCCTCCGAGGACCTCCCTTAGGTAGTCAACAGAAAAAAATAGCCTAGGTAAATAAGGGTTAATAATTTTTCGCTTGCTACAAAAACTAGCAATTTTTAAATTTATGAATGACTAATTTTTTTTATAAGATATTCTATGTCATAACTTTTTGGTTTGTTGCTTTAAAGGTAAATTTATTGTTTGTTGAATATTGTCCTTAAAATAAAAACTAATAAAAAATCTAATTGTTGAATACAATTAAGGTTTTCATTTTTAAAGGCACCCACGATGTCCATTAATATGGTTGTCGGAAGTGATGTAAATGACTTACATCGGGAAACACTTCCCCAATGGTCGGTCCACGGACATCAAAACGACTCATGGGTAAGGACCAGCTTTTTGTTAAACCTTCCCTCGGTTCCATTTCAATTTGAGGTCCGGGTCATCGATTTAAAGGACACCAGAGGAGACGTTTTTGTCGACGACATCGTTTTTTCCGGTTGCGGTAAGTCTTTTTTTTCATACAAAAGTCTTGTTTGCGATTGCCAGTCCAACCGGGTGGTCGTCTTGTTTGAACGCGTGGTCAAAAAGTTAATCATTTTTGTTGAGGTTCTGTGGTCAGCACAGCGGTCTTCTATACCATTTACAAGTCTATTTGGCACAAATGAAATTCAATTTGCCACAAATAAAAATCAATTTGGCAGAAATGAAATTCAAATTGACATTAATGAAACTATATCCTGTTTCTTACTTGCTATTTTCATATTTTGGCATAATTTAAAAAAATTTTCTTTTTAAAATTCTTATATTATACATGTACAGGGTGTCCATAAAGTCTCTTTACAATTTTAAAAAATTATTACAAAGTGAAATGATGAGATATCGCAATGTTTTATGTTAATCAGTATTTCATAAAGTTTTTATTGACACATTTAATACACTTCTAAACATTTAATTAAGGTATCATTACTCTATTTAATACACTTCTATATGGGCACCATTAGTTGCACGAAGCACATGTTCACTGCAAATTTTTTTCGTCTTGGCATGTCGTTTGGCTGAAGTGCCTGTAACATTTGCACTTTGTAAGCATACAATCTTAAATTCTTGTGTAGGACTTTGTGCACTGTTGAACGTGGTAATTCCAATTGTCTGGCAGCAGTACAAATGGACTTCATAGGAGAACGTTGAAAGGCTTGCCTTACACGCTTGATGTTTTCTTCAGATGTTCTTGGTCGCCCACTCCTCCTTGTATCGAACACTGTCCCTGTCTCCATAAATTTCTTGTGCCATAAACGAATTGAAGGACGTGATGATGGGTCTCTTCCATACTTACTTTTGTAGTTTCTCTGGGTCTGAACATCTGATTTTGTCTCAATGAACCAGGATACACATTGCGCTTTTTCTTGAGGAGTAGTCATTTTATGGGGGTTCAGTTCATATAATTCAATCATTAAACATAAGAAATTTTAATTAAGAAATTTTATCTGAAACAATAAATTTTAGGTCAACAAAAACTTTATGAAATACTGATTAACATAAAACAACCCTCATTGCGATATCTCATCATTTCACTTTGTAATAATTTTTTTTAATTGTAAAGAGACTTATGGAGACCTTGTATATAATTTTATTATATGGTAACAAATAATATAAATATGTACATATATAGCGACCCCATCGGAGACCCTATATTTAGACCCAATATTATGGAGACTTAATACATATTATGGAGACCTAATAATGAAGACCTAAAATTATGGAGATTATACACATATATTATAAAAACTTAATTTTGGAGACTATATATATTTCGGAGACCTAAGTTGGAGACCTAATATTATTGATTTGTATGTATTAGGTCTACCGGAAAGTTCTGTCCGTTTTTTGACAACAATTTTCGACACGTAAGCACATGTTTATTTTGAATACATTCTGCTCTCTATTTTTATCGTTTAATGTATACATACAGACGTAGCAAATTAGCTAAAACAAAGTTGATTCACGTTAGTTTTAAGTGTGAAGCATTATTGTACCCATGGCTACTGATAAAGTTTATTTATGCCACTTTATTTTATACGAATTTCAACAAGGAAGAAATGCTACAGAAGCATGTAGAAATTTATTGAAAGTGTTTGGTGAATGTATAGTCTCTGATAGGACATGCAGAAGATGGTTCAAAAAATTTGAAACAGGTGACTTCGACCTTTCTAATATGGGGGGGCCATCTTTGATCGACAATAATGTTGTTAAGACCATGTTGGAGCAAGATCCTTTTCTGACAACATCGGAGATCGCAGAAAGGCTTAATTTAGCTCAGCAAACCATTTCGGACTATATTTGGAAGATAGGATTGGTGTGGAAATATTTAAGATGAGTGCCACATGAATTAAGTCAGAAAAATTTGGATGATCGAGTCGTCATATGCACATCTCTGCTTGCTCGGAACAAAATCGAGCCCATCTTGAACAGGATGATAACTGGTGATGAAAAGTGGATTACCTACGAAAACATAATAAGGAAAAGAGCATATTGTGAACCTGGAAAACCTAGCCCTTCCACCTCTAAACCAAATTTGACTCTGAATAAGAAAATGTTGTATATATGGTGGTACATTCGAGGTCCAATACGTTATGAGCTTTTAAAACCGAGCGAAAAGCTTAATTCGGAGAAGTACTGTCAGCAACTGGATGATTTAAAGACAGTAGTCCAAGAAAGGAGGTCGGAGATAGCAATTATATTATTTAATAAAGTTTATTGACGGTTATAAAAATTTGTATTTTGTTTCATTCCAAAAACGGACAGAACTTTCGGGTAGACCTAATATTTATATGCTTTTATGCAAAAAAGTCATATTTATAACAATATTACAGTATGTATATATTCATAGATAATATAGAGTCTCTACATATATTAGGTCTCCAAATTAGGTCTCAATAATGTATATATAGTCTCCATACTTAGGTTCTATAATATATGTATATATATAGTCTCCATAATTTTAGGTCTCCATGATTAGGTCTCCATAATATATATATATTGGGTCTTCATAATATAATATATATATAGTAGCAATAATCCATATATATAGAGATTAGGTCTCCATAATTAGGTCTCCATAGTATATTTTAAGTCTTCATAATATTGAGTCTAAATATAGGGTCTCCAATGGGGTCGCTATATATGTACATATTTATATTATTTGTTACTAATATATAATAAAACTATATACATGCATATTATAAGAATTTAAAAACGAAAATTTTTTAAAATTATGCCAAAATACGAAAATACGTAACAAGTAAGGAACAGAATATAGTTTTACTAATGTCAATTTGAATTTCATTTCAAACTGATTTTTATTTGTGCCAAATTGAATTTCATTTGTGCCACATTGATTTTCATTTGTGCCAAATTGAATTTCATTTCTGCCAAATTGAATTTCATTTCTGCCAAATTGAATTTCATTTCTGCCAAATAGACTTGTAAATGGTATAGTTCGTACATAAAAAATTATTTAGAAAAAAATTTACATTTAAAAACTTTTTTTGGTCAAACATATTGTATTATCTCTTCGTCCTATTGACTCGTAGGTCAACGTCAATGGTGTTATACTTGGGGCAACTGTCAAGCGATTATCCGATCTGCTTTCGGTGATTGCTATTCTGATTAAACTTTGTTTTTTTATTCAGCGATATATTCAACATTAGAGCAAGACGACCAAGTAGAGAAGAAAGTGCCATAAAGTTTCTTTCCAAGGACGCAATAGAGTGACGAGAGTCAGGATTAGACCGTGACCGTTTCGATTATGACCGATATTAAAATGGTGCCGTTGCTTATTCGACAACGCTGTTGGCCAAATACCAAAAATTAAACGTCAATGTGTTTTTAAATTTTACAAACTAGGAAAGATCAATTCTTGAGTAATTATTACATAATTAGAAGCCGAAAGGTCACATCATGTAATTCATGTAAACTTCTGCAAGAAAATTTTATGCCAGCCCAAACCTCCATGATTTCTGTCAAGGTCAACTTAATCGCACAATTTTCCTTTTTTTCGAATGATTTAAAAACCAAAAGAAATGTGCTGTTTAGGGCCGTAACTTCGTCAGGTGGGGCCCCGGTGCAAACATCTTTTATGGGCCCCCATTTTTTTCTACTTAATATTCAATTAAGCTACTTTTCTCAACACAGGAATTATTAACGACTCCGTGTTATAGAAAGATTTTTCAATTGAAATAATGAGTCAAAAAAGCATTGAGCTTAACAGGTAAAAGGGACTATTACCTGTTAAGCTTAATGCTTTTTTGACTCCATATAATGGACTCCATATAAGGAACTTTACATATGACTCCATATAAGGGACTCCACATAATGCTTACCAGCACGAAGCCAAAAGAAAGAGACGAAGCTATGGCAATTAAGAAACAGATAGAAAACTTTGACTTTGCATGCATGCTGGTTGTGCAATGCAAGATTTTGCAGATCGTCAACATTCCTTCGAAAGCTATTCAGTGTAAAACAATTTTAAAACAATTGACTTAGTTTAAGAAAGTTTTGATCAGTTTGAGTTTAGAAAAAGACCTCTTTGCCGTAGCAAATATTACAGGTACTGCATTATACTGTACATCATGTATCTCGCGCAAACGTCAGGATAAGTTGTGGCAAGTGATGCATTTTCAAAAATTAAAAAAGAAGCCATTTCTCTAGCAGATTTTAAATGGGCACTCTTTTCCCTAAGCGACGTTTTGATGGAGAGCATTTGGCTAGGAAACAACGGAGAGACGTTATCAGAAAATTTGTTAAAAAATTTTCTTACTTCAACCTCAAGATCCAAATGAGAAGCATTTGATAGAAAACTTGGTTCCAAATCTTGATATAACATCAACACTGATTTCATTCCTTCAAAGCGATTGATTAGTTGGCAAGAAAGTATGTCCATCATCGGAAGAAACACAGTTACGCAAAATCGCTTCTTAGGATCGCTTTACGTTATTCCTTCAGATATTTCATCGAAGTAGGCCTTTGTTTTCTTTGCTCTTTTGTTTCAAAACTGTCTTGGCAAACCCCATGTAGAAGCAATAGTGTGGAAGCTTTGTTTATTACTGCGTCAAAATTCCTTCTGAGTTTAGCAATGTCTTCAGCAGCAGTTTGCAGAAGTTTATGGGCAGAAATTAAGTCAATTGTTTTACACTGAATAGCTTTCGAAGGAATGTGGACAATCTGCAAAAACTTGCATTGCACAACCACCATGCATGCAAAGTCAAAAGTTTTCTATCTGTTTCTTTATTGCCATAACTTCGTCTCTTTCCTTTGTTCGTGCTGGTAAGCATTATGTCGTCGTCGTCGTTTGAAGGGCATCCACTCCAGGTCAGACACAAACAGAACTGGGACCGAGGGTTTATCCTTTTACTACCCCAGACTGCTGCACTGCCTGAATCAGACGCTGGCAGTGATGTCATTAAGCCAGCATCGGGTTTCGTCATCCAAAACCGTCAGACCTCGTGCTCCATGTGGTGCCCGATGTATAGGGCACGCTGTTAGTACATGGTCTGCGGTTTGCTCAGAGGCGCCGCACTCGCAATTCGGTGAAGGAGCGAGACCCCATTTGTGCATGGACGAATGGAATCGCCCAACACCAGTCCGCAGGCGGTTGAGCTTAACCCAAGCCGCTCGGGGTAAGCCCATCCCAACAGGCCTGGCACCGGTCTCGGGCACAAAAGCACGGAGCCTGGAAGCACCTTCACAGTACTCCGCGTTCCATTTAAGATTTGTCCATTCAGAGGCGCGGATGCCAAGTCTGGCAAGGTTGTCCAAGAGATTCCGTGCACCTGGCACAAACGGGCGTCTGGATCTTAGTCTCACTTGGCGAGTATCTGAGGACCCACTTAACAGACCATGCAAAATATGATCGGGGTTCAGAGATCCACGGTAAGCCAAGGAGAGTGTCGCTCCCATTCGGCGAAGCTCAGCTGGCTGGATGCCTGAGAGTACAGGTAGGTGGTCCGTTGGAGTGGGACGCAGGCATCCAGTAACTATGCGCAAGGCGTCATTCAAGACACTGTCAATAAGGCGAGTGTGGGCATTGCGACACCAGACAGGCGCACAGTACTCAGCTGTTGAGTAGACTAGAGACAAGGTGGCTATGCATAGTGTTTTAGCACCAGCACCCCATCCCGAGCCCACGAGTCGCCTCAGCAGTGTGACGCGCGAGGATAGTTTTTTGTGCAATGCCACTAAATGGTGACGAAACGTGAGCGATCTGTCCAGTTTTACCCCAAGATAAGTAGGGGTTGGACAGAACGGTAAAAGTCCACCGTTGTTGTAGACCTTTAGCTCACGTTTGGCCTCTCGGTTGTTTAAATGAAAGGTTGTCGTCACCGTCTTAGTGTGACTGAGCTTCAACCTCCAAGTCTGGAGATACGCTGACAGTGTGGACATGTCTTGGCTTAAAGTCCCCTCCAAGTCCTTCAGTTTCCAGAAGAATGCAACAATGCTAGATTATCAGCATAAGCAAACTTTCTGGAAATCATGGAAGGAAGATCGTACGTATAGATGTTAAATAGGAGGGGAGCCAAGACCGATCCCTGAGGAACGCCATTTTTAAGACGTCGTAGCCTGCTTTGCTTGCTGTCACCGGTGGTAAGGGTGAAACTTCGATTTCGGACAAGCTCTATGATCATTTTGACCATGTGCTTATCCGGAAGTAGTTTCAACAGCTTGCAGGTAAGGCCACGATGCCAGACAGTGTCATAAGCAGCTGTCAGATCGATAAATACGGCACCGGCCTTCTTTTTAGCCTCGAAAGAATCCTCGATGTTCTGGGTTAACAGAACAACTTGATCTACGGTTGACTTCCCGCGTCGGAACCCAGCCTGCTGTTTAGGGAGCAGTGGATCGATTAATGGTTCAACGCGGGCGTAGATAAGCCTCTCGAAGATCTTGTAGGGGACACAGAGCAGAGATATCGGTCGATAACTCTGTGGGTCCCCCACGGGCTTTCCGGGTTTTGGGATCGCGACCACAAGCGCTTTTCTCCAGATCTTGGGAATTTTGAGTCGGCGCAAACAGGAAGAAAGGAAGTCACGTAACCAGGACTTCAAAGCAGCTCCGGCATGGAGTATAAGCTCGGGGCAGATGGAATCAGGTCCCGGAGCTTTACCTGGTTTTAAGTGTTGGAGGGCAGCAGCAAATTCTCTCAGTGAGAAATTGTCAGAGATATTTACTGCGTCTGGTGTTGTGGCCCTCCAAAGGTCAGACACTTCTTGAAAGACAAGTCGAGATGACTTGCGGTCAACAGCCTTGTATTTCCCATTTCTAACCAACTGAGATGCAATAGCATCGGCTGAAACAGGACAGTGACGAGGAGTGTGTCGTGACCTACCAGTAAGATTGTTCAAAATACTCCACGCTTTTCGACTAGAGGGTGAGAAGTCAATGCTCCGAACTGCCTCGGACCATCGATCCCTTCACTCTCTGTCAAGCTTGGCAAGCAGAGCTGTAGCAGCCAAACTTAAGTCGTCTCCCTGAGGAGACTGCAGAAAGGTTTTATAGAGGGATTCACACTCTGCATCCCAACACGGAATATAGTTATTTCGATATCCGCGTGGGATAGTCTTTTTGGCTGTTTTCTTAATGGTGTTACAGAAGTCCTGGTAAGCCGCATCCACATCAAGTGAATCAGGCGGCAACAAAGTCTTTGAGAATTTATTCGTCAAAGCAATGTAGTGACTCCAATTGGCCTTGCGGAAGTTCCATCGCTTAACAGGCATGCTTGGCACTGCCATAGCAAACCTTGGTGGTGTAATAAGCGAAGGTCGATGTTGTGACCTGGGGAACTTGTCAAGGACACGTCTATCCGGTAAGCGACTGTTTGGACCTACGCTAGCGAAAGCTAGATCCGGATTGGTGCCAGTGTTCCAGCGGCCGGAATAAAAACTGGCAGCGTCCTTGGCATTATATAGGAGGGCAAGACAATTAATACTTGCCCAGCCAGCCAAGCACTCACCATCCGGACTGTTGTCATCATAACCCCAGTCAGCATGACGACAGTTAAAATCGCCAGCGTACAGACAGGGGTGAGGAAACACTGGGAGATCCAGGGTTCGCAATCGCGTTGGTGGTGGTTTGTAGACGTTGACTATTTTATAGCCATCAACGTCCACACACAGCCACTCGATCTCCGATGTTGGTGGAGATTGGTCCAAAAGCATGTATCTCAGTCGCTCGTGGACAAACGTGGCAAGGCCATGCTTCCTGCTTAAAGAAGACTCAGCTAGTTGGTAGTTTGGTAGTACCAACTTCTCTGCATCAGTGCAGTGGGTCTCCTGCAGTAGGATGACGAGTGCCTCAGACTGCATAGCGAGGTGATGAAGAACG